>BSBM01001065.1:6125000-7325000 GCA_027924585.1 Larix kaempferi
TTGGCATTTGGAATTGAGGATTCCACATTCACAATTACCAAGCTTCAAGGGGATTCTACATTCACAAATTCAAGCTTCAAGAGGATTCTACATTCACAATTTCAAGCCTCAAGGTAATTCTATATTAACAATGTCAAGCAAGTTTGATGAATCTATATGAATACAACTGAAGAAGAATATACATTCCCTATTGAGCAAGCTTGAAATTTCTATATTCACAAATGAAGAATTTTCTATATTCACAAGTGAGGTAGAAACTTTACTTTCACATTTGAGCAAGATTGATGTTCATCTATATTCACAATTGAGAAAGTATCTATATTGACAATTGAGCAAGCTTGAAGAACCTATATTCATAGTTGAGAAATAATTTGGATATTTGAATAATTGAGCACACCTCTAGGATCTATTTCCTTAGTATTGCTCATTGTGGTCATGGGGAATCCATGCAATCGAAAAAGGAAATTGGCAAGGAAAGAGAAGCCTCAAAAAACGATGGAAGAAGTTAGAGAAAAGAAAAGATTAGACATGTGGAATCGAAGGAATTCCATGGAAACTCATGCAATTCCAACCGTATATGATGCCACGGTCATTCCAACCTATCCACCTAAAGAAATATGAATAAATTCACTAGAGGGGCCCTCAATTTCAACAACATTTGATGAACAAGCACCCCACGGCACTAGTGAAGAAGTAATACGTAGGTGCTCATTGGGGGATGTTTCAATTCCGACATCAAGTCAACCTTAGAATATGGTAGTGAATGATTTGTTGGGTTGTGGTTATACAAGGGACAGAAGAGAGGCATTGAGTGGAGGATTGACAATGGAAGAAGCAAATGTTATGGAGACCATCCAAGAGAATGAAAGACAAGGGGATCCTATGGAAATGCCAGAGCGTCCTGGTGATGGTGTACATGCTCCAGTTCCAACACCCTTACCTCCATTAGCAATTGCACGCTGAAGAACTCCAAGATGTATACAAGTTGATGAAACTCTAATTAGTTAACTTGAAGGTACGTTGTCTAAACGTTCTATCGCTTATCAAACTCGACAAATACTTGATAACTTTTTTTATTCTAAATGTGATGGGTACAAGTGCAAATTATTTTTATCATTGTTGAAATCTAGGCATATGACTGTTGTTAGAAGAACATTAGGGATAAATATGACCAACAAATTAGAACCAAGTTCTCATATCGTTAAAAGTTTAGTAGATGCATTTAGTACAATTGGAAAGAAATATCACTCAAAGGATCACAATGCGGCTCATCGTGTGTTGTCACAATCAATCATTAACAAAACCACTAGGGCACTTTGTTTTCTTAAACCTACATCCAAAATTGTTAATTTGAATGTGAAGACACTTCGTAGGTATTTTGTTAGAAGATAACAACTTGAAACCGGTCAAACATATGTTTGGGCCCTCATTGGTAGGTTGCCACACTCCGATATGAAGCTCATTGATGTGGTAAAGGGATTAGTGAAAGCTTTTTGGCATGACAACACTAGACCTTCTTCCAACCAAAAAGATGTATTAATATTGAGAAGGGGTTGAAAGGATCGTGAACCACACATTAAACATTTTCTTGATATGACACAAACATAATTATATGAGAGATTTAGGAATGAACATAATGAACTTGACTTGGGCGAAAGACCCTTTGAAAAATGCAAACCATGGTATGTTAAAATAAACACAATTCATAACACATGTTGTTGTCGATACCACATTGAGTATGGTTACTATTATGACACATATGCTTATATTTTTCGTGTATTGCATAAGATTCTTGTGCAGGAATGCTCAGCTACATTATCGTAGATTCCATTTAGAGACTTTATTCATAACATCTTGTGTAGCAGGACAAATGATTGCACATTTTATCAAAAAACTTGCATAGATGGGACATGCCCAAGGTGTAGTGTATTCGCATTATTGGACAAATGCATACATGTGACCAATGAGCATGAACTTGGGAGGCAGTAGGTGAACTTGCAGTCATTCAAATATGTCACGTATGATATTGATGGAGGGAATGAAAGAAAAAAAATACAATTGGTCACTTCTCAGGTTAGTAATGAGTTATCGAATACTATTTTTTCTTCAGATTGCAATTTCATATGCAACAATCTATTGATATATGTATTTATTGTTGATCTACTAGGTATGGGTTTGCGAATTCATGTAGGAATTCTTTGAAAAGACACAACATTATGTAAAGAATGTGCATGCGGCTTGTTGGCAAGATGAGTAGTTTAGAACGTGCACAGATACATTTCCTTTTGGGACTATCCTCTCAGTGGTCGATTTTGCAAAAAAATACACTCTTCAACCGCAAAATGAGATTCAGAGTCAATACTATCACTTAGACCAGGTCAACATAATGGTCCATATCACCTATAGACATGGGGTAGATAGTACTGAAGACAACAGGGTTATATTGAAGGAGTATCACTTCTACATAAGTGATGACAGGTGTCACGACTTGGATTTTGTACAACACATCTTTCAAATGTTCTACAATCACTTGAAGGATAATAGTATACAGATGGAACAACATTGGATCTGGTCTGACGGTTGTGCAGGGCAATTCAAAAATTCCTGTGTCTTCCAATGGTTGTGTATGCTCCACAAAAGGCACAAGGTGCCAGATATTTGGAACTATTTTGAAACCAGACATGGAAAAGGTGAACAGGATGGAGCAGGTGAGTGCATAAAGACTGCATTACACAGGAAAGAAATGAAGTTCATAGATGGAGCTATCATCCGAAATGCAAAAACCATCGTTGAATGGTGTGCTTCAGTCATGGGGGAGGGAGAAAGAAGGAAGGAAGATCACTCAACTAGGAAAGCACATGTGGTTAGATATTTTTGGGAGGTGGTGGATGTAGATCTTTCACAGTTATATGAGTGCAAGAACAATGAAGGAACTCGCACATTTAATTCAGTTAGAACATTGGACAATGTTATACTTGAAATGTGGACAAGAACATTGGACAATGTTATACTTGAAATGTGGACAAGGAAACTATCATGTTTTTGTTCTCCATGCAGTAGTGGTGAATGGGACGAATGTGAATCCATGGATTGAGTTGATAGCTAGGACCGTGTTGTTGGGTATGTTATATCTCTTCACATGGTCGCTGCGTGTACAACACGATCCCCACGGCACTAGTGATTCGCCTACGCCGGGCACGCCCGGAGGGGGGGGGCTTAGAGGGGGGGGGGGTAGCCTGACAGGGCCCAACCCCTTCGTTTTGGACCATTAGGTTCCGAAACGACACGGAGGAGGCCGTTAGGCCCCCGGATTCCACGTGGAGTGCAAAATTTTTTGGGTTTCTTTTTGCTTTTTCGCGATTTTTGGCCCATTGTACTCTATCTAATCCCGGTAAAAGGGATTAGGGTTGTAACCTAATTTCGGGTAAATGAATAAGGGTTTTAGATGCTGCGGAATACCATTTATTGTATTGTACATGGTTAAATAAACATAATAATGAAAAGGAGCAGTGCGGCTCTAATTTTTGCTGGTTTTAACCGGTTAAGGGTTTCCAGGTGAAAATCTCTGTGTAATGTGTGTGCCATTGTGTATTTCCTATTAATGCTTAAGAATCGATATAAGTTTGTACTTCACTATTAAGGTTTAAAACTTACATTTCGTATCAGAGCATTTTTTGGGTTCAGAGGGACGCCTTTGTTTCCAAGGGTTTGGATCGATCTTGGATTTGTGATAAACCTGGTTTCAGTGGGAGCTTTGCAGCGGTGATTTATTTTTCTTAAAGAATGGCGAGCAGTTCTAGATTCGAGATTGAGAAATTTAATGATCAGAGATTTGAGCTATGGAAGCTCAATATGGAAGATCTTCTGGTAGATAGAGAACAATGGATCGCAGTAGATCCAGGTACCATGCCCTCTGGTGCGGTAAAAGAAGAATGGGAAAAGCTGGAAAGAAAAGCAAGGAGCACCATTCGTCTTTGCCTTGCAGATTCAGTATTGGTGAACGTATCTGGAGAAGACAGTGCAAAGAAGCTATGGGATAAACTGGGAAGTCTGTATCAGTCAAAGTCCCTGGTAAATAAGTTATTTCTGCGAAAGAAATTGTACCTTCTGAGGATGACTGATGGAGACTCTGTGTCAAAGCATCTAAACGCCTTCAATACTCTGGTCAGTCAGTTGACATCTGTTGGTATTACAATTGCTGATGATGAAAAATGTATTAGTCTATTGTGCTCTTTGCCAGATTCATGGGATAATCTGGTTATAGCTATTGGGAGTAATGCAACCATGCTAAACTTCGATGATGTGGTTGCATCCCTACTATCGGAGGAAATGAGGCAGAGATCCATAGATAGTTCAGCCAAGGATGCCTTATTTGTAAGAGGTCGCCCTGGAGACAGATCTAAAAATAAGTCTTCAGGTGGTAGATCTAAATCTAGAGGGAGATCTAAATCTCCAGGACCTTCTGTAAGAAAATGCTGGAAGTGCGGTAAAGCTGGGCATTACAAGAAGGATTGTAAATCCAAAAATATTGATAAAAGCAGAGGACCTAATGATGCTCCATCCGCAGATGGGAAAGAATCTACAGAGGAAGGAGGAGATGTGTATCTGGCATCTTCAAGTACACGTGCAGAGCATGATTCATGGTTGATTGACTCAGGTGCGTCTTATCATATGACTCCTCACAGGGATTGGTTTTCTGAATACGAAAAGTACGATGGAGGAGATGTATTTCTGGGAGACAACTCGGTGGCGAAAATCATAGGTCGAGGTAAGATCAAGCTACTGCTCAAAGATGGAAGGGTTAAAACTCTTCCCGGGGTTCTGCACATTCCAAAGCTGGCTAGAAACCTTATATCTGTAAGTAAAATGGATGATGCAGGTGTGAAAACATTATTTGAAAAGAACACATGCAAGATGGTTCGAGAATCACTGGTGCTGATGAGGGGAGTTCGGATTGGAACTCTATACAAGTTGTTGGGAAGCACCTTCAAAAATGGATGTAACAGTACTATTGTTCCTGAGGGTAAAAATGAAGGAGACAGAGTCCTTACTGTCTCTAGTGAGAAGACATCTCTATGGCATCGAAAGATGGGACATATTGGAGAGAAGGGTCTTCGACTATTACAAGGTAAAAGTATGGCTGAAGGCATGTCTGATTTCACATTAGATTTTGATTTCTGTGAACATTGCTTATATGGTAAACAAAATCGGGTAAGATTCTCATCTGGTGTTGTAAGAGCTAAAGGAATCTTAGAGTTAATACACAGTGATGTTTTTGGACCTGTGCCTGTTCCATCACTTGGTAAATCTGTGTATTATGTTTCATTTATAGATGATTTCTCAAGGAAAACTTGGATTTATTTCTTGCGTAAGAAATCTGAGGTTTTTAATAGATTCAAAGAATTTAAGGCTCTTGTAGAGAATCAAACCGAGAAGAAAATAAAAGTACTCAGAACAGATAACGGTGGAGAATTATGTGAAAGTGAATTTGAGGAGTTTTGTAAAACGTGTGGAATAGCAAGGCAAAAGACTACTCCATACACACCTCAACAGAATGGGGTTGCAGAAAGGATGAACAGGACATTGATGGAAAAGGCAAGGAGTATGCTCAGTGGTGCAGGGCTAACACAACAATTCTGGGCAGAAGTTGTTGACACTGCGTGTTACCTAGTGAATAGGACACCCACATCAGCGTTGGTTGACAAGACACCTCATGAGGTTTGGACTGGTAAGAAACCCTCTCTCTCTCATCTCAGAGTGTTTGGGTGTGATGCTTTTGTACATGTTACAAAGGAGAAAAGGAGCAAGTTGGATAATAAAGCGGAAAAATGTATCTTCATTGGTTACAAAGATGGAGTGAAAGGTTACAAGCTGTGGAACCCAGTAAAAAGGCAAACAGTTTACAGTCGAGATGTGATCTTCAGAGAAGTTGAAAGCACTTCCAAGATTGAGGATGTACCAAAGGAAAAGGATTCAGAGAAGCTACACTTTGATATCAAGGATGAAAGAGGTGACTCTTTTGAGGAACTAGATTCGTCTGAATCAGATGAGGAGGCAGAATCGTCTAAATTAGATGAAGAGGTAGATCCACAGACTCCGGTATTGAGTAGATCTGGCCGAGAAAGAAGGCAAGTTGAAAGGTACAGTCCCCCTGATTTTCGTTCTAATTTTGTGTTATCTATTACTAATGATGATCCTAGAACTGCTAAAGAGGCAATGGATTTAGAAGATAGTAAACTATGGAAGAAGGCCATGATAGAAGAAATGGATGCCTTGGACAAAAATGAGGCATGGGATCTGGTTGAGTTGCCAGAAGGAAGAAAGCCTATTGGAAGCAAATGGGTATTCAAGAAGAAGTTAAATGCAGCAGGTAAAGTGGAGAAGTACAAGGCTCGACTAGTAGCGAAAGGTTACTCCCAAATTGAGGGCATCGATTTTGGTGAGATTTTTTCACCTGTTGCAAAATTGACTTCTATTAGATTTCTTCTATCTATTTCTGCTGCTTTTGACCTTGAAGTAGAAAAGATGGATGTAAAGACGGCTTTACTACATGGAAATCTTAATGAAGAGATCTATATGAAGCAACCAAAACGGTTTGTGGTAAAAGGAAGAAAGGAGCTTGTCTGTAAGCTGAAAAAATCTCTCTACGGATTGAAACAATCTCCCAGAATGTGGTATCAAAAATTTGATACTTATATACTGGGACTTGGTTTCTCAAGAAGCAAAGTTGATCACTGTGTTTATTTTAAGCTAACTGGTGATCATTTTATTTATGTAATATTGTATGTTGATGATATGTTGCTAATTGGAAACAACAAGGAAATCATCAAGGATGTCAAGAATCAACTGTCATCTGAATTTGACATGAAAGATCTTGGTGCTGCAAATTTCATTTTGGGCATGGAAATAAAAAGAGATCGTGAAAACAGGAAACTATGGTTAAATCAGAGGAAATATGTTGAAACGATATTGAAGAGATTTAATATGCAGGAAAGCAAACCAGTGAAGGTGGCCATTCCTGTAGGTGTAAGGTTATCTGCAGAACAGTGTCCCACTACACAAGAAGAGGTAGAGGACATGTCTCATGTTCCCTATGCTAGTGCAGTTGGCAGTCTGATGTATGCCATGGTCTGTACTAGACCAGATATAGCCCATGCAGTGGGAGTTTTGAGTAGATACATGTCAAAACCAGGAAAGGAACATTGGACTGCAGTAAAAAGGGTCTTCAGGTATTTGCGTGGCACTACAGATTTTGCAATCTGCTACCAAGGAAGACCCGGTCTAAACAGAGAGATAGATATACAAGGATTTGCTGATGCTAACTGGGCTGGAGATCTTGATCACAGAAGATCTACAAGTGGCTACATTTTTAATCTATTTGGAGGAGCAATCAGTTGGATGAGTAGAAGACAAGCTGTAGTTGCACTCTCAACTACAGAAGTTGAATACATGGCAGCTACCCATGCAAGTAAGGAAGCTGTATGGTTGCAAATATTGTGCTCAGGTATTGGTTTTGTTCAGAATGCAGTAAAAATTGGTTGTGATAGCTCAAGTACAATATTTCTGGCAAAGAACCCTGCTTATCAATCGAGGACAAAGCACATTGATGTGCAGTACCATTTCGTCAGAGACATGGTTGAACAGAACAAAGTGTTGCTGGAGAAGGTTGACACTTTGGTAAATGTTGCAGACTCTTTGACAAAGTCTATGAGTACTCAGAAGTTCTCTTGGTGTAAAGAGAACATGGGCATTGTTGCCCTGAATTGTTGAAGTCATAAATTTCTCCTGTATGTGAAGAGAACAACAAGTGGGAGAATGTTGGGTATGTTATATCTCTTCACATGGTCGCTGCATGTACAACATGATCCCCACGGCACTAGTGATTCGCCTGCGCTGGGCGCGTACGGAGGGGGGGGGTTTAGAGGGGGGGGTAGCCCGACAGGGCCCACCCCCTTCGTTTCAGACTGTTAGGTTCCGAAACGACACGAAGGGGGCCGTTAGGCCCCCGAAGTCCACGTGGAGCGCAAAATTTTTGGGGTTGCTTTTTGCTTTTTCACAATTTTTGACCCATTGTACTCTATCTAATCCTGGTAAAAGGGATTAGGGTTGTAACCTAATTTCGGGTAAACGAATTAGGGTTTTAGATGTTGCGGAATACCATTTATTGTATTGTACATGGTTAAATAAACATAATAATGAAAAGGAGCAGCGCGGCTCTAAGTTTTGCTGGTTTTTCCCGGTTAAGGGTTTCCACGTGAAAATCTCTTTGTAATGTGTGTGCCATTGTGTATTTCCTGTTAATGCTTAAGAATCGATATAAGTTTGTACTTCACTGTTAAGGTTTAAAACTTACACGTGTATCACTCCCCTTTGGTCGATGGATAGCTACAAAATTATCTCAGTTAGAGGAGGACCAATCAAGTATTTCACCAGACTATGACCACATATCAGATCTTGTACAACCAGGTTCGATTAATATTTTTATATTTTTTACAACTAGTTGTGTCTAATTAGCTGTGTATATTTTTGATATTTTTAACAACTAGTTGTGTCTAATTAGTTGACTAAAACGTTGGAACTATATTTTCTCCAGGGCACATATACGAAGTGGTTTCCCTGAGACGCAATGCATGGCACACTGACTATTGGCCACCACATTGGTTACAGGGGATGTAAACCCTAAATGTCCCATTGGAGGACTCTGAGGGAGTTGATTTTCTGATTGGGTCGATGGTTATAAAGGGAGAATATTTGAACTAGGTTTCCCACTCAGCAAATAGAAAATGGTATACATATGAAGATTATAGAGTAGGTGAGATTGTATACCATTATGTAGCTAGGGTTTTCACCCTAGCTTGTGCAAATGAGCACCTACTAAGGAGAAGGGACTCCTTAGTAGTAGTTCAGAAAAACATTAAATGAAAGACAATATAGTAAAATGGTAATTATTCTAAACATGTGCATAAAACAGAAAAGACAAGATAATAAAAAGGGTTTTTTGTATTGATTATACCTCCAATGTGAAGGTTGGTGGAGCTCTTGCAGCAGTCCAGGAGGGTTGTTTCTAAGCTTCCATCCTTGCTCCTTTCTCTTTCTCCAAAGGGTTGGAAATGGGCCAAAGGGGCACTGAAGGGTGAAAATAGCTCAAGGGTGAGCTAGGGTTTCAAGAGTGATTTTGGCAGAGTAAGGGTGTATTTGACTGTGGATATGAAATGAGGGGCCTCCATCACCTATTTACAGGTTTTTAGTGGTGGAGTGCTGGCCCATGGTTTTGGGAACCATATGGTTTAGGTCAGCTGTATAGGGTTTTTTTCCTCCTTTTTTCCTCTTTTTCCTTTTTTTTTATATTTTTTATTCGCTTTTTAGAGGGTTTTTGCTATTTTGGAGGAATTTTGGATTATTTTGGGGGAAAAAGGGGTTTTTTGGCCTTTTGAAAGCTTTTTTAATGGTTTTATGGCCTTTTGGAGGCTTTTTAATGGGATTTGAAGGTTTTGGAGGTAATTATGGTAGGAAATATGGACAAATGAGTCATGTAATGGGGTATATGAGGTAGTGAGCACTTTTTGGGTGTTAATAGATTGCCCCCTGATGGGTGAGGGTAGGAGCTCATTGAATGGTTGATAGACATCATAAGTCTTGTATGGGTTTCTTGGGATGTGGAGAGGAAAAGAAACAAACTAGAGCAGGGAACAATGGTCCCGAATAAACTGCAAAAACTAAAAGTACATGACCTCAATAATCAATGAGGAATAATCCGAACACATAGACAAGGTGGGCATTCCCATGCTCGTAAATAATAACAATGGGGTCCAAAATATGGGGACTTGAAATATACATGGCCTCAAACAATGAATGAGGAAGAATTTCAATATATGGACGAGGCGGGCATACCCATGCTCGTATCAAGATACATAAAAAATAACAGTGAGGCCTGAAAAGGGGGGACCTGTAGGATACATAGAGAACCACTGTGTACAACATAAGGGTTCAGAGGGGACAAAAATCTAGGACATACTGCTGGGATGAACATGTCTGAGCTGAAGAACTGTTACACTGGAATAACCTCAGTGCTATTGAGTGGGGTACCAGAGGAACTGATGAGCTGCCGGATCATAGTGACGGGGAGTCATATCCTCAATGGTACACTGGACTGGAACTAAACTAGGTACTCAAGGAAGCATGTAACTGGATGGCTTCCAAATACAATCACTAAAGCAACCCAGAAATCCATGGGAACATATAACTGGGTGTTCCGAAGTGACTCACCAATGTGCTAGAGTTGGGGGAAATCCGAGGTCTTCGACTCATAACTGAAGGGATATAAACCCTACGCGATTCTCAACGATGCGATCAAGGTGTTGAAGTCGAGCATGTGAGAAACAACCACTCAGAGAGGCAATGATGAATCCTCTTAGAATTGTCTGTAGGAACTCACCAAAGATGGTGATCGGTCCAAGGCGCAGGGACCTCTAGGTCTATCCTCTGGGATAGAGGGGTTCTCATCGACAGAGGGAGACCTACAACTATCAAGGCAATGTTGTTTCCTTGACGGGAGCGTGAGGTGGAGAACTGAAGTGTGAGAGTACTGATGGTAGGACTGACATACTGTTGGGGATAATTGGGAAGGTAGAGTTGGTGGACTCAAACTTCCTTTGTTCAGAGTATGATGATGGGGATGATCGGGCAACACATGAAACTGACTGGTGGGAAAGGGATCATAGTTGTTCTAGATTGAGGATAGTGACTAGGATGAGGGATACTAAAGCTGGTGTAAAATGGCAGGAGACTGCAGACTACTCTGAACAAAGGCGACCTTTTTGGGGGCGCTGCTGAGATTATTGATCATAGTGCCAAGAGGCACGGGGGGACTTCTTCACGGGTTAAGGAACTAGAAGAAGTGGGTGTAAAATGGTACTGTCATGTGGATTTATACGAGCCCATGACAGTTCATGCTCGTGATTGCTTTCGAGTTTAAGGAGTGTGAAAGCGATAAGAAGACGCTAAAATAATGGAATGGTACTGTCGTGTGGATTTGTACCATCCCAGGACAGTTCATGCTTGTGATTGCTTTCAATTTTAAGGAGTCTGAAAGCGATAAGAAGACTCTAAAATAATGGAATGGTACTGTAGTGTGGATTTGTCCGAGCCCAGGACAGTGCATGCTCATGGTTGATTTCAATTTTATAGAGTCTGAAAGTGAGAAGAGGACTCCAGGGGGTTGTTTTTTCGTGTGTTAGTCTCCAAGGTTCGAAGAAGCATAAAAGGATGCAATGAAGAACTCTTCTAGCTGGTGTGACTGGAGTATTCCTTTTTTGTAATTAGTCTACCAGGTTTGAAAAATGGGTAAACTTATACTTGATAGATGCCCTTTTAGGTACTTTAACAAGCATGAAAGGAAGCAAGATTGCTCGGTGATCTTTTCGTTGTTTTAGGAGTCAGAAAAGAGCTTAACAGAAAATCCCTAAGTGCCTTTTTCGTAAAGTATTTGTCCGGCACGAAAAAGAGATAAAATTATACCGAACAAAGGGAATGGTCAGGCAAGGAGGAAGTGCTCAATCAAGGAACATTTATGATGATGAAGAACGAGGGTAGGGGGGAACACTGGTGGGATTCCTTGTGGGATAATGAATGGTGGAAAATTAATGAAATAATTTCAGTATGACAGGAGTGAATGGCTCATGTAAAAATGTGGAACAATTCGATTGTGGCCTATGTGGCACGCAAACCGAGGCAGCAAGATGTCGAGACACAATTTTGAAACTGTACCAAGTGAGACCGAGAAATGATCTCAAGCATCATCACAAGCTCAGAAAAAGGAATCCGGCAATATAAAAAGTTTCAAAAATGGATAACGACCGATGTGGAACGCAAACCGAGGTGATGGGGGACGTTTTGGAAAAATACCCAAAACATATGGGGGTGAGAGCACGAAATGATCTCAAGCATCATCACAGGCTCGGAAAATTGAATCCGATGATATGAAATAGACAAAAAATGGAGAGCAGCCAAAGTGGCATGTAAACCGAGGCGACTAGTGGTGTCTAAAACATGCTCAAAAAATGATGTGGAAAAAATAAGAGAACAAGTTGACCATCATGGTGGTCTCGTCGTGTTGATTCCAGTGGTGGAAATGGTGTGAAAAATGGACTTTGTATGGGTTCAGAATGGCCAAAACAAGAAAAAGTCAACGGACTATAAATAGTGAGCGGGTCCAACATGACAAGTGTCATTTGGACTTATTGACTTTGACTAGTGATCAGAGTGGACCAGAGCTGAGTTGGTGTTTATGGATGATCCGACCAGCCATTTTCAGATTTGGGAGTTACAGGTATTCTGACAAACTCATACCTGCATTGTCATTGGGTTCGGGGGGAGGGTGGTGGATCTTAGGGGATTTTTTGTACGGTCCACATGGGTGGACCGCAGGTTTGTGGGGTGGAACCAAGGCTGGGGACCGCATGTTCCAGGGCGGATCACGCGGATGGGGACCGCGAGGTTCGGGTCGGAATATGCAGTCAAGTACCGCGCGTTCCGAGGCTGGACACGCGATTCAGAACCGCGAGTTCGGCTCCTACAGGCGTGGTTCCAGACTGCGACTGTAGGCCTGAACTCCGCGGTCAGAAACCGCGACAAGGGGCCCTAAATTTGTGAATGGGATCGAGCTTTTAGGGTTTCCACAGGGGGGGTGGGGCAGGTTTACTTCTTTGACATGAGTCTGATGGGTTTTCCTTGTGTGATTGACAGGATGCCGTTGGTGCTTTCGCGAGAGTGAGATGTCCTGGATGAGATAGCGGATGTCATTCGGAGGGATCGGCATGTGCGGTCGACATTGGGGTTGTGCGGACTACTGAAGTTCGCACAGGTGCCTATGATGCATTCAGCAGCGCTGTTGCTGAACCGATTAGTTAGTTTTCGAGAGCCAGACATTCAAGCATTCAGGGTGTAGGGAGAGAGGGTGGATCTCACCCTCACAGATGTATACTTCCTGATGGGGTTGCCATGTCTGGGTAGAGTGGCAGATACGCAGCCACGAGTATCTACCGATGTGGATATGGAGGATATGTTGGAGTGGTACTGTGTTCCAGAGGCTAGGGTGCAGAGGAATGCACTCCGGGTGGTGGTCCTGTGGGAGCCAGTAGTACAAGCCATTGCAGCGTGCATGGTTTGAGTTTTGGGGTCCCAATCACCCAAGAAGGTGTCCGGGGGCCAGATGCAGCTAGCGGAGCGGGTGCTGGATGGTTTCTATTATGCGTGGGGCTAGATGTTCCTCACTTGTGTTCAGTGACAGCTGACATCGGTGAAGGAATTTGGCAAGGGATTTTGTTATGGATCCTTTCTATGTGCCTTCTTCATGGAGCGGGTACCTACACTACGGCCATTGGTGATGGTCAGGGCAGGAGTACTGAGAGAGCCGCGCATGGTGTGGTGGGGAGAGATGATGTGCTGTTGGGGTGGTAGTGAGGTGGGGAGATACTTTACTCAGGAGATCTACCTCCAGTGGTTGTAGATCCTGCTGACACTGGATGATTATCCATATAGAGATATGGACTACATCGGGGATCTGAGGTACCACGGTCGCCAGGATAGGCATGGGGACCAGATGGTACGTATGGTTTTGCTTGGATTTTATGGATGCCAAGTCTTATGTATGATATTTTTTTGATATACTATTACTGACTGATGTGTGATCTACAAATGTTGGCTCGAGACCACCACTAGGACATGTAGCGTGCAGGGGGCATGTGGCGGTACCAACCCTACCAGACCGAGGGGAGGTGCATCGACAGGATGCTCAGGGGACTCTGGAGTCCGTACGGATGCTTCTAGATCGGTTGTTGGTTGGAGTGACTGATGACGGGTGGCATGACATGGATCTGGAGGTGATTCAGGATTGTCTTAGGGCACCACAGGAGTTCTGGTCGATCATGATCCGGGTGGCCATCTTGGCGGATAGGGGGAGGGCACAGGAGCCCGCAGGGGATGAGGAGCTACCAGAGGAGGAGCGAAATGAGGACTCGGAGGTAGCTGATGCAAGCAGTGACGCAGGGTATGACTCTCACTAGGAAGTGCAGGGGACTCCCCCCCAATTTTTTAGCTACGACATGTATTCTATGAGGCGTATGGATGTATAGATATTTTTTGTATATCTAAGTACAGGGGTACTCAGGACATGTGTAGCATATGGACATGATTTTTTGATATATATATATGCACATGGATGCACGTTTTTGCGATGATGATTCAGTGTACGCACGTGCATGCGCTTATGGTTTTTTATATGTTTGTACTGCACGTGGATGCAAGTAGTATAGAATGATGGGCACATGGATGCCCCTTGTGTATTGTATGTTATGCAATATGATGTATGTAGAATTAGGCACGTGGATGCCCCTGCATAGTAATGTGTTTTTATGTTTTTTTTATTGCACATGGATGCAAATGTTTATGTGGTGATAGGCACGTGGATGCCCCTTGCAATATTTTTTGGGTTTTTATATATTTTTGATCAGATGTTATGGGATGATGATGCATGATGGAGGTTTTACATGGTGTGATTGATGTGCCAATCTAGGATGTTGTTAGCCATTTGATCTGCAACACTATTTTGATCTCTTGGGACATGGGTGAATGTTATGGATTCAAATTGTCGGCTGAGTTGTTTTGTGCGCAGGAATTTTCTAAAGAGGCAGGGATCATGCACCTGGTAGCAGTTGTTGAGATGGGAGACAAGTAGCTGGGAGTCAAGGAACATATGAAGGTGAGATATGCCGATCTGGAGGGCAGCAGTCAGGAGACCGGTCACAGCATCATACTCCGCTTGGTTATTGGTAGCAGCGCCTATACATATTTCGTCAAGGTGAATCAATTCATGTGAAGGGGAATATAAGACCCATGCTGCAGAAGCCAGGTTGGGAGACCAGTGGCTTTCTCCATTAGCAAAGCCAATGTAATGAGGTGGAATATGGTCCATCTGTGGTTCTGCAAAAATTATGAATGTAAGATTGCGGTAAAAAAGGTGAAAAACAAAAAGAGAGCAACCTGTACAATACAGACCAATGGGGCCGTGGGTTTATTTAGGGATAAAAGTGTTTAAGATACAACCCATTACGGGGGTTGCGCAAAGGGTGACCTTCGGAGTCAATTAAAATCTATCTCCCATTGCCGAGGCAGGTCTGCACGATGTAAGGCCCTTGCCACATGGATTCAAACTTTCCTTTACCAGTTTTGTCGTGGGCTTTGTCATAGGCGAGGACGAGGTCCCCTTCATGGAAAGTTCGAGGGTGTACATGTTTGTCATAACCAGCTTTGAAGAAGTTCTTGGTAGCTTCAGTGGTCTGGAGAGTAGCACGACGGTCTTCATCAGCTTGTTCTAGTGATAGCAGACGTTGCTCGAGTGGGGAGGTGTCTGGGATAAGCTCGATGGCGATGTGTAAGGAAGGTATCTGACACTCGATGGGGAGGACAGACTCTACACCGTGAACTAAATGAAATGGGGTAAAACCAGTGGCGGTTTTGGTGGATGTACGGAAATCCCATAAGGCAGGGAATAACGTGTGGTGCCAATTGGACTTATGCCGGTCAACAGTGCATTGGAGGATGGTTTTTAAAATTTTGTTAATAGCCTCTACTTGGCCATTCCCTTGGGGGTAGTAAGCAGAGGAATACTGATGTTCAAACATCACTAGGGTGGATAACTCGCACCAAAGGCAATATTCGAAGTGTGAACCATGGTCTGAGACCAACGATTTGGGGACCCCGAATCGAGTGATAACGTGGTTAAAAAAGAAATGGGCAGCGGTGTCAGTTGTACAATTGAAAGTGGGCATTGCTTCATCCCATTTGGTGAAGTAATTGACAGGGACAATGATGTAGTTATGGCCATTGGCAGATGGGGGTTTAAATTCCATGTAGTCGATGGCCCACTTACAAAAGGGACCAACGGTGACTATTGGGTGTAACGGAGCGGGTGGTGTCCGGGCCTTGGGGGCAAAAAGTTGGCAATTATGGCAATGTTTGACCGCTTTGATGCAGTTGGTAAAGAGTGTGGGCCAGAAGTAACCGGCGCGGATGACCGTTTGGGCTGTGGTTGTTCCAGAGAAATGTACGCCGTAGGCACCGCTATGATAGTCATTGAGGACGTGTTCGGCTTCCTTGTGTGTAAGGCAACGACGGAGAATCGTGTCAACCCCTCACCGGTAAAGGACATCACCTGAGAGGAGATATCGAGAGGCCTGGTGACGGATAGAATGGCGTCCATCACAACTGATGTTGGGTCTAAACTTTTGCGTGCAAAGGTATAACAAAATATCACCGTACCATGGGTCATCAGATGAGATGATGAACAAGTGATTGTCGGGTAACTCATTGGATATTTGTGGGGACGATAGAAGGGATGGGAGATCGGTGATGAGCTCGGCAAGCACGAGGGATTTGGTGCTCTTAGGGGTTCTGAAAGTGAGGCCATATTCCTGGAGGATAATGACCCATTTAGCAACGCGACCTTGCAGCAGCCGTCGGTTTAAGAGATAGACCATGGGGTTGGAGTCGACGACAACTATGGTATGACTGAGCAAAATGTAGTGTCACAATTTTTGGATGGAAAAGACCACAGCTAGGGCTAGTCTCTCCTCATATGGGTAACATAGGGGTGGTTCAGACAAGGTCTGGCTGACATAATAAATGACATGCTCCTGGCGAGCGGTGTCTTCCTGAAAAAGGACTCCGGACATGGTATAATCGGATGCTGAGACGTAAAGGCTGAAGTCCTGAGAGAAATCAAGAGGGGAGATCAAAGGGGCTTGTGTGAGAGCTTTCTTGGGGGCTTCAAATGCAGCTTCTGCTTGCTCATCCCAAACAAAGTGTATGTGGGTATGAAGCAGGTGTAAGAAACCATGAATGGTGGTGGCATAATCAGGAATGAAGCAACAGAGGAAATTAGATCGCCCCTGTAGACTCTGGAGCTATCGAAGCGTGCGAGGAGAGGGAAGTTCTAAGATGGCTTGGACTTTCAAGGAATCAACAGCAATTCCTTTCTGGGAAACAATGAAACCCAACAACTGACCTGCCAAAATGCAAAAGACAAACTTGTGTGGCTTCAAGCGGATTTGATATTTGCGACAACGCAGGAAAACTTGCCGAAGGTCGTTAAAGTGGTCTGATCGTTTACGGGAACGAGCTATAAGGTGATCAAGATAGACTAGCAGGATATGGACCAAGTCATCAAAACAATAGGTCATGACCTGCTGGAAGGTGGCACTAGCATTTTTGAGGCCGAAAGGCATGATGCGATAGGAAAAGGTGCCCCATGGGGTGGTAAAGGCAGTCTTGTACTGATCCTCCTTACGGATCTGAATCTAGTTGTATCCGAAAAAACCGTCCATGAAAGATAGGACTTCATGCCCCACACACGCATCGATGAGTTGGTCAATAAATGGCGTGGGGAAGTTGTCCTTGGGACAAGCTCGGTTAGAATCACGGAAGTCAGTGCATACTCTGATCGTGCCTTGTTTTTTGTTAACAGGGGCGGGGTTTGAAACTGAGGTGGTATATGCAATAGGATAAATGAATCCTGCTTTGCAAAGTTTCTCAATCTTTGCTCTAACAATGAGGAGATTTGAAGGATGAATGGGGTGTTGTTTCTGGTGAACAGGGGGTACATCTGGCCATGTGTCAATGTGGTGCTCTATAATAGCGGGGTTGAGACCAGGTATTTCGGTATAGGACCAGGCAAAGACATCACAGAACTCTTGGAAAAGTTTTTTGTACTCTTCGATCTCATACTCACCGTAGGAGGCTCCTAATGTAATGATTTCAAGAGCACTAGGTGGGTCAGAGATATCGATGTGGATGACGGGTGAGATGTTGGCCATGTTACCTTCCTCAAAGGCATCAGGAGCAGTAATAGGATCCTTAAACTAGTCGACATTGGTGGGAAGGAAATCTTTGGACTCAACCGCAAATTGGGTGGCTGTGGTAGAGGAGGAATCTTCTAGGAGGAAATAGGAACGATTGTGCATGTCATCCCAAGGATAATCTGGGGCAGTGAGAGCCTCTAGAATCTCCTCATCATTGTGGAAACTTTGAGTTGTCAAATCGGTTGACGAGGGAGTGCTAGTCGAAGAGATCATATAAATGGTGTTAATCTCTCCGGATGGGGATGATACCGAGGGGTGGATCTCCTCAATTGTGGGGGGTGCCATCTCAAGGTCCAAATTATTCATCTCGTAGAGAGCTGCTCTGTAATCTAGAAGATCAGGATAATGATGTGAGTAATTGTCGTAAATACCACATATTGCACAAGGGTGGTTGGTACGCAGTGATTTATCATGACGATTAGGGGTTGGATCTAGTTCAACCGAGATGTTGGGGTCATCGTCAAGCATTTGCATGTGTTCCTGTAATGCAGGTAATTGTGCACATTGATGAATCAGATGGCCTAACTCATCACACAACGAGCATTTGGGGGGAGCACGAAACACGGTGGGGTTTTAACTGTTTTGGGTGAGGGTACAACAGTGTATGGTTGTGGGCCTCTACCCCTAGTATGCTTGATAAGAGGGGGGAATTCGTACACGACGAAGGGGTAGTGACACCTAGAGGTGGTTGACTAGTATTAGCAATGGGTTGCACCATTTTTAGGACGACATTTGGTGTCGACGGAGGAACAGGAGGTGAAATGTACCACACGGGTAATCCTAAGGTTAACCAGGGGAGGCTGAGTGTAGCCATAACCGGGGAACTTACTACTCCCAAGGGAGGAAATAGGAAGGGGATAGTGTGGATGGGGTAGATGAGGTAGTGAGCACTTTTTGGGTGTTAACACATTATACAAACTTAGTTATTGTCAAAAACCCCTAGCCGCAAACAATGCCAAGGAATAACTCATTAAAGGCATGATACTTATTGCCTTATTTCGAGCACGAGAGGTTAAAGAAAAGCATTGGTATTTGAGGTGATCCTGATGGTCTAGTCGAATGACAATAGGTAGGTAATCTGGTACATGGTTTGCTTGTTTTATTGTGTACTATGTTATAGGTATGTGGTGTAGATGTATGTTATGATTTTGTTTCATGGTCTCATTGAGTATTGACATTAATATTTTGACTATTGCAGCCATACATTGATAGCTTGATAGATTCATAAATTGCATAGACTTGGTACATCTTGATAAATTGCACAAGTTTCATAATCATCATCATCATCATCTTCATCACCACCACCACCACCACCACCATCACCATCATCATCATCGTCATCATCATCATCATCATCATCAACATCTTCATCATCCTCACCACCACCATCATGCTCATCATTCTCATCATTATCATTGTAAACCATCATCATCGTCATCATCATCATCATAATCGCCATCATCATCAACCTCAACACCTTCATCCTCATCCACATAATCATCATGACCATCATCTTCATCACCACCACCAACACCACCATCATCATCCTCATCACCATCTTCATCATCATCATTAAATCTAACTCTAACCCTAATTCAATTTCCTTCTATAACTCTAACCCTAACCCTCACCCAAACCCTAGCACTAAACCATCATCACGACCATCATCTTAATCACCACAACCAACACCACCATCATCATCCTCATCACCATCTTCATCATCATCATTAACTCTAACTCTAACCCTAATTCAGTTTCCTTCCATAACTCTAACCCTAACCCTCACCGAAACGCTAGCACTAAACCATCTTCTTCATCATCACCATCACCATCAACACCACCATCACCATCATTATCAACTTATTCATCATCATCACCATCATCACCTCCATCACCATCACCATCATCATTGCCATGTCTAGGTTCCTCATCAACATCTCCATCATCAAATCTTCTTCGTCATCATCATCATCATCTTCATCGCCATCACCATCATCATCAACGTCTTCATAATCATCACCATCTTCATCATCATCATTAACTCTAACTATAACTCTAATTTCCTTCATCATCATCATGCGAGCTATACCTGCCCGATGGACCATTTTGCAGAGTTGACCCCCATGGGGAAAAATTTCACAGTCCGTCACTAAGTAAAACTCTAGTTTGTAGAATGCACCTACAAGATGACACATGGTCCATGGGACCAATAGAGAGGGGAACCCCTAGCACTGTCTCGACATCCTGAATCTAACGCAGTTGATGGTTCCTCGATCGGAGCGGCAGTCTTCATTCTATGGCTCATTCAGTCCGGCATCCAAAAGGCTTTTAAGGACACCTGTCGAGGGCATAGAAGTCCAACCGTGTAGCAAAAACTAGTTCCAGGGAGTCCCACAGGTGTGTTTAGGATGGTTCCAACTTGGAACGCTAGGCACAAGTGCCCGGTGGAGGATTTTGCAAAGTTGACCCTCATGGGCAAAAATTGCACTGTCCCTCACTAAGCAAAACCCTAGTTTGCAAAATGCACCTACAAAATGACACATGGGCCATTCGATCAGCAGAGAGGGGTACCCCTAGCACTGTCCCGATGTCCTGAATCCAACGGATTCAATGGTTTGTCGATCAGACCGACGGTCTTCATTCTATGGCTCATTCTGTTCGGCATCCAAATGGCCTTCAGGGACACCTGCCAAATCTCTGTCGAGGGCATAGAAGTCCAACTGTGCAACAAAACCTAGTTCTGGGGAGTCTTGCAGGTGTGTCTAGGATGTTTCCAACAAGGAATGCTAGCCACAAGTGCTCGGTAGAGGATTTTGCAAAGTTGACCCTCGTGGGCAACAATTGCATAGTCACTCCGTGAGCAAAACCCTAGTTTGCAGAATGCACCTACAATATGACACATGGGCCATTGGACTGGCAGAGAGGGGCACTCTTAACACTGTCCCGATGTCTTGAATCCAATGGAGTTGATGGTTCGTCGATCGGAGCGACGGTCTTCATTCTATGGCTCGTTCTGTTCGACATCCAAAAGGCCTTTAGGGATACCTGCCAGATCCTTGTTGGGGGCATAGAATTCTAACCATGCAGCAAAACCTGGTTCTGGGGAGTCCTGCAGGTGTGTCTAGGACAGTTCTAGCCGGGAATGCTAGCCACAAGTTCTTGGTGGATGATTTTGCAAAGTTGACCCTCGTGGGAAAAAATTGCATAGTCCCTCACTCAACAAAACCCTAGCTTGGAGAATGCACCTACAAGATGACATGTGGGCCATGCGATCGACAGAGAGGGGAACCCCTAGCACTGTCTCAACATCCTGAATCCAACAGAGTTGACGGTTCATCGATCGGAGTGACGGTCTTCATTTTATGGCTCGTTCTGGCCCGTATCCAAAAGACCTTCATGGACACCTGCCAGATGCCTACCGGGGGCATAGAAGTCCAACCGTGAAGCAAAACCTAGTTTTGGGGATTCCTGCAGGTGTGTCTAGGACAGTTCCAGCTGGGAACGCTAGCCACAAGTGCCCGATGGAGGATTTTGCAAAGTTAACCCCCATGGGAAAAAATTGCATAGTACCTCACTGAGCAAAACCCTAGTTTGCATAATGCACCTGCAATACGACACATGGGCCCTGGGACTAGCGGTGAGGGGCATCCCTAGCACTCTCCCAAATTCCTGAATCCAATGGAGTCAACGGTTCGTCGATCAGAGTGATGGTCTTTATTCTATGGCTCGTTTCATTCGACATCCAAAAGGCCTTCAGGGACACCTCACACATGCCTTTCATGGGCATAGAAGTGCAACCGTGCAACAAAACCTAGTTTCGGGGAGTCCTCTAGGTGTGTCTAGGATGTTTCTAGTTGGGAACACTAGCCACAAGTGCCCGATGGACGATTTTGAAAAGTTGACCCCTGTGGGAAAAAATTGCACAGCCCCTCACTGAGCAAAACCATAGTTTGCAGAATGCACCTGCAAGATGATACGTGGGCCACATGAGCGGAGGAGAGGGGAACCCTTAACACTGTCCTGGCATCCCGAATCAAACCGAGTTGATGGTTCATCGATCAAAGTGACGGTCTTCATTCTATGGCTTGTTTTATACCCCCACGTCCTAAGAAGGTTGAAGCTGTAAAGCAATAACTCTTTAGTATTCATCCTCGAGCTCTTTTGTTTATGTCTAAGATAAAGAAGCTCTCAGTTCATGAGCTGGAACATATCGATCTTAACAGGATTTATACAATCTTTGTTTTACGAGAAACTGACCTTAGAACTTCTCGTAGCAATGACAATGAATCCTTCGTTTTGCATTTGTTAGCATAAGAAGATCAATTTTCGACAAAACAATGTAGTTATTACATGTGGAGGCAGTTGTTTCATGTGGAAAACAAGTGTAGGGTTGAGCAGAGGAAAGATGTTGGGAAATGGGCTATTACATTAGCTTTTCTGATGGGCGAGCGGCTTACAGAAGGATCTAAATTTATAATTTCCTTCTGGGTAGATCCAGGCATGGAATAATATTTGGTGGCACTTCCAAGTTCCCCAGACCATTTGGTAAGCCACAATGTGCGACTCCTTCGACAAAACACAAATTTTGGTGTGGCCAATAGCATTTGATACACTAGCCAAATCTATGTTGTTGGAAGAACTTACATATTTCAACAAAAGAGCATTTTGCAGGTGACTTGAAAATCCCTTCCAATTTTCAGCAATAAAACAAAGAAGTTCAATGTACATATTTCCAAGCAAGCTTGTCAACCAATCAGACAATTGAATACAGGAGATAACCATGACAAAAAAATTCAAGCTATTATAAAACTCTTGTTTATTAAGATAAGGATGGACTATGTGTGCATTATGAGAATATAGATGAATGAAGTCGCTTTGATGAACTTGTCCTCTTGCTTTCTCCAGAATGCATTTAAAAGCAAGGAGTATTGTTCAAGCTTCTGTTGGTTTACATAAACATTTATTCCCAAACCTGACGTCACATAAAACCACTTCCTCAGCTCTCAATTGGGTCTGAATGGCATCTCTAACTTGTGTTAGCTATGGATAACGAGAAATATGAAAGGGAAGGTACGTATAGACCCAAGTTTTCGAAGATAGAGGTGAATTACCACTTATCAGAGCAAAAAATGTTCAACAAAAGGCTAATGGAACACAACGAAGGATTCCTTGGTTCCACTTGTTATTGAAAATCATGCTTTGTCTTGATGAAACCAGTAAAAAATATGTCTATATTATAAATGGAAATCCTGTTACAATTTTTGTCGGAAGAAAAACATAGATACCTACAACTGCCATATTTCCTTCTGTAAGCCACTCACTCCGATCGATGAACCATCAACTCCATTGGATTTAGGACACCGGGACAATGCTAGGGGTGCCCCTTTCCTCCGGTCCCATGGCCCACGTGTCATCTTGTGGGTGCATTCTGTAAACTAGGGTTTTGCTCAGTGACGGACTATGCAATTTTTTCCCACGGGGGTCAACTCTGCAAATTTGTCCACCGAGAACTTGTGGCTAGCGTTCCGAGCTAGAACTATCCTCGAAACACTTGTCGGACTCCCTAGAACCCGGTTTTGCTGCATGGTTGGACTTCTATGCGCCCGACAGGCATCTGGTAGGTGTCCCTGAAGGCCTTTTGGATGCCCGACGGAATGATGCATAGAATGAAGACCTTCACTCTGATCGATGAACCGTCTACTCCATTGGATTCAGGACGTCAAGACAGTGCTAGGGGTGCCTCTCTGTCAGTCCCATGGCACACGTGTCATCTTGTAGGTGCATTCTGCAAACTAGGGTCTTTCTTAG
Source organism: Larix kaempferi (assembly GCA_027924585.1). NCBI lineage: Eukaryota > Viridiplantae > Streptophyta > Pinopsida > Pinales > Pinaceae > Larix > Larix kaempferi. The sequence continues at coordinate 6,148,724 of BSBM01001065.1, forward strand.
TGAGGGACTATGCAATTTTTTCCCATGGGGTTCAACTCTGAAAAATCGTCAACCAGGCACTTGTGGATAGCATTCCCAACTGGAACCTTCCGAGACACACTTGCGGGAATCCCCGAAACCACGTTTTGTTGCATGGTTGGACTTCTATGCGCCCGACAGGCATCTGGCAGGTGTCCCTGAAGACCTTTTAGATGCTAGACGGAACAAGCCATAGAATGAATACCATCGCTCCGATCGATGAACCGTCAACTCCGTTGGATTCAAGACATCAGGACAATGCTAGGGGTGCCCCTCTCCACTGGTACCATGACCCACATGTCATCTTGTAGGTGCATTCTGCAAACTAGGGTTTCGCTTAGTGAGGGACTATGCAATGTTTTCCCACGAGGGTCAACTTTGCAAAATCATCCACCGGACACTTGTGGCTAGTGTTCCCAGCTATAAACATCCTAGACACACCTACAACACTCCCCAAAACCCAGTTTTGTCCCATAGTTGGGATTCTATGCCCCTGAAAGGAATCTAGTAGGTGTCCTTAAAGGCCTTTTGTATGTCTGACGGAACGAGCCATAGAATGAAGACCGTTGCTCTGATCGACGAACCGTCGACTCCGTTGGATTCAAGACGTCGGGATAGTGATAGGGTACCCCTCTCCATCGGACCCATGGCCCATGTTTTATCTTGTAGGTGCATTCTGTAAACTAGTGTTTTGCTCAGTGAGGGTGTGCAACTTTTGCCCACAAGGGTCAAATTTGCAAAATCATCCACCGCGAACTTGTGGCTAGCATTCCCAGCTGGAACCATCCTAGACACACCTGCAGGACTCCCCAAAAATAGGTTTTGCTGCATGGTTGGACTTCTATGCCCCCGGCAGCGATCTGGCAGGTGTCCCTGAAGGCCTTTTTGATGCCAGATGGAACGAGCCATAGACTAAAGACTGTCGCTCCGATCGATGAACCATCGACTCCATTGGATTTAGGACATCGAGACAGTGGTAGGGGTGCCCCTCTCCACTAGTCCCATGGACCATGTGTCATCTTATAGGTGCGTTTTGCAAACTAAGGTTTTGCTCAGTGAGGGACTATGTAATTTTTGCCCACAAGGGTCAACTTTGCAAAATCCTCCACCTTGCTCTTCCTACCCATGTTGTCACCATCACAATCCCATTTTTCACCATAAGAAGGGAAATGCTAGTGATGATGATGATGAATAGGGTGAGGATGATGATGATGAGGGTGAGGATGATGAGGATGAGCATGAGGGTGAAGATGATGATTACAAAACTTATGCAATTTATCAAAACAAACATAGGACCATGAAGATGTTGATGTTGATGATGACGATGATGATGAATATGATGATGATGATGATGGTGGTGGTGATGAAGATGATGATGATGGAGATGGTGATGATGATGATGAGGGTGAGGAGGATGAGGATGGGGATGAGGATGAGGGTGATGAGGATGATGATCATGATGATCATGATGATGGTGAGGATTTGGATGAGGTTGAGGATGATGAGGATGATGATCATGATGGTGGTGGCGATGATGATGAAGATGTTGGTGATGAGGGTGATGAGCATGATGATCGTGATGATGAATATGTTGACGATGATGATGACGATGAAGATAATAGTTTACTGTGATGATGATGAGGATGAGGACGAGGGTGAGCATGATGAGGATAATGATGATGATGTTGATGATGGTGGTGGTGATGGTGATGAAGATGATGATGATGACGATGATGATGATGATGATGATGATGATGCTTGTGGTGGTGATGAAGATGATGATGATTAGGGTGAGGATGATGATGATGAGGGTGAGGATGATAAGGCTGAGGATGAGGGTGATGATGATGATCAAGAAAGTTATGCAATTTATCAAAACAAACATAGGACCATGAAGATGTTGATGTTGATGATAATGATGATGATGAATATGATGATGATGGTGGTGGTTGTGATGGAGAGGATGATGATGGCGATGGTGATGATGATGATGAGGGTGAGGATGATGAGGATGGGGATGACGATGAGGGTGATGGTCATGATGATGGTGAGGATGTCGATGAGAGTGAGGATGATGAGGATGATGATCATGATGGTGGTGGTGATGAAGATGATGATAATGATGAAGATGATGATGAAGATGATGATGAGGGTGAGGATGATGAGGATGAGGATGAGGGTGATGATGATGATTACGAAACTTGTGCAATTTATCAAAACAAACATAGGACCATGAACATCTTATTTTCATTCATCAATACAACATTATCAAGGAATATCATTAAACTAGTTAGGTATTTCATTTTCCATGGATTCTGGGTGATTACTTTTGCATTATGCCCAGTGGAAAATAGATGTATGAAAGATGTAAAGCACAAACTAGGGTCTTACATCCTAGGGCTTAGTAAGGATAGGGTTTATATCTTCAACGATATTATGAGAGTGAATTCATGACTAGCTATTGGTTAGCATATTTTAACAAACTAGAGTATATTTGTTACATATATTTGACCATATGTACATGAAGTCCCAATGACTTTTATTACATTTTAGTTATGCATTCCTTGCCATTCAATCGAATTGCATAGATGCTCATGTATGTATAGTTTGATGAAATACAGTAGCATTGATGAAATGTGTAGCATCTATTGGACTTCCTCTTAGTGTCTGAAAATGTCATACGATTACATTGATGGTATGCATAGAATGTTACTATTATGAAAGAGGTTTTTTCCTCGCAACATATTTTCCTTGCAACCATAACCATTATCAATGGGTATGAACCCTTGGAGTTGACAAAAAACACAATTTTAAATTAGATATCAAATTACCATGCATGTGCTAAGTTCATTGTACTGTTGAAAGATATTATTAGTTATTTCCATTAAGATAATGTTTTCATAACACAATGGTGAGATGTTACTTGATCAATGCAATAAATGTAAGCGAATAAATATTGCTTGAAATGTAATTTTATAAATTTCAATAGCATAATTTATCAATTTGTGGAAGAGATGAATCATCACAAGCACAAGTTGAAACTCAAGAGAAAATATGGAATATATTGATAGTCGGATGTTCGTAATACAAAATATGGGAAAGTAGTCGGCCCTCAAATGGCCTGTCAATGTACATGTATCCCTAAGTACAACAATGTGTAGATGTATGTCAAAATACATCTATCCAAGACTATGCAACATAAAAAATCAATCTTTCTCTTGTTTTTCCCCGACATTCCTCTATCAACTGTCTCCCTGGGATCGCTCAACATCTCAGAAGTCTGCAAAAAAAATCATTATTTTTATCAAATAACTGCACTAATACCCTACCATCAACAAACTTAAAAAATTAACTTGTGGCCAAATTATTTATGACAAACACTCACCAAGTTTTCATGGGGTATAGATGTGAGCGGTGTGCTCATGGAAGGCATCTCTATAGTTGTGCTATGTAGATAAAAGATCATATCTCAACTAATTCAACAATTCAACATTGATCAACGTGTTTGGGTAAACTGAATAAAAAAACTTGGTCATTAATGAACATCTCACCGCAAGAGGAGAACCAGTTAGAACCATGGATTGAGTAGAGGGGCCGAGCACTTCTACCGCTAATGGCTACAATCACCAAATGGAGAAATAGTTAGACATGCATGAATAAACAATATAGTAACATGGTTAAATACTATGCATTGTGATTGTCCAAATAGTTACCTCTGTATGACTCATGGCTATTGTAGATGCGGCACTGACTGCAACACCAATGACCTTTGTTAAGTCAGGGGTAGATAGATCTCTCGTGTGTCTGCTATAGAGGACATCCACATTCTTTCCAGTAGTGGGGCCTCTCTTGTACACTTGTCCCTTTTGCACGTTGGGACTAGAGGGAGATACAACTACTGACAGTCTCGAACATATATCTGCTGGTGGCTACAATCACCAATATTAACGTATTTAGAAATGCATTGGTCAATGGAATAACATGTATTACGAAACTGAAAATGATGAAATACATACCGATGTACTGTATACGTCAATCAATTCTAACAAATGGTCTATCGTCCATTGTGTCTCCGCGGGCACTCTATCGATTGTATTCCCACTCAAGGGGGAGCTCACCAGATGAAATCATTTCCATTTGATGGGGATCTACAACCTACAATTTAGAAAATTGTAAATATTAGATTGTGTAGCATTGATTAAGTAACATGTGATAAAAAAATAACATGTCTTGAAATAATGTCATCTTGAAATAGTTACCTCAGCATGAGATGTTGTCACTGAAGGTATGACAACATCTTGTAACTCAGAAGGTTCTACTGCATGAGCCTCTTGGCCCTAATGCCCTTCTTGTGGAAACTACAAGTCTTAAAATCATTAAAAATATTAGCAATCTGTATATGTGTATAGTAAGGAAAATAATTTACAAATGACACTAAATTGTTAACTGGATCTACTCATGTATTAAAATAATGTCTTGTTGAAATAGTTACCTCATTGTGAGTTGTTGTCACTCAAAGTATGGCAACATCATCATCATCATCATGTGGTGTTGTTGCATGAGCCTCTAGACTATGCTCTGCATCCAATTCAGAGTGGGACCTTGCATCCATGGTCGTCACTGCAAAAAAAAAATAAAAATAAAAATCATTAGAAACGTATGTATGTGCTATAATGACATCTCTCAAAAATGAAAAATGTACAAACTTTGTGCAAGAACGAATACATTACAAACATAAATATCATCTCAGGCATACATTACAAACATAAATATCATTTCATATGACCATTACAGGCATACGTTATGGGTCATTGAGGGCATAAGGGTGGAGACCATGCAGGCATAAAGACCATGATGATGTGGCAAAGATATGTATTTTTATTGGTTAAACTGAGGTAGCCTATTGATGGACAAAATGAAGACATGTTGGTAGAATGATGAAGAGATGACTAATGATATGGGCATAATGTTGTGATGTGCATATGGAAAGTGTAAAGTGTCTGAATGGAGATATGGCAGTAGATTGATATGACATGAATAATGATGACATAATGAAGATGTGATCTAATTGGTGATATTTGTTGATGGACAAAATGGAGTTATATTGAATAATGAGTGCTTGATGAGAATGATAAAGTGCTTTGGAAACAAACAAGGGATTATGTTTGATGATGTATGTAATCTACACACTTAAGAAGAGTTGGAAATATCATTTGTAAATCTATGGTTGTTGGGGTTTTGGTGCATCCCGGTGAGTTGCAACTGATAGAACTATCTTGTGAATAGGCATTAGAGAAATTTTGAGGTCAAAAAAGGGCCTCAAAACAAAGAAAATGTACTATAAAATACAACCAATCACATTCTAGTAGATGACATCATCCCCCTTGGTGAGGTGGCATTGCATGAGTTAAGAATGCTTATTTGTCAAATTTTCTATGGTGGATGAAAACACATAGTTAACCAAGGTAGTGGTGTAAGTACATTTAAGTCATAAAGTAAAGTACTCATAATGATAGTCTTTTTATAAAATAATATTATTGTCATTTTCAAGTAAAGTACTCATAATGAATGTCTTTTCACACTTTCACATAAATAATATTATTGTCATTTTCAAGTGAAGTACTCTTAATTCATAAAGAAAGTCCTTTCACATTTTTTTATAAAACAATATATTATCATTTTTATGTTTTTAATTTTAAATTATATATTCACTCCATTCTATTTAATAACATAATGTCAAACTAATAAAAAATAATAATAGATTTAATAAATAATAATAATAATAATAATAATGCAATGTGGATTATAATAATATTATTGATATTTTACATGTAAATAAATTCTCAATTAAATTACATTATTAAATTCATGAGAAAAGTACTAAATATAAAAAGTCAACATAAAATTTAAAAAAAAACTCTTGAAAATGTTTTTTATTATTTAATTTCATTTGCAAGTTCAAGACAAATAAATGTTAAAGGACAATACATTTTTGGGAATTTACAATGAATCTTAGTCGCATCAATGTAGACTTATTTTATTAATTTTATTTCTAGTGAATTTTGAAAAGTAACTCAACCATGGTTATTTATATTGTGCATAGAAAACAGTGTGGGAGGTGACTTGTCATATATACCTATCCCATAAAACCCCCAATTCATAATATTTTAATATATCTCATATTTTTTTAGTACATCTCTTAGGAGGCCCTTTTTTGACCTCAAAATCTCTCTAATGATTGTCATTGATGACAACACTAATGAAAAAGGTGTAAATAGCATGATGAAAAGAAAACAAGGTGACTTGAAAAGGACTTGGAAAAGACAAGACAAAAGCCAAGGTGATGGGAATTGGCACACCTAATGAGCCAAATGATCCATATTGTGGTCATTTGGAGTTGGTCCTAATACCCTAGACAAGGATGACTTGGAGATAACAAGTTACATGAACAAAAAATCTTGAAGTTGACACTTGGCAAGGAGATTGCGGGCATCCCTTATGGCATCTGCGGGCATCCAAAAATGAAGCTGATGGACATGCAGGCATGTGGACAAGATGACATGTAGGCATCTTGAAGATGCATATGCGGGCATGTTTGTGGAAGATGCGAGCATCCTGGAGGCATGGCAAAGACCCCCATGCGGGAAATTGAAGAAGGTCTAGTTGTAGGCATGTTCAAAGGCATAAATATGGCCCTTGCGGGCATGAGTTACAAGCTAGTGCGAGAGTGCTGAAAGCAAAAGAAATTGGTGATGATGTGGGTATGAAGACCACGTTTAGGTGGGAAAAAGAAAGTCTAAATAAATATATACATGTATATATTTATAATTTATGAGGTGTTTATGGAACAACAGTAGAAATTAGAGTTTAACCTTTATCTTTGGATTAATTGGGGCTACAGTATGTTGATGTGCTGCTAGTGTACAAGCTAAGATGCTAATGATATGTATGGACAAAATGAATTCATGATTATTGGGGCTACATACGATGAACAAAATGTTGATCTAGGGTAGCATGAAACAGGGACATAATGCTTTCTTGGGTTATGACAATTAATGATAATCAGAATGATGTTATAGACATATATGTTGGGTGACAATGATGATTGATGTGATCAGTGAGCCATTGTGTATAACAAGGTGAATGTAAAATTCATTAAAATTTTAAAATTTTAAGTTTTGGCATTTCATTTACAAATATTTTTAGGTAACAATGATGATTGATATGATCAGTGAGCCATTGTGTCTAACATGGTGGATGCAAAATTCATTAAAATTTTAAAATTTTAAATTTTGGCATTTCATTTACAAATATTTTTAGATTAGGGCAACATAACAATTTATAAACTTAATGACGAGATGAGGCAACGATTTAGATGCTTACCTTTCCAATCGTCCTTGCAAGATGAATTTGGGATTGTTGACCCTCCAAATCTCCTCGGTTGAGCTTCTCCAATGCGTTTTGGGAAGGAAAAATCGCTCGAGCGTTCGTGTTTTTACCCAATTGCTCAAGCGTTCGTGTTTGGGTAAAACAGTGCCGCGGTCCGCAGCACTATTTCTTTTTTGTTATATTAACCATAACGCTCGAGCATTATCATGATCACCATAACGCTCGAGAGTTATCGTGATCACCATAACGCTCGAGAGTTATCGTGATCACCATAATGCTCGAGCGTTTTGTAATCCTATCCTACATGTTAAATGACATTGCAGGTTCGGAGCCTGCCATTCCTAGTTTTACATAATGCACGAGCATTGTGGATTTACACAATTGTTGCGCATTTCACATTTACCCAATTGCATCTAAAAGGTCCCTTAACTTCGTGCGAGGGCCCAGTAATATATGTTATTATAAATAATAACAATATTTTTTTTATTTTTGGGTGAAGGATAGAGCTGTATAATAGTATTATGAGTTATAATGCTATTATTATATATTTTTTTTAATAAGGGTTATATAAAAGAATAGATAGTAATAAATATTATTATTATAAATGATAATATTACTATTATACGTTTTTTTGAATGCACTTGAATTAGGGCTTAAAGCCATAGGTTATTGGGAATGTAGTGAAATAGATTGATTGAATGGGTAAGTGTGATTAGCAAGTAAATGAGGGAAATGGAGCAGTGGTGGTAGGCGATGGGCTGTGTGGAAATGGATTTGTAGGCGTGTGAGCGAACAGGGTGCGGGGAAGTAGGAAGGAGGAAGTGGAGCTGTAGGTTGGTGGGGGAAGCGTGATGGTGGGTGTTGAGGTAGGCTCGAGGGAGGGAAAGCAAACGAGATGGAAGATGGGGGTGGCTTGGTGTTGGGGCAATGGGGAGTATTGGCATAGAGCATGCATGAGGAGCGTAGTTGTTGGAGTGAGGAGGGAGGGAGTGAAGAGCACAAGGTGTTGATGTATATGTAACTTTGGAATGTATTTCACCTATGCATTTCATCAATGTATATTGTACTCCTATAGAGATGTTATTATTCCTCTATACGGAAGTGTTGTCATTTGTATTGACAAGTTTTGCAAGTGTCATAACTTGTCGATGAGTTATTAGACCACCATGTGTGGAGTCAGCCCTAATTAAGTTAACCATGGGTTATTAGACTAAGTTAGAAAATTCGGCTCAGTTGGTTTATTTGGCAAGACAGGGTCTGTATAAATAGAGATCGGGAGATCTCTATTTGTTCATCTTATTACTCACTCTTCTATCACTAGGAAAGTGGCACACATGTGAGGAGGAGGATCAGCTGCTTGGAGAAGACTATCTCTTGTACTTTGGTTGTACTTTGGTTGTATCATTGCTCTCTCTATCTCTGAGGAAGTTGTGGGGTTTTTCACCTTTATGGTTTTCCCCAGTGAAACTCTGTGTGTCTATGGTCTCATGTGATTGCTTGGTATGATTGATATGCATTGTTTAATTGATATGTTGTACATGTTATTCTCTTAGTAAAGATCCTAGAGTATTTGTGAATTAATGTTCAAAAATTAACATGGTATTAGAGCTTCCTTGAGAAGAAGACATTGTGTAGTGGAGGAATCTATGGTTTCTTTTTTATTGGGTTTCTCTCCACATATTTTGGAAAAGTAGTAAGGTAGATTGACTCTACTCATCAAGGAGAATCTATCTGTCGAATCATAATTCAATTTTGAGCACTTTCAGTTTTGGCCCTAAAAATTACAGTTTCCACAAAAATAGGAATTTCTGAAATCTGAAGACATAGCTCGAAGCTCCTTCGAAAAATCAAATTTTAGAGCTTTGGAGCGAGTTTTTTGGTTGGGTGAAGCTCCGAGAAACTCAAACCCTAATTCAGGGTCCTCTCTAGTGAATCCGAGAAGACTAAAAGGCATTTTTGAAGGGTGAAACTTTACAGATATCAAATTCTGAATATACCAGATTGATCAGCTCATCAAGGCGCATATTTCTATCCTTTCAGAAAGTTGAAATTCACATTTTAAATTTTTAGGGTTTCTCTAACAAATCCTAATCCGAGACGAGATCCAGTTTTCAGCAAATCAAGTGGTAAGACCTAAATCTTTTCTATTTCCATTTGAAGTACTCTTTAAAGATGTCTCACTACACAAATCTTGAGGATAAGCTTGAAGGGGCTAATAAATTCCGAGGATGGAATTATAGGATTGGGTTAATCCTGGAAGAAAATGAGTTGGACACTTATATAAGTGAAGAGGTCCCTGTCCGAGAGGGAGAAGAGGCTAAGGCTCTTCATAAGAAGAACCTGGTCAAGGCAAAGATGATCATTGTTGATTCTATCAAGGACCATCTCATTCCACATGTGTCATCTCTAAAGACACCCAAGGCAATGTTTGACTCTATGACCAAGCTATTTGAAGGGAAGAAAATAAATTGGAAGATGACTCTGTAGAACCAATTGAAAGGGGTAAAGCTTCAGAATTGAGAGACCATTCAATCCTATTTCTCCAAGGTCTCTCAGATCATGGAACAACTCAAAGTTGTGGATGAAATGGTGGAGAATGGTGAAATTGTCATGACCACGCTGAATGGCCTACCTAAGTCATGGGATTCCTTCATTCAAGGAATATGTGCAAGAAGGAAGTTGATATCCTTCAGTAGACTGTGGGAGGAATGTTCACAATAAGAGGCTAGGCTTGTAGCCCGAGAAGAAAACATGGGAAGTGAAGATCAATATCTCACAGCTCACACCAAAAGAAGCAATCCCAAGAAGGAGCACTTTCATCACAAGAAACCTCTGAAAAAGGGTAAGAAGGATTAGAGATGCTTCACATGTAATGAGAAGGGACACTTTGCTACAAATTGTCCCAAGAACAAAATGGACAACAATTTCAACAACAAGAAGAAAGGCAACAAGAAGAGATATCATGCTCATGCTGTTGAGGATGATGAACCTCGCAAGAAGAAGGCTAGAGTAGAAAGTGATGATTCATCTAGTGAATATGCATATGTTCTAATGTCTAGTCTCACAGGTAATATATCTCATGGATGTAATGATTGGCTTATTGATAGTGGGGCTTCTAAACACATGACTAGTTTTAAAGAATCTTTTGCAAATCTATCTGAACATGAGTCACCCCATAAGGTGAAACTTGAGAATGACTATCAATATCCTATCAAAGGAAGTGGTGAAGCCTCCTACAACCTAGACTCTAGGAAGTCTTTGAAGATCAAAGATGTTCTATATGTACCTCGGCTCAAGAAGAATGTACTGTCCATATCTGCATTGGATGCAAAAGACATGAGGGTTGCATTTGTAGATGGACAAGTACTCATGTGTCCAAAGGGTAAGACCATAGATGATGCAGTAGTTATTGTATAAATTGAAGGGACAACCTGAATATGAATCCATGGAGACAAGTGAACTTTGGCATAAAAGACTTGCACATGTGCACTATAGAGCACTACCAATTGCAAGCAAAGCTGTAGAGGGTCTTCCTAAAATCAAGTCAAAGCATGAAGGTGTTTGCAAAAGGAAAGAACAGAAAGAAGGAAATCACAAGCAAGTAAGGAAAAAGGAATTATCCACTCTGATGTATGCAGTGCGATCTCATCTAGTTCTTTGAGTGGGTATGTATACTATGGTTCTTTCATTGATGATTTCCCTAGGAATACTTGGGATTTATTTCTTGAAGAACAAAGATGAAGTATTCAACAAGTTCAAGGAATTCAAGGCCTTGATAGAAAACCTCACTAAAAAGAAGTTCAAGACCTTTAAATCCGACAATGATGCAGAATCCACTTCAGCAAACTTCAAGTGCTATGCAGTGATTCAAGGATTAACAGGGAGTTGACCACTCCTTACAATTCACAATAGAAAGGTGTAGAAGAAGTTACTTCAAAATAGGACTCCAGCAGCTCCTGCAAGGAAGCAAAGATTCAGAGGGAGTCCACCCAACAAACAAACAAAGATAAGTATTTGAATTCTCATTTCTTGTATATTTTGTTTGTTTAAATAATGTTTTTTAGTGATGTATATGCTTAGGTTCCTAGACTTAGGTTGTGTATTATGCATATTATAATAATTGCATTATTGAATAGTATACTACTAATATGCATGTGATGGGTAAGTGGCCTATGGCACTGTACAACATTCCATTGCTACTTATCTAGAATGCAACCTCTTTGCTGACATGTTGGGAGTAGTGTAAACTCTTAACAATGTTCTGGTAGAGATGGAAGGCATCTAGAAAGTTACAGATATGGATGAATGTTGTATTGAAGCATTGGTTAAGATAATTGCATGACTGTGTGACATATATATTTTTATGTATAATATTTTCTTTTGAAAACTATAAGATGTTTCTAATCATGCAATTTAACTTGTTTTGTAGGAAAGATCATATACCATTACCTACAAAAGAAGGATGACAACATTTGTTCTAACAACAAAGTTTAAACTATCTATTGAAGATATTGAAGAATCTGAAGTTCCCAGGATACGGTATAAACTAAAAGGATGCCATGATCGAGCAGTGCCAGTTGATCATGAAGAATGATGTTTGGGATTTGGTCCCAAGACCTGAAGGGAAATCTAATGTGACTTCCAAGTGGATCTACAAGATCAAGCATGCTGCAGATGGAAGCATAGAAAAGTACACAGCGAGATTTGTAGCTCGTGGCTTCTCTTAGAAAGAGGGAATAGACTATGAAGAAACTTTTGCTCCTGTAGCGAAGTACACTTCCTTCAGATCAGTACTTGCTCTGGCTGCAATGATGAAACGGAAGATACACCGGATGGATGTCAAGACAACTTTCTTGAATGGTGTAGTCGAGGAGAAAATCTATGTGGAGCAGCCACTTGGTTTTGAGACACATGACAGGGAGTCATATGTGTGCAGATTGAAGAAAGCCTTGTATGGCTTGAAGCAAGCTCCTAGGACTTGGTATGGTAGGATGGACAGCTTTCTATCCAGCTTGGGCTTTACCAAGAGTAAAGCAGATTCCAACCTTTACTACAAGGTTGAGGAAGGAAATCATGTGATACTACTCTTATATGTGGATAACCTGTTTGTAACAGGTGAGGATGGATTGATTATCGATACCAAGAGGAAGCTTGCTGTCGAGTTTGAGATGACGGACTTGGGGATGATGCACTATTTTTTAGGCATGGAAGTGTGGCAGAGTGTAGATGGGATCTTCCTTCGACAAGGGAAGTATGCAGTAGAGATCCTGAAGAGGTTCAAGATGATGGACTGCAAGGTCATGGCCACACCTATAGAATCGAACCTGAAGCTTCTGTGTGATGCTTCATCTGATCCGGTTGATGTCATGATGTATCATCAGATGATTGGGTCCTTGATGTACTTGACAAACACGAGACCAGATATTTGCTTTGCGGTGAACACATTGAGCCAGTTCCTGACAGATCCGAGGAGTGTTCACCTAGTTGTTGTAAAGCATATTCTAAGGTACCTGAAGGGTATAGTTGATTATGGGTTCAAGTATGATGTGAATCAAAAGTTTAACCTGCATGGTTATGTTGATTTAGACTCAGCAGGAAGTACTGCAAATAGGAAGAGAACATCTGAGTGTTGCTTCAGTAAAGGATCATGTGCGATCTCTTGGTTTAGCAGGAAGCATTCCTACGTAGCACTAAGTATAGCCGAGGCAGAGTATGTTGCAGCATGTTCAGCTAGTTGTGAGGTAGTATGGCTCCGGAAGCTACTGTCTGAGTTATTTGATCTCCCGCTGGAGGCTACTGGTATCTCTTGTGACAACCAAAGTTGTGTGAAGCTATCAGAGAACCTGGTGTTCCACGACATGTCGAAACACATTGAGATCAAATATCACTATATCAGGGATATGGTGTAGAGAGGAGTAGTGAAGCTCCTGTATGTTGCGACGGATGAGCAGATTGCAGATGTGTTAAAAAAGCCACTAGCCAAAGTGAAGTTCAAGTACTTCAGAGAGAGGCTTGGTGTTCTTCAGATTGATGACACTTCGAGGAAGAAGTGATGGACACATTTGCAGGAGCCATTCCAAGCATGGTGAGAGGAGGATCCTTCCATGGCTGTGGATGTAAGCACTGGATGATGAGCATCAGGACGATGCTCCAGTTACTGCTTTGTATATGCATCAGTTGGATGATTTGATCAGTTTGATCATGTATTTGTATATGCATCATGTTGGATGCTTGTTATGATAAGTTGGATCATGTATATGTATATGCATCATGTTGGATGCTTGGACCATGTATCTGTATATGTATCAGGTGGATACATTCTATGATCAGGTAGATCATGTATGTTTATATATATCAGGTGGATACATTGTATGATCAGGTGGATCATGTATCTATGTATGTATCAGGTGGATACATTGTATGATCAGGTGGATCATGTATGATGATATGTATCAGGTAAATACTTCGTATGCATCAAGTGGATGCATTGTATGATCAGGATGATCATAGATAATGAGCTTCAGGATGTTACTCCAGATGACATGCATCAGGACAATGTAGCGATGATGATCAGGATGATCATGTACATCAAGGTGATGTATGGTGAGTATCAGGTTGATACTCTGTGGCCGTGGACATGTTGTGCAAGGGTAGCATTTAATAAGTCCTGGAGATTTGGACACGATGAAAAAGGCCTTAGATGCTCTTTAGAGATCTTGCTTGGCAAGACACTTTTTTAAGGTTTTGCTAGACCACATGTAATAAGTCCTAGAGATTTGGACAAGATGAAAAAGGCCTCAGATGCTCTTTAGAGATCTTGCTTGGCAAGACACTCTTTTAAGGTTTTGTGGGGACCACATGTAATAAGTCCTGGAGATCTGGACATGATGAAAAAGGCCTCAAATTCTCTTTAGAGATCTTGCTTGGCAAGACACTCTTTTAAGGTTTTGTGGTAGGGGTCACATGTAATAAGTCTTAGAGATCTCGACAGGATGAAAAAGGCCTCACATGCTCTTTAGAGATCTTGCTTGGCAAGACACTCTTTTAAGGTTTTGTGACAGTCACGTGTAAAAGATCCTGGGAGATCCGATAGGTTGAGCTTTGTGCTCGTAAAATGCCTGGGATGCTCTTTCGAGGTTTTGTTGATGCAGGTAATAAGTCTTGAGGATTCCATAGTATGTCCAGTGATGAAGACCTGCAGGTGGTGGGCCTACATCTAGGATGAAAAGGGACTAGCTTTGTAGAACTTCCTATGACGAGTAGATCGGATATTGATTGAGATAGCAGCACCAGTGACGATGTCGATGATTCGAGGATGATGATTCACTCATGATGATCCGGAGAAGAAGAATTCTACTAATAGATCTGTTTCAAGAAATACCTTCCTAGTTAAGGGGGAGTGTTGATGTATATGTAACTTCGGAATGTATTTCGCCTATGTATTTCATCTATGTATATTGTACTCCTATAGAGATGTTATTATTCCTCTATACGGAAGTGTCATTATTTGTATTGACAAGTGTCGCAAGTGTCGTAACTTGTCGATGGGTTATTAGACCACCATGTGTGGGGTCGACTCTGATTAAGTTAACCATGGGTTATTAGACTGAGTTAGACAAGTCAGCCCCGTCGGTTTATTTGGTAGGACAGGGTCTGTAAAAATAGAGATTGGGAGATCTCTATTTGTTCATATCATTACTCACTCTTCTATCACTCAGAAAGTGGTGCAAATGTGAGGAGGAGGATCAACTGCTAGGAGAAGTCTATCTCTTGTACTTTGGTTGTATCATTGCGCCCTCTATATTTGAGGAAGTTGTGGGCTTTTTCACCTTTATGATTTTCCCAGTAAAACTCTATGTGTCTATTGTCTCATGTGATTGCTTGGTGTGATTGATATGCATTGTTATACTTGATATGTTGTACATGTTATTCTCTTAGTAAAGATCCTAGAGTATTTGTGAATTAATGCTAAAAAATTAGCAGAAGGGAGGAGGGTCAGGGGGGTACCGACGGATGGAATCCATGAGGGTGGCGTGATGGCGTGAGTGGTGTTGTGGCCTCACATAGGGAGTGAACGGAGGAAGGGAGCAGCAGGAGAGTGCGGGGATGGCTGGTGGGGGAGAGCAAGGAGGGAAGAGCGCGTGGGTGGCTGGCGAGGGAGGTCATGGAGCCGAGGGGAACAAGAGTGTGTTGGGGCACATGAGGGGGATGTGTAAGCTGGAGAAGTGGTGGAGGAGGAGTCTGGTAGAGGAGGGAAATCTATGGCAGGGAGAAGGCGAAGAGCAGTGGCAGTGGTGGATCTTAGCGGGAGTGGACTACGTAGGATGGAGCAGCCATGGAACAGGGCACTAGTGGGAGTGGCACTGCACAGTAGGGTGTTGTCGTGGAGCAGAGATGGCGCTGGGTGGACGAGAGGTTAATGTGGGATAGACAAGATGGAAGATTGGGTTGTGTGGGATGGATTGGGTGTAAGGAAGAAGGAAACGTGGATGGAAGGTGGGGGCAGTGATAAAGGAGGTGGGAGAGCAAGTAAAAAGTGGGAGGAATAAGGTGTTATGCATGTACCTAGGATGGCATGGATCCAAGTGGGAGTTGAATGGACAACTGGCGAAGGCATTACATTGATAAGGGGCGTGGGGGTGGCTAAGGAATGGGAAAGCGATATGGGGAAGGAAGGCATAGTAGATTAGGATGCATAAATGTGGACGGAAGAAGGTTTCGGGGAAGTTGCAAACAGAGGATGGAGGGTGTAGCGAGGGGAGGAGGTGGAGAAGGGATGTAGGAGGATGGAGGTGCGAGAATGAGGAAGGAGGGGAGACGTAGGTGGAGGGTGGAGATGTGAGGAGCGGTCGGGTGAATTCTAAATCTTCTTCCTTTCAGTTGAAATCTAAAAAATGGCCAAAGCCAAGACTGGTCAAAGACCAAGTGCAGAGAGAAACTATGACTAATATGTGGCCAATAGCCGGAATCTGCCCAAGAAGGGGCTCTGATACCAATTGAAGCGAATATTTATTTGTTCACGGAATCAATATTACTAGAACACTTGGAATATTAGATAAGCCATTGATAGGACAAATATATATAGATAATTGAATATATAAGAGATGCCTTAATATTACAACATAGCTCGCCTTTATATGGCTTGAGCATTCGTATTGAAGGGCTATATGTCCCTTCACATTAATAGTGAACTACCTAAATAGTTAACAACTATTATTTTATTTAATACGCCATTAATATTAAATAAAATAATAGTTGTTAACTACCACCGCGACCTCGAACTATGATAATAACTACGACCGTTATAACTATCACCGCGAACTTCCACTGCCAAATATAGTTGGCATAGGTTTATGTTTCTCTCTAATTGTGTTAATCTCTTAATTTCTTTGCTAATGTTTTAATTTCTTTTTTTCTGGTTAATCATAATGTTTACCATTAAGCGCTTCTTATTCATGCATCAGTTACCAATAATACATGACTGAGCTATCTTAGTTAGTGAGTAAAGTCTATCTTAATTAAAATAACTATTTAATTTTTATTAAATCATTGAAATGAACTTAACTCCCTTAAATTCATAGCTAAATTAACTCTTTATTATTAAATAATTGAAGTAACTCACCCTTTGAACCTTTAACTATATTAAAAAAAAAAAGTAGTGAACTCTACCTTCATTAAACTCAGTCCTTAATGTTTATTAAATAATTGAAATGAGTGGCCTTTTTAAGCTTCAACTATTGAAAAAAAGTGGTCCTTAATGTTTATTAAATAATTCAAATGAACTCCTAGTTGAACTCAGTGTTTATAATTAAATAATTGAAATAAATGGCCTTTTCAACCTTGAACTATTAAAAGAAAATGGCCAGCTCTACGTACCTTACTTAAGTTGACTTTTAATTTATTTTTATTTTTACACATGTAAGTTTTTATATATTGGAATTTGGGGTGCACTACGATTTATGTTTTTACTAGATTGAAGGATGGTGGTACAATGTACAATCCAGATTGATTTTATGGGATTTCATTCAAAATTTTAAATAAACAATTAAAAATATATATATATAATAAGGACAAAAAAGAAGGAGCTGTATAAGGGCTAACTAAAATGCCCCGGGGAAATCTGTCAAGTAATTCAAATTTTGACAGGTTTTTTTCCCAAAATAGCCTCAAAAGCTCCCCATTTTGGTTGTGTTTTATCCTAAATGAACAAGTAATAGGAACAAGTAATAGATGACAATTAACTTCTGATCTATCTGTGTCACCACTACTCCCATAAATTCAATTTGGACAGTACACTTATCCCATCATCCTGTAGGAAAATAAAAAATAAAAGTCCACCAAAAATTCTAAAATAATATAAATGATTATGGATGTAATAAAATTTAAATAAATATACTCATTTAAAATAATCTATATGCACTTTTTATACACGCTGTCTTTATCAGGAGATTTTCCGAGACTTCGATTTCAGGAGATTTTTCTAACAACAAATGATCAGGAGCTACTACGGCCGATAACTTGCAAATGATCAATCTGATTAAAAACTGCCATGGGGTTTTCATTCATACTTCTACCAATTATGTGAAAGACCATATTTTGTAACATTGTTTTTTGACCGTTTGACTACTGATTTCACCTGTCGCCGATACAAATTCAAGCCACAGACTTTCTTGCGGTGGATTATATCCTCATATGACTGCCATTCGGGAGTCTAAATAACAAGCCCTACTGCCGGACAACGGATTACCGCAGCTCTGAAATCTTGAGCATCAATGAACAGGAACTGTGGAAACAATATGTGAAAATAAGGTTAAAACCAGAAGCAGCCTTGCCATATAAACCACCGTTCATGCTACAACTAAACTCAAAACTAAAATTTTCATCCGCTGGGTTCCGGACACAGGCAATATTTGATGTAGAGTCATAACAGACAGAAATAGTTTCTATGTAAAGTAGCTGGCGAACTATCTTCTATTGTCAAAAGTTGGGATACTCGTTTACATCTACAACAAAAACACAGAAATAGTTTCTATGTAAAGTAGCTGGCAAACTATCTTCTATTGTAAAAAGTTGGGATACTCGTTTACATCTACAACAAAAACACTTTTTTTGACAGATCCAAAGTTTTCATTGAAATGAATACTTGCTTATGGACTTTGTAACTCTGATTTCACCAATAAGTCGTATCCACATATCAGAACTTGAAGGACTAAATAGTTCACTCCTTTTTATTTCAATAATCATAGTGTTAGCATATCAATGCATACATTATGGACACGATATGAAAGACATTAGATGGGCACATACAAATCCGTTGCCGGATGAAAAATCTCGTGACCGAATATTGGTTTGAGGGTTAGATCGCCATCATTTCCCTCCTTACAAGAACATTGAAAATAGAAAATATATATGTGATACGGCATAGTTACTGCGGCAACATTCATGGTAACAGTGCTTAAATTTAAGATCTACAGATATCTAGTTCAATAGATATATCATACTCCTTGCTATAACGATCTCTTTCGCTTTGGGTCATATTCAATAACCCAAAGCAGAAGGCTCGTTGTGTCCTATACCCGGGCTACGATTCGCCGGATCAGATGCCTCAATTACGTTTTCTTTCATACTTCTAACAATGTTTTCAATGTGAACTTTTTCAGGAGATTTTTTGAGACTTCGATTATTGATTTCATCGGCTAACGGATTCAACTTCAGAGCACCAAGTTTTTCCTCGCGAATAATATACTCCTGTGGCTTGCTTTCTGGAGACGAAGTCACAAGCTCTATTGCTTGAGAACGGATTATCTCAGTTCTGAAATCGCGAGCTGCAGTGAAGGAGAAGGAACGGAGCAAACAATATGTGAGCATAATCATAAGAAATGAAGCAGTTCTACTATATAAACCACCTTTCATTCTGCAACTAATATCAAAACTACTAAAAAAACTAAAAAATGCTTTACTTAGAGGGTTATTTAGAGGTACTTGCATAATGAATTTTAAGACAGTGTAAAAAACCAAATATAGGAAATCAATTAAGATTTCATAATATATATATTTTACTTTTACAAATTTTGTGTAGTTGTTTATCAAATTCGTTTTTTTTAAATTGACATTTTAAATTTTCAACATCATATAACATATATGTCAACACTATATGAACTCTTAAAAAGTATTTTTGAATAATTTTTTTACATATATAGAGGACATCTTGTACTAGTGCAAGGCTATATTTTTTCTAAATTATTGGTGATGTTTTCATTTTTTTAATGATTTATTAAAGTTAGAAAACCTAAAAACCCACAAACAACAAAACATTGTATTTTAAAATCTTAACATAAAAAAGTGAAACCAACATCACACACCGAGTAGTAATATGTAGTATCATTATAAAAATATAAAAATATATTTAGAAATTTAATACATAAATTTGTAATTGTTATAAATTATTCCCATATAATATAGATATTAAAAATAATGAAATCCCGAAAATAACACAGAAATTAAATAATAAGATTTTGCAATATATAATTTTTTTTATTAAAAAAATTCATAACTATATCACTTTTAATATTATTAAAGTTGAGTTTTTTTATACAAGTAGAGGATTGGTAAGAACTATTTTTCCAATAAAAATGTGATTGTGGAATCAAAACTAGCATGTCAAAAGTATTTGTGTAGATTTTGAAGATATTCACATAATGAAAATATAATTGTTTGTTAACATGTAGACTTATTTATGTAATAATAGAGTATATAATCTTTTATAATTTTTTATAATTGTTGAGGATGATAATTAAAGTCTTTTTCTTCAATGCATTTGACATATTTGTTGTTAGATGTGTAAAGGTCAACAAGTACCACATGGTTCAGAGGTTCTTATGCACTCTTGAGAGAAGTGTATGTCCTACACTTGGAGTGAGTTGTTATGTCCAAGATCATCCACAAGACACTTTCTAAGATATATCAGAGAGAGGGGCTCTTTTCCCATTGTAAAAGGACAAGTCTTGGATTCTTTATGTAAAAGTGTTGGCGTAGTGGGGCTCAAGACCCATTGTCTAGTCATGGCAGGTCCTCGAAATTTTCATCTCAAGTAGTACTAGCACATGATGATTGGACCTTGATGAGCAAAATTCCACCAACAGGTTGAGTCATTTGTGCCTTGGGTTGGTGTATGATGCTTCTTGGAATGGACCCATTTGGAGATATGGCTTCGGGGATCCTACTCACACTGATTTTTTTGCTTCATGGAAGGTAATTTCACATGTAAGGATTGTCATACCGATTTTAGCACACCTAATTTATGCTCAATTGGACCTTATTTTTCTCATGTATTACCCTTCCTTTCACTCTAGATGTGCACACTCAATGATGAAGTCTTACCATTCAAGAGAGCCTTACCTTGCTAAATGGGAGGATGTTGAGGGATCTTCTACATCCTTGGGGTTAGTTGGGGCATGACATCCTCCTCCAACTCATCACTTAACTAGGATGAAGGATAGTGTATCATTTTTTCATTATTTTAGTCTTTGTGTGGCTTTGTCCCCTACTTATGGGTGACGAACCCTAAAATTAAATTATTTTACTTTTTAGTTAGGTAGGATGTAAAGTTAGATAAGACTAGGAAGCATCATATAAATAAATACTCCTATATCTTATTGTAAACAAGACAAGGGTTCAAGTTATGTACTTATTTCTTTTTCTCTTGGTATATTGGAGTTTATAGTGGCATGCACTTATATCTTCGGCATTGTAACATCCCCAAAATAATAAACATTTTTATTATTTCTGCCCGTAAAAGAATATTGAGAACATTTATTATTTAATTATTTTCAGTGGGAAACCAAAATGAAACAAATTGTATTGAAGATATTATTTTTAATTAAATAAAACATGAGACAATGATGGGTATAGGTGTTGAAGAGTGTCTGTTGAACTACTTGAGAAAAAAGACAAGTGTCAAATACGGTTAAGGATGCAGGAGGCATCATCCCCAAAAATAAAGCCTCAACTCCGAGTTGAGTGTTGAAGAGCAGGAGGCTCGTAAATGGACAAGACCTAGGAAAATACTACAAATAGTAAGTCCATGAGGAGCATGAGGCTAGTACTGGACAGGGGTTGAGAGTTTCAATGCAAGAGATGGCGCATGGTGGATTTTTGCTCAGGTATTTCAGCAGACGAGCTTGGGGGTTCTAGAGCTTGACTACTCTGGGAATTGGTTGGGTGGAACAGCGAAGCCACTCCTTGTTTCCCACATTGGTATCAGGTTCTTATGTTGCTTTTGTTAGTAAATCTTGTTTGGAATTAGATTGCTATCTATATATTGTTCAGTTGTATGGAATGTTTTGTTAGCTAAGAGATCGATAATTTATTTAGGTTTAGGATCTTCTCTAACCCATCAAGTTAGCTTTTTGTTTCGATAGTTTCTAGTTTTTCCCTTCCCTTTTTACAAGGATCTTTTAGCAGTCAAATACATACATAGAAATTTATATATATATATATAATAAAGATTCTATATGATTAGTTGAGGAACTAATCTTTTAAAATACAAAATATTAAAACTAAGAATTATATTAATTACCTCATAGATAATACATTCAAGCAGGTATCTCTTATTTTAGAAAAGAATTCTATAGATCATAATTTCGTTCTATAATATAGAATAGTTTTTTATTCTATTTTAGGATATTTTTCTTTCATCAAAACCTTTTTCCTTTTTTTTTTATGCATCAAATAAGAAGTGAATATTCAGAAACAAATCGCTGTATTTTAGAAGCTCGAAATCCTATAAAACAATATAATACTTTGAAATACATTTAGGGTTTTACCATTTATATTACCTTGTTAAAAATAGTATTAGTTTAATTCTAGATCTACGTTTTTTTTTTACTTCACCCTCATGGAATTACCTTTAATTAATCTTCTAAGTACGTTTTTTTATATATCATTAATATTTTAAAAAAAAAAACCTTTTTCATTTGACAGATCTACGTATCAAGCCCGATAGGATTTAGATTGTAGCCATAAAACTTAAATGGAATACAATTACCATTTCTAAAAAGAAGACAGAGTTGAAATCTATGAATTATAACCCAGAAGATTTACTTTTACAGAATAAACTTATCTTTCCTAAAAAGAAGACAGAGTTCAAATCTATGAATTATAAGCGAGAAAATTTACTTTTACGGAATACACTTTGTGAAAATCCTCACAGCAGATCTAAGAGCTAAAGTATACCTCAAAAGAAAGAATTTAGGAATAACATTAAGAGTAGTCAATGTGGTAAAATGAGCAATAGAAGAATAATACAGTAGAACTTGGATACAA
Organism: Larix kaempferi; assembly: GCA_027924585.1. Taxonomy (NCBI): domain Eukaryota; kingdom Viridiplantae; phylum Streptophyta; class Pinopsida; order Pinales; family Pinaceae; genus Larix; species Larix kaempferi. The sequence goes on from BSBM01001065.1 coordinate 6,171,455, forward strand.
GCAAAATAAATTCACACACACTAATGCATTAATAACAATATGGACAAATAAGTAGTACAATGCATGAGGATTCAAATGACAAGGTGGCAATTCGAATTAGCCTTCATGGAGTGATCAAGAGATCATTGGAGTGTCATTGGAACACAACTAGAAGTCTTCATCATCATCAGTGGAGTCATCAATGCTCAAGTAACTGTCAACCATTAGTCAAATTGTGTCTAACTAAGTGTGGTAGGTGTAACTGAGTGTAACTGGAACTAACTGAATGAAGGAGGCTCAGTGGACGGTGCATGAGGAGCTAACTGGAGTGAGAATGGGAAGTCTAGTATCACTGGAGGTCCATCGGAGTGATAGAGTCAGTTGAGAGTTAGTCTAGCCTTAAATGAAGGAAAGAACTGATGATAACTCAATTACTTGAAGTGCAACTAAGTGGTAGATGAGAGAGGATGAGTGGCTTCCTTAAATCAAGGAGGAAGGGTGCACTAAGCTCTAGGAAGGCTACAAATAATCTTAGAGAAGCTCCTGGGGGCTAGCTAACTATGGCTAGGTGCAGGGACTGATGAATAGGATGCATGCAGAATGCATTCTCCATGCAGAAATACATGCAAGACTGAAAATGAAAATAATGAAAATGTTGGTAGGACTAGGATGGAGTATAGGAATATGCTAGCAACCCCCCTTAATCCATCTCGGGCCCTGGTAACTAAGACCAAAGGTCACCCAATACAATGAATAATAACGATCAATAAATAGAGGAAATGGGGAAAACCTCATGGGAAAAATACCCCCCCGCCCAAATAGACTATAAGGCACACACAAAAATAAATGCTCCAAACTCAAGCAAGTGTGATGCTTGGTCATATGTCTAGAGGTATCTTCTTCTTGGGAAGAAGTGGATCATGCTCAGAAAGCACGTGCTTGTACTTGCTCTTCACATCGAATGTGATGAGAACAAATCCAAAAGTATAAGTATGATCCTTGGACATGTGATTCGAATCAATTGAGGTAGGATCAAATCTATGAATGTGTAGATAGTCTTTTGTCTTCTCCTTCGAACCATTATGGGTGAGATTATGCCAAAAAGAACGATCACATGATTGCTTGAAATCAAAATCAGATTTAGACTTGAAGAATAGTTTGTTGAGATCTCCTTTGAACGAGCAGGGGTGAGATCAAAACCATCATATGCATGAGAAATTATCCCAAGTAGTGATTGCTTAGAATCCAAATTAGATCCAAGAATTGAATCATGGTTTCTTGAGATATCCTTCAAACCATTAGAGGTGAGATCAAGACCAGTAAATGCATGAGAAATTATCCCAAGCGAATGGAAATGGTCATTATCTTCAATAACCTTCTGAAAACATGAAATAATGATCATACAATAGTACATAAGAGGTGAGAGATCAAGGAGAGCGAATGCATTACATCCAATGGCTGATTTTACCTCCGAAACATTCAATAGATCATGATGCAAACCAACAGACTCTAGTGCAAGAGAGGATTTAGGAACTTGTGCAATTTCTAGAGTGTGAGCTGGCACAAAATTTGAAATAGAAGAAATTTGGAGCATGAGTGTAGAATCTGCAAGTTCTTCTTATTTGTGGACAACTTCAATATGAGATATGTTTGATACTGATTCATGATTAATGAGATCATCAAGGAGGGAAAATGCATCACTTTGCTTGCTCTCGGAAGGGGTTGGGCCAATCCCTTCATTCTGTCTGCCAAATCTTTCATCCAGGTGGGCCCATAGCTCTTTTGGAGATTGTAATATCCCAACTTTTGGACTGACTATGTTATGATGATATATTGGGCCATGGCCCCAACACATGTGATTTATTCTGATGATCGGGCATAAGCCCTGGTACTTATGATTTATTCTTTAGTAGACTGACATTTTGGACATGGATCCTGACCAGATTTTCTTTATTGCTTATACGTTGGGCAAGAAAGCCCAATGCTTTCTGACTATGTTTCAATGCGGGCACAAATCCCTAATATACTCGATAGACTTTTTCTTACATACTGTGCAATGATGCGAATGACATAATTGATTTATATAGTGTGTTGAGCGTGGACTCAAAAACACACCGATTGCCTATGTAATGGGCCAAAGCCCCGAGGTACCTAGAGGAAATATAATGTACTGGGAGTAATCCCTCATGTACATTGAGTGTTGGGTATAAACCCTAGAGCACTCCAAACTTGATAAAACAAATACCGAATCCGAGGCAACTGAAAGATTTCTAGATGTGCCTCACAACCACATTCTAGCATTAGTGTTGAGCAGAGGCTCCGGAATTGCACTAGAGTAACGCCCATGTGGGAGTGTTGAGATAAATGGCTCTGAAGAGCACTCGGGGTTACGGAATTTCCAAGTGTTGAGTCGAGAAGACTCTGAAGAGCACCTTCCTCATATTTATTTAATTGACTAAATGATTCATCTTTCTATCCATCAAGTACTGCGGGAATTACCAGGTTGAAGGAGGGAATCCAACATGAAAAGAGGGAGACGAGAGGTACCTAGCCAAGCTTATTGAGACCATCCTAAGTTTTGGAGATGTCCTTAATGGATTAAAAAGAAGTACCTCATAAAGATACATAATTAATTAAAAATAATTACCTTTAGTCTCCTATGTATAACATGTATAAAAGCCTCAAGGCTAATTGCATTAATAAAAAGATTTAATAATAATGTTGCCCTATTTATTTATGAAGTATAATGATGTTTCATGCATTATTAATGTTATTAATAACGTATTAAAAGATAAAGTGAAATATAATTATAGTTATTATAATTATTGTCATCATAATAATTATTATTTTTAATTATTATGGAAGACTTGAATCAAGTCGCTTATAGTTTAAAAAGTGAAAAGTCCTAGTTCAAAAAAGGACCAATTAATTATTAAAATAATATCTTTTAAACTATTTAATTATGTAATTTTAAGAAACTAATTACTTCAACAGCCATAATTCAAGATCTCCTACTTAAGAAGACAGATCCCAAGTTTGAGGATCTCGTCTTTTCATTATCATTCTCCTATGGTAATCGAAGGAAGTTTTTCTGCTCCAAGAAACTGAAGCAAACTCGCCCCAAAAATATTCCAGAAGTAAACAAACTATAGCTTAAGGACCTCTGCCTCATTCTTACATGTTGGAATCCAGCTCGGGGGGATCCGTACAGAATCAGAAGTGATTGTCAGATCATGGTTGGGAGGAACTCGGTAATCCCATAGTTATCCTGTCAAGGGAAATCATTCACACAGGTTTTGTATTAATAAGTTATTGAGTGTGCAGGTAAAAGCAAAAAGGAATCAAGTACCAAGCATCCAAGCTACAGGTACAGGCCATTTAATTATTTCCATATTTCTATTATAGGAAAGTGGATCATTATTTTCCATGTATATTACATTCACGTTCTACCCCAGAACCAGGGAGAAAATATAGCAGGCCTAGCTGAAGCTAGTCTTTGCTAGAGTAGTCTAGGTTGTATATTTGATTATTTTATTTATTGTTACCTCTTTTAAATGAAGTTGGATCTCTGTTATTATAATTGTTTCCCATTTGAATTTCAAATGCTTTTATCAAATTGTAGAAAGTACTTCTTAGTATGTAAACTATAGTAATCTTTCCCAAGAAAGCACACAACCTAGGTTCTTCTCATTTACTAAGTTAAAATGCTAATTAGAAAACAAGAGCTGCAAGTTTTCAAAACCAGGCGATATCCCTGCCACATCAAACTCTACATATGACTCCATGCAGGTAGAAAGTTTATTCATCAATTAAAAAACGAACAAACTTAAAACCACGACCTTAGTTCCAGCTAGTTAGACACCAAACAGAAGAATGAAACCCAAAGTCTATTACTCATCCAAGCTCTGTATTGAAATAATGTGCTAAGTTAAATTTCCATTTACCATTCTTTTTAGCTACAGTAATCGATCCACACAGAGGTCGCTTTTATAAACTAAAACGATACCTACAGAAATTCTTTTCACTATCATTACCATCGATGTTTTACTACCTGCACACAAGCAAGTATTCTCAACATAAAGAGAAAACCACGATTTCTTTTCCATAATGCTAAACATAAACGAAACTACAGGTCTTTTACCCATTCAAACTTTGCATCTAAAAACAATACGCTAGTTTATTCTTTCCACTGCTTCCACAGGTTTTGAGTGACCAGATTGAATCACATAGAGACCACACTCATACTCTAAAATGATAGCTATGGGAAACCCACCATTAAAACACAGCATAGTGTTACTTATGGACAAGTAAAACAGAGGTCGATTCCATCCCTCTACTCATACTTACAGCCAATAGAAAGCAAAAATGTAGATATCGCATAAGAACATCTTTTCTTCAAATATTCAAACCCTAATTCTTACATAATCATATTTAGCCATGAGAACTGAAAAGAGATTTGTCCACATACAAGTATTTTTAACACTATTAGAAATTAACGCCGAGCCAGAGGAATCACGACACATAAACATTGCCAGAAGCAAGATTGTGTTTCAAATCTAGGAATTTTACTACCGGTTCCAAATCCTCACATCCCGTGGAGAGACCACAGAAGTATCAATAAACCACGAGTGCCCTGATTAAAAACGCAAGGGCCAAACCTCATACATTGCACCATAAACCATACAGATTTCGTGGTTGTTACACAATACATTACATTACTCTATTTAGAGATTTAATTTATAGTCTCTACCAAAACACCCAGCACCGATTTAAACAATAGATACATTCATGCAGCGGTCTAGCCAAATAGAGACCCAAGGGACCAACACACCATAGCAGGAAACCCAAATGGACACTAGGTCCCCCATTTTTTCTAAATGCCAATAGTAAAACCCCCACAGAGACGAGAGGAGAAATCTAAAATGGTAGCAACTGGACTTACCCAGTCACGATTTCGCTATCATAGAACATTGGCCACACAGGGAAGAAGGACCAGCCATCACCTATAAACACCCACGACAATCCAAGACAGACATTAGTTTTCAAATAGTGACAAAATGTATTCTTTTATAAACTACTGTAGTAAGAAATCCAAAACCAGAGAGTTTACATGTAGAGATTTCATCACCATCATTTCTCTCCAGATAGAACGGCCTCCATAAGAATCTGCTTGAGTACCAACGAAACCCTCCTCACACCCTTTGCAAATAGAGAAATGAACCACGGTTTTGGAAATCATTGGTAGAAAATCCAACAGTAAAACCCTTGCTACAACTGGCAAGCCAGGTTTATGATTTTCGTAGAGGAGCATTAACTCCCACCACCTACCACATTTTTGCATACGAAAAACCCACATGGTATAGTTTAGAACCATTTCAAGTTTGAAAAATTTCCCCATTACATTAGAACCAAGACCATGAACCCCACTTAGGGTTGACCCATAACTTACAAAGGTGCATAGAAGTGCAAATATCACTTCTCTCTCATTTTTCAACCAAGATGTATCCACACAAAAGGTGACACTCTTCTGAGCACGTCAACCCAAGACTTAGATGTTGTTGAGAGAGGTTGAGTAGACAATTTCGATCAACGCTCAAGAGTTATATCTAAAAACCACAAGTATTCAATTGCATTAGCGACAACGCTAAGTACGTCCAGATTACCCATTTTCTTTCATCCTACCTCTCGGTACTCTGCCAGGGAATCCTATCCCCTCAAAGGAACTAAGCATCTCATCTTTGACCCCATCAGTCACCAACTTGGGTCCACCATACCTGTAGTATCAGTTAAAGTGTTCATAATTGTATTCACAAACATTTGATGCATTTGGAAGGAAACCAAGTAATAACATTCAAGTATTTATAATGCCGCATTAAAAGTTCACTCTTTTTCTTTGACTTCACTTTCACAAAAGTAGGAATTTATATATTCAGGACTCAAGCTTGACTGTCACAATTTATTCTCAGTTTAGAAAAGAATGTTATGAGTGTTGAAGTTAATTTTCTTAACATCCGTTCTCATTTAGTGAAATACAACTCTGGAGAATTTTTTTTATTTTGACTATTTTTAGGGACGTTACAGAGATTCAACATCATCAGGGGAGTAGAATACCATGCTTCGAGACATAGCATACAACATGGCTACAATGGCTCTTTCACCTTCAGTGAACCAGTCAATCTCTTCTTCATAGGATTCAAACTCTCTTTCAAAACAATAATCAAAGAGATCATGTCTCTTCAAATATGCTATCATTTTTGGTTTCCATTCAACATAGTTGAATAGATAAAGAGGAGGAATTTCTTCTGAAAACATTGAAGCTGTAGAAGACCTACAAAAACAATAGAAATGTTTGCAACTCCTACTGCTACAAAAGTGCAGAAACTATTGCAACTGCTACACTTGAAATCCTGATAATAACCTGTAAAAAAACTCTCAGGAATGGAGATAAACAATACTCTCAACATGCTCTGATACCATAATCCTCAAAGAAGATCGAAGAGCTAATGTACACCTCACAAGAAATATTTTAGGAATAATATTAAGAGTGGTCAATGCAGTAAAATGAGCAACAGAATAATAATACAGTAGAGCTCGGATAGAAGCAAAATAATTTCACACACACTAATTCATTAATCACAATATGGATGAATAAGTAATACAATGCATGAGGATTCGAATGCTAAGGTGGAAACTCGAATTACCCTTCATGGAGTGATCAAAAGATCACTGGAGAGTCATCGGAACACAACTAGAAGCCTTTATCATCATCAGTGGAGTCATCAATGCTCAAGTAACTGTCAACCATCAGTCAAACTGAGTCTAACTAAGTGTGGTAGGTGTATTTGAGTGTAAATGGAACTAATTGAATGAAAGAGGCTCAGTGGAGGGCGCATGAGGAGCTAATTGGAGTCAGAATGGGAAGTCTTGTCTCACTAGAGGTCCATCGGAGTGATACAGTCAGTTGAGAGTCAATCTAGCCTTAAATGAAGGAAAGAACTAATGATAACTCAATTAACTGAACTGCAACTAAGTGGTAGGTGAGAGAGGAAAAATGGCATCCTTAAATCAGGGAGGAAGGGCGCACTAAGCTCTAGGAGGGCTAAAACTGTTTTGTGAGAAGCTCCTAGGGGATGGCTAACTAAGGCGAGGTGTTGGGACTGATGACTGGGATGCATGCATGCAGAATGCAGAAATGCATGTAAGACTGAAAATGCAAATAATAAAAATGAAGGTAGGACTAGGATGGAGTATAAGAGCATCCTATCACACTTATCTTTTCTAAAAAGAAGACAAAGTTGAAATCTATGAATTATAACCCAAAAACATTACTTCTATGGAATACACTTACCTTTTCTAAAAAGAAGACAGAGTTGAAATCTATGATTTTAAACCCAGAAAATGTGTGCGTTTACCCTTTCAGAATGTACAGTATAGGTTTAATGAAATACACTACTGTACCAAATACCTCAACCCTTGCGTTTTCGAATAGGGATAAGCTTTAACTATTTGCAAGGACTTAAACAAACTATTTTAAAACAAAGATATATTTTCTTATATATTTGAATTTACCGCTGCAACATTTTCTTTTTCATGAAATAAGTAAAATCACACAGCTTTTAATCTTTTAAAAAAAATTCTTAAAAAAAAAAAGAAAATTTAGAAAATTTAGAAATTACAATAAGACAAGGTGAAACCCCAGGTCTAGCCCTTGGACGCCAATGCAGAAGCTACAAATTTGCTTCGCAGATCCAAAACCCAAAAATAGAGGTTAATGCCTCGTAATTCAGAGGTTTATATAATACTTTGAAAAATTAAGATTTTAGATTACTGTCTATTACAAAGGTTCGTTTTTAAAGAATTTACAACCCTGTGGTTGTTCTTGAAAAATGCCCAAGTTTATGGAGCAGTTAAACAACTCTTAATTTTGGAGACCGTGACTTCATCTTTTACATTTAAAGAAAAATCCTTCTTGCCTTAGGATTTATGGACAGCCGTGGCTTACCGGTTATTTAACCATTGCCATAATTCTGGAAGACTTCCTTTAAATTATGGTAGTCCTTACACCCTGCAACGACAGAGTTCAACCTGTTAGAAGAAAATGCAGTTGGTATATTAAAACTATTACCAACTGTATAAGGGTTAAAGGTTGTTACGTTACCTTCGTTTCTTTTGCTTTTGATTACTGTAAGCCCAGACCGGTCGACCCTTTTTCTTTTAAACACTACTATCGTAGCCTTAGTGTCGCAGAAGTGGAGAGCCCACGACCATGATGGCCTGGAGCTCTCCCATTTTTTCCCCCAAATCCAACAAATGTTTCTACAAAACCCCATTTTGATCATTTGGACCGTATTAGGGTTACAATGATTTCGCCAGCCTATCCTCCACCAAGCAAAACATCCTTTCAAGCTTGCATTTACTTGTGTCATTAAATCCTTGGTACTTGGTTGTGTTTTCGATAGGGTTTTATTATCAAGGTCTAGTTTTGATGTTAAGACTTCGTAAGGTGGGGGTGAATAACCTTGTTATCTCTAAGTTGTCACTTAGGACCTCCAACCACATGAAGTCCACTTTCTCCTTCTTTATTTCCAAACTCTTCTTGTGATCTGAGCTTTAACAATGGTCCTCATCCCTTAGATATCCTCAATTGTTTTCACCAAGAACTTTGTACCTAGAGAAGCAAAAGGGTGTGTTAGGTAAAGATCTAAGTAAGCCAGGGGTGTCCGAAAGTTGTCCCTTGGGCACGAAGGTTGTTCAATAAACTTTCCTCTATTTAGAAATTCAATAGAAAGGATGTAGACATGTAGCTCAGACCTTTAAATGGATAAATGTCATACAGTTACTACATAGAAATTTCACTTACCTATGTGTGCAAAAGCTGTAAACAACAATATAAAATTTATGAGTGAAATTTATGTGTAATTTTAGTTAGGTTGTGGATAAGAATTTTATTTTTTATGATTTTTTTATGGTTATTACATATGGTATCAGAGCTGCATTACAGCACTCAGCTTGTAGCGGCCCAAAACAATTCCGCTGTTATAAAACGATTTTTAACTAGTGATATTTTTTGTATTTTGTGTTCTACTCTTACTAATTATTGGATCAGGAAACAAATTGTGTTAACAAGGATAAATGGAAAAATTCAGAATGCTTGAAGAGAGAACTCCACTGGAAGGTACTAGAGAAACAGACTTTGTGTGCAGCTGAATGAAAGTAGAGATAATGTTGAGGAATTAAGGGCAGAATTGAAAAAGGTTAGGGAGGAAAATGAATGGATAATGAAGGCTCAAGAGGAACTGAATACTTATCTTACTAGCCAAGATACATTTTAAGGAGAAGGATAAAAATAAGGAAGGAAAGGAATCTACACCCGCTAAACAAAAGGGGAGAAAGTTGGATTTTTCTAGCCATAGGACTGAAACATCCAGTAGTGAATCATTAAAACAAGAACATGAAGATTCCAACAAAATCAATGACCAGCATAAAGGTAAGAGGAAGTTTAGACCGTATGAAATATTTTAGCGGAATTTAATAAAATCAAACCCCCATGTTTAATGGCCAAATGGAAAAAGTGGAAGAAGCTAAAGCCTGGTTATCAGGCATGAAGAAATATTTTAAGATATACAATTATTTTGATGAGCTTAAGGCAAAAATGGGCATATACAACCTAAATGGAAAGGCTGATATATGGTGGTAGGACATTAAGAAATTTAAAGGCATAAAGGAGCGGGGAGTGAATTGGAAAACCTTTAAAAAATTATTTAAGGAGAAATATCTTTCAGAGCAGTTTGACGAAGAAAAGAGAAAGGAATTCTACGAATTGAAATTAGGAACCATGAATATGAAAGAACTCCGCAGTAAATTTTTGAGTCTACTCTGGTATGTGCCTTATATAGTTGAAGAAAAGACTAAGATACAATTCTTCCTTAGTTGTTTTCCTACCTCGTTCAAAGAACGAATTGAATTTGATAACCCAAAGACATTAGAAGAAACCATGAGGAAGGCAAACTACTATTACGAACAGAGCAAAAATAGCAGAGAAAGTATGCTCAGCTGGAATGTAAAGAAGAGGGATAATTTCCTGAGAAACAATAATCATAAATTTCATCAAAATACTGGAAGTAATTACAGGGGCTATCAGGGTAACAACCACAGAAATTACAAACCCCAACCTACTGCCATAAGAGAAAGAGAACCCTTTAATAAGCCTGCTGCTCAGAAAGATCCATTAAAGTGTTGGGAATGTGTTGATCAACATTATTTTAAGGACTTCCCAAAAAGAACAGAACTTTTCATAAGGTTCACTCTCTGCAAGAAGCCATCACTATTGGATACATGGTGAGGAGCATGCCTAGAATCAATGCTGCACTAGAAAATCGACATGCAGATCACCAAACATCCATGGTTGAGCTTCCAGGTATGTTAAAGAATCATCCTATTTCTATATTAATCGATCTGGGTGGAAGTTTAAGTTATGTAGCACCAGAATTGTAGAATTATGTAATTTATTACCTGAAAATTTTGAAAAATCGTGGTTGGTACAGCTAACTAAAGGTACTAAACGTAAGGTCACAAGTTATGTTAAAAGTTGTGAATTTATGATGAACGAATTAAAAATGAGTGCAAATATAAATATTTTGCCTTTAGGTTCTTATGATTTGTTGATTGGAATGGACTGGTTAGAGGAACATAAAGTTATTTTAAATTGTCGTGATAAAACTTTCACTTGTATAGATGCATCAGGAAATAGAGTTAAGGTTACAGGAATTCCTAGAAAAACTACTCTTAGGCAAATTTCAACTTTACAACTAAAATGATCTGTAAGAAAGGGATGTAAAATTTTTGTTGTTTACATAATGGATTGCAGGTAATCTGAAAGTAAAATAAGTTTAGATGATATACCAATTTTACAAGATTTTAAGGACATATTTCCTGAAGAAAGGCAGGAACTCCCTCCGAAAAGGGATATAGATTTCACAATTGATCAAATACTAGGAGCAGTACCGACATCTAAGGCTCCATACAGAATGAATGTAATTGAACTCACAGAGTTAAAAACTCAGTTACAGGAAATTTTGGATAAGAAATATGTTTGGCCCAGTGTTTCCCCTTGGGGAATGCCATTTTTATTTGTAAATAAAAAAGACAGAACCTTAAGGTTATGCATAGATTACAGGCAATTGTATAAAATGACTATAAAGAATCGATACCCCTTACCTCGGATTGACGATTTATTCGATCAAATCCAAGGGGTGACTGTCTTCTCAAAAATAGATTTGAGATCCGGAGACCATCAGGTACAGATCAAGGATGAAGACATTCTCAAAACAGCCTTCCGAACTCATTATGGTCATTATGAGTTCATTGTAATGCCATTTGTCTTAACAAGCGCACCTGTATCCTTCATGAGTCTAATGAATAATATTTTTAATGATTATTTGGATAAATTTGTTGTTGTCTTCATTGATGACATATTGATTTATTCGAAGAATGAACAAGAGCATGAAGAACATTTAAGAACAGTGCTGAAAATTTTCAGAGAACAAAAACTGGTTGCTAAGTTCAACAAGTGTGACTTTTATAAAGATAGAATTCATTATCTCGGACATGTAGTGTCTAAAGATGGAATCTCGGTCGACCCTTATAAAATTAAAGCTAGCATGGAATGGACAATCCCTAAAAATGTAACTGATATAAGATCTTTTATGGGGATGTCAGTCTACTATCAGATATTCATAGAGGGATTTTCAAAAAAATAGCTTACCCCATAACCTCTCTACAAAAGAAGGGAAAAATATTTGATTGGAACGAAAAAATGTATGGAAAGTTTTAATAAGCTAAAACATCTTTTAACTACTACTCCTATATTAAAAATTTGCAATTCGTTAAAAGATTTCGTTGTATGCACTGATACATGTAACGAAGGATTAGGCGGAGCTTTAACTCAAGAAAACCATGTTATAGTCTGTGAATCTCAAAAATTAAAGTATCGTGAGAAAAACTATGCTACTCATGATTTGGAACTTGCTGGAACTATTCATGCCTTAAAAATGTGGTGACACAATTTAATTGGAAGAAAAGTTTTACTCATGTCAGATAACGTGAGCTTAAAATACTTATTTGACCAATATAATTTAAATTCTAGACAAGCAAGGTGGCTATCCTTTTTAAGCGAATATGACTTTGAAATAAAACATATAAAGGGAAAAGAAAACAAAGTTGCAGACGCTCTAAGCCATCACGCAAACATGCTATATGGAAGCCGTAATTATGAATCTGATATGGAAAAACAGATTTTAAATGTGGAAAATTTTGATAAAGAATATCATATTTTAAAGAAGAAAACTGCTGAAAATAAAAGTAGTCAGTTAAAGACTAATTCCCGTACTAACAAAAGTGGCTTGTCGCTATTTAAAAGCAGGCTTTACATACCAAATTCTACAAAAATTAAGTTAACTATTTTAAATGAATTACATAAGCAGCCTTATTCTGGGCACCCAGGCTATCAAAAGATGATTACCATGGCTAGGAAGGATTTGTATTGGCCAAAAATGAAAGGAGAAATAGAAGAATACTTAGCTCACTGCTTAGAATGCCAGCAAGTCAAGGCCGAACACCAAAATCCAGCAGGCTTGCTGCAGCCATTACCCGTTCCGAAATGGAAATGGGAAACAATCAACATGGATTTTATAATCGGCTTACCAAGAAATGTCAGACAACATGATTCGATCATGGTTGTAGTAGAAAAATTAAGCAAAGCTGCTCACTTAATTCTTGTGAAGTCTACATATAAAGCCATTAACATTGCATATATTTTTATGAAGGAGATATTGAGACTGCATGGTATACAAAAGGTGACAGTCTTGGATAGAGACGCAAAATTTACAAATAATTTCTGGAAAGCATTGTTTAAAGGTTTTGGAACCCAGTTGAATTTTTGCACTGCATACCATCCACAAACAGATGGGTAAACTTAAAGAGTCAACCAAATTCTGGAAGACATGCTGAGGATGTATGTTATGAACACACCTGGTAAGTGGGAAGACTATTTGCACTTAGTAGAATTTGCGTATAATAATAATTCTCAAGTTTCTGCAGGTATGAGTCCATTTGAAGTTTTATATGGACGAAGGTGCAATACTCCAATCTCATGGAGCATCCCAGTAGATAGGCTTATGTTAGGACCCGAACTATTAAGAGAAATGGAACTAACTGTGCAACAGGTACAAAAAAATTTAAAAGCTTCCCAAGACAGGCATAAAATTTTTGTTGATTTAAAACGAACGCCTAAAGAGTTCCAGGTGGGTGACCATGTTTACGTAAAGGTAAAGCTTAAGAAAAGTTCCTTAAGGCTAGGTAAGTATTCCAAATTGGCACCCCAGTTTTGCATGCCATTTGAAATTTTGGCAAGAATAGGTCCAGTTGCATACTAACTAGTCGTGCCACCTAATATTAGGGTGCATAATGTATTCCATGTTTCAATTCTAAAAAGATATATTCATGATGCCTCACACGTAACTGATTGGAATGTAATTCAGGTGGAACCGGAAGGTGAGTTATAGGTGGGACTGGAACGCATTCTCCACAATAGAGAAATCACTCTCCGGAAACGTATAATCAGATAGGTCAAGGGGAAATGGGACCACCTTAATCCGGAAGAAGCTACTTGGGATCTAGAGAGTGATATGTGGGAGGCATATCCAAGCTGGTTCCAAGAGGAGCTTATGGACGAATGAATAATTAATGTAACACCGAGGATGGTGTTACCTTCTAAGGGGAGGTGTATGTAACTTCCCCAAAATAATAAACATTTTTATTATTTCTGCTGGTAAAAGAATATTGAGAACATCTATTATTTTATTATTTTGACTAAGAAGTCAAAATGAAACAAATTGTATTGAAGATATTATATTTAATTAAATAAAACAGGAGACAAGGATGGATCTAGTTGTTGAAGAGTGTATGCTGAACTACTTGAGGAAAAAGATAAGTGTCAAATACTGTTAAGGATGCAGGAGGCATCATCCCTAAAAATCAAGCCTCCACTCCGAGTTGAGTGTTCAAGAGCAGGAGGCTCGTAAATGGCCAAGACCTAGGAAAATACTACAAATAGTAAGTCCATGAGCAACAGGAGGCTAGCATTGGACAGGGGTTGAGAATTTCAATGAAAGATATGGTGCATGGTGTATTTTTGCTCAGGTAGTTCTGCACACGAGCTTGAGGGTTCTGGAGCTTGATTGCTTCAGGAATTGGTAGGGTGGAACAGTGAAGCCACTCATTGTTTCGCACATTAGTGTCAGGTTCTTATGTTGCTTCTGTCAGTAAATCTTGTTTGGAATTAGATTGCTATCTATATATTGTTCAGTTGTCTGGAATTTTTTGTTAGCTAAGAGATCGATAAATAATATAGGTTTAGGATCTTCTCTAACCCATCAAGTTAGCCTTCTGTTTCGATAGTTTCTAGTTTTTTCCTTCCCTTTTTACATAGATCTTTTAGCAGTCAAATACATACATAGAAATTTATATATATATAATAAAGATTCTGTATGATTAGTTGAGGAACTAATATTTTAAAATACAGAATCTTAAAACTAAGAATTATATTAATTACCTAATAGATAATACATTCAAGCAGGTATCTCTTATTTTAGAAAAGAATTCTATAGATCATAATTTAGTTCTATAATATAGAATAGTTTTCTTTTCTATTGTTGTTACCAGATAAGGATATTATTCTTTCATCAAAACCTTTTTCCTTTTTTTTTATGCATCAAATAAGAAGTGAAATCTTCAGAAATAAATCGTTTTATTTTAGAAGTTGGAAACTGTATAAAATATTATAATACTTTGAAATAAATTTAGGGTTTTACCATCCATATTACCTTGTTAAAAAAAGTATTAGTTTAATTCTAGATCTACGTTTTTCTTTACTTCACCCTCACGGCATTACCTTTAATTAATCTTCTAAGTAATTTCTTTTTATATATCATTAATATATATTTTTTTAAACCTTTTTCATTTGACAAATCCAGGTATCGAGCCCTATAGGGTTTAGATTGTAGCCATAAGACTTAAATGGATTACAATTACCATTTCTAAAAAGAAGACATAGTTGAAATCTATGAATTATAACCTAGAGGATTTACTTTTACGGAACACGCTTATCTTTTCTAAAAAGAAGACAGAGTTGAAATCTATGAATTATAACCCAGAAAATTTACTTTTACGGAATACACTTTGTGAAAATACTCACAACAAATCTAAGGGCTAATGTATACCTCACAAGAAAGAATTTAGGAATAAGATTAAGAGTGGTCAATGCAATAAAATGAGCAAGAGAATAATAATATAGTAGAACTCGGATAGAAGTAAAATAACATCACACACACTAATTAATTAATAACAATATGGAAAAATAAGTAGTACAATGCATGAGGATTTGAATGCCAAGGTGGCAATTAGAATTTGTTGGTAGGCGGTTTGATGAGGAAATGTTGTAGTACTGTCGAAACTGCAACACATTGGATGATGGTGCAGAAGGAGTATTTTGTTTTAAAGTATACCGCAGTTGGCAGGTTTTGGGTCACTTAGACCACATGTTATGTAATGTTGAGTCAATTGTATCGCGGTATGCAGGTTTTTGGGTCATTTGGACCGAGTTAGTTAGATATTGGGTCATTTGTCCATAGTGTAGGTTAGGAATTCACTTGTAAGTGGACAAACATTGTAATGGTAGAAGCCTATAAATAGATGAGAGTTGTAAGTGTTAGGGATAGATGTAGATAGAGAGAGAGAGTTGCCAAAAGATAAGGAGATTTATCTGTACGGAGATCTATGTTTTGTTTCTAGTATACAACTGCGATAGTAATCTAATGATGATGTTTTGGTACGATCTTTGTTCAATGTTGCGATATATATATGTTGTTATATTTTCCTGATGCAATGTATGCTTACTATTGCTGGGATAAGAAATGTTGTGATTACGTAATATGTTATAACTCCATGTCGAATGTTTAAATTTTCTTTTTAAGTACTGCAATAGAGCAAGTCTGTGTAGCTACAACTCTCCTCCTCCCTCGGCAAAAACATCATTCTGTTTGCTCTTCCTAGATGCCTCGGGTGAGACCTCATCCACTCTGCGGGTGTTGCTAGGCAGGCTCAAACCTGCCCAGGACGGTGCCCAGGGAGACTACGGTATGTGTCGACAGTGAGGCAAACCCCTGTCGACCGAGGTCGCGTTGGTCAACAAAATTATCCTTCATGGAGTGATCAAAATATCACTAGAGTGTCATCGAAACGCAACTATAAGTCTTCATCATCATCAGTGGAGGCATCAATGCTCAAGTAACTATCAACCATCAGTCAAACTGAGTGTGGTAGGTGTAACTGAGTGTAACTGGAACTAACTCAATGAAGGAGGCTCAATGGAGGGCGCATGTGCAGCTAACTGGAGTCACAATGGAAAGTCTAGTCTCATTGGAGGTCCATCGGAGTGATACAGTGAGTTGAGAGTCAGTCTAGCCTTAAATGAAGGAAAGAATGGATCATAACTCAATTAACTGAATTGCAACTAAGTGGTAGGTGAGAGAGGATGTGTGGCTTCCTTAAATCAAGGAGGAAGGGCACACTAAACTCTAGGAGGGCCAAAACAGATCTAACAGAAGCTCTCGGGAGCTGGCTAATTGAGGTTAGGTGTTAGGACTGATGACTGGGATGCATGCAATTGCATGCATGCATGCAGAATGCATGCTGCATGCAAGACTGAAAATGCAAACAATGAAAATGTTGGTAGGACTAGGATGGAGTATAGGAATATCCTAACACCCCCCTTTAATCCATCCTGGGCCCTAGTAACTAAGACCAAACGTCACCAAATATAATGAATAATAACAGTCAATAAACTGAGGAAATGGGGAAAACCTCATGGGAAAAATACCCCCCCCAAAAAAATAGATTGTAAGGCACACACAAAAATAAATGCTCCAAACTCAAGTAGGTGTGATGCTTGGTCATATGTCTGGAGGTATCTTCTTCTTGGGAAGAAGTGGATCATGCTTAAAAAGCATGTGCTTATAGTTGCTCTTATCATCAAATGTGATGAGAACAAATCCAAAAGTATGAGGATTATCCTTGAACCTGTGATTCGAATGAATTGAGGTAGGATCAAATCTATGAATGAGCAGATAGTATTTTGTCTTCTCCTTCGAACTATCATGCGTGAGATTATCTCAAAAAGAACCATCACATGATTGGTTGAAATCCAAATCAGATTTAAGACATGAAGAATAGTTTATTGAGGTCTCCTTTGAACCAGCAGGGGTGAGATCAAAACCATCATATGCATGAGAAATTATCCCAAGTAGTGATTGTTTAGAATCCAAATTAGATCCAAGACTTGAATCATGGTTTCTTGAGATCTCCTT
The DNA here is from genome assembly GCA_027924585.1 of Larix kaempferi. Taxonomy (NCBI): domain Eukaryota; kingdom Viridiplantae; phylum Streptophyta; class Pinopsida; order Pinales; family Pinaceae; genus Larix; species Larix kaempferi. The sequence goes on from BSBM01001065.1 coordinate 6,188,857, forward strand.
TGAACCATTAGAGGTGAGATCAAAACCAGTAAATGCATGAGAAATTATCCCAAGCGAATGGAAATGGCCATTATCTTCAATAACCTTCTGAAAGCATGAAATAATGATCATATAGTAGTACATAAGAGGTGAGAGATCAAGGAGAGCAAATGCATTACCTCCAATGGATGATTTTACCTCCGAAACATTCAATAGATCATGATGCAAACCAACACACTTTGGTTCAAGAGAGGATTTAGGACCTTCTGCAATTTCTAGAGTGTGAGTTGGCACAAAATTCGAAATAGATGAAATTTGGAGCATGAGTGTAGAATCTACAAGTTCTTCTTCTTTGCGGACAACTTCAATATGAGATATGTTTGATAGTGATTCATGATCAATGAGATCATCAAGGAGGGAGAATGCATCACTTTGCTTGCTCTCGAAAGGGTTTGGACAAATCCCTTCATTTTGTCTGCCAAATCTTTCGTCCAGGTCGGCCCATAGCTCTTTTGGAGATTCAACATCATCAAGGGAGTAGAATACCATGCTTCGAGACATAGCATACATCATGGCTGCAATGGCTCTTTCACCTTCAGTTAACCAATCAATCTCTTCTTCAGAGGATTCGAACTCTCATTCAAAACAGTAATCAAAGAGATCACGTCTCTTCGAATATCCTATCATTTTTGGTTTCCATTCAACATAGTTGAATAGATAAAGAGGAGGGACTTCTTCTGAAAACATTGAAGCTGTAGAAGACCTGCAAAAACAATAGAAATGTTTGCAACTGCTACTGCTACAAAAGTGCAGAAACTGTTGCACTCGAAATCTTGATAATAACCTACAAAAAACTCTCAGGAATGGAGATAAAAAATACTCTCAACATACTCTGATACCATGTTAAAATCCTTTCAGAAAATCTAAGAGCTAATGTAAACCTCACAAGAAAGAATTTAGTTATAAGATTAAGAGTGGTCAATGCAGTAAAATGAGCAACAGAATAATAATACAGTAGAACTCAAATAGAAGCAAAATAACTTCACACACACTAATTCATTAATTGCAATATGGACAAATAAGTAGTACAATGCATGAGGATTCGAATTCCAAGGTGGAAATTCGATTTAGCCTTCATGGAGTGATCAAAAGATCACTCGAGTATCATCAAAACACAAGTAGATGTTTTCATCATCATCAGTGGAATCATCAATTCTCAAGTAACTATCAACCATGAGTCAAACTGAGTCTAACTGAGTGTGGTAGGTGTAATGGAGTGTAACTGGAACTAACTGAATGAAGGAGGCTTAGTGGAGGGTGCATGAGGAGCTAACTGGAGTTAGAATGGGAAGTCTAGTCTCACTGGAGGTCCATCTGAGTGATACAGTTAGTTGAAAGTTGGTCTAGCCTTAAATGAAGTAAAGAACTGATGATAACTCAATTAACCTAAGTGCCACTGAGTGGTAGGTGAGAGAGTACGAGTGGCTTCCTTAAATCAAGGAGGAAGGGTGCACTAAGCTCTAGGAGGGCTAAAAATGATCAGAGAGAAGCTCTTGGGGGCTAGCTAACTGAGGCTAGGTGTTGGGACTGATGACTGGGATGCATGCAAGACTGAAAATGAAAATAATGAAAATGTTGGTAGGACTAGGATGGAGTATAGGAACATCCTAACACACTTATATTTTCTAAAAAGAAGACAGAGTTGAAATCTATGAATTATTACCCAGAAAAAATATTTTTACGAAATACACTTACCTTTTCTAAAAAGAAGACGGAGTTGAAATCTATGATTTTAAACCTAGAAAATTTATCTTTTTACGCCTTCAGAATGTACCCTGTAGGTTTAATGAAATACACTACTATACCAAATACCTCAACCCTTGTGTTTTTGAACAGGGATAAGCTTTAACCATTTGCAAGGACTGAAACAAACTATTTTAAAACAAAGATATATTTCTTATATATTCAAATTTACTGCTGCAAGATTTTCTTTTCCAAGAAATAAATAAAATCACACAGCTTTTAATCTTTTCAAAACATTCTTTTCAAAAAAAATAAAATTCAGAAAATTTAGAAATTACAATAAGACCGGGTGAAACCCCAGGTCTAGCCCTTGGCCGCCAACGTAGAAGCTACAAATTTGCTTCACGGATCCAAAACACAAAAATAGAAGTTGATGCCTGGTAATTCGAAGGTTTATATAATACTCTGAAAAATTAAGATTTTAGATTACTGTCTATTACAAAGGTTCGTTTTGAAAGAATTTATAACCCTATGGTTGTTCTTGAAAAACGCCCAAGTTTATGGAGCAGTTAAACAACTCTTAATTTTGCAGACCGTGACTTCATATTTTACATTTGAAGAAAAATCCTTCTTCCCCTAGGATTTATGGACAACCTTGGTTTACTGGTTATTTAAGCATTGCCATAATTCTGGAAGACTTCCTTTGAATTATGGTAGTCGCTACGCCCTGCAACGATAGAGTTCCAATTGTTACAAAAGAATGTAGTTGATATATTAAAACTATTACAAACTATATAAGGGTTACAGGTTGTTATGTTACCTTCGTTTCTTTTGGTTTTGATTACTGTAAGCCCAGACCAGTCGACCCTTTTGCTTATCATAGCCTTAGTGTGGTAGAAGTACAGAGCCCACGACCATGATGGGCTGGAGCTCTCTCATTTTTTCCCGCAAATCAGGAAAATGTTTCTACAAAACCGTCTTTTGATCGTCTGGACCGTATTAGGGTTACAATGGTCTTGCCATCCTATCCTACACCAAGAGAAACCTCCTTTCAAGCTTGCATTTTTTTGTGTTATTAAATCCTTGGTACTTGGTTGTGTTTTCGAGAGGGTTGTATTATCAAGGTCTAGTTTTGATGTTAAGACTTCATAAGGGGGGCGTGAATAACCTTGTTATCTCTAAGTTGTCACTTAGGACCTCCAATGTAACATCTCCCAAATATTGGTGTTAGGATAGTGAATTTTAAAAAAATTTCTTTTCACAGCACATAATAAAGATAAATAAAACAACCCTATGTAACACTTTGCAACATTCCACCAAGTAACATTTTCTATTGATTTCTTATTCTTTCACTACATACATTTAACTGGACTGCCGAAAAATCATGACACTTATAACTTATCATACATCTACATACAACCTTTATAAATTATCAAAGAGAATTAAGGCACATAAGAAACATATAATGAACATATCAGAAAGCAAATAATAAGCACATCATAAAGAGAGGCAGATATAAGTGGTTCACCCAAATCTTTGGGCTACGTCCACGAAGCGTGTTATCTTATTATTCCTCAACCTCGAGGGTTGCATCATGCAACAGTGATTTACAATATGAAACTCCACTTCTCATTGCTTAACTCATAGAGAGTTTAATTCTCCTATTTATGATAACATCAATCAGATTTACAGGGGATCCTGTCCCTGTATTATCATTTCAAAAATAGATTCAGATCTTCATAACCTGCTCGTATTTCAATACTATTTTTCCGAGATCAACAGAAATATACCAACTTAAATACTAGTACCTTGCGACCAGGGGTCGGCACTAGTTTACTGCAACGTATATAATTCTTAACATACCTCTTGCAAAAGTAACTTTGAAATGATAATTATAAACAAAATTCAACTACAATGAAGTACTTGGTTCAGTATACAGGACCCTTACAGTCAACACCAAAGATCACAAATGGTCTCCTCAAATTCGCAGTAGCACAGATATCCGTGATTCCAACGTAAACTGAGATCCACCATTTCAAAGATCAAACCTATAGTTACGCTTTTAGTATCACAAAGGTACCCAAAACAGAGATCCATGATTTCTAACGAACCAAGATCCATAATTTCAACAACGAATCTATAACTACATTTTCAGAGAAAATAAATAAAAACGTGATTACTCTGTATCATACAGAGATTACAATTCTGGGTGTTTAACATCGGATTCCCATCGACATGCAAACACAACAGGGATCTTTAAATAAACTAAATATGCTATTAACAGAGGCATTCATGGAACTAAGGATTCAAAACAATTATTTATTTTCAACAGAGTTTGAAAATAAGAAGAGGAATCGATAGCAAGGTATCTAAAGGATCCACAAGTTACCTGATCCACGAAAATCTAAGCTTTAATTAAGGGACATACAAAGAAGAGATATGTTGTAGGATCAATGCATTTATAAGACCACAGGGATCTCCACCAAATATGAGCTAAGATAGAAATGTATATTGTAATCACATCCTAGATGTAGAGAGTATAAATCTACAAAAAAAAAAGGTTAATCCAACTCATCGAAATATCCAGAAAGGTAACACATTTTCACTAGCAATGTAGATCTGGAACAAAGATTTTGAAAAACTATCGATTCCCTCCAGGTATAAGCAAAGAAAATGATTTCAATTCAATTAAGATCCACGATTTCATACGAACCGAGATCCATAATTTCAACAACGAATCTATAACTACATTTTCAGTATACACAATATAGAGGTACTAAAACAGAGATCCAACGACACCTAGACTACAAACATAACCCGTGATGATATGATCTAAGTGATCAGAGTTCAAACAATGACAGAGTATAAATATATATATATATATATATATATATATATATATATATCGATACAGAACATGAACCTCGGAATTGGCTCTCGACGAGCTGTCTCCTCCCAACGCAGTCGAAAGACAGTAAAATATATAATACAGATTACTAAACTGGGGAATATTGGTGCAGCCGTCTATACACGAGTCTCTACCATTTTCAATAATAAACCCCAAACTGGATCGGGCTGCAAGCTGTCCTCTCCAAATATCCTTCAGAGATCGATGAGCTCTTTCAGCTAAAACTATTGATGCAGTTGTCTATGTATCAACCTCTGCAATTTCTAAATAATTATAGAATTGGATCGGGCTACAAGCCATCCTTTCCAATTCCCTTCAGAGATCGATGATCTTTTCCACATAAAAATTATGGCACAGTTGTCTATGTATTTGCAATTTCTAATATATGTAATAAACTAAAAAACCGCGATTTGTTAGTCACAAAAGGATCGGGTCCCTTGACTGTCCTACCACTTAGTAGAACAAAATGAAACATACAGTCAAGGATGGGATCGTAGATAACTACTCACGTTTCCAAAACAAATCAAAGGAGAAGTCAAAAAAGGAAAACAGTCGATCCTGGATTCACCTCCCGAATGGTAGAAAACCAAACAGTTTGTCCAAGTCACCTACTTGACAAAATGTAAGGCTAGGGTACAGAGATAGCCCCAAAATCCCTTAACACTACACAGCCATTTAAAACAAGAATTCCTTCAATAAATTATATGACAACAGTCATTCATCATAGACCAGAAACTAGGATCGGGCTTTCTTTTTAGAAGCTGTCCCTTCCCACGCAGAATCTAGGAAGAGCAAGTTCAATATTGCTTGTCCCCAAAAACTTCATAGAATGAACATACGTTTCCATTTGCAGGAGAAGCGCCCTTATAGAAGTTCCAATTCAGGCATCGGATCCATATAAACGTTACTCTAAGACTTTGAAAAAACGAAAGGCGTCAAACCAGAAGTTCCATCGTTTACTTCAGTATTTATACATAGAAAGTAATAACTTGGTCGAGCTCTTCCCTCCGAGAGATGGCCTGAACTTAGCACAACTCAGATACTAATCAAATGGAAGGAATATGTATATATATATATATATATCCCGAATGCAGATCTATGCAGCTAGAAAAAGTAAACACCCAAAGTGATACCACCAAATCGAAGCAGAGTTTACGAGGATACATATCCAGAATAGAATATCCTATCAAAGACTGAAAAGCAAAAGATAGACGAGGTCCCCCCAGAAAGTTGGGCTCACGCCTTTCTTTAACGGGTATGTTTCCTGCATTCTTCGTCACAGAACCCGTTCCACGCCAAGCTTGGCGCTCCTCTTAAACGATTTTCTTTTCCCCCCCAAATCGCAGAGATCCCACACCCCTAATATGCCTTGGACCAATAAGGGCTATCCCTTCTCCGTCCTCTTGACGCAATCTTCCCCGCAATCTAGATGAGTCGGCGGTACCTAACTAAATCAATATGTGTCATCCCTCGTGACAGATGGCTTCTCTACAAACCAAATCCCCTCAAAATGGAGTTTAGGGGTTCCACTAAGGAAACCAATTTCCTAAATTCTAGCTGGTTTGATCCTCCACTAAATACTTGATTTATAACTTGTAAGTCTGGAAAAGAAATGGAGTTCCACCATGTTCACAAGTGGCGACATCCTGGCGAAAGGCTCTCTACTTACGAGACAGCCTCCAATAATTTCTCATGCTGGAAAAATTAACCATAATGGTAGTGTATAGCTCCACTCCGACATTAAAGAGGAAACGCCAACAAACTCTACAACTTAGGCTTATGCCCTTCTCCACACCTACAAGATCCCGAAAATCCTTTTATCAAAGAAGTTGTTGCTCTTATACTTTGACCAAATCTCACTCTTGATAAACTTTAAGTTTGAGAGATCCCAGGGGTAATTATTCCATATATATATATATATATATCGTGGATGGTTTTTCCAATGACTTTGTAAATATTCAAACTTTAATAAATGATATTTTATTAAATGATTTCGTCTCCTTTTCATGAGTTATATATATACACATATATATATATTTAGGAGTGTATTTATATGTGTTCCTATATATATATATTAGATAATCTTTTAAATATTTCGGTTGTTAATAAAAGCTATCTAATCGATACTCTATCTCCTTTTGATAGAAAATGGTACCATGACCAATTACATTCTCGGAATAATAGGGCATAAAGGAGGGATATCACATCCTCCTCCCCTTTAAAAATAACATCGTCCTCGGTGTTCACTCTTCTATGGGAGTAATCATTTGTATCACAAAATTGGAATTCAAAAGAAACAACGTTTAGTAACGATTTGTCATCAACTTCATAATCCCACTCAGAAACATAAATCATGAGTTCTTTATTGCACATATCACTTGCAATATATGGAATAAATCTAGTACTCCCTGATTGTATATTGTTGACAAAATCAACAAACAACATTCACTTGATCCGGGAAATTCTTGCCTAACACCTTAGTGCTCACGCAACAACCATTTCTCTCATGTTTTTGCCTAACACCTTAGTGCTCACACAGCAACATTTCTTTCATGTCTTGCCTAACACCTTAGTGCTCACGCAGCAAACATTTCTCTCATGTTTTGCCTAACACCTTAGTGCTCACACAGCAAACATTTCTTCCATGTCTTGCCTAACACCTTAGTGCTCACACAGCAAACATTTCTTTCATGCATACTAAGCAGCGTCCTGCCTCCCACATATACATTTTCTTATAGCTTGCCTAGGTCTTACAGCCAGCCGATTCTCCGAGAATCCTAGTGGCTGTTCAATCCCTGATTTTTGGGAGTATTTCAATGCCATTACAACACTCTTTACACAATTCCCCTCAAGCCTTCTCGCTTGAGTCCCAGAATTTTTTTTTCCCCAAGTCGCCTTGCTTGAGTCTAGAAAAATCTCTTTCAATTTAATCAATTTATTTCGTCACATTACATTCTGTACTCATACGATTACTCTGACCAATCTGGGTCGAGTTTCCTGATTAAAAATATATCAAAATTTAAAAGAATCTGTAACAGTTGTGATGTGGATCTTAAATCCTCACCCCTTATTTTACCATGCATATATTTATGCTCTTGCATTTTCACAAGCTTCACAGAAATTTCACCATCTGCCAAATTCCACTTGTTAGTATCACTTTATATACAAAATCAACTGTTGTAAGAAGATTCCTTTCTTAAACATAAATCATCTTTCTTAATCAAAATACCCATATATAATCATCTAAGATGTCATTTCCTACTACACATAACTAGCTTATAAGGTTACATAATGCTTTGAACACGATATAACATTCTTTCTATGATGATCCCTGGACATTATGATCATTTAACCTCGAATGTTAGCTTTCACCATACAACCCTTTTTGTATACCCTAACATCATATAGAGATAATCAATAGTCTAAAACAACTTTCATACCTTATACAGATAACCATGTACCTTTGTAAAGGCGACTGCATAGTTCACCTTCATCTGCCGAGGTTCCAGTTTGCTTGTATCATCACGTATTAGTATTATACATGAATCAATATATATATATCCCACATCTACCCATTTATGGGCGTCAGGCAGTGGTGTGTGGGAAAATAACATTTGCTCGTCCACAACATTCAAAGTGTTAGTCGTATAAAGGTAATTAAATCATAAGAACGGTCGTATATATAACATATGTGCAATGTGATTTTTCCTTGTTTTATAAGAGCTTATACCTCGATTACTGTCTCAAAAATCACTTCTGATCGACCCTGCAAATTCCATGTCAGCAATGTTTTCCTTAACACATAATAAATAAAAACAGCCATTCCTTGTGGCAACATAAGGATGTCAGAAGATTACCGCATCCTACTAACCTGTATTTATTTTATGTTGGTTCTAGGTTTCCAATAATCTATCCGTTTAACAAAATAATCAATTTGAGAAAACATATAACTGTACATGAATAGCAAGTCATCATAATTATTGAGCAAAAATAAAAGTATCACTATTACTCATTGTTTTCCCACGTCTATCTTAGTAGAAATTACTGAAGTAAGAGGTATATATAAAAGGTACTCATGCATTCTTTAACGGATTAATATTCACATGTATATGTCATTATAACTATTTTACCTTTGTTGCACTTAAATATAAGGGTACGAGCCAGCTACAATGTCACCAAAAATCGTATTATAATTACTTATCCTATACCATTATATACTAGAATGAATTGATTAGCAAGGAGACTATTAACAATTGTTCTCCTTTATGATTTGACCATTTCCTAGTCATAGAAAAATCACACTAATTATAATTTTAGGTACCATTAGTCTAGTAAGACTATGCTACTATCTTCATAACTAGGAAGCATTACATACCTCAGTTACAGGCTTTATTCCCATTGGCTCCCTTGTAGCATGCACTTTTACAGCTTTTACTATTAAGGTTAAAGGCATTTATACAAAAAGAAACGTTATACGAAGAAAGATAAACAAAACTTAATCATTGAAACTCAAGACCATCACTTTTTCTCAAATCTTAATGGACCTTTAAATTTACTTTTAATCCCACTTAACGAATCTTTTCTAGCAGATTTAAGTTTGCTTAAGTAGTCCATTTAAAGCTCCTATTTGGGTATCTTGACGACTAGGTCAGTCAATTCTGATTAATTATATAAAAACAACAGAATGTATAAACCGTACTTCTATTTATAAAGCGGTTGTTGAGACTGAAAGGTGTCAACTTTTAGGAATGGCATGAGCTGTAGAGAAAGTAATAAACATTTGAATCGAACTTATCAAGTTGATAGAGTTAGGAGGGTTCCCTTGCATATAAATCTTTCATAACTCCAATAGTTTTGCTATTTTAACTTTCTAAAGAGTTATTTCTCGCCATTTCATAAAACTAATTATAGAGTAAGAGAAAATATTCCTTCATAATATCTTCCAATAACCACTATACAACTACATAGTGAAACACGTTCACATATAAACAATTTTATGTTATTATAATGCTTCAGAAAGTGGAACATACTTGCGATCCCGAACAACTTGTCGGTTACTTCTTGCCAAGCGTTCAACTAAATCTACCTTGATACTTATTTCCGAGTGGAGTTCCTTTCCTGGTTCGTCCAACTTATTTCCTCATGCTGAGCCCACTATAGGCCCGAGTGTAGCAACTTGTGCTCTGATACCATATGTAACATCTCCCAAATATTGGTGTTAGGATAGTGAATTTTAAAAAAATTTCTTTTCACAGCACATAATAAAGATAAATAAAACAACCCTATGTAACACTTTGCAACATTCCACCAAGTAACATTTTCTATTGATTTCTTATTCTTTCACTACATACATTTAACTGGACTGCCGAAAAATCATGACACTTATAACTTATCATACATCTACATACAACCTTTATAAATTATCAAAGAGAATTAAGGCACATAAGAAACATATAATGAACATATCAGAAAGCAAATAATAAGCACATCATAAAGAGAGGCAGATATAAGTGGTTCACCCAAATCTTTGGGCTACGTCCACGAAGCGTGTTATCTTATTATTCCTCAACCTCGAGGGTTGCATCATGCAACAGTGATTTACAATATGAAACTCCACTTCTCATTGCTTAACTCATAGAGAGTTTAATTCTCCTATTTATGATAACATCAATCAGATTTACAGGGGATCCTATCCCTGTATTATCATTTCAAAAATAGATTCAGATCTTCATAACCTGCTCGTATTTCAATACTATTTTTCCGAGATCAACAGAAATATACCAACTTAAATACTAGTACCCTGCGACCAGGGGTCGGCACTAGTTTCCTGCAACGTATATAATTCTTAACATACCTCTTGCAAAAGTAACTTTGAAATGATAATTATAAACAAAATTCAACTACAATGAAGTACTTGGTTCAGTATACAGGACCCTTACAGTCAACACCAAAGATCACAAATGGTCTCCTCAAATTCGCAGCAGCACAGATATCGGTGATTCCAACGTAAACTGAGATCCACCATTTCAAAGATCAAACCTATAGTTACGCTTTTAGTATCACAAAGGTACCCAAAACAGAGATCCATGATTTCTAACGAACCGAGATCCATAATTTCAACAACGAATCTATAACTACATTTTCAGAGAAAATAAATAAAAACGTGATTACTCTGTATCATACAGAGATTACAATTCTGGGTGTTTAACATCGGATTCCCATCGACATGCAAACACAACAGGGATCTTTAAATAAACTAAATATGCTATTAACAGAGGCATTCATGGAACTAAGGATTCACAACAATTATTTATTTTCAAACAGAGTTTGAAAATAAGAAGAGGAATCGATAGCAAGGTATCTAAAGGATCCACAAGTTACCTGATCCACGAAAATCTAAGCTTTAATTAAGGGACATACAAAGAAGAGATATGTTGTAGGATCAATGCATTTATAAGACCACAGGGATCTCCACCAAATATGAGCTAAGATAGAAATGTATATTGTAATCACATCCTAGATGTAGAGAGTATAAATCTACAAAAAAAAAAGGTTAATCCAACTCATCGAAATATCCAGAAAGGTAACACATTTTCAGTAGCAATGCAGATCTGGAACAAAGATTTTGAAAAACTATCGATTCCCTCCAGGTATAAGCAAAGAAAACGATTTCAATTCAATTAAGATCCACGATTTCATATGAATCGAGATCCATAATTTCAACAACGAATCTATAACTACATTTTCAGTATACGCAATATAGAGGTACTAAAACAGAGATCCAACGACACCTAGACTACAAACATAACCCGTGATGATATGATCTAAGTGATCAGAGTTCAAACAATGACAGAGTATAAATATATATATATATATATATATATCGATACAGAACATGAACCTCGGAATTGGCTCTCGACGAGCTGTGTCCTCCCAATGCAGTCGACAGATAGTAAAATATATAATACAGATTACTAAACTGGGGAATATTGGTGCAGCCGTCTATACACGAGTCTCTACCATTTTCAATAATAAACCCCAAACTAGATCGGGCTGCAAGCCGTCCTCTCCAAATATCCTTCAGAGATCGATGAGCTCTTTCAGCTAAAACTATTGATGCAGCTGTCTATGTATCAACCTCTGCAATTTCTAAATAATTATAGAATTGGATCGGGCTACAAGCCATCCTTTCCAATTCCCTTCAGAGATCGATGATATTTTCCACATAAAAATTATGGCACAGCTGTCTATGTATTTGCAATTTCTAATATATGTAATAAACTACAAAACCGCGATTTGTTAGTCACAAAAGGATCGGGTCCCTTGACTGTCCTACCACTTAGTAGAACAAAATGAAACATACAGTCAAGGATGGGATCGTAGATAACTACTCACGTTTCCAAAACAAATCAAAGGAGAAGTCAAAAAAGGAAAACAGTCGATCCTAGATTCACCTCCCGAATGGTAGAAAACCAAACAGTTTGTCCAAGTCACCTACTCGACAAAATGTAAGGCTAGGGTACAGAGATAGCCCCAAAATCCCTTACGACTACACAGCCGTTTAAAACAAGAATTCCTTCAATAAATTATATGACAACAGTCATTCATCATAGACCAGAAACTAGGATCGGGCTTTCTTTTTAGAAGCCGTCCCTTCCCATGCAGAATCTAGGAAGAGCAAGTTCAATATTGCTTGTCCCCAAAAACTTCATAGAATGAACATACGTTTCCATTTGCATGAGAAGCGCCCTTACAGAAGTTCCAATTCAGGCATTGGATCCATATAAACGTTACTCTAAGACTTTGAAAAAACGAAAGGCATCAAACCAGAAGTTCCATCGTTTACTTCAGTATTTATACATAGAAAGTAATAACTTGGTCGAGCTCTTCCCTCCGAGAGATGGCCTGAACTTAGCACAACTCAGATACTAATCAAATGGAAGGAATATGTATATATATATATATATATATATATATATATATATATATATATATATATATATATATATATATATATATCCCGAATGCAGATCTATGCAGCTAGAAAAAGTAAACACCCAAAGTGATACCACCAAATCGAAGCAGAGTTTACGAGGATACATATCCAGAATAGAATATCCTATCAAAGACTGAAAAGAAAAAGATAGACGAGGTCCCCCCAGAAAGTTGGGCTCACGCCTTTCTTTAACGGGTATGTTTCCTGCATTCTTCGTCACAGAACCCGTTCCACGCCAAGCTTGGCGCTCCTCTTAACCGATTTTCTTTTCCCCCCCAAATCGCAGAGATCCCACACCCCTAATATGCCTTGGACCAATAAGGGCTATCCCTTCTCTGTCCTCTTGACGCAATCTTCCCCGCAATCCAGATGAGTCGGCGGTACCTAACTAAATCAATATGTGTCATCCCTCGTGACAGATGGCTTCTCTACAAACCAAATCCCCTCAAAATGGAGTTTCGGGGTTCCACTAAGGAAACCAGTTTCCTAAATTCTAGCTGGTTTGATCCTCCACTAAATACTCGATTTATAACTTGTAAGTCTGGAAAAGAAATGGAGTTCCACCATGTTCACAAGTGGCGACATCCTGGAGAAAGGCTCTCTACTTACGAGACAGCCTCCAATAATTTCTCATGCTGGAAAAATTAACCATAATGGTAGTGTATAGCTCCACTCCGACATTAAAGAGGAAACGCCAACAAACTCTACAACTTAGGCTTATGCCCTTCTCCACACCTACAAGATCCTGAAAATCCTTTTATCAAAGAAGTTGTTGCCGTTATACTTTGACCAAATCTCACTCTTGATAAACTTTAAGTTTGAGAGATCCCAGGGGTAATTATTCCATATATATATAGATCGTGGATGGTTTTTCCAATGACTTTGTAAATATTCAAACTTTAATAAATGATATTTTATTAAATGATTTCGCCTCCTTTTCATGAGTTATATATATACACATATATATATATATAGGAGTGTATTTATATGTGTTCCTATATATATATATTAGATAATCTTTTAAATATTTCGGTTGTTAATAAAAGCTATCTAATCGATACTCTATCTCCTTTTGATAGAAAATGGTACCATGACCAATTACATTCTCGGAATAATAGGGCATAAAGGAGGGATATCACATCCAACCACATGAAGTCCCTTTTTCTCATTCTTTATTTGCAAACTCTTCTTGTGATCTAAGCTTTAACAATGGTCCTCGTCCCTTAGATATCGTCGATTTCTTTCACCAAGAACTTTGTACCTGGAGAAGCAAAAGGGTGTGTTAGCTAAAGAGCTAAGTAATCCCGGGGTGTTCGAAATTTGTCCCTTAGGTGCGAAGGTTGTTCAAAAAACTTTCCTCTATTTAGAATTTCAATAGAAAGGAAGTAGACATGTAGCTCAGACCTTTAAATGGATAAATGTCACATAGTTACTACGTAGAAATTGCACTTACCTATGTGTGCAAAGCTGTAAACAACAATATAAACTTTATGAGTGAAATTTATGTGTAATTTCAGTTAGGTTGTGGATAAGAATTTTTTTTTATTATTTTTTAGGGTTATTACATATGGTATCAGAGCTGCGTTACAACACTCAGCCTGTAGCGGCCCAAAACAATTTCGTTGTTATAAAAATATTTTTAACTGGTGACAAGTTTTGTATTTTGTGTTCGACTCTTACTAATTATTTGATCAAGAAACAAACTGTGTTACTAGGGATAAATGGAAGAATTCAGAATGCCTTAAGAGACACCCCCACCGGAAGGTACTGGAGGAAACAGAATTTGGGTGCAACTAAATGAAAGCAGAGACAATGCTGACGAAATAAGGGCAGAGTTGAAAAAGGTTAGGGAGGAAAATGAAGGCTCAAGAGGAATTAAACACTATCTTACTAGCCAAGATACATAGTAAGGAGAAGGATACAAATAAGGAAGGAAAGGCATATACAACCCCTAAACAAAAGGGGAGAAAGTTGGATTTTTCTAGCCATAGGAATCAAACATCCAGTAGTGAATCATTAAAGCAAGAACATGAAGATTCCAGCGAAATCAATGACCAGCATAAAGGTAAGAGGAAGTTCAGACCATATGAAGAGATTTCAGGGAAATTTAATAAAATCAAACCCCCCATGTTTAATGGCAAAATGGAAAAGGGGGAAGAAGCTGAAGCCTGGTTATCAGGCATGAAGAAATATTTTCAGATATACAACTATTCTGATGAACTTAAGGAAAAAATGGCCATATACAACCTAAGTGGAAAGGCTGATATATGGTGGCAGGACATTAAGAAAGTTAAAGGCATAAAGGAGCAGGGACTGAATTGGAAAGCCTTTAAAAAGTTATTTAAAGAGAAATATCTTTCCGAGCAGTTTTACGAAGAAAAGCAAAAGGAATTTTATGAATTGAAATTAGGAACCATGAATATGAAAGAACTCAGCAGTAAATTTCTGAGTCTACTTTGGTATGTGCCTTATATAGTTGAAGAAAAGCCAAAGATACAGCGCTTCCTTAGTTGTTTTCCTAACCCATTCAAAGAACAAATTAAATTTGATAACCTAAAGACATTAGTAGAAATAATGAGGAAGGCGAACTACTGTTACGAACAGAGTAAAAACAAAGAGAAAGTATGCCCAGCTGGAATGTGAAGAAGAGTGATAATTTCCTGAGAAATAATGTAAGAACCCAACTTGGGCCTCCTATAACTTTTATAAATAGTCAGATATTTTAGTTCTGTTCAAAATTTCTGTTTTGTTTCTGTTGTGTTTTCTGTTCCTGTTTTGTTATGTTTCTATTCTCATTACTAGTTTTGGCTGTAAAAAAAATAAAGTGTTTACATTTACCAAAATTGAACAATTAAAATTCTGTTTTGTCTACCTCTAACCAATTATTGTTGTGCAAGAGTAGCAGATATAATAACACAGCATATAAACTTTGTAATTTACATTTTTACATAATTTGACAAGGTAGAAATGATAAAATATACCTGCTGGAAAATACCTGTAGGTAGCTTGTAGATCCATCTTTGTTGCTATCCCCGTTTACTGTTTCTCCTTGCTTTTCCCTGCAGCCAAAATCCTTCCCCGCAGTTCTGAAACTCAACCAGCCAAAACAGTTTTTCCACCCTGCCAACTGGTGAGGTCTCGCCGACCACCCAGCTCCAAAGGTAACCCATTGGACCCCTGAGCCCAAACCGAGTACAATCCTAAGCTGTTGTATCCCTTCAGAAATCTACAACAAGGAAACCCCCTTTAATCTCTGCTATGAAATTTCCCCCTTCCTCTCCAAAATTTTCCCAAAATTATCTAAGGTGAAAGATCCCCCCTTCTTCCCTTCACTTCCCCCTTTATCCTAAGTTTTTTCGACTCTTATTCCCCTCCATTAATGCCTTATCCTCCCATTAATGGAGTCCCAACCCCCTCATTACTACTCAGTCAACTCCCTCGAACCATTCCTATGAAAAATTCGTAATTTAATAGTCAGACAATTTAATATTCACCTCTCTTTATGAGGTTTACCGACACCACTTACAACAACCATTTTTAAGCATTTGTTTCTTATTCAAAGTTTAATAATTTTATTAATAATTAATGTTATATCATTTTTATAATAAAGGTTGGGGTTGGGGTTGGTTCACCCACCAACCGTAAGAGTTTTAAACTTACACGTTTCACCAATTTAATTTAATTAACAGTAATTGTCAATTGATTAATTACTCTTACCTAACCATTTAAATAATGGTTTCTAATATTTATAATATGTAAATCCCTCTAATTATAAATTCACTAATTCAATTTATCAATTATGAACAATAATCCTATCAATGTAAATCATAATATTATCAATGTGTAATTATATTAATTAAATAAAATTAACTAACATTTAATCGACTTTACCTGGTTCCATTTTAATTACACCTTAGTTGTAATTAAACTAATTAACAATCATTCAAGCATTCTAATCACTTGCATTAGTCACTACCTAGGTTAACCTTAGCTTTGTTTATTAATCAACAATAATTAATTATTAATGGGTAATAATTAATCAGTAATCAACAATATTAACCCTAATCGACTTTATTAACCTTAATCCACAATAATTAATCGTTAATCTACATTATTAACATTAATCATCATTATTAACCTTAATTGACATTTTTAACATTAATCAACAATAATTAACATTATTACTCAGCAAGATTTCACGAAATTCATAAATATGTAGGCGAGTTATGTAAGCGTAGCTACTGCTTACATACCTCGCGTAAGTACACTAACAGTAATAATTCACACATATCAATCATAATCATGAAGCTTGTTGTTTACTGACACAAGTTCTAAACGTAGTTTGCAAGGTACAAATCCATTAACCCAAATCCAAATTACGACAATTCGTACATCACTGATTTACGACACATACTAACCAAGGGTTTTACACACCTACAGTTAGATCTTGTTCTCGCCCCTACTTCACGCTACATCTATCTACCTACATCATCACTAACCTCCACATCCTATCCTGTCCTCTGCTGGACTACCCTGGAATGTCAAGTCATGACCGGTTCCAGCTAGAACCCATAAGCGGAAGTCTCGATTACATCGACCAAGCTTCCCCAGCAGGAAACCACTAGTCATCATCACACACCTTGGGGAGCGCGCCGTAGGACAGCCCTCCCATGACTCTGGGTTTCGGGGATAAATGGTGGGTAAAGCCTCCACCCCCCTGATGGAACGAGGGACTATGTCTACTCGACATAACAACAGCGTTGCACCTGTACTCGGTCTGTCATCGTATAACCAATCTGGGCGGTTGAGTTTCCTGAAACCCTACCCCACCCATGTCATAACATACATCATAATAAATAGCATAATAACCTCACGAAAGTAAATAATGCATCACTCGCATGCCATTTTATCTTTCGAAGTCCATGTCCCCGAGGCCCTCCCACCTCGTAGGATCCAGCTACCACTTAGCCGTTTCAACCTGCAAGTCAGTCCTCGACATACAATATAGAATATCGTGCATAAATCCTTGATATGTACACATATATTTCCTCATAACATAACAACAATAAACTCATTCATTCTCCATGCACCTGGCATAACATTCATTATTTCAACATATAACTGTAACGGTATCCATGTACCCATCGTTCAATAATTTCCATATATTTGGCATAATTAACACATGATACATATCTAAAAATGACTACTGATCATAATACTATCATCACACACACACACATATATATTGGAAAAATAATAGAACCATATGTCCACAGTGTCGTCAAACCAACGAGGTCTCACAATCAAACAATATACAACATATAATAGTAGTTCAGGTAGTAATGTCAAAACGGGGTGTTACATACACCCACCCTTCAGGAAACTTCATCCCGAAGTTATGATCAAAATAATGTGGGATAATCACGACGCATAGTCTCTGCGTCCTCCCAGGTAGCAGAACCTGTGCTATATCGGTCCCACTGGACCTTAACTTGGTCCACCAACTGGTGCCTCAACTGTTTAACCCTGCGGTCCAATAAAAGTAACGGTTCGACCGTGATGGTTCCCTCGTCCGAAACCTGCAGTTCCTTCCAACTTATTTTATGTGACTCATCAGCTACATAATGTTGTAAAACAGATACATGAAAAACATTATGAGTTTTGTGCAAATGGGGTGGTAGCACAAGATGATATGCGACGGGTCCAACCATTTCTAAAATTTCAAAGGGTCCTATAAATCGTGGCGACAACTTTGTCCCTTTCCCAAACCTGATGGTACTTTTGCTAGGCCTGATGCGGACGAACACTGCATCACCAACCTTATAGCTTCGGTCAACCCTATGCACATCGGCATAACTCTTCTGTCTATCTTCTGCTTCCTTTAACCGCTGTCTAATCTAAACGACTTGCTCTTCCATTTCCTGAATCAACTCAGTTCCTATAATTACTCGATCCTCTAACCTTTCCCAACTCAATGGTGTCCTGCATGGCCTTCCATATAAAGCTTCATATGGAGGCATCCCAATTGAGCTATGGTAATTGTTGTTGTAAGTGTTGAATATTGTAACTTCTAAGAATATTATATTTGTACATTATTTATTCCATAGATGTTCCATCCCTCCAAGTTGATTCTATTATGTATCCGGAGATGTTTATTCCTCCGAGGAGTTGTGGCAACTAGGGTTATTAGACCCACCATGTGGGGGTCGGCCCAGTCAGTTATAATAGGGTATTTAAACTAATGGTTAAGTACGAGCCTACATGTACTTGTGTAAAATATATGTCAGAGTAGTGTATTAATAGAGGAGTTGTGTTCCTCATTTGACACACTCACACACTTGAAAAGAGGAGCACTTGTATGGGAGATTTGCTAAGGAGGATTAGAAGGAGGGAGCACATCTTGTATTTTGGTTTATCATCTTATTGAGGAAAGCTTTGCTGGGTTTTCTACCCCATGAGGGTTTCCCAGGATAAATCTGTGTCTCTTGTGTTTATGCTATGCTTGTTGTTTCTTCAGTGATCCTGTATATGCTATTATTGTGAAATAGAATGTAATGCTGCTATTTTCTGTCTTAGCTTATTGAATTTTAATAGTAAGCAAACTCTACCAAAGGTAGGTGCTTTTCCCAATGAGTTTGTTGATCCATGACATACATTCTAAGCATGTCCTCCATCACCTGATTCACTCTTTCTATTTGCCCATCTGGCTCTGGATGGTAAGCAGTTCTTAGGTTCAACTAAGTACCCAACGCTGACTGCAAACTCGTCCAAAACTTGGATGTAAACCTATAATCTCTATCCGATATAATCTTCTTGGGAAACCCATGGAGACGAACAACTTCATTTATGAACACACGTGTTACATCCGTGACATCATAGGTCTCCTTAATTGGAATGAAGTGACAAGTTTTGGTCAGTTTGTCAATGATGACCATAATGGCATCATGCCTATGAGAGGTCAGAGGAAATCCCACCATGAAGTCCATGGATATAACCTCCCACTTCGACTTAGGAATGTCATGTGGCTGCAACAGACCTGCCGGGTGATTATGATCAGCTTTTACTTGCTGACACTCAAGGCACCTAGCGACGAATTTGACCACGTCACTTTTCATCTCTACCCAAAAGAAGAGTTGCTTCATGTCTGCATACATCATCTCTAATATCTCCCTCCTCAGGAATATACATCCTCCCTTGATACCGTAACAAACCATCAGCTTCCAACTCATAGCCTTCAAACTTTGGTCCCACTGGTTTCCCATTCTGGAGTGCTGCTGTGACCTTTAGGTACCAACTATCCCCGAGTAGCTTCCCTAAAATTCTTTCCCTCAAATCCACCTTCAAAGGTATAAGAGAGAAAAGTCTTGGTTTTCTACTTAAGGCATCCGCTACCACATTCTCCTTCCCTTTGATGTAGGAAATCCCAAAATCATACTCGCTCATGAACTCACTCCATCGCCTTTGCCTAGCATTTAGGTCTCTCTGAGTGAAGATATACCTTAAGCTTTGGCGATCAGACTTGAGTTCAAAGCTTCGTCCAACCAGGTAATGTCTCCAAAGCTTCAAAGCTAACATCACTGCAGCTAACTCTAGGTCATGAGTAGGGTAATTCTCTTCATGTGTTTTTAGCTTTCTTAACCCATAAGCTATTACCCCACCTTCCTGCATCAACACTGCACCCAAACCTTTCCTTGAAGCATCGGTGCAAACTGTGAATTCCTTCTCCATATCTTGAACACATAGAATTGGTGCACTCATCAATAGTCTTTTCAGCTCGGCGAATGCGGCATCACATTCATCTGTCCATTCGTACCTAGTGCCCTTACGCTGCAGGGTAGTTATGGGTTTCATGATTTTTGAGAAACCCTCAACAAACCTTCTATAATACCCGGCTAACCCCATGAAGCTCCTTACTTCATGTGCATTCTTTGGCATAGGCCAATCCATTATGGCCTTCACCTTTTAAGGGTCCATAGAAATTCCCTCACTGGAAATTATATGCCCTAGGTAATGGATCTCCTTCTGATAGAACGAACATTTGGACAACTTACCATACAAATGATGCTCCCTTAAGCATGACAACACTATTCGCAAGTGTTCCTAGTGCTCCTGTTCATTCTTGGAGTAAATGAGGATGTCTTCCAAGAAGACTTGCACAAACTGATCTAAGTATTTTTGAAACACGCTATTCATGAGACTCATGAATACGACTGGGGCATTGGTCAAACCGAAGGGTACCACCACAAACTCATAGTGCCCAAACCTTGTTCGAAAAGCAGTCTTAGGTATATCACCTTCCTTAATCCGTAGCTGGTGGTAACCTGATCGTAAGTCTATCTTTGAGAAGACTGTCGCCCACTTCATTTGATCAAAGAGGTCATCAATCTGAGGTATCGGGTACCTATTCTTCACGGTGGCTCTATTCAAATCTCAGTAATCTATGCAAAGATGCAAGGAACCATCCTTCTTCACAAAGATTACTGGCGCACCCCACGGTGAAATACTTAGTCTGATGAACCCTAGATCTAGCAGTTCCTTCAACTGCATTTGCAATTCACAAAGTTCTGGGGCCGTCATCCTGTATGGTGTCTTTAATGTTGGCTCAGCACCGGGTTTTGCCTCAATGGTAAAATCAAGTTCCCTCTTAGGAGGTAACCCAGGT
The DNA here is from genome assembly GCA_027924585.1 of Larix kaempferi. NCBI lineage: Eukaryota > Viridiplantae > Streptophyta > Pinopsida > Pinales > Pinaceae > Larix > Larix kaempferi. The sequence continues at coordinate 6,210,145 of BSBM01001065.1, forward strand.
AACTCCTTTGGGAATACATCACTGAACTTGGCTAACACTGGATAGTCATCAAAGGAGGGTCCCTTCTCACTGTTTACCGCTTCAACAATGTACAACTGGCATCCCTGTCGTATACATCGCTTTACGTTCATCGTTGATATGAAACGTATGGACACCTTCCGTTTGATACCCTGGATCTTGATGGCCTCTCCATTGTCATTAATGCAAAGAACTTTCTTTCCATAACAGTCCAAGAAAGCTCAATGTTCCTCAAGCCAATTCATACCTATGATGAGATCATAAGTTCCGAGGGTGGTGACATACACTTTGACTTGTGTAACACACACCCCGATATCCACTACACACTTATCGACACTAGGTCCTACTGCTTGCTTTACCCCTGAGATGACCAGGTGCTTTACCCTTGAAATCGTCGTGCTCGTAGGTTGCCAACCCACATTTTTCTAATGCATATGGAGAAATGAAACTATCAGTAGCACCAAGATCAAACAATATTCTAAGCTTGACATTATTGATCGTACCTGATGACTCCACCAAAGTGGATTGGTGCTCTGCCTGATGGTTGTTTACTACAGCTGAGATCTGATGCCTACTACCCCCACTCCCCATTGGAGCTTTTCCTTCTCGATGCACTGTACTGGATCGTAATTCGAGATAGTCACGCTGGTAATGTGGACCTCCACATCCCCAACAAGCAACCTGTAATGGAGTGGGTGAGATAACCTGTTCAGACCTCTGAGAGGTGTTCCTCCCCCTAGGACCCCTTCCTATACCAGTTGATCCTCTGAAATTCCTCACACCCTGGTGAGTTTCTATGGTTGATTGGGGCACCACCCTAGTTGCGACTCTTGGTGTGCTCCTGTTCCCGTAGGGAGGTGGCCTCGCATATCCTTCTCGAGGGTAGCTTCGAGGGGCCTTCCCCACAAACCCTGACTGCTGAGAGTTGAATGACCTGATAGGATTCGCACCCAACATCTCCTCAGTGTAACGAGCACAATCTACTCCTTCGACGACCGAAGTCAATTTCCACATCCGTACCTGAGCCCTGATCTTGGCATTGAGCCCATACACGAAGCGCTCAACCTGGCGTTCGTCATTGTCCAAGTAAGGGACATACTTCACTAATTCCATGAACCTCTCTTCATACTCCTCCACAGATAGATGCCTTTGTACCAAGGCATGAAAAGCCCTTGCTTGCTCTTCCTGGTAGGATGTGGGTAGGTACTTCCCTTTGAATTTTTCCATAAACAATTCCCATGGAACCATGTGTGGTGTAAGGTGTAGCTGCCTTTCTTGGTTTCCCCACCAGTTCAAAATGACCCCCTTTAGTTGAAATATGGCCAGTTTGGACTTGGACGTGGAGGTGTACTCCTGTAGGGTCAAGCACCTAGTCATCTCTTCCAACCATGATTCTGCTCGTATCCCTGATCGACCCCCCGAAAATTCTAGAATCCTTATCTTTTGAAGCTCCCTTGTGATATCTTGATGCGGAGTTGTTGGTATCGTATTCACTTCTACCACAGGAACTTCTTCCCTTAGTGGAGGGGCATCCACCTCTATCTCCATGGTAGCACTTCCTCTCTGTGCTAGTCCCCTGAGTGTTTCATTTATTGCTTCCAATGAGCGCAATATAAGGATGGTATCTGGCGATGGTGCTGGCACATTCGTCTCAGGTAATGCCATAGCCTGACCTCGCCCACGACCTGCTCGCATTCTTACCATGTTTATCCCTACTACATGGAATAATAGGATAATTAGCACATAATGACATCATGACTAATTCGCTATCAAACTCAACAATTAATTCAAAAGTGCGTCATGACTAATTTTACGAGCGTTTTACTTTAAGAGCTATAGTTCAGGACGTTTCGATCAGGCCATCTTGAGGCCACCTGGTACTAGACATACTGCAACAGTTCTACGTAGGTTTAGGTATTGGAGTCCACACAATCCTCATCAGGTCGCCATCACTTCTTCAAGATATTCAATTTGGGTTTATTGCGTCGTTCTCGTTAATAATTAAAATTTAACAATAGCGTAACCTAAGTTTTAAGTCTAGAGTCGTGTTTATCAAACATTTTTGTCATGGGTTAAAATCAGTGTCCTAGTGATCAACTCGTCATGTTGGTCTCCAACTTGTCTAGTTTTCGAGGATCTAAGTCCGTCTTGCACCTTCGACTTTACATCAAAGTTTCGGCAAGGGACATTTTTAAGAACAAAATAAACCATTTAGTGTTAATTTAGCCCCCCCCCCTTTTATTTTATTTTTATTATTATTAATTTTATTTTTATAATATTAATAAAAGAACCAATTAGGTTAACACTAATTAATTGATATGCTAACCATAATTAATTAATACTAACCTTAATTAACACTAATTAATTAGTATTATTATTAATATATTTATTTATTTTTATACAAATTTAATTTGTCACTTAGTTATATGTTAACCTTAATGTATTAATAAATATATATAGTATAAAAGTTAACTAAATTAATTAGAGATTTTTTTTTTTAACAAACTAATTATAATTATTCTATTTGTTAAATCCACATTATACCAAAATGATTTAAAAAAAAAATTATAACAAAACTAATTATTATTTTACTATTCGTTATAACAACAATATAATAATTTTTTTTTTATAACAAAATAATTGAAAGAATTTAACATAAAATAATACATATTAAAATAAATGAAATAATATCTAAACCTAACCCTAGTTCTTGAAGTTCGATCGAGCCATGCATGTGGCCACGCGGCTGTATGCAAGCCCCTCGTCCTCGCTTTAAAACCACCACTCCCCTCATGCATGAAAGCCATTTTGGCCCTGCCTCGCGCTCTCCTCAACCTAATCGAGCGACCTGCCAGGTATGGCTTATGGCGGTTCTCCCCAGATTTGGAGCCAAGGTTTCCTTATTCGCATAGTCGTGTTGTTTTTATTTTTGTTTTGTATTTATATTTTTTGTAGTAAGTCTGTTTTTTTTTAAGCAGCCGTAGTTGGGCGCCTCCCCCCCTTCTGCGTTGAGGTCGCTGGACGAGGCCGCTTTCCTTGCTCAGTCAAGAGAGATTTAGAGATAGTTCCTGAAGATTGATTTACTGATCGAGAAGGGTTTTTTTTTTTACACAGGAGCTGGGAGCCCCCTCCGCCTCCTCTCTGCACCCATTTGGCCAAGGCCGCAGGCCTGGCTGTGCCAAGGCCGCGAACCCGTGGCCGTGAGCCTTTGGCTACGCCATGGACGCTGTCCTGGCTATGCCAAGGCCGCAGGCCAGCGGTGCAGAGACCGCAGGCTCATGGTCGGCCCATGGCATGGGCAGTTCTGAAATTAATTTTTTTTTTTTTAGCTTCTTCGATTTTTTTTTCTTGTTTGTTTAAGGAACGAAGAAGGCTAGGCCCTCGTGTGACCTAGTGCTTGGACTGCATTGGTATGCTTCTAGTTAGTTCGACCTAGCAGTTGGCTCTGGTTGGGCCCATACATTCCTTTTTGTTTAAGCATTCGTCGGTTGGCTGCGCCCAAGGCCACAGCCGGTGGCTACTTGGTTGGGCTGCATGCCTAGGCTGGCCCACGGCCACTGGGCTATATGCCTAGGCCAGCCATGGCTGTGCCCTAGCTCTTAGCTCGACCAATGAGAAACGAATGATATATATACCTTGTTAGCTTTAGAGCTGGGTTTCAGCTTGCGATATGTTGGCTTGATATCATGGACTGATGTATTGATATTTGGAGATTGGGTGCTCTAGCTACGAACCCTAACGATTTCAAATTTTTTTTTTTCAATTAAATTTTTTTTTTTGACCTATGAGCAATAAATTTTTTTTTATATATATCCTTCTTTTGTTTTTTTTTGTTTTTTGTTTTACTATCCAAATGGAAATGTGCAAATTTATATATATATATATATATATATATATATATATATATATATATAATTGTTATTTCTGTTCTGTTTTTGTTTTTGTTCATAGTACTTATATAAATTTCTTGTATACTATATGTTGTTTTGTTTAATTCGAAATTTCTATTTAATTTTAAACAAAAATTTAATTTAAATGAAATATATATATATATATATATATATATATATATATATTTCTATAATAATCCTTTTTTTTGTTTATATGTGTATATATATAATAAAAAAAAATAGATATATGCTCCTTTTAATCGTACATAAAAAAAATGACTTAGTTAGACTTTTTATTTTTTATTTTTATTTTTTTTATATACATATATAAAGAAATTTTTGGCTTAAAATTTTCTCGTTATATATATATTTTTATAAATTGTAGCAATTAGATAAAATGAGTAATAGCATTCAAATCTTTATGATATTTACCGTTGTTTTCTAACTCTTTTCCTTTTGCTGTGCAAGTTTAAAGCTTCTGCCACAGTATATAACTATACTTGTAGTAATTTCTTAAGGTTTTCTTTGTTTTCACACTTTTTTGAATTTCTATTTTTATTTCATGTTTCATGCAGGTCTTAAGCTTCTGCAACAAGCTTTTACAGCTTTTGTAATGAGCCCTCTAGTTGCAGATTTGGAACCATGGCTCTGATACCATATGTAAGACCCCAACTTGGGTCTCCTTTAACTTTTATATACAGTCAGGTATTTCAGTTCTGTTCAAAATTTCTGTTTTGTTTCTGTTGTGTTTTTTGTTTCTGTTTTGTTATGTTTCTATTCTCATTACTAGTTTTGGTTGTAAAAAAAATAAAGTGTTTACATTTACCAAAATTGAACAATTAAAATTCTGTTTTGTCTACCTATAACCAATTATTGTTGTGCAGAAGTAGCAGATATAATAACACAGCATATAAACTTTGTAATTTACATTTTTACATAATTTGACAAGGTAGAAATGATAAAATATACCTGCTCGAAAATACCTGTAGGTAGCTTGTAGATCCACCTTTGTTGCTATCCCTGTTTGTTGTTTCTCCTTGCTTTTCCCTGCAACCAAAATCCTTCTCCACAGTTCTGAAACTCAACTATCCAAAACAGTTTTTCCACCCTGCCAACTGGCGAGGTCTCGCCGACCACCCAGCTCCAAAGGTAACGCTTTGGACCCCCGAGCCCAAACCGAGTACAAGCCTAATCTGTTGTATCCCTTTAGAAATCTCCAACAAGGCACCCCCCTTTCAGCTCTGCTATGAAATTTCCCCCTTCCTCTCCAAAATTTTCCCAAAATTATCTAAGGTGAAAGATCCCCCCCTTCTTCCCTTCACTTCCCCCTTTATCCTAAGTTTTGCCGACTCTTCTTCCCCTCCATTAATGCCTTATCCTCCTATTAATGGAGTCCCGACACCCTCATTACTACTCAGTCAGCTCCCTCGAACCATTCCTATGAAAAATTCATAATTTAATAGTCAAACAATTTAATATTCACCTCTCTTTATGAGGTTTACCCACACCACTTACAACAACCATTTTTAAACATTTGTTTCTTATTCAAAGTTTAATAATTTTATTAATAATTAATGTTATATCATTTTTATAATAAAGGTTGGGGTTGGGGTTGGTTCACCCACCAACCGTAAGAGTTTTAAACTTACACGTTCACCAATTTAATTTAATTAACAATAATTGTCAATTGATTAATTACTATTACCTAATGATTTAATTACTGGTTTCTAATATTTATAATATGTAAATTCCCTCTTATTATAAATTCACTAATTCAATTTATCAATTATGAACAATAATCCTATCAATGTAAATCATAACATTATCAATGTGTAATTATATTAATTAAATAAAATTAACTAAGATTTAATTGACTTTACGTGGTTCCATTTTAATTACACCTTAGTTGTAATTAAACTAATTAACAATCATTCAAGCATTCTAATCACTTGCATTAGTCACTACCTAGGTTAACCTTAGCTTTGTTTATTAATCAACAATAATTAATTATTAATGGGTAATAATTAATCATTAATCACCAATATTAACCCTAATCGACTTTATTAACCTTAATCCACAATAATTAATCGTTAATCTACATTATTAACATTAATCATCATTATTAACCTTAATCGACATTTTTAACATTAATCAACAATAATTAACATTATTAGTCAGCAAGATTTCATGAAATTCATAAATATGTAGGCGAGTTATGTAAGCCTAGCTACTCCTTACATACCTCGTGTAAGTACACTAACAGTAATAATTCCCACATATCAATCATAATCCTGAAGCTTGTTGTTTACTGACAGAAGTTCTAAACGTAGTTTGTAAGGTAGAAATCCATTAACCAAAATCCAAGTTACGTCAATTCATACATCACAAATTTACGACACATACTAACCAAGGGTTTTACACAGCTACAGTTAGATCTTGTTCTCACCCCTACTTCACGCTACATCTATCTACTTACATCATCACTAACCTCCACATCCTTTCCTGTCTTCTGCTGGACTACCTTGGAATGTCAAGTCATGACCGGTTCCAGCTAGAACCCGTAAGCAGAAGTGTTGATTACATCGACCAAACTTCCCCAGCAGGCAACCACCAGTCATCATCACACACCTTGGGGAGCGTGCTGTAGCACAACCCTCCCATGACTCTGGGTTTTAGGGATAAACGGTGGGTAAAGCCTCCACCCCCCTAATGGAACGAGGGACTATGTCTACTCGACATAACAACAGCATTGCACTTGTACTCGGTCTATCATCATATAACCAATCTGGGCGGTTGAGTTTCCTGAAACCCTACCCCACCCATGTCATAACATACATCATAATAACCTCACGAAAGTAAATAATGCATCACTCACATACCATTTTATCTTTCGAAGTCGATGTCCCCGAGGCCCTCCCACCTCGTAGGATCCAGCTATCACTTAGCCGTTTCAACCTGCAAGTCAGTCCTCGACATACAATATAGAATATCGTTCATAAATTCTCGATATGTACACATATATTTCCTCATAACATAACAACAATAAACTCATTCATTCGCCATGCACCTGGCATAACATTCATTATTTCAACATATAACTGTAACGGTATCCACGTACCCATCGTTCAGTAATTTCCATATATTCGGCATAATTAACACATGATACATATCTAAGCACGACTCCTGATCATAATACTGTCATCACACACACACATATATATATCGGCAAAATAATAGAACCATATGTCCACAGTGTCGTCAAACCGACGAGGTCTCATAATCAAACAATATACAACATATAATAGTAGTTCAAGTAGTAATATCAAAACGGGGTGTTACAAATAATAATCATAAATTCCATCAAAACACAAGAAGTAATTACAGGGGTTGTCAAGGTAACAACCATAGAAATTACAAATCCCAACCTCCTACTATAAGAGAATGAGAACCCTTTAATAAGCCTGCTGCTAAGAAAGATCCATTAAAGTGTTGGGAATGTGGTGATCCACATTATTTTAAGGACTACCCAAAAAGAAAAATAACTTTTAATAAGGTTCACTCTCTGAAAGAAGCCATCACTGTTGGAGACATGGCGAGGAGCATGACTAGAATGAACGCTGCACTAGAAAATCAACAGGCAGATCACCAAACATCCATGGTTGAAATTCCAGGTATGTTAAAGAATCATCCTATTTCTATATTAATTGATCCAGGTGCAAATTTAAGTTATGTAGCACCCATAATTGTAGAATTATGTAGTCTAGTACCTAAAATTTTTGAAAAATCGTGGTTGATATAGCTAGCTACAGGTACTAAATGGAGGGTCACAAGTTATGTTAAAAGCTGTGAATTTATGATGAACGAATTAAAAACGAGTGCAAATCTTAATATTCTGCCTTTAGGTTCTTATGATTTATTGATTGGAATGGACTGGTTAGAGGAACAGAAAGTTATTTTAAATTGTCTTGATAGAACTTTCACTTGTAGAGATGCATCAGGAAATATAGTTAAGGTTACAGGAATTCTTCGAAAAACTACTCTTAGGCAAATTTCAGCTTTACAACTAAAAAGATCTGTAAGAAAGGGATGTAAAGTTTTTGTTGTTTACATAATGGATTGTAGGGAATCTGAAAGTAAAATAAGTTTAGATGATATACCAATTTTACAAGATTTTAAGGACATATTTCCTGAAGAAATCCAGGAACTGCCTCCAAAAAGGGATATAGATTTCACAATTGATTTAATACCAAGAGCAGTACCGGAATTTAAGGCTCCATACACAATGAATGTAATTGAACTCACAGAGTTAAAAACTCAGTTACTAGAATTTTTGGATAAGAAATATGTTACGCCCAGTGTTTCCCCTTGGGGAGCGCTAGTTTTATTTGTAAAGAAAAAAGAAGGAACCTTAAGGTTATGCATAGACTACAGGAAATTGAATAAAATGGCTATAAAGAACCAATACCCCTTACCTTGGACTGACAATTTATTCAGTCAACTCCAAGAGGCGACTCTCTTCTAAAAAATAGATGTGAGATTCGGCTGCCATCAGGTACGGATCAAGGATGAAGACATTTTTGAAACAACCTTCGGAACTCGTTATGGTCATTATGAGTTCGTTGTAATGCCATTTGGATTAACAAAGGCACTTGCAGCCTTCATGAGTCTAATGAATAATATTTTTAATGATTATTTGGATAAATTGGTTGTTGTCTTCATTGACAACATATTGATTTGTTCGAAGAATGAACAGGAGCATGAAGAACATTTAAGAGCAGTGCTGAAAATTTTAAGAGAACAAAAACTGGTTGCTAAGTTCAACAAGTGTGACTTTTATAAAGACAAAATTCATTATCTCGGACATGTAGTGTCTAAAGATGGAATCTCAGTCGACCCCTATAAAATTAAAGCTATCATGGAATGGCCAATCCCTAAAAATGTAACCGATATAACATCTTTTATGGGGATGATGGGCTACTATTGGATATTCATAAAGGGATTTGCGAAAAAAAATTACCCCATAACCTCTCTACAAAAGAAGGGAAAAATATTTGATTGGAACGAAAAATGTATGGAAACTTTTAATAAACTAAAACATCTTTTAACTACTCCTCCTATATTAAAAATTTCCTATCCGTTAAAAGATTTCCTCATATGCACTGATGCATGTAACGAAGGATTAGGTGGAGTTTTAACTCAAAAAAACCATGTTATAGCCTATGAATATCAAAAATTAAAGGATCATGAGAAAAAATATGCTACTCATGATTTGGAACTTGCTGCAATTATTCATGCCTTAAAAATGTGTCGACACTATTTAATTGGAAGAAGATTTTTACTCATGTCAGATAACGTGAGCTTAAAATACTTATTTGACCAAGATAATTTAAATGCTAGACAAGAGAGGTGGTTGTCCTTTTTAAACGAATATGCCTTTGAAATAAAACATATAAAGGGAAAAGAAAACAAAGTTGCAGAAGCTCTAAGCCGTCACGCAAACTTGCTGTATTCAAGCAGTAATTATGAATCTGATATGGAAAAATAGATTTTAAATGTGGATAATTTTGATAAAGAATATTAGATTTTAAATGTGGAAAATTTTGATAAACAATATCAGATTTTAAAGAAGAAAACTGCTGAAAATGAAAGTAATCAGTTAAAGACTGATTTTCGTACTAACGAAAGAGGTTTATTGTTACACCATATTCTTCCACCTGATGAGCATCAGCATTGTTTGAAATGTAGGATCCATTTCAGTGACTCAAATCCACTTATATCCTTCAGAGATACCAGTTTTCCCTATTTTTATTCCTACCCACATGTTGCATCACTATAGCATGAGTACCTGCGAGTTGCATCACTATAGGCCATGGGTATTAAGTAAAATGGTAAAAGCCACTATTAATTACTTTTTACTCCCAAAAAGAAGTCATTGGGTGACCTTTGGCTCTCCATCTGCCCGAGTAACGCCTCGATGTATCCTTTCACCTACCTTTGAGAGGACTATATATTGAGCATATATGGCTTGTGGATGGGAGGAAGAAGAGAATCGTAAGAGAACTATAGTGGATTTTTGCCCTATCTTGAGTCTGCACTCATTGATCCTTATAGTTGTAAACCATTTATGTTCACCTTCAAAACTCCCATCTAGTTTGAGTTTTCCATTCATGAAAGATTGAAGTGGTGGAGGCACAAGTGGATTGATCTAGATCTTGGTTCGGATTGGTTGCTGGAAAGAGGTCGTATCACTTTGTACTTCTTCTTGTTCAGTAACAGAAATACTCATATTCTCGTCCATTCATGGTGTGAATGTCATTTATTACACATTGGGTTACATTTGCTTATGATATTATGGACCATTGTTATTGATAATGTTAATGCCATTTATATATTATATGTACTTGTTGGATATTGGCTGTCAAGACTAATTTGCAGATTTCAAGCGCATGGATTGAAAGCTCCAATGGGGATCTACATCAAACGTTTGGATCGAGGTTGGTTACATTTCTCCATTATCTTATCATTGTCATTTATAATAGCATTGCTTTGAGAATTGATTAGATTTCTAGTAGTCATCTGTCTGTTGTGGTATTCCCAAGCCATAGTGAGTTTTCTCCAATATAGAAATGGCGACTCCACTGGGGCTGAGTATAGTGTCATTGTTGAGCTACTTCGGGATGCCATTTCACATGAAATCCAGTATTTAGAAGTCCGCCTGGATTCACAACTAGTTTAGTCTCAGTTGAATGGGCAGTACCGTATATGAGACCCTACCTTACTACGGATATTCCTTAAGGTAGGACTCTTGGAGAGACATTTTGTTTCCATTACATATATTCATATTCTGAGAAGTCATAAGTATATATCTAATGCATATGCTAACTATGTATTCGAATTGCATTTGTTACATTCATCATGAAGCACATAAATACAAAGACATTCATACATTTGTAACATACACACATGTAGTCGAGCACCCACTCACCAGGAACACCCACTTCGTGGCGCTGCATGGTCTCAGGTAGTCGAGCCACCTCTATCTATGGTACTTGGGCAACCATCCATGATATGTTGCGCCACAATGTCTTGACTGTGCGCCCTGCTGCAGCATCTCCTACCACCTCATCTCTACCTCGACGACTATGTCTCGGGAAACCCTCGAGTCTCACTGGGCCTTTGTCTGCGAGCAAACAGTCACCCATTAGCACATGAAATTACCACCAAAATTATTTTTTTGCATTTCAACTATAATAAAAAAATCCATAAAAAATTAATAAACACAAAACCAAAAGAGTGCTCACCGATGTCTCTGAAAGCTGTACCTGGTGGGAGCGGCATGTCATGGTCCTGTCTAAAGTCTATCCTTGCATAGGGATAGTCCTCTATAGCGATCACCTGCTGGTTCCACCAGTGGAAGAACTCCTTAGTATATGGTGACAGTAGACGGCCGCCACCCTGTCGTATCAAGATCTCAGCCCACCGGGTCAGGGCTGGATCATGGAGACTATGAGGAGGGACATCCACCCTCGGGCTAAGTCCCGGAACCCTCTCAAAGAAGAAACTGCAGAGGATGCTACCATACACAAATTTTTTGGCCTTCCCCTTTTTGCATTCCATCATTTGTGTCTTAATAGACATCGACAGAGTAGTACACCAGTCAAATATAGTAGGATGCTAGCATTGTGATGCGTAGAACATCACCGGTTTGGATGCCTGATGCAGTGCTTTGGATCCCATGATTCACATTAGAGTAGCCACAATGATATTTGTACTCAGATCCGTTATGGTATTGACTGGCACTTGGCTTCCCACTACTCGTGTGTTGGCGGGGCAATACCGCGCTATATAGTCCTACACAGTGATCCCACCACCCACGATTCGTGACCGAAGACTAGCCACCTCCCCTCTACGGGACAAACCGGTAATGAAATAGATATCCTCTACTTCCAGTGTCAGAGTTTGTCCATTGAGTATGAAGTGTTGCGCATCCACATCCCAGTAGTTGATCAGATGATGGAGTAGTAGGTTTTGGGTCCTTAAACCTCTTAGACTCCAATATTTCTATAAGCCACATGCTTGCAATGCTTGTTGTGCTTGCAAATTGTTGCGCATGGCCTCATCAACCTGGTCATGCTCTCATTCCCTCCACTCTAGAACCATCCTCGAGTGCAAAACAAGTAAATTTTGGTCAATTTCATGATTACAAATTTCTTCACGGCCGTACCCACAAGCTAATTTGTAGACAGGTGCGGGTACCCACAAGTATTCTATTTTTTGACTGCGTGTTTCGTGCCCTACCCGCAACCCGCATAGTTATAGCCCGCGGGTAGCGCTGAAGCCATCTAGGGCTTGGCCAAACAAAAAATTCCACCGACCAAAACTAAAATAAAAGCATTGAAATGAAAGGTATGGGAGTGACCACTAACTTGCTCCAGACGGTTCGCTGAACGATCGCTTGTAGCTCCCATGATCGACGTTTGAAGTTTTAGGTGAAAACTACCCAAATAACTCCAAATTGGTGAATAGTGCAAATGAATTGTAATTTGGAAAATTTTATTACTATTTATAATTTTTTGGACCCACTTTTCTACAGTTTTTTCCATTTTGAGCTGTTATGAACTAATATCATGTCATGGAGTAGTGTTTTTTCAATAGCTTTCCTCGACGAGAGTTGTTTTGAACCATTTCACACCTATGGTAGGTACGTTTTACACCTGGAATATAGGTTAGATGTTGTTTTCACATGCATTATGCATTTGACCTATTGACCATTTTCATAAACCCTAGGTGCGACCCCGCTTCGTGACTGACAAAAAACCTTCACATTGTTATAGAAGTGTTGTTATGTGGTGGTAGGGCTTTCCCAAACATGGGTACCCTAGTTATAACCCCTTTATTAATTCTGGTGCCCATGCCGTTGTTCGTCCTTAGGACAAGGAGTCCTTTGTAGTCACGCCATGACATTGTGATAAAAACTCATACTCTACTTTGTCTTATGCTGGTCATCTCCCTTAAGGACTCCCCTCAATTATATCATGTTGTGATTGTATTGCATCATCCTGCTTGTTGCTTGAGCCTTGTGTCAGCTCCCGCTTACTCAATTGTTAGCTTGGTGCCTGAGCACTTTTCCCTATCGAGCCCTGCAGAGCTTATATTTTCCCCTCACAATTTGATAATCTTTTGACCTTGAGGGAACATACCCCCTAGTGTCCACATCCTGCATGCACTTCCTTGCATTGAGCATAGGTATGTTCCACTATTTGGGACTAGTCTACTAGCTATTTGACACTCGTTCCCTCACTTGTTGTACTATAAGCAATTTTATTGTGATATCCCTCTCCAATGATGAAATAAATAAATAAAAAAAAACATTATGTTAGATTTATTTTTAATTTATCTTTATTTTTATGCAATAAGGAAGCCAGATGAGAAATCGGCTGACTTAAGTCCTAGGAGGACTGTTGTAAACAAACAATTTTATTATTATTAATAAAAGAATGAGTAGGAACAGCCAAGTTAAAAGAGGAGATCATGCATGGAGAAGTGGGGGACAAGTTAGAGTTAGCCTCTGGGAAATCAGAACAAGTGTCAGGAGTGTATTTATGACACCAGACACACCCTGAAAATCAGGGATTTCATTAGCTGCGAAAATTCCATGAGGAATTGGCTGCTAATGGTAAGACCTAGGCAAATTATAAAAGGATGGCATATGTGAGGAGGCAGGACGCTTCCAAGTATGCCGAAGAGAACTACACTTGCTGTATGAGCACTCTGTGTTAGGCAAGGTGTGCAGGAAACCGCGACTGAGTTTGAGGCTAACTGTCCACACTTCCTATGCATGTATCTGGCTCGGGGGTGATTACGGACGGACTTGGAGTTTGTACCTAATCTATGGTTGGGAGGAACGTGGCTGTTCCTGTTGCATTCAGTTGACAATTTCCAGGTTTTTATAATTACAGATTTCTATGCACCTTATGTTAAACTATTGCTAGATTTCCTTTATTAATGCCTGATCTGTTAGAAGGATAGAATGTTTAGTAACATCCATGGAATAAACTCATATCAGTTGTTTTACCAGAGTTACTCATTGTCATAAGGAGTGGAATTACCTTAGATCTGAGAAAAACAGAGTTTACAGATTTCAGATTTCTATGTACCTTCTGTTAGTCTATTATCAGAATTCTTTTATTAATGCCGGTTCTGTGAAAATTATATAATGTTTAGTAGTATCCGTGGAATAAATTCATGCTAGTTGTTATATCAGAATTACTCGTTGACATAGAAGTTAGAGTTACCTTAGATCTGGGAAAATCCCATTGTTTTAACTATGTATTAGATCTAAGAAAAATTACGGTTGTATAACTAAGTTTTATGGAAATTAGTAACAAAGGTTGTTTAGATTCATTCTATTTCTTCTAGTTTCAATTAATTTAATAGTTCAATTCTTACTCTTTCCAGATGTCAATTTCAATATCGATCTCTTTTTAATAGATCAGATCTAATTGCTGATAACCCTCGACTTATGTTTGACGGTCTCGGTGGATTCTTATTCTGTCAACATACCTCTGTGAAAGAATTTTCAGGGTTAATAATATTATCATACATTCCAAAGTTAGTTCTCGACGGCTACAATAGGAAATCAGGTAGACCAATAATTGTATGCCTTAGGGCTAACCTAGTTAAATTTTTGTAGTACCATAGGGTTATTTCAATCCCAAAAACTTCCTCTGTAATTCCTCATCGCCGAAGCACAGCGAAACTACTGACCCGGGGTCGCATAAAAGGAAGTTAATACCCAGATATTCTTATTCCACGATAAACCCTTGGAATTGAATTCTTTTGTTTTAAGAAAGGCATTAGAGAATGGATTCAGTCTCAATCGCAGATCCAAAAGGGGCACTTGCAAAACTACAGGCTAAAATCTGGAAACATTAAGACTCAATCGATTTTTAAAAAAATGCATACAGCAAACTACAGTTTGAATTAGGGAAAACGAACCTTTAATGACTGGAGATACGGGACCAGTACATCGGGAAAATATTGTTAGTATCAATAACCAAAAAGATTTTTATCATTACCCTAGAAACTGGAGCTACCGTCGAGTTATTGTTTTCAGCTATTAATATCATTAATAGAGATCAGAACTTTGAATACCCCACAGCGGAATCATACTGGAAATTAAAGAGCAATTATCCTGAAGAATTACGACCTACGTCTTATGTGCATTACCCTAGAATTTGGATTTATAGTCGAGAGGCTGTTCCAGCTATTTTAGAGATCAGAACTTTGAATACCCCACAGCGGAATCATACTGGAAATTAAAGAGCAATTATCCTGAAGAATTACGACCTACGTCTTATGTGCATTACCCTAGAATTTGGATTTATAGTCGAGAGGCTGTTCCAGCTATTTAAACTTTCATTTCACAAATCTAGAGACAGAACTTTTAAATGATCCGTTTCAGACTTTAACATAATAATTTTTCCAGTTATAGTATTCCGGTCTGAGCGTTTAAAATAGTAAACTTCGTGATAAACCAACCACATGCATAAAGATACAACCATTAAAGAAATGTCAAGCCCCAATTCCAGGTTTCGATCAAAAGTTCTTTATAAAGGCCAACAGTTCTTACTGAAAAGTTATTACATTAATATAACCTGGCGATAAAGCCAAAACGACATGAAAAATACTTCTTCAGAAGAAAGCTATCTATTGCTAAACCCGGGTTCCACCAACACCGAGGAGGTCATCACTCAAATCCTTCCATGCAATGGTGAGGGTTAATTGGAGCAATGCTGCTTACCGGAAGAAGCAGACCCAGCTCGTCCAGCACCTAGAGAAATCGACAACCTGCCACTAACACCATAAAGAATTTTAATAATCAGGAAAGTTGACATTTATAAATCAGATAAAGAAGGTCTGCATCTTTAGATAAAGATTTCTACCTCTGCGACAGAATTCCTTGACTTGGCTCCTTCCTGCAATAATTTGAGAACCACTATACAGAAACAATCTCGGCTACGGATTCTCTTTCCTCGTTTCTCCGGACCAGCAACCATCGTTGTTGCTTTACTTCTGCAAGGTGCCTCAGCCCCAATACTGGAGGCGACAGTCGTGCCCGAATAGAAGTAAAGAGTTATAAAAATTCTGTGTATTTGGCTCGTTCAGGAAATCGAGAAACCTTTGCTGAGTATGTGTACTGTCACTTCCTCATTCATTACGTATATTAAGTATCACCTGACTCGGTACTACGAGGAGCTTTGCTGGCAGGCAACAAGACCATGTTTCGATTTGTGAACCTTTCCTTCTTAATGACCGAGTTAAGTAGTAGGGTACCATGCTGGATATGCCAAATCCCCGCGTGAAGTGTAGTCTACAGAATTGTGGAAAATGTTTTCAACCTTGATTTCCGAGCTTGAGCAGTAACAGTTGTTTACAACAGATAATTTTAGCCTAGTCACCACATTATGATAACCGCGTTGTATATACACATCAAAAGGGTAATTTTCATAATGATTAATTAAAGGTTTCATTACCAAGGTATAGAAACCCTAGCATGGTCAGAAATTCACGTAGTCAACTTGGTATAAAATGCTTTACACTTCAATGGGTCGGGTAGTCTTGGCATAAGGACTTGCAAGGAGAGTTTGCACTACGCTACCCATTACAAATGAAAAATCATGGAATTTGAGAATCTTAGTTAATAAATATTTAAATTCCCATGAGACGCATTATAGGGTGATTTTGGGGTTACACAAGAACCTTTCTTTCTTTCTTTCTACAAACATGGAGTGATCCTTACTTGGTGGAATTCATTAATCTCACAGGATAAATAGAGAACTGATAAATACAGGTATTGTGCATAAACATGCAGATTGAGTCACTGCTAATTAATAATCCTCTTCCCCGTGTCCATGAAGAAATCCTGGTAATATAGATATACCTGCACATTAAAATACGGATGGTGGTTAGCCGTAGCTAAGTAAGCGGCATGACAACCATCATACTCCTCTACCAATAAGAAGGATTACAATAGTAAATAGTTAAGCATGACCCAGTACACGGACGATCTTTATTTAATGGTTTCAGGCTTTGTTAACAGAGTACCATTCATTTACAGTAGAGGAAAGTTAAACAAAAAAAAAAAAAAAAAAAAATGTATGGAGATGTGACATATGGTATCAGAGCTAGATTCAACCCTGCCGCCTTGGAAACACCTAGTTTTTGTTGCACAGGAATAAAAGTTAATAATTTATATTTGGATGTTGCATGTATATGTTTCCAACTTAAATTTTCAGATGACTTCACACGAGGAATGCGGAGAAGATCCCGAAGGAAACGAACAGGCGAGAACAGCAGAACATTCGGAAGCAAGTAAGGTACGAGAAACCATGAGAAGCCTGATCGTGGAGATACAGAGCTTCAAAGCAGACAATGAGCAACTGAAGAAAGTTCAGGAAAAACAACAATAAATTAACGAAATTTTGCTGCAGAGTCTTCATGAACGGAATAATGGGGAAAAACAGAAGGAGGATACTAAGAGGAAAGAGGAGACTGACGAGAACGCTGATAAGAAAGGAGATTCCTCCAATGAAACCCAGAAGTCTGAACATCAAGACAAGACCATGGGAAAAAGAAAAGTTGACCACCTGGAGGGTGAATTCAAAAAAATAAAACCTACCAGCTTCGATGGAGAATCAAAAACTGGCGAAGAAGCAGAAGCCTGGCTACTGGACATAAAAAAATACTTTCAAATCTACAATTACTCCAGTAATATGAAAGTCAGAATGGCTGTGTACAACTTGAAGGGGAAGGCCAGCATATGGTGGCAAGACCTGAAGATTTCCCAGGGACTGAAAGAAAAGAACCTCGAATGGTCGGAATTTAAAAAAATATTTCAAGAAACAGTATTTATCAGAAAGTTATTATGAAAGAAAAACCAAGGAATTTTACGAATTAAGGCTGGGTCAAATGACGATGGAAGATCTTATTAATAAATTCCTAGATTTATTACGGTTCGTTCCATATATCAAGGAAGAAAAACTGAAGGTACAGCGGTTCTTGAGCTGTCTGCCGCAGTCCTATAAGGATCGAATTGAGTTCGACAATCCCAGGACTTTAGAAGAAGCACTGAGAAAGGCCAGACTGTGTTATGAGCAATACAAACAAAGGAATGATACTACTAAAGCATGGAAGGACAAGAAACAGGAAAAGTTTAACCAGCGGAAGAAGGGTTACAAACCCCCGCCCTTCAGGAACATGCCCAAAAACTTCCAAGGAAATTCATTTCACAAAAATGAACAGTTACAGCAGAAAACTTTTAAAACCCCTAACATGGGAATCAAAGGAAGTATCGGTACTCCTAAGGAACCACTGAAATGCTGGGAATGTGGCGAAGCCCATTTACGCAGGAATTGTCCCCGATACAATGAAACTAACAGAGTACTACATAATATGCAAGAAGCATCCACGGTGGGAGACATTGGGAAAAGTTATCACCGAATTAATGCAGCCTTGGAGGACCGACAGGCAGATCATCAATCTGCAATCGTGGAAATCGAAGGTAAAATTTCTGATCATACTTGTACTATTTTAATTGACCCTGGAGCAACTTTAAGCTACATCACTCCCAAGATGATGGAGCACTGTCAACTCACCAAGGTAAAGCACCCAAAACCCTGGTTAGTTCAGTTAGCTACAGGAGCCAAGAGGAAGGTAACCGAACATGTATCTGATTGTGAACTTCAAATACAGGACCACAAAGTAAAGATTAATTTAAATGTGTTGCCCTTAGGATCTTACGACATGATAATAGGTATGGACTGGCTGGAGAAATATAAGGTAGTGCTGAACTGTTTTACCAAAAACTTTACCTACATTGCGGAAGACAAGACTTTAAGAACAGTAATTGGAAAACAGAAACCTGTCTCTGTTAGGCAGATTTCTGCTATGCAGCTAAAGAAGTGCATGAGGAAAGGATGCAAGATTTACGCTGTAAGGGTATCTGATTTACTTCTCAATGAAAGTCAAACTTCCATAGCAGAGTATCCTGTCTTAAGTGAGTTCCTAGACGTATTTCCAGAGGAGATACCGGGGTTACCTCCTCAACGAGAAATAGATTTCTCTATTGAACTGTTACCAGGATCAGCACCAGTATCAAAAGTACCTTATAGAATGAGTATCCCTGAATTGACGGAATTAAAGATTCAGATTCAAGAATTACTAGACAAAGGGTATATAAGACCTAGTGTCTCGCCTTGGGGTGCACCGGTCCTGTTTGTCAAGAAGAAGGATGGGACTCTAAGACTATGTATAGACTATAGGCAATTGAATAAGGTAACTGTTAAGAATAAATACCCCTTACCACGAATCAATGATTTGTTCGACCAAGTAGGGGGAGCCAAAGTCTTTTCCAAACTGGATCTTCGATCTGGGTACCATCAGATTCGTATTAAAAATGAAGACATCAGTAAAACCGCATTCCGTACTCGATACGGACACTATGAATTTGTAGTAATTCCTTTTGGTCTAACCAACGCCCCTGCCACATTCATGTGTTTAATGAATGGTATCTTCAACAAATACTTAGACCAATTTGTGTTGATCTTTATTGATGATATCCTAATATACTCCAAGTCTGAGGAAGAACATGAACAGCATATAAGAATCGTATTGCAAACCTTGAGGGATCACCAATTATATGCAAAGTTGGAAAAATGTGAGTTCTTCAAAAAGGAAATCCAGTACCTAGGCCATATCATTTCTGCGGAAGGAATTTCCGTAGACCCACAGAAAATAAAAGCCATAGCAGATTGGCCAGTACCGAAAGATGTGACGGATATTAGATCTTTCATGGGACTCACCGGTTATTATCGGAGATTCATTGAGGGATTCTCAAAGATCGCCTATCCCATTACCTCCCTACAGAAAAAGGGAATAAAGTTTGTATGGTCCAGCAAGTGTCAAGAAAGTTTTGAACGACTCAAAGATTTACTAACCAAGGCACCTGTTCTAAAAGTAGCAGACCCATGTAAAGGGTACACGGTCTGTACGGACGCTAGCAAAGAAGGAATAGGAGGTGTACTGTCCCAGGACGGACATGTAGTGTGTTATGAATCACGGAAACTAAAGGAACATGAACGCAACTACGTGGTTCATGATTTGGAATTGACAGCAGTGGTACACGCACTGAAAATGTGGCGTCACTACCTGCTGGGAAAGAATTTCTTGTTATTAACCGATAACACTTGCATCAAGAATCTATTCAACCAACCAGGACTCAATGCCAGACAAGCAAGATGCATGGCCTTTTTAAGTGAATTCGACTTTGAAGTAAAACACATAAAAGGTAAGGAAAATACAGTGGCAGATGCACTGAGTCGAAGGACCCACGAGGTGTACGAGATAATAATGAGTCAACCAGAAAGTAATCTCATGGAGAAAGTATTAGTAGCAAGTAAACAGGATGCAGATTACATAGATCTGCATGGTAAATTACAACAAAATGAGAAAAACAAGAATGGGGCAGATTTCAAAGTGGATCAGAAAGGTCTGATTTGGTTCAAGGATCGGCTGTACATGCCTAATGTTGCAGAATTTAAATTGTTTATTCTAAATGAGATGCACAAACCCCCTTTTGCAGGTCATCCCGGTTATCAAAAAATGATAACAGCCCTTAGAAAACAGTTCTTTTGGCCTAAATTAAAAACTGACCTTGCTGATTATTTATCTAAATGCTTGGAATGTCAACAGGTGAAGGCTGACCATAGACACCCTGCTGGTTTATTACAACCATTACCAATTCCTGAATGGAAATGGGAAGTGATTTCACTAGATTTTATCACAGGCTTGCCAAGAACCCAGCGGCAACATGACTCTATAATGGTGGTGGTTGACAAATTTAGCAAATCTGCACATTTCATTCCGGTAAAAACCACCTACAAGGCAGCAGATATTGCAGAAATTTTTCTAAAAGAAATATTCAGATTACACGGAGTACCAAAGATGGTAATTTCAGATAGGGATGTAAAATTTACCTCCAAATTCTGGAAAACTTTATTTGCAGGTTTGGAAACAAGAATCAATTTCAGCACAAGTTATCACCCTGAAACAGATGGACAGACTGAACGTACAAATCAGATCATTGAAGATATGCTGAGAATGTACGTTATGGAGAGACCTACCAAATGGGAAGACTATTTACATCTGGTAGAGTTCGCCTACAACAACGGGTATCAAGCGTCATCAAGAATGAGTCCATTCGAAATTCTTTATGGAAGGAAATGCACTACCCCAATTAGCTGGGATAGTCCGGTCGATCGGTTATTGATAGGACCAGAATTGCTGAAAGTCATGGAACAAACAGTCCAGAAGGTACAGAAGAATTTAAACGTGGCCCAGGACCGCCAAAAGAGCTATGCTGATCTAAAAAGACGGGATAAGGAATTTTCAGTTGGGGACCATGTATACTTGCAGGTTAAACCAAAGAAAAGTTCGCTCCGGCTAGGGAGTTGTACTAAACTGGCACCACGATTTTGCGGGCCTTTCCAAATACTGGAAAGAATTGGAACCGTAGCTTATAAACTGGCTTTACCAGCACACTTAAAGATTCATAACATTTTTCACATTTCTTTACTGAAGAAATATATTTATGACCCCACTCATATTATTGATTGGAATTTGATACAGGAGGCTCCAGAAGGCGAACTTCAAGTGGAACCTTTGCGCATTCTGGACAGGAAAGAAACAGTACTTCGGAACCGAGCCATCGCTCAGGTAAAGGTGCAATGGAAGCACTTTAGTCCTGAGGAGGCAACCTGGGAATTGGAAAGTGATATAATGGAAAAGTACCCGAACCTATTCCCAGAACCCATGGAGGAAGACTAGAACACTGAGGACAGTGTTCACAATAAGGGGGCAAGGATGTGATATCCCTCTCCAATGATGAAATAAATAAATAAATAAAAACATTATGTTAGATTTATTTTTAATTTATCTTTATTTTTATGCAATAAGGAAGACAGATGAGAAATCGGCTGACTTAAGTCCTAGGAGGACTGTTGTAAACAAAAAATTTTATTATTATTAATAAAAGAATGAGTAGGAACAGCCAAGTTAAAAGAGGAGATCATGCATGGAGAAGTGGGGGACAAGTTAGAGTTAGCCTCTGGGAAATCAGAACAAGTGTCAGGAGTGTATTTATGACACCAGACACACCCTGAAAATCAGGGATTTCATTAGCTGCGAAAATTCCATGAGGAATTGGCTGCTAATGGTAAGACCTAGGCAAATTATAAAAGGATGGCATATGTGAGGAGGCAGGACGCTGCCAAGTATGCCGAAGAGAATTACACTTGCTGTATGAGCACTCTGTGTTAGGCAAGGTGTGCAGGAAACCGCGACTGAGTTTGAGGCTAACTGTCCACACTTCCTATGCATGTATCTGGCTCGGGGGTGATTACGGACGGACTTGGAGTTTGTACCTAATATATGGTTGGGAGGAACGTGGCTGTTCCTGTTGCATTCAGTTGACAATTTCCAGGTTTTTATAATTACAGATTTCTATGCACCTTCTGTTAAACTATTGCTAGATTTCCTTTATTAATGCCTGATCTGTTAGAAGGATAGAATGTTTAGTAACATCCATGGAATAAACTCATATCAGTTGTTTTACCAGAGTTACTCGTTGTCATAAGGAGTGGAATTACCTTAGATCTGAGAAAAACAGAGTTTACAGATTTCAGATTTCTATGTACCTTCTGTTAGTCTATTATCAGAATTCTTTTATTAATGTCGGTTCTGTTAAAATTATATAATGTTTAGTAGTATCCGTGGAATAAATTCATGCTAGTTGTTATATCAGAATTACTCGTTGACATAGAAGTTAGA
Source organism: Larix kaempferi (assembly GCA_027924585.1). Taxonomy (NCBI): domain Eukaryota; kingdom Viridiplantae; phylum Streptophyta; class Pinopsida; order Pinales; family Pinaceae; genus Larix; species Larix kaempferi. The sequence continues at coordinate 6,232,941 of BSBM01001065.1, forward strand.
GTTACCTTAGATCTGGGAAAATCCCATTGTTTTAACTATGTATTAGATCTAAGAAAAATTACGGTTGTATAACTAAGTTTTATGGAAATTAGTAACAAAGGTTGTTTAGATTCATTCTATTTCTTCTGGTTTCAATTAATTTAATAGTTCAATTCTTACTCTTTCCAGATGTCAATTTCAATATCGATCTCTTTTTAATAGATCAGATCTAATTGCTGATAACCCTCGACTTATGTTTGACGGTCTCGGTGGATTCTTATTCTGTCAACATACCTCTGTGAAAGAATTTTCAGGGTTAATAATATTATCATACATTCCAAAGTTAGTTCTCGACGGCTACAATAGGAAATCAGGTAGACCAATAATCGTATGCCTTAGGGCTAACCTAGTTAAATTTTTGTAGTACCATAGGGTTATTTCAATCCCAAAAACTTCCTCTGTAATTCCTCATCGCCGAAGCACAGCGAAACTACTGACCCGGGGTCGCATAAAAGGAAGTTAATACCCAGATATTCTTATTCCACGATAAACCCTTGGAATTGAATTCTTTTGTTTTAAGAAAGGCATTAGAGAATGGATTCAGTCTCAATCGCAGATCCAAAAGGGGCACTTGCAAAACTACAGGCTAAAATCTGGAAACGTTAAGACTCAATCGATTTTTAAAAAAATGCATACAGCAAACTACAGTTTGAATTAGGGAAAACGAACCTTTAATGACTGGAGATACGGGACCAGTACATCGGGAAAATATTGTTAGTATCAATAACCAAAAAGATTTTTATCATTACCCTAGAAACTGGAGCTACCGTCGAGTTATTGTTTTCAGCTATTAATATCATTAATAGAGATCAGAACTTTGAATACCCCACAGCGGAATCATACTGGAAATTAAAGAGCAATTATCCTGAAGAATTACGACCTACGTCTTATGTGCATTACCCTAGAATTTGGATTTATAGTCGAGAGGCTGTTCCAGCTATTTTAGAGATCAGAACTTTGAATACCCCACAGCAGAATCATACTGGAAATTAAAGAGCAATTATCCTGAAGAATTACGACCTACGTCTTATGTGCATTACCCTAGAATTTGGATTTATAGTCGAGAGGCTGTTCCAGCTATTTAAACTTTCATTTCACAAATATAGAGACATAACTTTTAAATGATCCGTTTCAGACTTTAACATAATAATTTTTCCAGTTATAGTATTCCGGTCTGAGCGTTTAAAATAGTAAACTTCGTGCTAAACCAACCACATGCATAAAGATACAACCATTAAAGAAATGTCAAGCCCCAATTCCAGGTTTCGATCAAAAGTTCTTTATAAAGGCCAACAGTTCTTACTGAAAAGTTATTACATTAATATAACCTGGCGATAAAGCCAAAACGACATGAAAAATACTTCTTCAGAAGAAAGCTATCTATTGCTAAACCCGGGTTCCACCAACACCGAGGAGGTCATCACTCAAATCCTTCCATGCAATGGTGAGGGTTAATTGGAGCAATGCTGCTTACCGGAAGAAGCAGACCCAGCTCGTCCAGCACCTAGAGAAATCGACAACCTGCCACTAACACCATAAAGAATTTTAATAATCAGGAAAGTTGACATTTATAAATCAGATAAAGAAGGTCTGCATCTTTAGATAAAGATTTCTACCTCTGCGACAGAATTCCTTGACTTGGCTCCTTCCTGCAATAATTTGAGAACCACTATACAGAAACAATCTCGGCTACGGATTCTCTTTCCTCGTTTCTCCGGACCAGCAACCATCGTTGTTGCTTTACTTCTGCAAGGTGCCTCAGCCCCAATACTGGAGGCGACAGTCGTGCCCGAATAGAAGTAAAGAGTTATAAAAATTCTGTGTATTTGGCTCGTTCAGGAAATCGAGAAACCTTTGCTGAGTATGTGTACTGTCACTTCCTCATTCATTACGTATATTAAGTATCACCTGACTCGGTACTACGAGGAGCTTTGCTGGCAGGCAACAAGACCATGTTTCGATTTGTGAACCTTTCCTTCTTAATGACCGAGTTAAGTAGTAGGGTACCATGCTGGATATGCCAAATCCCCGCGTGAAGTGTAGTCTACAGAATTGTGGAAAATGTTTTCAACCTTGATTTCCGAGCTTGAGCAGTAACAGTTGTTTACAACAGATAATTTTAGCCTAGTCACCACATTATGATAACCGCGTTGTATATACACATCAAAAGGGTAATTTTCATAATGATTAATTAAAGGTTTCATTACCAAGGTATAGAAACCCTAGCATGGTCAGAAATTCACGTAGTCAACTTGGTATAAAATGCTTTACACTTCAATGGGTCGGGTAGTCTTGGCATAAGGACTTGCAAGGAGAGTTTGCACTACGCTACCCATTACAAATGAAAAATCATGGAATTTGAGAATCTTAGTTAATAAATATTTAAATTCCCATGAGACGCATTATAGGGTGATTTTGGGGTTACACAAGAACCTTTCTTTCTTTCTTTCTACAAACATGGAGTGATCCTTACTTGGTGGAATTCATTAATCTCACAGGATAAATAGAGAACTGATAAATACAGGTATTGTGCATAAACATGCAGATTGAGTCACTGCTAATTAATAATCCTCTTCCCCGTGTCCATGAAGAAATCCTGGTAATATAGATATACCTGCACATTAAAATACGGATGGTGGTTAGCCGTAGCTAAGTAAGCGGCATGACAACCATCATACTCCTCTACCAATAAGAAGGATTACAATAGTAAATAGTTAAGCATGACCCAGTACACGGACGATCTTTATTTAATGGTTTCAGGCTTTGTTAACAGAGTACCATTCATTTACAGTAGAGGAAAGTTAAACAAAACAAAAAAAAAAATAAAAATGTATGGAGATGTGACATTTATTCTTTTTCAAGCTTTTCCCAAATATGAAAAATACCAAAAAAATAAAATATTCCAAAAATCCGGATGGGTTTACGGTCACTATTTCTTGTTGGTATCTATTGTGTAACCTTTGAACATAGCATTCATTCCACTCCATACATTATGAGTCAGGATTATAGTTGGGCCTTAGGAGCTGTACTTGTTTCTATGTTTTCTCCACCGATTGGTTAAGCTTCCAGTCATTATGGAGCCCTCTGTAATGCCTCCTGCATTGCACAGTTTATGTTAAGTCTATGCTACCTGAGTCTATTCATCTGCTCATTCTCTTGTTCAAATGAATTCCTGAAACCAGTGTCAACCACTCCTCAGATCTCTTGACTATTCCATGTCGGCCATCCTTATTGAGTCAGTCCATTTCACCTGAGATATTCCAAATCTTTCAGCATTACTGGTACGTCGTGCTGGTTGATGGGAGATGCCTTAATGCCCTCCTTACATCGAGTCTCATTCCATCGACTTCAACTCATTTATGCCGGGACTTGAGGCTTAGAGTTCAGTTGATTACCTTGAGGCTTGCAATCATTAGTGGTAGGTTCTCTCGCCATCGATAGTTTTGGGAATACATCAATGTCCCCTAATCGATGGATTCATCTTAGTGTTCGACTTCAACCCATTTATTCACACTCTGATGATTGTGCTCTGTGCGTTGATGCCCATTTTCATTATTGGTGGGTCATCTCACGTCTGTTAACAGTATACATCATTGACCGGTAATCAGACGATGTCTCATCAGGTTTGAACCCAACTCCTTTATTCACTTTATGGAACTTGCACCATCGAAGACTTGTGTAGAAGACCTCAGGCGATTGTGGCAATGAGTATGATACATATGACTTTTACTTTACATCTGAGCTATCACATCTTGGATTTCAATAGTTTGTACCTCCAGTTTTGCACTAGTTGTCTTCTTTTTAGCAGGAGACCATATCTTACTGTAGAGGGATCATGGCTATGATCACTTATGACATGTATCCAGTATATACTGCCTATTCATGGCCATTGTGCCAGACTATTGTACTATACCAACATGTATTCAGAGATACTATTGTATTATGACGAGTGAACTGTTCTTTCCACTTGTGTCTCCATCACTCCACTTCTGAGTTTTATAATGTATTTCGGCCATCGTAGCACTTTCATTCTCCGACCTCACACATTAGGGGGCATCTGTTACACCATAATCTTCCACCCTATGAGCATTAGCATTGTTTGGCCTGTAGGATCCATTTCAGTGACTCAGATCCACTTATATCCTTCAGAGATACCAGTTTGCCCTATTTTTATTCCTACCCACATGTTGCATCACTAAAGCATGTGTACTCGTGAGTTGCATCACTATAGCCCGCGAGTATCAAGTAAAATGGTAAAAACCACTATTAATTACTCTTTACTCCCAAAAAGAGGTCATTGGGTGACCTTTGGCTCTCCATCTTCCCAAGTAATGCCTCGATGTGTCCTTTCACATACCTTTGAGAGGACTATATATTGAGCACATATGGCTTATGGACGGGAGGAAGAAGAGAATCATAAGAGAACTCTAGTGGATTTTTTCCCTATATTGAGTATGCACTCATGGATCCTTGTAGTTGTGAACCATTTATGTTCACCTTCCAAAGTCCCATCTAGTTTGAGTTTGCATTCATAGAGGATTGAAGTGGTGGAGGCACAAATGGATTGATCTAGATCTTGGTTCGGATTGGTTTCCGGCAAGAGCTCGTATCACTTTGTACTTCTTCTTGTTCATTAATAGAAATACTCATATTCTCATCCATTCATGGTGTGAATGTCATTTATTACACATTGGGTTACATTTGCTTATGACATTATGGACCATTGTTATTGATAATGTTAATGCCATTTATATATTATATGTACTTGTTAGATATTGGATGTCGAGACTAATTTGTAGATTTCAAGTGCATGGATTGAAAGCTCCAACGGGGATCTACATCAAACATTTGGATCGAGGTTGGTTACATTTCTCCATTATCTTAACATTGTCATTTATAATAGCATTGCTTTGAGAATTGAGTAGATTTCCGGTAGTCATCTCTCTGTTGTGGTATTCCCAAGCCATAGTGAGTTTTCTCCAATACTTATTTGACCAACATGATTTAAATGCTAGACAAGTGAGGTGGTTATCATTTTTAAGCGAATATGACTTTGAAATAAAACATATAAAGGGAAAAGAAAACAAAGTTGTAGACACTCTAAGCCATTACGCAAACTTGCAGTATGCAAGCAGTAATTATGAATCTGATATGGAAAGGCAAATTTTAAATTTGGAAAATTTTGATAAAGAATATCATATTTTAAAGAAGAAAACTGCTGAAAATGAAAGTAATCAGTTAAAGACTGATTTCCGTACTAACGAAAGAGGTTTATTGTTGTTTAAAAGCAGACTTTACATACCAAATTCTGTAGAAATTAAGTTAACTGTTTTAAATGAATTACATAAGAAGCCTTATTCTGGGCACCCAGTGTATAAAAAGATGATTACCATGGCTAGGAAGGATTTCTATTGGCCAAACATGAAAGGAGAAATAGCAGACTACTTAGCTCACTGCTTAGAATGCCAACAAGTCAAGGACGAACACCAACAACCAGCAGGCTTGTTGTAGCCATTACCCATTCCGAAATGGAAATGGGAAACGATCAGCATGGATTTTATAACCGGCTTACCAATAAATGTTAGACAACATGATTCGATCATGGTTGTAGTAGACAAATTAAGCAAAGTTGCTCACTTTATTCCTATCAATTCTACATATAAAGTCGTTAACATTGCAAATATTTTTATTAAGGAGATATTCAGGCTACATGGTATACCAAAGGTGATAGTCTCGGATAGAGACGCAAAATTTACAAGTAATTTCTGGAAAGCATTGTTTAAAGCTTTGGGAACCCGGTTGAATTTTATCACTGCATACCATCCAAAAACAGATCGGAAGATTGAAAGAGTCAACCAAATTCTGGAAAACATGCCGAGGACATATGTTATGAATACACCTGGTATGTGGGAAGACTATTTGCATTTAGTAGAATTTGCGTATAATAATAATTTTCAAGTTTCTGCAGGTATGAGTCCATTTGAAGTTTTATATGGATGAAGGTGCAATACTCCAATCTCATGGACCAACCCAATAGATAGGCTTATGTTAGGACATGAACTATTAAGAGAAATGGAACTAACTATGCAACAGGTACAACAAAATTTAAAAGCTGCCCAAGACAGGCATAAAAGTTATGCTGATTTAAAATGAACTCCTAAAGAATTCCAAGTGGGTGACCATGTTTACATAAAGGTAAATCCTAAGAAAAGTTCATTAAGGCTAGGTAAGTATTCCAAATTGCATCCTTGGTTTTGCGGGCCATTTGAAATTTTGGCAAGAATAGGTCCAGTTGCATACCAACTAGCCCTCCCACCTAATATTAGGGTGCATAATGTATTCCATGTTTCAATTCTGATAATATATATTCATGATGCATCACACATAATTGATTGGAATGTAATTCAGGTGGAACCGGAAGGAGATTTCCAGGTGGGACCGGAATGCATTCTTGACAAGAGAGAAATCAATGTCAAGGGGCAATGGGAACACCTTAGTCCGGAGGAAGCTACCTGGGAGCTAGAGAGCGATATGCGGGAGGCATATCCAAGCTGGTTCCAAGAAGAGATTATGGACAAATGAATAATTAATGTAACACCGATGATAGTGTTCCCTTCTAGGGGGAGGTGTATGTAACATAACCAAAATAATAAATATTTTTATTATGCCTGTTGGTAAAAGAATATTGAGAAGATTTATTATTTTATTATTTTGACTGAGAAGTCAAAATGAAACAAATTGTATTGAAGATATTATTTTTGATTAAATAAAACAGGAGAAAAGGATGGATCTAGCTGTTGAAGAGTGTCTGCTGAACTACTTGAGGAAAAATACAAGTGTCAAATACTATTAAGGATGCAAGAGGCATCATCCCTAAAAATCAGGCTTCCACTCCCAATTGAGTGTTGAAGAGGAAAATACTACAAATAGTAAGTACATGAGCAGTAGGAGGCTAGCATTGGACAGGGGTTGAGAATTTCAATTCAAGAGATGGCGCATGGTGGATTTTTGCTCAGGTAGTTCAGCAGACAAGCTTGGGGGTTCTAGAGCTTGACTGCTCCGAGAATTGGTTGGGTGGAACAGCGAAGCCACTCCTTCTTTCCCACATTGGTATCAGGTTCTTATGTTGCTTCTGTCAATAAATCTTGTTTGGAATTGGATTGCTATCTACATATTGTTCAGTTGTCTCGAATGTTTTATTAGCTAAGAGATCGATAATTTATTTAGGTTTAGGATCTTCTCTAACCCATCAAGTTAGATTTTTGTTTCGATAGTTTCTAGTTTTTTCCTTCCCTTTTTACACAGATCTTTTAGCAGTCAAATATATACATAGAAATTTATATATATATAATAAAGATTCTATATGATTAGTTGAGGAACTAATATTTTAAAATACAGAATCTTAAAACTAAGAATTACATTAATTACCTAATAGATAATACATTCAAGCAGGTATCTCTTATTTTAGAAAAGAGTTCTATAGATCATAATTTAGTTCTATAATATAGAATAGTTTTCTTTTCTATTGTTGTTACCGTATTAGGATATTTTTCTTCCATCAAAACCTTTTTCCTTTTTTTTTATGCATCAAATAAGAAGTGAAATCTTCGGAAATAAATCGTTTTACTTTAGAAGTTGGAAATCGTATAAAATATTATAATACTTTGAAATAAATTTAGGGTTTTACGATTTATATTACCCTATTAAGAATAGTATTAGTTTAATTCTAGATCTATGTTTTTTTTTACTTCACCCTCACGACATTACCTTTAATTAATCTTCTAAGTACGTTTTTTTATATATCATTAATATTTTTTTTTAAAAACCTTTTTCATTTGACAGATCTAGGTATCGAGCCCGATAGGGTTTAGATTGTAGCCATAAAACTTAAAAGGAATACAATTACCATTTCTAGAAAGAAGATAGAGTTGAAATTTATGAATTATAACCCAGAAGATTTACTTTTACGGAATACACTTATCATTTCTAAAAAGAAGACAAAGGTTAAATCTATGAATTATAACCGAGAAAATTTACTTTCATTGAATACACTTATCTTTTGTAAAAAGAAGACAAAGTTGAAATCTATGAATTATAACCGATAAAAATTACTTTTATGTAATACACTTACCTTTTCTAAAAAGAAGATAGAGTTGAAATCTATGATTTTAAACCCAGAAAATGTGTGTGTTTACACCTTCAGAATGTACCCTGTAGGTTTAATGAAATACACTACAGTACCAAATTTCTCAACCCTTGTGTTTTCGAACAGGGATAAGCTTTAACCATTTGCAAGGACTTAAACAAACTATTTTAAAACAAACATATATTTTCTTATATATTCGAACTTACTGCTACAAGATTTTCTTTTCCAAGAAATAACTAAAATCACACAGCTTTTAATCTTTTAAAAACATTCTTTAAAAAAAAAAAAAAAATTTAGAAAATTTAGAACTTATAATAAGACCGGAGGAAACCCTAGGTCTGGCCCTTGGCCACCAACGCAAAAGCAACAAATTTGCTTCGCGGATCCAAAACCCAAAAATAGAGGTTAACTCCTGGTAATTCAGAGGTTTATATAATACTCTGAAAACTTAAGATTTTAGATTACTCTCTATTACAAAGGTTTGTTTTCAAATAGTTTATGACCCTGCGGTTGTTCTTGAAAAACGCCCAATTTTATGGAGCAGTTAAACAACTCTTAATTTTGCAGACCGTGACTTCGTCTTTTACATTTAAAGAACAATCCTTCTTGCCTTAGGATTTATGGACAGTCGTGGCTTACCAGTTATTTAAGCATTGCCATAATTCTGGAAGACTTCCTTTCAATTATGGTAGTGCCTATGCCCTACAACGACAAAGTTCCAAGTATTAGAAAAAAATGCAGTTGATATTTTAAAACTATTACCAACTGTATAAGGGTTACAGGTTGTTACGTTACCTTCGTTTCTTTTGGTTTTGATTATTGTAAGCCTAGACCAGTCGACCCTTTTGATTTTAAACACCAGTATCGTATCCTTAATGTGGAAGAAGTGTAGAGCCCACCACTATGATGGCCTAGAGCTCTCCCATTTTTTCCCCCAAATCCGGCAAATGTTTCTACAAAACCCTCTTTTGATGATTTGGACCGTATTAGGGTTACAATGATTTTGCTAGCCTATCCTCCACCAAGTGAAACCTCCTTTCAAGATTGCATTTACTTGTGTCATTAAATCCTTGGTACTTGGTTGTGTTTTGATGTTAAGACTTCGTAAGTGGGAGGTGAATAACCTTGTTATCTCTAAGTTGTCACTTAGGACCTCCAACCACATGAAGTCCCTTTTCTCGTTCTTTATTTGCAAACTCTTCTTGTGATCTAAGCTTTAACAATGGTCCTTGTCCCTTAGATATCCTCGATTGTTTTCACCAAGAAATTTGTACCTGGAGAAGCAAAAGGGTGTGTTAGCTAAAGAGCTAAGTAAGCTAGGGGTGTTCGAAAGTTGTCCCTTAGGTGTGAAGGTTGTTCAATAAACTTTCCTCTATATAGAATTTCAATAGAACGGAAGTAGACATGTAGCTTAGACCTTTGAATGGATAAATGTCACACAATTACTACATAGAAATTTCATTTACCTATGTGTGCAAAGTTGTAAACAACAATATAAACTTTATGAGTGAAATTTATGTGTAATTTCAGTTAGGTTGTGGATAATATTATTTTTTTTATGATTTTCGAGGGTTATTACAGGAATGTTTATTGTGTTATGAATGGTGAACAGTGGAGTTTTCAAGGCTTCTTTATCTTGCAGGGTGTTGAAGCCTACAAAAATTCTGGTGTCGACAATAGCGGTTATCCCCAATGAAAATTCCAAATAGACTCTTAACCATTTGGAATAGGGAACCCGTCTAGCTTACGGTTCCGATACTGTTCAACATAGTCTTGGAATAAATTTATCGGATGCGGTCCAATCCACCGTTTATGATTTTGATTGTTGTAAATGAAATGCAATTTAGTAGCCTTACATGCAAATGCTTATGCTTACTATATATGCTTGTATTCTGATAGGAAGAAGCCTCAGATAGCATGTTATTACCTCTTTCTTATCACTGAATTTTGGACTGATTGTTTTATGATGTTATATTGGGCCACAGCCCAAGCACCTATGATTTATTCTGATTATTGGGCATAAGTCCTAGTGCATATGATTTATTCTTTTGTACACTGACATATTGGGCATGGACCTTGACTGAACTTCATTATTTGATTATATACTCGGAAAGGAAGCCCCAATGTTTTGATTCATGTTTTTACCATATGATGTGGGTACAAAACCCTAATATACTAAGATGATCTTTTATTACATACTGTGCAGTGATGTGAATGACATGATTGAGTTATATGATGTGTTGACCGTGGACTCAGGAACACATGGATGACCTACATACTAGGCAAGAGCCCCGATGTACCTAGAGGAAATATTATGTACTGGGAGTAAGCCCCGATGTACATTGAGTGTTGGGAATATGCCCTGGAGCACTCCAAGCTTGCTAAATGAATACCGGATCCGAGGAAACATAAATATACTAGATGTGCCTCACAACTACATTATAGCACTAATGTTGAGCAAAGGCTCTAGAATTGCACTAGAGTAATGACCATGTGAGAGTGTTGAGTTGAAAGGCTCTGAAGAGCAATTTTATCACAATTATTTAATTCAATTAAATGATTCATCTTTTTATCCATCATCACCTACTGTGGGAGCTACCATGTTAAACGAGGGAATCCAACATGCAAGAGAGAGACTAGACGTTCCTATCCAAGCCACCGAAAGACCGTCCAAAGAAGTGGACCTTATCCCTAATTTGTTAAACAAAGTATCTTGTGAATAAACAAGATTAATTATTATTATTATTAAGAATTTAAATAAATAATGATGTGACTATTTATTTATAAAATACTTTTTACAAGCACATAAGTTATGCATAATGGGCTGCCACATTAATTTAAAATATTAATGAAGTATTAATATTTAGTGGGGAGCCACCTTGGCAAATAGTATTAATAGTACATTAATACTTAGGTAGAAATACTATTATGGTAATTGTTATTAATATTATTATTATCTTTATTATTTATTGTTATTATAAATAATGTATTAATAATTAAGTAGAGTATAATTATTATTATGATAATTATTGTTATTTTAAATTATTATGAAAAGTTTAAATTAAAATCATTCATAACTAAAACAAAAGGAAGAGTCCTAGTTCGAGAGGACTAGTTAGTAAGTAATTAATTTCTTTTAAATAAATATTAATTATTTAAGTTAAAGAAACTGATTGTTCCAACAGTCCTAATTCAAGACTCCCCTACTTAAAGAGGGCAGATCCCAAGTGTTGGGGATCATCTTCTTTTATTATCATTCTCTTATGGTAATTAGAGGAAAAGTATTTTTCTTCTCCAAGAAAATGAAGTAGCTACACATAATAATTCCCCGATCTAAACCAATAGTGGACCTAGGGTCTCTATCTCTCATTGCATGTTGGAACCAAGCTTGAGGGGATTCAGATAGAATCGGGAACGGTTTAGGGGTCAAGGTTGGGAGGAACACAGTAGCCCCAAAGTTATCCAGCCTAAGGCAATCATTCTAAAAAGGTCAGCAAGATATATCAGGCTCTACTTTAACTATTGTTTGAATGTGCAGGTTACTATAGGGAAGTTTAAAGTGCCAAGCGGTTAAGCTCCTACAAGAAGGAACCAAGTGCTCAAGCAGCCAGGTATGGGGCAGTCTTATTGTAACACCCATATTTTGATTAGGCATATTTATCAGTTAGGCACACCATACTTTATTTTCTTATATATTCTATTGAACTCAGCTCAACTGAGTAAACTATATTACGATATGATGGACCTCATTATATGATGTTACTTTGTTTTATGATTTCACCATGATTATGATGTTACTATGTTATGCGGTTACGATGTCATGATTATCATATGATTTCTTTATTTTACGATTACAGTATATGTTTATATGTTTTCATTAATAAGATGTGAAATATATGATTCAGTACGTGGATACCATCTTCTTATATGAATTATTGAAGTGTTATATGTCATACGCATCTATGATGAACTAAAAAGGTTACATGAAATAAAATGATTTTTGATAACATGGATCAATTGGCGATCAATGGGAAATGCTTTCTATAAATTTGTATTTTGCGAAATACTAACCTATAGGACACAAGGGCTATGGGATAGCCAGTTACTTGATCTGATATATTGAAAAAAAACATGTTCGTACAGCAAACCTTAGTAGCCAAAAATGATGATACGATAACACAAACTGATAATCCCGATAGAAGCAAAGTATGAGTCAATAAGGGCGTAGGCCCAGTATGTTGAGAGGGATGGATGTGTTTCCCACCCTACGTTTCCATGAGACCCGAGGTCATGGGAGGGCCGTGCTGAGACACGCTCCCCATGTTGTTGTGATGATGATGGTCGGATGCCTACTAGGGGAGGATAGGTCCGCTGTTTAGCCGACGCTATCGCTCTCAAGTTCTATGTGGTCAGGTCGGTGAGTCCGACATCCACTTTTGTACTAGCAGAGGAAGGATAGGGAGGATGCAGGACGTAGGTTATGATGGGAGGATGTGTTAGTTAGTACTGTTGAGGGTTGAGTATTCCTTGATTCTGAGTTAGTGGTAGTAGGTACCCTTCCTTGTACATGATTGATTAAACTAATGTAAAGATAAAGATAATGATGTGAAATCGTAAAGAATTAACTATTAAATAAGTAAGGATGTTAAAGTAATTGTACTATATATATTATGTTGGTTCTTCTACATGGGGGATAAATACTACTATTAGTTAGCAGGTATGCATAGGCCGGATGGGGTTTGTCTATAGTACATTTATGATCTGTGCATACGCTGGCCATGCATGCACACATTGCACATGTAAACTAGTATCGATACACAAACACTTAACATATTGAATAAATGTATAAGTTGTCATAAGTAATTAGGTTAATCATGCATTGATCGAATTCAGATAATGAATATAAAGTTATTTAAGATACGTAAAACAAGTCAATTAAGCTATGTATTACTTGTTGGTAAACATTGTGATAAACAATTGAGACAAGTTTCGTCAGCTAACATTGTCATCTGAGAATTGTTGTAAATAAGGTAATGGTACTGTCTAATTAATTAGTAAGATTGTTTAAGCCCTTAGGGGTGCTTTGTTTAGAAGAACAAGGACACTATGTTGATGTTAGGGTACTCATGTGATAAAGAAATGATTTTAAAAAAATTAAAACATTTTTATTAAATTCACCATTTATTATTACTTTGTGGTGACTTAATTAATATTATTACTTAATTAAATGTTATTTTAATAATATTACTATCCATGTCATAACAATTGCAATATAGGTAAAATGTAAATATTGATTAATAAATAATTAGAGTGTGATTATTTCGATTACTAAGTTAAACATAATAGGATAACAATTCTTGAATGGATGTGATGTAATGGAAAATGGTTAAAACTATTTATTTATTCAATACGAATCTTAGAAATTAAATTTCAAGATAAGTCGTCTTGACAGATGAGGTAAACCACTAATACACACCTTTTCCAAGTTGAAAAGGTCAACTATTTATATAATATTTTATTAATTACACTAATAACATTAAATACAAAGGTGGTGAATAGACTTGTAATTAATAAACCTTGTCCCGAATGGATAACCTTTGGGTAATGATTCCCATCGTAATAAATACTTACGACCATCAATCAAAATCAAATAAATTTACCATGAATGTAATTTATTATTCTGTACATTGAGTGTGAAAAATACATTTTTATAATGTAACGTGTATGAATGAACTAAGTGAAAGGAGTAAATGTTTGAGGGGATCGAGAGGGGGATTTTGGGGCGGTGGAGTAAGCCCAAGGTCTTCTCGAGGAAGGAACTATATATAGAGGGGGAGAAAGTTGAAGGTAAGGGGGATATAGCTAAGTGGAGAGAAATGTTTGAGAACAGAAAAAGGTTTGAGAATAGAGAAAGGTTTTGAGAACCTAAGTAAATATTGCTCTCGGGATTATCAGTTTGTGAGCTCGGGGGCTTGGAAATCCTTTGATTTTCAAAGGCCAGCAAGATAATAGCTGGTCGGTAGGGTGGACACATCATCTTGGCTAACTAAGAAAATATAAACATAACCTGCTACAACCTACGGTCTACTAGCATCAGCATTAGGTAATTTCCTTGATTATTTATTTTATTTGATTATTATGTCGAAACATATTCTGAAACCTGCATATACGTTGCTACTTACTGATTTATTACTGTGAAACATATTCTTATGCTGAAAACACAAATTGTTGAAGGAAAATATTGATATGTTAGTTTATTTTTAAATACAAATGTATGATTATTGAAGACAAAACAATACTAAATGTCATTTAAAAGCATAGAATTTTCATTAGGAATTTACTCACATATACCTGAATAAGTTAATACATAGAAAAGTAACATAGAAGATGACTTAGGGCTTTGTCGAAAAATGGAGCGGTACGGTTGGTATCAGAGCCAGGTTCGAACTCTCGAACCTAATGGCCTATAGGAAATAGAAACTAATCATCACTAAGCAAAAATATCTGTAAATCTATGTGGAACTCTATGCAGAAATCCAAAATCAATGTTCAAGATTTTCCAAACCTTCTTCCCTAATTTATGTAACAGTAGTTTATCTGCACAAACATAAAAAGCAGAAATAGTCAGTTACATATATATATATAGCCGTAGAGTAAGAATTCTGTAAATTTTATAAGAAAACAAGAAGACATTGCATATTTGGCATAAGAAAACAAACATAAAATTTCAGATTTAAGGAGGCCACTACAATCATTATTTTAAATTAAATTCAGAGAATTATGTTTAAAACCTTAACATTCACCATACTTTACCCAAACACAACCATCTATGAATTGATTTTGTTTATATACATCTCTTAATCGTGGATTTCAAAGACATTTACAGTCATGTATTTGTTTTGTTTAACCATTTTATGGAAGATGTGAGAATATAGTTCGTAATTCATCCTATAGTTCGTAATATAATTGGTAATATAGTTCGTAATTCACACTAAACTTTCAAAGGTGGTTGATTTGTTCTACCTTTTCACGACATAAATCTGGGTATTTCAATACCTAGCGTGATCATTAGTAAAGATTGTTGCATTGTTCTCTCTATCTAAGCATTTGAAATGTCTATCAAATAAAAACAAAAAAACAAAATATATATATATATATATTGTAGGCTACTCGAATTTAGAGATAGCATAATTATTTTCTGTGTAAAACTTAGTGGAACCTAAACGAGGCTGGTTGATGTAGCAGAACAGATTGAATCTTAAATCATTTTAAGAACAATTCTAACAAAAATTATCAGATGTTAAGTTCAATAAAGGGGCGTAATATATATATAATTTCAGACTCTTAGCAAGAAGCCAAAATCCCTATCCATAGATAACCAAACGTCCAAAACAAATAAATAATAATAATAATCTTTAACCGGATATTAAAGCAATTTAATCTTATTATCAGTCCACACGCTTAAACCACTACACCAAAACTACCCAAAATGACTAGAAAAGTGGTCCTCAAGTGAAACGTCTTCCAGGCGCAAACCACTACATAGACAGCATAAATTGCTGCAACAAAGAGTACTCTTCTTTAAAAATCGCCCAGATCTTGTGTGTGACCAGAATCAACTATAATTGCAAGCAAGAATGATCATTGTTATTATTCATTCATTTCCTTAAATTTAGACAGCAGGATCTGTAACCTAGGGCAAATTTGATTTTGTCATTTAAATAAATACCATTTTGTAAAATAATAGTTTTTTTTTTGCATTTTTAAACCAAGTGGCCAGAGCAAAGGCTCCCTGATCCTGATATAGGGTGGAAACAGAATATAAAGAAACCAAAATTCAATATGTTAATTATGATCCCCAAATTTAAAATAAGGCCATATTTGATGCGTTTCAATACAGATCTTTTAGACACTAAAATAACTGCAGAACCTAGGAAGCTTAAGAAACAAGGGAGAACCTAGAAAACGATCATGGAGTTGGTATGGAAACAATAGGTCGAGGCTGCAGGTCCCAATCATTATCCATAGAAAGATGAAATAGCTAACAACGCAGGTATGTTTCATGCCTCGCAGCCCCTGATAGCCATCTGCGCCAGGCTTGTTTGGCGTCAAATTCAAGTTTAGGGTTGGTGCTGAAGTCACAGGCATAGAAACGATGACATTAGAAAACTCAAAGAAATCCTTTAGTGAAATGGTTCGCGTAGGGGAGAAGAGCCTGAAGCGGTGCAAAGAATAGAAAAAGGTGAAACCCTAGTGCAGCTTCATAACATAAATAATAAAAGTATGGTTGGGCCCAGCCCTAGCTCTGGACAGCTGAGAGCTTACCAAGTGGCCTACAGCCAAACCCAAAGGTACCCATGAATACAACAGCAGTCCAAGCTCCAAACTCACTTACGAGCTTACCTTTCTTTTGTTCCTTAATTAACATTATGGTGGGTCCAGCCCAGGCGCTCAACACCGAGAGCCACTCACGCAACCAGTTTCCAAGTCAAATATGGGCCACACAATCCAATACACCCAAGCGCCGAGAACGCCCAAGAGCATTCCTTTCTTCTTTGCTTATAAAAGTTATAATAAGCCCAGCCCTATCGCTCAACAACGAGAGCCAATCGTGCAACAAGCTGCCAAATTCATGGGGACCCTACACAGCAATGCACCCAAGCACAAAGTTAGTCGAACAGCCTCACCTTCCTTTTATTACCAGGTCTGAACACCATTAACCAAATCAATGCCCAACAATGGAGGAGCCCACTGGGAAACGCGTCCAGGCACTATGTATCCAGCCCATCTAGCATGCGAACCTGCCAGGAGGGCTACGTTCTCTCTAAGAAAACCCATGTTGTAATAAAATTTAATTATGATTTCTTTATTTTTTACTTTCCCAAAATTGCTGGGTTGCACTCCCTCTTGGTTAAGCTGGGAATGCCGCTCTCAAAAAAAAAAAGAGGGGAATACCACTAAGCCGTAAACCATTGCCATAAGGTCTAAATGCAAATGACAGAGAATGAGTACTACTAAGAATGGAAACAATGCAGACAAATCCAATTCTAAAGGAGAAGTCAATCTTACACCACAAGTCTAAATCCCAGCACACAAGCGTCTAGAAGAGTCCACAAGGAGAGCCGTGGATCCATAGCTCAAACACCCAGCTAGCATAAATGCCGGGCAGATTAGGAAATGAGAAATACCTGTAATAGCCTCCTCAGGCTTGTGCCAGTGCTTCTACCATAGAAGCTGGATCAAAATCTACTCCCTATATAAAACCCTAAGTGAGCTCCCATAGAGTTGCAGAGCTAAAACTCCAAGAGAGAGGGCGGAAATGGCCGCGCCTTGGGGATTGACCCAATTTAGGGTTTCCCCCACTTTTCGAGGGCGGTGGGTTGCATGGAGAGACCACGTTCTTTCATGCTTCTTGTCATGGCAGTGAGAGGTAGAGTGACCTTCACAGGTATAAACAATCCATGGAGGTGGACTAGTGGAGAGGTCGCGTAGGGTGTAGGGTTAGGATAAATGAAAGATAAAACAAAAATAATTGCTATAAAAAAAAACCCTCATTTTAGTATAGATTTTCCTTATTTTGATTTTGTTTATTTTATTATTATTTCTATCAATTTAAATAAAATTTAAAAATTTAACAATATATATATAATTTAACATTAAAAGCATAAAATTAATCATAATATTTATTGTAAGTTAATCATATAATTAAAATTTAATCATATATTTTAATTATATGATTAATCATGATTACATTAAGAGTTGAAAATGTAAGGTTAATAGGGATAATAATTATTAGATTAAAGTAGATTAAGGCCTAAAAACATTTAAACCTAAATAAATGATAGCCCTATGCATAGGGAAATACTATTTCAAATGTCAATTTAGATATGAACCTTAGGGAGATTACATGGAACCCAATGCATAAATTTATGTAGAGTTGTTTAGTAGATTTGGTACAAGGTTGCCTCAAGATGGCGTAATCAAAACACACTAAACTATAGCATTTTTCGGAAATGCACCTCTTGAGAATCCACCAACAAACTAATAATATGATGTTTTACTCCATGAATCAGGATCAATCATGCTAACAACACGCAGAGGTCGAGGTCAGGGTCAAGGTCGACCACTGCCACCGTCATCGCCGCCAACACCACCACGATCAACCTCAACACCTGAAATGAAAATCATAATGAGGTCTTTGGAGGCTATTATGACCACGATGAACATGCAGTCGGAAAGGGCTATCGAGGTGGAAACCAATCAAGTGAGTCGAGAAAACTCTGAAAGGGCACATGGCCCAAGACAGGAACCGCTTCAGGACATATCGAGGGAGTTTCAAAAGATAAAGGTTCCAGAGTTTTCAGGAGGACGACCCGGTAAGCATGCCGAAGCATGGCTAGAAGGCATGAAGAGATGCTTCGCATTGAATGAGTATACATCTAGTTCCAAGGCTAGGATGGTCGTCTTTCAACTTAAAGGTGATGCTTTGAATTGGTGGTCAGATATCGAGAAGCAGTTGCACCTTACTCCTCTTACGACTTCTTGGGAACTGTTCGAGGAGAGGTTCCACAAGAAGTATTTGCCAAATTATTAGAAGGAAGAACAGGCAAGTGCACTCCATGCCTTAGTACAGGGAGACAAGACGGTGGAGGAGTATGAATCTCAGTTTATGGAACTAGTAAAATATGTTCCTTACCTAGATGCAGATGATTGTCAGGTAGAGCATTTTGTGTATGGACTTAACTACAAGATTAGGACTGTTGTGCGGATGTGGAAGCCAACTTCAGTTGCCATGGCAGTTGAGTATGCTCATTATGCAGCTGATATGTCAGATGGAAAAGGGGGTAGTAAGTTGATAGGAACTAATCAATATGTTTCAGGGAAGGCCTCACGTCGTTACTTTAGGGGAGGACAATCTAGGCCTCCTCCTTACGGTAACAGGTTCACACCGAGGTGTAATACTTCAGTTAACTCAGTCTCACAGGCATCATCCACAACCCACCAAATCCAAGGGCGTACACAAGGAAGTCCCTATAGAGGATCAAGGGGTTTTAAAGGACCCAGGGGAAGGAACTCATCTCAGAGGATTCCTCTGAGCAACATGCAAGGCCCTCCCAATCTCTCTTGTTGGGGATGCGGAGGTCCTCATTTCCAGCGAGACTGTCCCAAGGGTCAGTCAAGCAGCAGGCACAGGGAAGGAAAAGCACCCATCGATATTTCGGGTAACAATCATCGGATTCATGCAGCGGTTCATAACCACCAAGCAGGACATCAGTCTACCGTAGTAGAATCCACTGGTAAAGTAAATAATGTCAAACTTAAAATTTTGTTTGATCCGAGAGCAACTGATAGTTTTATTTCACCATTTGCATTAGATAAATGTGGGTTGGCAGCCTACAAGCACGATGATTTCAAACTGGTTGAAATGGCTTCAGGAGATAAGCAAACAGTAGGTCTTAAAGTAAGGAGTTGTGAGGTTGACTTAGGAGTGTGTACCACTAAGTTGGATGCTTAAGTCACCAATTTGGGGACTTATGACCTCATTATTGGCATGGATTGGTTAGAAGGCCATAGAGCTTTCTTAGACTGCTATGCGAAGAAGGTGTTGTGCCTCGATGATGAGGGAAGGACAATGCAAATCCAAGGATTGAAGAGGAAGGTATCCCTCCGTTTCATCTCTATGGTGAAAGCTAAGCGGTGCCTAAGACAAGGATGCCAGTTGTTCATAGTGGAGGCCATGAGCGATAGTAAAGGACCTTCAGTGAGTTCTTACCCAGTACTTTCCGAGTTCAAGGATGTCTTTCCAAAGGAATTTCCAGGACTACCTCCAGAAAGAGAGCTCGATTTCACAATCGAACTAAAACCTGGTGCGGAGCCTATCTCAAAAACTCCTTATAGAATGACAACACCAGAGCTCCGTGAGTTACAGATCCAGTTAAAAGAATTGCTAGATTTGGGACTGATTAGATTTAGTATCTCACTGTGGGGAGCACCAGTGATCCTCGTTAAGAAGAAGGATGGATCTCTGCGACTGGGCATAGATTACAGAGATTTGAACAAAGCCACAGTGAAGAACAGGTATCCCATAACAAGAATTGATGACCTCTTTGATCAAATGAAAGGTGCGTCAGCCTTCTCAAAGATTGATTTATGATCAGGGTGTCACCAGTTGAGGATCAAGGAAGGCGACATTCCTAAGACTACGTTTTGAACTCAATTTGGGAATTACGAGTTTGTAGTGGTACCATTTGGTTTGACCAATGCCCCAGCTGTATTCATGAGCCTCATGAATGGTGTCTTCCGAAAATACTTGGATCCCTTTGTTCAGGTCTTCTTAGATGAAATTCTTATCTATTCTAAGAATGAGAAGGAGCATGAGGAACACTTGCGGTTGGTCTTGACATGCTTAAGGGAACATAAAATTTATGGTAAATTATCAAAGTGTTCCTTCTTCCAAAAAGAGATTCACTACTTGGGGCACATCATCTCAGGTGAAGGGATCTCTGTAGACCCGGAAAAGGTAAATTCCATTGAAGATTGGCCAATTCCAAGGAATGCTCATGAGGTGCACAGCTTCATGGGGTTAGCAGGATATTACCGGAGGTTTGTGGACGGATTTTCTAAAATTGAAAAACCCATTACCACCTTACAACGCAAGGGAATCCAGTATGAATGGACCGATGAATGCGATGCCGCTTTTACAGAGTTAAAGAGATTGTTGACAAGTGCACTGATCTTGCGGGTACGAGACATGGATAAATATTTCATGGTATGCACCGACGCTTCGAAGAAAGGACTAGGAGCGGTGTTGATGCAGGAAGGTGGGGTAATAGCTTATGCATCTCGAAAGTTGAAACCTCATGAGGAGCAGTATGCCACGCATGATCTAGAATTGGCAGCAGTAATGTTGGCACTAAAATTATGGAGGCACTACCTAGTTGGTAGAAGCTTCACCCTTAAAACAGACCATCAAAGCTTGAAGTACATCTTTACCCAAAGGGATTTGAACGCTAGGAAAAGGCGATGGAGTGAGTTCATGAGTGAGTATGACTTTGGTATGTCTTACATCAAAGGAAAGGAGAATGTGGTGGCAGACGCTCTAAGCCGAAGACTGAGACTTTTCTCCTTAATTCCCTTGAAGGTTGACTTGAGGGAAAGAGTACTAGGACAACTATTGGGCGATAGTTGGTATCTAAAAGTAACCTCAGCTATTCAGAATGGAAAGGAACAGGAATTGAAGTATGATGGGTACCATATTAAGGAAGATGGATTGTTGCGGTATCAGGGAAGGATGTATGTTCCTAAGGAAGGTGATATCAGGGAAATGATCCTTAGAGAGGCCCATAGATCACATTACTGTGCGCACCCAAGGGTGAAGAAGACGTATACCGACATGAAGAAACTCTTCTTCTGGCCAGGTATGAAGATGGATGTAGTGGATTTTGTTTTGAAGTGCCTTGAGTGTCAACAAGTTAAGACAGATCATCGTCACCCGGTCGGTCTCTTACAACCGCATGATATTCCTATGGCTAAATGGGAAGTCATTTCCATGGACTTCGTTGTAGGATTAGCACTCACATCTATGAGACATAATGCTATTTTGGTGGTAGTCGACAAACTGACAAAAATCGCTCACTTCATTCCAGTCAGAGACACCTATGATGTGGCAGATGTGGCAAGGGTATTTGTAAAAGAGATTGTACGTCTTCATGGAGTTCCTAAAAAGATAATCTATGACAGAGACCCTAAGTTCACCTCCAGATTTTGGAAAAGCATGCAGTCAGCATTAGGGACACAGTTGAACTTAAGCTCAGCTTATCACCCCGAGACAGATGGACAGACAGAAAGGGTTAATCAAGTAATGGAGGACATGCTTAGGATGTATGTTATGGATCAACAGACACAGCGGGAGAAATATCTTCCTTTAGTGGAGTTTGCATAAAACAATAGTCATCACATCTCCATTGGTATGTCGCAATATCAAGCATTGTATGGGAGGCCATGCAGGACACCACTCAGTTGGGACAGGTTAGAGGATCGAGTTTTAATTGGTCCTGAATTGATTCAGGAAATTGAGGAACAGGTGTTATAGATTAGGCAGCAGTTGAAGGAAGCGCAGGATAGGAAAAAGAGTTACGCTGATGCACACAGATCAAATAGAAGTTATGGAGTAGGGGATCGTGTATTTATTCGCATCATACCAAATAAAAGTATCATTCGGTTTGGGAAGGGTACCAAGTTGTCACCTTGCTTTATAGCTCCATTTGAGATTCTTGAGAAAATCGAACCAGTTGCTTATCGTCTTGTGCTGCCACCCCACTTGCATAAAGCTCAGAATGTATTTCATGTTTCTATATTACAATATTATATAGCTGACGAGACTCACAAAATTCATTGGAAGGAATTGCAGGTCTTGGACGAGGGAACCTTCAGGGACAAACCATTATGTATACTTGATCGTAGGGTTCTACAGCTCCATAGTCACCATGTGGACCAAGTTAAGGTTTAATGGGACAAGTATAGCCCAGGGTCTGCTACCTCGGAGAATTCAGAGACCATGCGTCAAGATTTTCCCTCACTATTTTGACCATGACTTCGGGACGAAGTTTCCCGAAGGGTGGGTGTATGTAACGCCCATATTTTGATTAGGCATATTTATCAGTTAGACACACCATACTTTATTTTATTATATATTCTATTGAACTCAGCTCGATTGAGTAAACTATATTACGATCTGATGGACCTCATTATATGATGTTACTTTGTTTTATGATTTCACCATGATTATGATGTTACTATGTTATGCGGTTACGATGTCATGATTATCATATGATTTCTTTATTTTACGATTACAGTATATGTTTATATGTTTTCATTAATAAGATGTGAAATATATGATTTGCTACGTGGATACCATCTTATTATATGAATTATTGAAGTGTTATATGTCATACGCATCTATGATGAACTAAAAAGGTTATATGAAATAAAATGATTTTTGATAACATGGATCAATTGGCGATCAATGGGAAATGCTTTCTATAAATTTGTATTTTGCCAAATACTAACCTAGAGGACACAAGGGCTATGGGATAGCCAGTTACTTGATCTAATATATTGAAAAAAAACATGTTCGTACAGTAAACCTTAGTAGCCAAAAATGAGGATACGATAACACAAACTGATAATCCCGATAGCAACAAAGTATGAGACGATAAGGACGTAGGGCCAGTATGTTGAGAGCGATGGATGTGTTTCCCACGCTATGTTTCCATGAGACCTGAGGTCGTGGAAGGGCCTTGCTGAGACACGCTCCCCATGTTGTTGTGATGACGATGGTCGGATTCCTGTTAGGGGAGGATAGGTCCGATGTTCAGCCGATGCTATCGCTCTCAAGTTCTATGTGGTCAGGTCGGTGAGTTTGACATCCACTTTTGTACTAGCAGAGGAAGGATAGGGAGGATGCAAGACGTAGGTTATGATGGGAGGATGTGTTAGTTAAAACTGTTGAGGGTTGAGTATTCCTTGATTCTGAGTTAGTGGTAGTAGGTACCCTTCCTTGTAAATGATTGATTAAACTAATGTAAAGATAAAGATAATGATGTGAAATCGTAAAGAATTAACTGCTAAATAACTAAGGATGTTAAAGTAATTGTACTATATATATTATGTTGGTTCTTCTACATGGGGTATAAATACTAGTATTAGTTAGCAAGTATGCATAGGCGGGATGGGGTTTGTCTATAGTACATTTATGATCTGTGCATATGCTGGCCACGCATCCACACATTGCACATGTACACTAGTATCAATAGACAAACACTTAACATATTGAATACATGTATAAGTTGTTATAAGTAATTAGGTTAATCATGCATTGATCGAATTCATATAATGAATATAAAGTTATTTAAGATATGTAAAACAAGTCAATTAAGCTATGTATTACTTGTTGGTAAACATTGTGATAAACAATTGAGACAAGAGTCGTCAGCTAACATTGTAATCTGAGAATTGTTGTAAATAAGGTAATGGTACTGTCTAATTAATTAGTAAGATTGTTTAAGCCCTTAGGGGTGCTTTGTTTAGAAGAACGAGGATACTATGTTGATGTTAGGGTACTCATGTGATAAACAAATAATTTAAAAAAAATTAAAACATTTTTATTAAATTCACCATTTATTATTACTTTGTGGTGACTTAATTAATATTATTACTTAATTAAATGTTATTTTAATAATATTACTATCCATGTCATAACAATTGCAATATAGGTAAAATGTAAATATTGATTAATAAATGATTAGAGTGTGATTATTTCCATTACTAAGTTAAACATAATAGGATAACAATTCTTGAATGGATGCGATGTGATGGAAAATGGTTAAAACTATTTATTTATTCAATACGAATCTTAGAAATTAAATTTCAAGATAAGTCATCTTGACGGATGCGGTAAACCACTAAGACACACCTTGTCCAAGTTGAAAAGGTCAACTATTTATATAATATTTTATTAATTACACTAATAACATTAAATACAAAGGTGGTGAATAGACTTGTGATTAATGAACCTTGTCCCGAATGGATAACCTTTGGGTAATGATTCCCACTGTAATAAATACTTACGACCATCAATCAAAATCAAATAAATTTACCGTGAGTGTAATTGATTATTCGGTACATTGATTGTGAAAAATACATTTTTATAATGTAACGTGTATGAATGAACTAAGTGAAAGGAGTAAATGTTTGAGGGGCTCGAGAGGGGGAGTTTGGGGTGGTGGAGTAAGCCCAAGGTCTTCTGAAGGAAGGAAATGTATATAGAGGGGGAGAAAGTTGAAGGTAAGGGGGATATAGCTAAGTGGAGAGAAAGGTTTTGAGAACCTAAGTAAATATTGCTCTCGGGATTATAAGTTTGTGAGCTCGGGGGCTTGGAAATCCTTTGATTTCCAAGGGCCGGCATGATAATAGCTAGTTGGTAGGGTGGACACATCATCTTGGCTGACTAAGAAAATATAAACATAACCTGCTACAACCTACGGTCTACTAGCATCAGCATCAGGTAATTTCCTTGATTATTTATTTTATTTCATTATTATGTTGAAACATACTCTGAAACCTGCATATACCTTACTACTTACTGATTTATTACTGTGAAACATGTTCTTATGTTGAAAACACAAATTGTTGAAGGAAAATATTGATATGTTAGTTTATTTTTAAATACGAATGTATGATTATTGAAGACAAAACAGTATACTAAATGTCATTTAAAAGCATACAATTTTCATTATAAATTTACTCACATATACCTGAATAAGTTAATACATAGAAAAGTAACATAGAAGATGACTTAGGGCTCTGTTGAAAAACGGAGCGGTACACTTATATTTCTCTTAAAAAATAAAAATAGATATTACAACATTGTTTCATTACCCATTTGTTTTCATTATTGTATCTTCATTACCAAAAATCGAGGTTCTTCCCAAAATCCAGTGGAAGGTCTTGCAGGGCTAGCCAAGCTAGCCTTTGCTAGACAATGTATACTGTCTTCTAGGTTAGCGTATTTATAATTTACAAGTAGCTATCGGGTGTCGAAATCATATTTCTTATTCATAGTACAAAGTTCTATCTATGCATGCTAATTCTTTTTATTTTCTTTATCAGAGGAATTATCAAATAGAATTAAAACAAAGCAGACATTGAATGTTTCAGCCACACTACTCTTTTAAAACTATCAAACATCGAATTGCAGCACCAGGTAGAAAAAAAAAGTTATAGTATGGAACAGGCTTTTCATTACCAACGAAATCATCAACCACTACCACGATAGCACACGGTCAACGCATTTCCAAGATTTAAATGGATCAAGTAATTTCCAGGTTTCACGATTTATCAGCTTAGTCACATACTTTTCCATTCTTCAACCTAAACTTTTAAGAGGAAATCTCAATGATTATCATTCTAGAAATCAAATCTATAGTCTAAAAAAAATTCTTTTGCAAACCCTGGTTCTTTCCAGAGTCAAACAAAACAATAGCTAGGACTATGGCCTTCCAAAAGAAAAACATAGAAGGGTTACACAGCTCCCCTTTCGACCAACATTTTATTCAACACGTTAACAATAGCATATAGACGAAATTCAAAGAAAAACCTAGGTCACGGAATCAAATCCCTCTGGGGTTTGCAGGAAAATCAATGTTGGACAGACATTTTTACATGACCATAAAACAAACACAAATAGCTACGCATTCCTACAGTATCAACGTATGCCCTGTAAACATTGTCACAAGAGATTCGAAAAACCCTAATGGCCATTGAAACATATCTCTAACCCAAGCATTTAGAACCATCAACTACAGAGTTTAGTAACCAAAGGTTGGGGATAGAAAACCCCTGGAGTAGCCCACTTAGCCAACACAAACGTTTCAAAAACAATTGACAGAAGTATATCATTTTCAACGATTATAGAGTGTTCTTTCAAAAACAAAACAAAACAACTAGCTACAGGACAGAATGGCAATCGGCATTTACAGGTTCAAAAAAACTTCATCCACACCATAGGAAAGAAAACGCAGAGACAGAGAAATTATAACATTTATACATTCAGTATGAGTGAGGAGCTAATAATTACAATATCCATATGTTCTGTACACCATTATTTTAAATTTGAATAGCAACATAACAAAACACCAAGGTTTGTTCTTCAATTCCAAAACCCAAGTCAAGCCCCATGATTTTTACTTACAGGGGAGGAGATTCTTACAACACTAACATTTCATAATCCCAGTTACATCAAATAGGATTTTCAACGATGCATCAGATCCCAGGCCAAGCCAATGGCGACCTCTCGGAGATTTGAAATTGGAGTGAGCCAAATGGCTTCACGAATCTCCCCATTATCATTTGATCAAACTCTTCTCCAAAACTACCAAGATAGGTAAGGGCGAAGGGTTGAGAGCACCGAGGACTTACAAGTCAAAACGATTGTTACAGTCATAGTGCTTCTCGCCTTATTACACGCAGAAGAGCTACCATACCTGCAAACACACAATTGGTGACAGAGTTAGGGTTTGACGGTGTAATAATGTAAACGAAACCAGCGAATATTAGCATTTAACTATTGTTGTATGTTACCTGTAAAGATTCTTCTCTTTCACCTTCGTGTCTTCAAAACCCTGCTCTGGCCATGAGCGAAGCTCAGGCTAGAGCCAAACCCTCATATCCAAAGGGTGAAATGAAGTCACGATTGGGGAAAGCCAGGGAGGAAACCCTTGCTCGAACCTTGGTCTAGCTGGACAAGCCACGTGACTATCACATGAAACATTAAAGACTTACAACCACCACGATAGGAGCCACAGTCTTGCAAACATTATGGTATAAGTCGCATGGGTGCAATGCCTTATCATTTTAATACTTAAACAAAATTCTTCAACTCCCTCATGTTAAAAATTTAGGGTGATGCCACTTCTAGAGGTTTTACATAGGGTAAGTATCAAGTTTTAACCACCATACGGTACCTACAAAGAAGACAACATTAAAGCATATGTTAGCAAAATTTCTAAGTAAGTCCATAGGCTTCCCATATTCACACCTTACCTCTCGGCAATCTCGTCAGAAGCGTTTATTCAAACCCCAGAGTTTCAGGGTGCTTCAACTTCAATCATTAGTTGCATCATGCCTGAGATTTGACATTTAACATTTCAATCATACATTTGAGCATACAAAAGAGAGAGAGGCTGCAAGTTATGTTCCATAGTATTAAAACTTTTTCCGCGTAGAAAATATGTTTGACGAAAGAACCACTTTTGCTAGGTGCCATAAACCTCTTCATTTATTAAAGTCAAGTACCATTACAGTGCTGAAGTTAATTTTGTATTAACATTGACTAAGCTAAGTAGATTAGTAAGAGGAAGAATTTTTTTTATTTTGCTAATTTTTGGGAAATTACATATTCCCAAGCATACTACTCAATTCCCAACTCATACAACACTATAGTGCATAATATACTACCACTTATCCCCTATCAGCCTACACAACACAAAGATCATGTCCCCCTTCTCTATGGCGTAGTCCCTCAGGTTGTCCCCATTCCCTTTTAGTTCTTTGGCATAGGATGGCCAAAGAGTCTACATGCTCGGATTCAAAGGATATTAGCTTTATGGTAGGTTTTTCTCAGATGGGAACGACTCCCATTAACACTATATTTGTAGGGTTGGAATTAACAAGTATGAACTATATTTTTCCTCCCTTAGGTACCAACATGAAGGATATTTCCCATGAAGGATATATTCCTGGATGAATGATAGCAATACTAAAGCTCTAATATTAATTACTCACCTTTTATGAGCATGCTCAAAACTAGCCATGTCGCTCTCATGTGGAATAGAGTTTCCCTTATAATCCTAGCTTATTATAATATATTCAAAAAAAATTAATTAAGTCACTCTCATAAGAATGGGTATATGGACCTTAGGAAAAAATCAATACATAAGGTTTTCAAGTAAGAATGGTGACATAGGTTAATAAATCACTAGGGTCATCTTCCCCTTAGAACCCCTTTCACTTCCTACTCCCATGGAATCATAGGTCCCCATATCTTCATCGTAGTTATTCATATGTAGTGATCCAACACTTTTTATTATAATATATCATTCTACATATTAAAATACAATTGATCATGCTAGACCGTTTATAGTTGGATTATAGCCATTTCATTATTACATACATATAAGTACATTTTGGGGTAACAAATGGGGTTTTACAAACTGTTTTTCAATAACTAGATTGCTGGAGAAGAATTTTTGTGGTTGTTTAATATAATATCAACAACATGAAAATTAATTGATGGAATCAACAAGAACCATCATAAACATTCTTTTAGAAATTTCAGGACCAACTTGTTATACACTAATTAGAAACTGTTAACCAGCGTCAACACTTATCTTTACTTTGTTAGTATATTGTTGTTGGACGCATATGCTTTGTAAATCGTCCCGTAGTATTATATTTCCCATGGTATTGACCCACAGTATTGGGCATAGACTTAGTATATAAGTGTGTGTTGAGACCAATAAAGGTACGGTGAAGTTATTTGTATTGAGCTTTCTCAAATGAGGTTGCCCGCTCTATGTGTCCTACGATCAATAAAGTGTTTCTGAGTTTTGTTATTACTGCTATCTCGTGTATTTTCATTAATTAATTGTTTTAGGTTCATCATATCTAGTATCATAGCACTTTTTTGGGCTCGTTGGGTGAAATTTCTACTAATCGTTTTTTGCATCTGTTGCAAGTCCGGATAGGGGAATAATCCCTATCCACTTAAATGTGGGAAGTACTTAGGAATAATCCCTAAAACTCATTATGAGGAGTACCACCAAAACCCCAAAGTAGCTATCCCATTGAGAGAACCTGCTAGCGGAAAGGGAAACGACCCTTACTTGATTGACTAATCCGGAATTCCCACCCGTGAGGTAAGCCAAGATTTGTCATTTGTGGAAAAGCAGTTATCGGTTTTACCTAAGCCATGCAGTGAGGGGTACTTACCCACTATGAAAGCCGTCAAACAACATTAGTGGCTAAGTGAGTCCCCTGAACCATTAGGAAGCTGAGCATATATGGGGTCCATATCTATTTTCAGCTCATAAATTGCAAATTTCCTCTACCCAAAACTATTGTCAATCACTTCTGTGTTGTTGCAGATCCATCTGTTGCCGATCACTTCCATGCCATTGCAGCTCCATCTGTTTCCAATCACTTCTCCACCATTGCAGATCCATTTGTTTTCGATCCCTTCTGCACCGTTGCAGATCCATTTCTGAAAAAAAATAAAAAATAAAAAAATCTCCATTTCTAAAATTTTGTTTTTCCACTAGATCTCCCTTGTTTTAACTTTGTTTCCCTTAAAAATTCCCTGACACCCCTGGAATCCCATTCTGAATATTTCATTCGTGAGGACCCTCTCCTAAATTCCACTTCCCAAAGCCAGAAATTCCACATTTGTCTACCTTTAGGCTTTGCCATAACTTCTTCGATTTTCACCCAATTGCCTTCAAATTTTACCACATTGTTCATTTCATATTTCTGCTTATTTGTCCCTCTGTGCCAAATTTTCTCATTCTTTCACCCCACTTCTGAAATCTCCCTTTTCTGCTTCCCTGTCCCTTTGAAAGTGTCCAAAACCTAGTCAAACCCAAATTACCCATCAATTTTTTTCCCAAATCCATATTTTCCTTTACTAAAACAATTTCTGTTTTTGTTTATCTACCCACTCAAAAAACAAAATTTTGGTTATGGTTGTCACTCGCGTAGGAGCAAAAACCATGGAGTAAGAACTTGGAGCCCTCAAAACCAAACTCCAGGATCTAGATGAAAAATTTCTCGGCCTCCATCTTGAGCATTTAGCCATGAACAATAAACAATAGTTAAAGTCTTCTTTAGACAATTCATTCTCTTCTTCCAGCAATTTCTGTGATCCGAAGCTTGATTTTCCTCACTTCAATGGTATTGATCCGACTAAATGGATCTATCGGGAAGAACAATGTTTCAGTCTGCATAATACTTTTGATGTCAACAAAGTTCCACTTGTATCCTTTCGTTTGGTATAGGAGGCTCTTCAATGGTACAGTTGGTACATCAAGGCTTATGATGAGCCCAAATGGACAGTTTTTTCCAACTCATTTTGCAACGATTTGGTCGTAGTGCGTTTGATGACTTCACAGGAGCACTCACTAAACTTCGCCAATTTGGCATTGTGAGAGAGTATCAGAAAAAATTTAAGAAACTAGCCAATCACACAGAAGGATTATTTGATGAATTCTACAGGAGTTGTTTTATCAGTGTTCTTAAGGATGAAATCCGCTCAGAGGTCAAAATGTTATGTCCCAACACAATGATGGAAGCCCTTAGGTTGGCTAAGTTGGAAGAAGACAAGATTGCAGCCCAACAGTGCTCCAAACCCACTTTTGTTCCCTTGAGAAATATTGGTTCCCAACAACCTCCCATCCCACCCACTCCTCGACCAACTCCTATCAAGCATTTATCTGAAACAAAGATGTGGGAAGGCAGAGAAAAAGGGCTTTGTTATAATTGTCATTTGAAATTCACTCGGGGACATAGATGTGTTGACAAAAAGCTCTATCTCTTAGATGTGGATTCTTCACTTCCCTCTGAAATTGGTGAAGAATCTCCAGATACAATAGATGACCAGGTCTCCATTCAAGAGATGCCTATTGACCCTCTGTCTCAGGATGACCAGCCAAAGATATCTCTCCATTCTTTATCCGGAATCACCACCCCCAAAACAATGCGGGTTAGGAGTTACTTCAAGAAGATCTTTCTTACAATACTCATTGATTCTGTTAGCACTCATAATTTCATTAACCATCGGATCGCCAAATAGGATGATTGTTTTGTTCATCCTTGCTCCAACTTTGAAGTCATGATTGCTAATGGGGGCACATTACCTTGCAAGGGGAAGTGTCACAATGTGCGTATCTCTCTAGAAGATTATAACCCGTTCTCTGACATGTTTGCCTTGTCCTTAGGCGGATGTGATGTGATTTTGGGCATTCAATGTTTATGCACTCTTAGCCCCATCTTATGGGATTTTTCATCTTTGGATGTAGTTTTCAGTCAATCGGAAACAACACAAATTTACGGGCTTACAACCAAGGTCTCTTTGCATCATCAGTTCACATCACCTGAAAAAGATCCTTAAGAAAAATTCATATGGTGCCATCACTTAGCTCCATTCCATTCAGATGCACCCATCAGCAGTCTCCAATACTTCCTTGGATAGATATCCGAGTGTCTTTGCTAAACCAGTGGGATTGCCGCCTTCAAGAGACCTTTCCGGTACGAATTTAGCCGCATCTACATCTCAGAAGGAAATGATGGCTATTTTTCATGCAGTACAAAGTGGCAACCATACCTATTAGGGAATTATTTCTACATCAAGATTGATATTCAAAGTCTGGAAAATTTCCTAGAACAATGGGTCTCCTCCCTAGCACACCTGAATTGGGTTATCCAACTCATGGGTTATGCCTATGCAATCACTTACAAGACGGGTAAGGACAATATGGTGGAATATGCTTCTTCTCGTACATTTGATGACCCAATTTCTCTTACAGGGCTATATCTTCTATGAACTACATGCTTCTCCATCGGTAGGGCACTCTGGGTTCCTCAAAACGTATGATCGAGAACAATATAACTTCTTTTGGAAGGGACTAAAAAATGACAATTCAACAGATGGTTGTTGACTGTGATACTTGCCAAGTCAACGAGGGTGAAACGACACTCCTTTCGGTACTACTCAAACCCTTTCCCATCCCTACACAGATCTGGACAACTATTTCTATGGATTTCCTTGAAGCACCCCAGTGGTACAATACCACATCTAGCATGACACCATATGAAGCAATCTATGGAAAGGCACCGCTAGTTCTTCTTCCATACACCCTCAGCAGTTCCCCAGTTTAGGAAATTGACTCGGTTCTTCGAAACTGCGATTAGATTCTTCTCATTCTATAGGACAATCTTCACATGGTAAGAATTCAACTGAAACAACAAGTCGATCAGAACCATTCTAAGTGCACTTTTCATGCAGCTGATATGGTTCTTCTTCGTTTACATCCTTCCAAGCAATCCTCCCAGAAGCTCAAAAAGTGTCAGCTTCTCTCTCAATCTATCACTGGGGTATTAATTCAGTGGCACGGAATGCAACTCGAGGATGCTACAGGGGAACCAATCATTCATATTCCGCATCAATTTACACATCTAAAGCTTTGACAACAAAGATTTTTCTAAGGGAGACGGGATGTTAGGAACCTGTGTCAACCCTTCTCTTTACTTTGTTAGTATATTGTTGTTGGACGCATATGCTTTGTAAGTTGTCTCGTAGTATTTGTTGATCCATAGTTTGTATTAGCCTGTGGTATTGACCCATAGTATTGGGCGCATATGCTTTGTAAGTTGTCCCATAGTATTATATGTCCCATGGTATTGAGCCATAGTATTGGGAATAGAATTAGTATATAAGTGTGTGTTGAGACCAATAAAGGTACGGTGAAGTTATTTGTATTGAGCTTTCTCAAATGAGGTTGCCCACTCTATGTGTCCTACGATCAATAAAGTGTTTCTGAGTTTTGTTATTACTGCTATCTCGTGTATTTTCATTAATTAATTATTGCAGGTTCGTCACAACAACTAGATATTTGGAATTATCACTTTTGGATGCATTTTTAATGTAGTTCTTAGTTCCACAAATCAAAGCCATGGATCTAAACGACATAATGGAAACCATAACTCTATAAATTCATTCATGTTAGTAGATATTATACACATAGTCTATTATGAAAGAAAAACATCACTGAAGATATTCAACTATACCCTATACAAGATTATGAATCAATGGTGGGTTGCTTTGAGCCTCTTTATATATATATAGATCCTTTGGTCGAGTCTTCAACCAAGCACCATATTAGGGAATAAAGAGAATATCCAAATCTCCAATATTTTGGATGTAGAGTTCTAGAATAGGAAGAAGGGTGATTTCTATGCACCCGATTCATGGGAGGGTTTAGAGGGGGGTGTATCCCATGTTCCCCCATTTGGGGTGCAGGGGAATGGTTTCTTCTCTTCAAGATTTTTACGGTGGATCCCCTAAGGTAAAATTTTCTAGACCCTTTTATTGTATTTTGGTTCCTTCTCGAACCCTCATATAAAGTGTACAAAAGGTGGGTTACCCCCAACATTATACTACAAGAGAGACATAAGAGACCATTGTAATTTGTTTACCTCATAACAATAAAAGATCCAATCTCCATTTGATCTATGATTTTACCTACATACAATAGTGTTTCCACATAAATCTTCATTGTTATTGTTGTTTTCTTCTATTTTCATAATTTTCTAACATCTCGTATCAAAGACTAAAAAACTTGCAGTAATAGGTTCTTATGTGAGTGGGGGTTGCAATAATTATAGGAGGTTTGTCCAAGTTCAATATTGAAAATTGTGAGGGAAATAATTTATCCATATAGAATATGAGGCTATAGGATTTGTTGGTTCATAAGGACCAATACCTGGCCTTGAAATGACTTATAGAAAAAAACAAGTAGAATACGAAATGAAGACACAATAAAGATGGGAAGAAAGATGGTTTTTACAATTCATCTTTGCTTAACAATTTTCTCCTTGTTCAATGTTATTGAAGAAAATACCATAGAATCCATTTGGGAGAATCTTAGGGGGATATATGAGACTAAATCGAAAACAAGTAAGGGTTTCCTGGAAATAACACTTTATCATCTGACGATGAAGGACAAAACCATTGTGGTAGATCATTTGGATGAGTTGAATACCCTAATCAAGAAACTATTTTCAATTGTTGTAATGGTGGAGTATGAGGACAAAGCAATAATTTTGATATATTTCCTCCCACATACTTGGGATCATATGGTGACGAACATTACCAACTCATCATATGGTATGATAGAATTGTACAATGTGGGAGCTACTTTTCTAGAATAGTTTCAGGCTAAAATGTCTCTAGATCTCTCTACAAATGAACCCTTGTCTATGAGAGGGTGACTTAGAGGAAGGCGTCAAAAAGGGGGTTCAAAGTCCATTTCAGATTCTAAAGGATGAAAAAAGGGAAGTTATAGAATTCTGGGAATCCACGGAACTCAAGGAAGGACTGTTGGTATCTAAATAAGGAAATGAAGGATGAAAATAAAATTCAACCATTAGTTGAATCTAGTACAATAGATTTATAAGAAATGTCACATTCCCCATTGCCTCGGTTCACTTCAGAGACGATGGGGAACACTCTGATACATTGTTTTTTAACAAAACCTTCCCATTTCACCCATAGCTGCAATGGATTTTGATCCACAATCCAACCATCCGCAATCCACAATCTGCATTGTGGGATTCAAAGTGCGGAATTCCATCATCACAACATCGCCAAATCACCATTCCGCTTTCTGCAATCCGCATTGTAGGATTCGAAAATGTAATGTCCAAAATCCATCCTCCAACGAAAACACGCTTCCAAAATCCGCAATCCACATTGCGAAACTCGAGATTGCAGAAGTCCAAACAAATCCTATGAAAATTCCTCTTCTGCATTGCGGCTTGCGGGAATGTGGAAGTCCAATCGCAATTCTCTGGAGCCTTCCCCTTCTGCAATCCACAACTTTGAATTACAAAAATAAAAAATGCGGAGGTCCCAAATGCAAATCCAATGCTGATTACTAGTCTCCGCAATCTGCATTTCATATGCGAGAATGCGGAACCACACCCCCTGCAACAACAAAATTCCAGGCTTAATAAGTCACTCATCCTTAATCCAAATTGGGCAAGGTTGGTACCATTGAAAATCTATTGGAGAGCTCTATCCTTTGGTGTAATCCCCTATTCCATCTGAGGTCTCTAAACTTGTCCATTTTCCAGCTGAATTTATACTTATAACTCCCTTCCATGTTCTTTTAACCTTCAACAAGAACTCTACTTACCTATTTCCTAAATTCATCCTTCCTTTGACCCACATAGAGGCTATGAACACCACATGGTCCATACCACTCCTTTTCCATGTCTAGGTGGGGCCAAGCAGTCCTTCAAATCATGTATGCAATGCATAAAGGAACATACAAGGTGAATAAAACTAAGGTCAATTCATACATCTAACACATGTAAAATTATCAAGGAATGAAACTCATGCATTGAAGGAAGCATCCATCATAAACTCAACCTTTTACTCAAGCTTACGTATGGCCTACTTATCAATCAAATTCATTTAAGCATTCATTTAATAACTTGAACATAATCGGATAGACATAGCACATGAATATCATCAAAATTTACACCACAAAAACACTTATCTTTAGATCTGAAGTTGCCCCAAGCAACTGGCTAAGTGAGAGCAATGTTCCACTTAAACTTAGGTCTCTGTCCACCCTATATTGTTTCAGCTAAGAGACCACCCTCGAGTTGGGTTGTGTATCCACTAAGGAGGGATAATGGCTCTCTCACAGTCAAGGTCTCATCCCTATGCTAAACCAAACTATAGCTGGGTTTATTAAGCATTCAAGGGAAAATTAACCATCCTAATCCAACCCACAGTTGGGTTTATCAAGCATATCAGGGAAACCTTGTAACCTACCTAGACTTGAAACGATTCTATGTTTGTGAAAAAAAAAATTACTTTAAATTTCAATGTAAATTTTTATATTATTGGCCAAGGATGGTCAAGGATGACTGTAATTGAATAATATTATTATTTAATAAATTAAAATAGGAGACACACATCCAAAGAGAACTATTGAAGAGTGTTCACTGACCCACTAGGAGGAATGAAACTGGTGTAGAAGGAAATGGACAAGTTGCATCATCTGCACTCACTTACTGGTTGTTGCATGGGGGAACTTACCTAAAAATGTGGTCATGTTCCCCAAGGATGGTGGAACTCAGAAGGTGGCTCATTAAATGTGAAACTGACCCAAAATACCTATGCAATCTTTATAACCGTCGAATTGAGTAGTATCTCGGAACCTTTTCCTTGTGCTGGCTAGAAACTGCTATGTTGAGCACACAAGAGATTTGATGAGGGGATGCTAGCTATTGAGTTGTAGAGTGAGACTGTCTTATGCTGTTGAGTTGCAGAGAGAGTGATT
Organism: Larix kaempferi; assembly: GCA_027924585.1. Lineage (NCBI taxonomy): Eukaryota > Viridiplantae > Streptophyta > Pinopsida > Pinales > Pinaceae > Larix > Larix kaempferi. The sequence goes on from BSBM01001065.1 coordinate 6,269,811, forward strand.
TGTATGCAAGTCTTCATGATTGCTGAAGTACAAAGAGAGTGTTTTGTAGGCAAGTCCTCATGATTGCTGAAGTACAAAAGAGTGTTTTGTATGCAAGTCTTCACGATTGTTGAAGTACAAAAAGATTGTATTGCTTCTACATAGTATCTCCGTCTTGGTGGTTCAATGAATAGGCTTGGGGGTCCAAAAGCAAGTGATATTAGCTTCTTTTTGGAGAAGGTTGGGAGGAACGGTCCTCTTTGGGTGGTTATCCACCCTATCAGTTATCAGGTTCTACTTTTTTTTTAATTTATTTACTTCTAAACTATTGATCTATTTATGAAAACTGTATTTATATGTTATCATAGTTTCCAGATGTTTCATAGATACCAGTTAGCTATTAGACTGTTAATAGATAGAAATGATATTTAGTTCATGTGTAAATGTTGTCTACAAAGATATGAAATATGATAGTATGGTGAATTAAAATCCTTCCTATATTTTTCCTTTTCACCATAGGTAATGTCCTCTAGTACATGAAGTTAGATTAACTAAATAAACAATAGATGATCTCATAGATTTAATTTTCTGATCGAATGTATGACTTATAGTAAATTCTGTTATAACATAAAGGAAGCAAACATTTATGATTAAATAGATAGTCCATTATACTTCTTCACAAACATACATAATACAATAGCTAGGAAATGTGTGTTTTCGAGTTTAAATCCTAACAGAATTCATATCAATTTTATAGAAGTATGACATTATGGAACTATAGAATAAACATCTTTCGTAACCCTAGATAAACCCTACAAGTATTGAATCTCATAAACAAAGTATGGTATACATTAGTATTACTTATAATAAAATAATACAAATCAAAACAAAGATCCTAAATTGTGGAAAACACATTCACATAAGCAATAAGATATCTTATAAAATACATTATGAAATTATTTTGATATTGCTTGATATCCCCATAAAGTATCAATATATAGTGCACATTTAAATTGAATATTGGCTAAATCCTTCCATCATAATCATAATAGTAAGTCGAGTTTAAAGGATAGTTTAGGGTCCAACCCTGTAACTTGTTAACGATATATAACAAAGTATTAAAATCACCAACTATGTCAAGGGGTGAACCCTGAAGACATCACGCAATATCAAATATCATATAGTCGTAAGACTGTAGTAAAAACATATTTAAATATGCCAGAAATCAAAACGATTATCATAGTATCAACCGACAGAACTATTATAATCGTGTAACAAGGTTCGAGACCCGTAAGGGCTCACCCTAAATTCATTTAAACATTATGAACCGGGTTTAATACAACCCATGATGTCATCTAAATTAAAAATGATACAGTTGGTCCCGACATCTATAAGTATAAACTATAAAAAATAAAAACTTAATCAAATTCCTAATACAGTCGAATTAACCATAGTGACATAGAACGCATCAAGAACAGAGCTCGATGACATCTAATGGATACATCGATGCCATCTTATTTATACAAGTTATAAAAAAATATTTCATTTAAGGGTCAAGGGTTCGAGTCTCAAGAGAGAGCTCGCCCGGTCTTAATTTTTTTACACAATATAAAATTATAAATACAAAATCTAAATACTTGACAGGGTTTAGGGTTTAACCCTATGGAAATCATACCATTTCAAAACCAAGAAACAATATTGGCGCATTGCAACATATTTACGAAGCTATGAAGTAGGGCTTGGCCCCAAAACAAAATACATATTGATGATTACCAAAATACAAATAAATAAACTGTCAATGAGGCCAAGAGAAACCAACATTGTTAACATTTTCAAGTTGATACAAGTATCGAAACCAGTAACCCTATTTATTCCACAAATGAGTACAAACACAGTGAAAACTGCTCGGTTCTACCAAAATAGTACCCAAAACAAACAAACAGAAGTTTAAATTCTTTTACAATAGTGGGTCGAAACCCCAACACTGGATTTTATCCATAGGACAGGTACATTATCAACGCCATCATAAGGAAATGCCAAATAGCTCACATTCATAGTCAAACAATGCTAGAAAACCATCGCCGCAATAAACTATTGTTGACAGAGGTGTCATTCTTGTGGATATGCCCGAAGCTTACCGTTGTTCCCAACCACTCGAGCTGCCTTCCCTTTTTCCAAAGCTATCATCGAGAATCAAGTCAAGACTAGAGGATTGGTAAAAACCCCTGTCAAACAAGAAAATGAGTGTTTAAAAGTTTATTAACAGCGTATAAAGAATATTTACAAATAGTTAAAATCCATTGCAGAACCTTACCTTCACAAGACTCGAACTCAATCGAGAGCTTCCCAGAAGTAAGTTTGTTGAAATCCAAGTGAGGAGAACAGTAACCTCTCACTGTAACCATAACCATTGAAGACCACGATAACAACTTAATGTTAATCACCTCTACAACTAAGTTTAAATTGAAACTACGTTCAAGTTGCTCATGGCCATGGCGGTCGAGAGAGCATGGCTCTCCATCCCTCTGAAAAACATAACAAGAATGAAAAATACCAAACCTTTAGTGCATGGATAGTGTTTTTTCCCTATACGTGGAATCCACTCACTAAGTCAATCACGTGGGCACATTTAATGCGTGACCTGCCAACCACTATCGATTATATATCAAACTCCATTGCTATAGTTTTATGCCATCATTTATATGATAGTTCAATACATTCACGTTGAATTGTCTTTAACCACTTTCATATAGTTTGGTTCACAAATAATCAATGCCATCAAGATTTTCCTAGGAACCTCGAACCCTATAGTGAAGATTTAACCCAGCAATATAAGTACAACGTGAATAGACTATAAAAATAAATGTTTATCACCATTGAGATTGGATTAGGAATCTCCAACTCTTCAGTTGAGATTTGACTAAGTATTATAATTGCAATCTAACCAGTAAGGAGGAAAGAAGTTGTTTGTCACCATAATATCCTCGGTCATTATATCAACACCAATTCTATGGATGCATTTTCTCACCTGTAACCTGGTGAAGTGGCAGATTGCATTAGCTTAAAGCTAAGAAAGCTTCAGCTCATCACAAGGAACCCCTTCAACAAAAGAAATACATGTTCAGTATTAACATCGTAATTATAACTACAATATTGTATTACGACCAAAAGAATGACAAATTAAATATCAACGTCGTCTTAAGCATTACATCATCATATTAAAGATGGTAAAAAATAACTCTATATTCAGTGGTTAAGACGCATTAAATAAACGATGAATTTTTTTAAATCAAATAAGTGTCGCCATTACAAATTATAGTTAAGCAATTAACAAGGATTTAAACATTCATGATTATAGTTTCCGCATAGTAAATTGTAGCATTTATACTACACAGAAAGTTTTTAATTTTTATGAATTTTAGAGGTGTTACAAACCTACCCATGCTAAACCAACCTGCAGTTGGGTTTGTCAAGCATATCGGGGAAAGAGGGAGGATATTTCTAAGATAGAGAGCTCAACCACAGAGCTACATGCATCTCAACACTCGGCATACATGGCACCCACATTACCTACCTCACCCAGCACAAGGAAAACCCTCTTCTTGGTTGCACGTTCCCTCAAGGCCCCTTCTCTCCCAGTGCTATTTAGGGTGGGCATAGAAAGGTTCAACTACTAGTTTTATGAGATTTACATCCTTCATTGGGTTCTCAATCATTCCAACCCTAAATCGACCTTATACCTCTGTTAATCCAACTGGCTCTTCTCATAGTTGCAGATTAAACTATATCCCACAGTTTAACTCTCTGCAACATAACCCACGTATTTTCATGCCTTCCTCAAGCTCCTAACACTGTGTCATTCCTTGCCATACAAATTTCTAGGGTCACCCACATTTCACTGACTTCATGATCCAATTTCTCAACCACCTTCTGTAACAACAATAAATGTCAGCATGGGGAGTCAAATGGGTTCCTAAATGAACAAGTTGCAGCATGAGTACCAATCAAATAACCCCCTCACCTTTATTTAGTGGATACACTTGGCCCCTTCTCATTAGTTGCATCCCTTATCCAATTTCTTCGTAATTCATTGCAATATTTAAATGTTTACATCATTTACAATATTCATGTCTTAATAGCACATATATAATCAAATTGTTAAATACTTTCCTATGAAATTAAACCTTAAGCATCCACTAGTGGGGCCTTGGCCTTGAGCTCCACACTAGGGTAAACAAACATTTATTTACACAATAGTTACATTGAATTCAATAAACACTAAAGGAAAAATAATGGTATTACAATTCCCTCCCCCTTAAAACAACACCATCATCGGTGTTCTATAAACTAAACAAAAATGGGAATGCCTCTCTCATGCAATACTCGAGCTCCCAGGTGGCCTCTTCGAGACTAAGGTGCTTCCACTGCACCTTCACCTATTCGATGGCCTTGTTATAGAGCAAAGTAACCTTTATTTGAGTACGCACAAAGGCTCCACTTGGAACTCTCCCTCGGGTTCCGCCTGTATCACATGCCACTCAATTATATGATTAGGATCATGTACATATTTTGTTAGATTTTGAGCATTAATTCAACATACTCTAGGGTCTTTACTAAGAGAATAACATGTATTGCATATCAAGCATATCAAGCATGTATCAAGCATATCAAGCAATCACATAAGACAATGGACACACAGAGTTTCACTGGGGAAAACCATAAAGGTGAAAAACCCCACAACTTTCTCAGAGATAGAAAGAGCAATGATACAACCAAATACAAGAGATAGTCTTCTACTAGCAGCTACTCCTCCTCAACTAGTTCTCTACTTTCTGATTGATGTAAGAGTGAGTAATGAGATGATCAAATAGAGATCTCCCGATCTCTATTTATACTTGTCCTGTCCTGCCCAATAAACTAATAGGGCCAACTTGTCTAACTGAGTCTAATAACCCATGGTTACATTAATCCGGGTCGACCCCACACTTGGTGTTTTAATAACCCATCACAGCAAGTTACGACACTTGTGACACTTGTCAATACAAATGACAACACTTCCATATTAAGGAATAATACCATCTCTATAGGAGTACAATATACATAGGTGAAATACATTCCAAAGTTACATATACATCAACACTCCCTCTTAAATAGGAATTTATTTCTCGACAAAGATCTGCTAGCACAAGTCTTCTTCTCTAGGTCATCGTCACTGGATCATCATCATCGAATCATCGTCATCGAGTCATCGTCATCGTCACTGCTGCTGCTATCTCAATCAATATCCAATCTACTCGTCATAGGAATTTCTACAGAGCCAGTCCTTTTTCATACTGGATGTAGGCCCGCCCCCTGCAAGTATTCATCATCTACAGAGCTAGCCTTTTTTCATGCTGGATGAGCATCATCAACATCACTGTGAGCAAGCTATCAAGTAGGTACAATACAGGACTGATTATTTTGCTTCTGCAAAACCTGTAAGATCTCCCAAGATTGATTACACTACCTCTGCAAAACCTACAAGAGCATCTCAGGACTGATCATATTCCTTTGCAAAACCTGTGTACCATACTGTCACATCATCATCTCCAGATCACCGTCATCGTCCACGGAGCACAACCTAGATGCACCTCACACAACACTTATATACACTGGCATGGGAGGACGTACCTACCACCATCTAGGAATGGCTCAGCACTTACATCACGACCATGAGAGGACTTACCTACCACCATGTGTCCATGGGAGGACCTACCTAACATCATGTCGGAAAGGCACAGCAATTACATCAATGACCATTAGAGGACTCTCCTATCACCATGTCACCATGGAAGGAACTACCTACTATCATGTCGGAAAAGCCCGACAATTACATCAACGACCATGAGAGGACTCTCCTATCACCATGTCACCATGGAAGGAACTACCTACCATCATGTCAAAAAATCCCAACATCCCTTATATCTCACCATGGGAGGATGATACTTACCACCATGTGAGAATGGCCCCAGCCCTTACATCTGCACCATGGGAGGACCATACGTACCACCATGTGAGAATGGACCCAGCCCATACATCTGCACCATGGGAGGACCATACCTACCACTATGTGAGAATGGCCAGCCCTTACATCTCACCATAGGAGGACCATACCTACCACTATGTGAGAATGGCTCATGTGCATCTATGTCTCCGGACTCATCACTTCCCTTTGGAGGAAATCTCAATCTGAAGTACACCAAGTCTCCTTTTGAAGTATTCAAACTTCACTCTGGACAGTGGCTTGGTCAACACATCAGCTATCTGCTCGTCCGTCAAAACATACAGGAGCTTCACTGCTCCTCTCTGCACCATATCCCTGATATAGTGATACTTGATCTCAATGTGCTTCAACTTGTCATGGAACACTAGGTTCTCTTAATGTTGGAAAATATGGCAATATAGGTTGGCAGTAGTTTTCATTGATGTCAAGAGGAGTTCAGTGATGACAAAGGACTAACCGAGACATGATGGCAAGGCAAACTCAGTAAAAGACAAAGGAATGTCAAAGGAAGTGATGACATGGAATATGTGATGATGTGGCATGTGTGATGAGGCTTGAAATAATCATGATGGTGTCCTAGAGCTATGAGGAAGTCATGGTTGCAATTTGACATCATTCTAGTAAGATATGACAATTCTGTGCAAAACTGGAAAATGACTGTATAGGAATTTAGTAAAAACTACCTTATGGAAATGCCCACCATAATTTGTAGGAGAATGCAAATGTCCACCCCTAATGGTAATCCTGGATTATTTTTATTGGTCTAACTAACCATGGTCTCATTTTTCATCGATCGTGTCTAAGGAAAAAGTTATAGGCCTGCAAAAATAGGGTTTCACGCTATTTTGCGTTGTTTATGTACTGGCAAAAACTGCATAAAGTGTCTCTACGAAATGCCCGCCATTTTCTCCATGTATATGATAAAAATGAACTGAAATCATCACATTGAAGCTTGTTGATAGGTGCACATTACCATGGTCTCATATTGTTTAAAGAGTGTGTGAGGAGAAAAATACCTAATTTCCAAAACAGGGTTTTAAGCAGTTTTACTACTTTAATGGTTGAAAAATTAGTAAAAATGGCTTCAGTAAAATGCCCACATTTCTTGTAGGAGAAGTATTAAATTGTTCCAAAAGCATGGGGATGTTCCTTGTTGAAGTGGATATCCACCCATGAAGTCATATTCTCCTTATGGTTCTCACATGTGCTAAACAAAAATGTACCAAATCAGAAAAAATATGTTTTTACTATTTGATAGTTAGTCAGAAAGTTCAAGAAGCCTTTTTAACTGCCCGCCAGAGGTTCCTCCTGTACAAATAAATTAGTTAAAAAGGATGGGAATGTTCCTTGTTTAAATGTCTATCTAGCCATATTCTTAGTTCTTCTTATGGTGTTCAGATAAGAAAGAAATCAAATTTGCCAAAACGAATAAAAATATCAGTTTGCATATTGAGATAAAAAAAAAAAATGGTTTAAGTGTTAAATCAGCAAATTGAGAGACCACGTTCAAATGCTCGCCAGTTGCAATAGGTGTGTCAACAAAACTCAAATATGTTAGGGTATTTTTCTCTAGTAAAATGGCTACCCATCCATGAAGTCAAACCCTCATTTAGGACTTCACACGTGAGAAAGATTAACCTTCCAAAAACCAAAAATATATATTAGTGTGCACATTGAGAAATATAAAAAATGGCTAAGTGTGAAAAACAAAGTTAAAAGAAATAGTTCTTGCATAGTATGAAACAAGTGAATAAAACAGAGTGTTAATAATATTTAATAAAAACATAGCTACAGAGAAAATATGATGTTGAGAAGGATTTAAAAGATGGCATTTTGGAAAATGTATTCAAAGCATAATATTTATGGATGGTATTCTGCATATATTCAACTGAGCCCAGTTTATTATTTTTAATATAATAAATACAACTTCGAGCAACTACAGGAAATAAAGCTCAGAAGAAACCCTCAACCAAAGAAGAGATCTGGTTTTTTTTATCATGAGGGTTTAGAAGCGCCCAGATGAAAGCTGCCCGAGCTATGAGAAGCCAGCAAGGAGATAGAAGCTCATAGCCTGAGGTTAATAAACCCGAGATCTGGAAATAGGAAGACAAAAGAGGTTTATTATATTAATTCTGTGAAACAATAAATTAAATAACAGAGTTTTAATTTATTAAAACAAACAGATTTAAAAGGGTGTGTCTGTTCATTCAGGACAGAGTTTTTTTTTAATTAATAAAAAACAGAATATAAAATAAATCAATAGAGGTTTAAAAAGGACATGATCATCCAGATTAAAGAAGACTCGAATGTGAAGAGGCACGTCTTCAGATTTGAAGAGATACACTATTTCAAAAGATGAAATAAAATATATAAACAAGCATTCAAAGATAAAAGAAAGTGTCTCTGTGCTTTGAAGTCTGTACATGAAAATTGGGAAGAAGTATGTCTCTGGTTGTTGAATAATGAACATTCAAAAGAAGAAGAAAGAAATGAATGGAGATCCAGAAATGTCTTTTTGGTCCAACTGAAGAAGAAGCCAAAACAACTAACAGATAAATAGAAGGATCCAGAATTAAGTGAAAGTTCTGGAAAAATAAAAGAAGAGTATGTTGAGTGCTGACATGAAGAATTGAAGCAAAATAGAGTCCAAAAAACAAGTAGAAAATAGGTTCAGCATATTCAAAGAGTGTTCCTGTGTATGGCTGAAAATTGAAGTTAGCATGAAGATATGAAGATAAGCAGAAACCAGTGAAGAAAGAAAAAGAATAACAGAGGGTGATGGTATGTGTCTACTATGAGGATCTAAAGTAGCATTGAAGACCAGAACACAGAGACCAGCAAAGAGGAAGAAAAGCCAGTGACAGAATTAAAAGAAGATCGGGAAGGCTGATAAGAAACATATAACAGTGGTAGGGTGGTGCTAGGGCAGGATACATGCCTACAAGGGGGGTCTTCGCCTCCTTCCAATAGTGGTTGGAAAATCAGGGTATTGGTGTATCCTTGTCTGTAGGTGCAGACAGAAACTAGGGGGTTGGTGCATCCTTCAGTGGTGGCTGAGAAACATGGGGATCAGTGTCTCCAACAAGTTGGTGCTTGCAAAACATATTGTAAACATAATTTTTGCAGTATAGAAAAGTGTTGGTGGTTTACCCAATTGGGGTTCCACGATAAATTATGTGTTCTTATGTCTCTTGTTGATTCCATATTTTGTTTAAAGTTTTAATAAGTGGTTAAAGGGTAAAAGTTTACAATACTGATTCACCCCCCCCCTCTTAGTATTGACCAATATTCCATCATTGACAACTTCACACAACTCTAGTTGTCGCAATACATGGAAGTAGCACTTAGCCGGAGATCAAACAGATCAGAAAGTATCTTCCTAAGCCATACTGCCTCACAACTAGCCGAACAAGATCCAACATACTCTGGTTCGGCTGTACTTAGTGCCACACAGGACTGCTTCCTACTAAACCAAGAGATCACACCTGATCCCATACTGAAGCAGTACCCCGAAGTGCTCTTCCAATCAATAGAATTGCCTGCCCAATCCAAATCAACATAACCCTCCAGGTTAAACTTTTGATTTGCCTCATACTTGAGCCCATAGTCAACTGTACCCTTCAGGTACCTCAGAATATGCTTTGCAGCTATCAGGTGAACATGTCTCAGATCTGTCAAGTACTGTCTCAAGGTGGTCACCGCAAAGTAGATATCTGGTCTTGTATTCTTCAGGTACATCAAGGACCCAATCATCTGACGATACATCGTGACATCAACCAACTCAATTGAAGCATCACACAGAAGCTTCAGGTTCGATGCCATAGGTGTGCCCATGGCCTTGCAATCCATCATCCTGAACCTCTTCAGGGTCTCTACTGCATACTTCCCTTGTCCAAGGAAGATTCCATCTGCACTCTGCCACACCTCCATACCAAGAAAGTAGTGCATCATACCTAAGTCCTTCATCTCGAACTTGGCAGCAAACTTCATATTTGTGTCCGCGATCAATCTATCCTCACCTATTACAAATAGGTCATCCACATACAATAGTAGCATCACTGGATTGCCTTCCTCAACATTGTACTAAAGGTTGGAATCCACTTTACTCTTGGTAAAGCCCTAGCTATATAGGAAGCCATCTATCCTGCCATACCAGGTCCTGGGTGCCTGTTTCAAACCATACAGAGATTTCTTCAATTTGCACACATGTGACTCTCGGTCATGTGTCTCAAACCAGAGTGGCTGCTCCACATACACTTCCTCTTCAACTACACCATTCAAGAAAGCTATCTTGACATGCATCTGGTGTACCTTCCATTTCATCACTACAACCAGAGCAAGTACCGATCTAATGGAAGTGTATCTGGCCACAGGAGCAAAAGTCTCTTCATAATCAATTGCTTCTTTCTAGGAGAAGCCACGCGCTACAAACCTTGCCTTATATTTTTCTATGCTGCCATCTACAGCATGTGTGATCTTATATATCCACTTGGAAGTCACCACAAACTTCCCATCTGGTCTTGGTACCACATCTCAAATATCATTCTTCATGATCGAATGGTATTCCTTGATCATGACATTCTTCCATTATTGCATCCTAGATCCTGAGAACTTCAGATTCTTCAATATATTCAATAGATAGCTTTGTTGTTGAACAAATGTTGTAGTCCTTCTTTTGTAGGTTATGGTATATGATCTTTCCTACAAAAAAAGTTAAATTGCATGATTAGAAACATCTCATAGTTTTCAGAACAAATTCTTACACATAAATAAATATGTCATACAGTCATCCAATTATCTTAGCCAATGCATCAATACAACATTTATCCATATCCCGTAACTTTCTAGATACCTTCCAATCTCTACCAGAACATTGTTAAGAGTGTGCACAACTCCCAACATGTCAGCAAAGAGGTTTCAGTCTAGATAAGTAGCAATGGAATGTTGTACAGTGCTATAGGCCACTTACCCATTACATGCATATTAGTAGTATACTGTTCATTAATGCAATTATTCTAATATTCATAATACAAAACCTAACTCTAGGAACATAAGTATATACATCATTGAACAATTTTATTTAAACAAACAGAATATACAAGAAATGACAATTCTAATACTTATCTTTGTTTGTTTGTTGGGTGGACTCCCTCTGAATCTTTGCTCCCTTGCAGGAGCTGTTGGAGTCCTATTCTGGAGTAACTTCTTCTACTCCTTTTTGTTGTGAATTTTAAGGAGTGGTGAACTCCCTCTTAATCACTGAATCACTGCATAGCACTTTGAAGTCTGCTAAAGTGAATTCTCCACCATTGTCGAATGAACTTCTTTTCAGTGTGGTTTTTTATCAAGGCCTTGAATTCCTTGAATTTGTTGAATACTTCATCTTTGTTCTTCAAGAAATAAATCCAAGTCTTTCTAGAGAAATGATCAATGAAAGAACCATAGTATACATATCTAATCAGACAAATGGATGTCATCGGACTGGATACATTGGAGTGGCTAATTCCTTTTTCCTTACTTGCTTGTGAATACATTCTTTGTGTTATTTCCCTTTGCACAACATTTGCAAATGCCTTATGCTTTGTCTGGGTTTCAGGAAGACCTTCCACTGCTTTGCTTGCAATTGGTAATGCCTTATAGTGCATTTGTGCAAGCCTTCTATGCCAAAGTTCACTTGGCTCTACTGAATCATGGACCATGGCTTGTTCTAGGTTGCCCTTCAATTTGTATAATCCTCCCTCTTGCTCTCCAATCACCACTGCATCATCAATAGTCTTACCCTTTGGCCACATTAGGACTTGGCCATCTACAAATGCAACCCTCATGCCTTTTGCATCCAATGCAGATATGGAGAGTATATTCTTCTCGAGACCTGGAACATATAGTACATCTTTCATCTTCACAGACTTTCCAGAGTCTAACTTCTAAGAGGCTTCACCACTTCCTTTTATGGGATACTGGTAGTCATCCCCAAGTTTCACCTTGTGGGGTGATTCATATTCATATAGATTCATAAAGGATTCCTTGAATTCTGTCATGTGTTTTGAAGCCCCACTATCTATAAGCCAATCATTACTTCCATGAGTAATGGTACTAGTGAGGGCAGAAATTAAAACAAACTCTTCATCACTTGAAGAATCTTCACTTTCTTCCCTAACCCTCTTCTTGGGAGGTTCATCATCCTCTTCAGCATGAGCATGATGTTTTCTTTTGATGTTTTTCTTTTTCTTGTTGGAGCCATCTTCGTTGTTTCTAGGACAATCCCTGCCATAGTGCCCCTTTTCATCACATGTGAAGCATTGATCATTGGATGTGTTCCTTCGAGATCTGAAGCCCCCTTTGGTTCTGATGGTGGTGCTTTTATTTCTTACTGTGGTGATGTCCCTTCTTATCATCATACTTCTTGGAATGTGTTGTGAGAGCTTGGTCTTCATTCCCCATCTTCTCTTCTCAAGCTACAATTCGAGCTTCTTCTTGTGAGCATTCTTCCCACAACCTACTGAAGGTGATAAGTTTCCTTCTAGAACAAATTCCTTGGATGAAGGAATCCCATGACCTAGGAGGGCCATTAAGAGTGGTCATTACCACTTCTCCATTCGCTATATCTTCTCCCATAGCTTCAAGTTGTTCTTTTATCTGGGAGACCCTTGAGAAATAAGACTGCATAGTCTCTACATTCTGGATCTTGATATTCTTCAATTGATTCCTCAAGGTCATCTTCCAATTTATGTTCTTCCCTTCAAATAGCTTGGTCAAGGAATCAAACATCTCCATTGGTGTCTTTACGGATGACACATGGGGTATGAGATGATCTTTTATAGAATCAGCAATGATCCTCTTAGCCTTGACCAAATTCCTTTTGTGTAAGGCCTTAACCTCTTCTTCCTCTGGGATAGGGAACTCTTAATTTATGTAAGTGTCCAACTCATTTTCTTCTAGGCTTAACCCAATCCTATACTTCCATGCTCGGAAGTTATCAACCCCTTCAAGCTTATCATCAAGCTTGGTGTGGTGAGACATCTTTAAAAATACTTTAAATGGAAATAGAGAAGATTTAGGTCTTACCACTTGAATTGCTGAAAACTAGATCTCGTCTTAGATTAGGGTTTGTTAGAGAAACCCTAAAAATTCAAACTTTGAATTTCAAACTTCTTAAAGGATAGAAAGATGAGCCTTGATGAGTTGAATAGCCCGGTATATTCATAATTTGATATATGAAAGGTTTCACCCTTCATAAATGCCTTTTAGTCTTCTCGGATTCACTAAGGAGCACCCTGAATTAGGGTTTGAGTTTCTCGGAGCTTCACCCAACCCAAAATCTCGATCCAAAGCTCTAAACTTCGATTTTTCCAAGTAGCTTACAGCTATGTGTTTAGAATTCAGAAATTCCTATTTTTGTGGAATCCCTAATTTTTAGGGCAAAAACTAAAAGTGCTCAGAATTGAATTCTGATTGGACAAAAATATTGTCCTTGATTACTAGAGTCAATCTACCTTACTACTTTTCCAAAATCTGTGGAGAGAATCCCAATAAACAAGAAACCCTAGTTTCTGCCACTGCACAATGTCTTCTTCTCAGGGAATCTCTGATTCCATGTTAGATTTTAAGCATTAATTCAACATACTCTAGGATCTTTACTGAGAGAATAACATGTATAGCATATCAATCATATCAAGCATGTATCAAGCATATCAAGTAATCACATAAGACAATGGACACATAGAGTTTCACTGGGGAAAACCATAACGGTGAAAAACCCCACAACTTCCTTAGAGATAGAAAGAGCAATGATACAACCAAATACAAGAGATAGTCTTCTATTGGGAGCTACTCCTCCTCCTCAATTAGTGCACCACTTTTCGAGTGATGCAAGAGTGAGTAATGAGATGATCAAATAGAGATCTCCCAATCTCTATTTTTACTTGTCCTATCCATCCCAATAAACTAACAAGGCCGACTTGTCTAACTCAGTCTAATAACCCATGGTTACATTAATCCGGGCTGACCCCACACTTGGTGGTCTAATAACACATCATAGCAAGTTACGACACTTGTGACACTTGTCAATACAAATGACGACACTTCCGTATAGAGGAATAATACCATCTCTATAGGAGTACAATATACATAGGTGAAGTACCTTCTGAAGTTACATATACATCAACATATTTCTTACACAAATATACATGGAAAACATTATGAGCTCTCATGTTAGCAGGAAATGCAATCCTATATGCAATTGATCCTATCCTATCAAGGAATTCAAATGGCCTAGAATATATTAATGGCAACTTGGCACATCTTCCGAACTTCATGGAACTTTTTCTTGGTCTTGTTAACACCCAAAAAGTGTTCACTACCTCATTACCACATTATATGGCTCATTTGTCCATTTTCCTACCATATTTCCATTAAAAATCCCAAAAAACCCATTAAAAAGCCTCCAAAAGGCCTAAAATGCCTCCAAAAGGCCAAAAAAACCATCAAAATAGCCTAAAAAAGGCTAAAAAACCCCCTTTTCCTCCAAAAATAGCAAAAATCCCCTAAAAAGGGAAGAAAAATATAAAATAATGAGGAAAAAGAGGAAAAAAAACCCTATACAGCTGCACAAAACCATGTGTTTCCCAAAACCATGGGTCAGCACTCCACCACCAAAAAACTATAAATAGGTGATGGAGATCCATTATTCCATATCCACAATCACAAGCACCCTTACTCTGCCAAAATCTCTCTCGAAACCCTAGTTCACCTTTGAACTATTTTCACCTTGAGAGCCACCTTTGGCCCATCCCCAACATTGGAGAAGGAGAAAGGAGCATTCTGAAGCTTGGAGCATCCTCTTGGACACTGCAAAGGGCTTCATCAACCTTGACACTCAAGGTAACATTAATATAAAACCATTTTTTACATCTTTCATTTATGTCTCATGCAATGCTTAAAGTAGTTTGTTAATTGTTGTTTTAGCTTAATCATTTAATCATTATTGAACTGCTACTAAGGAGTCCATTCTCCTTAGTAGGTGCTCATTGGCACAAGCTAGGGGTAAAACCCTAGCTACAGTTTTGGCGACTCCCCTAGTTTTCGAATTGTGGTTTCCGTTTTGAATTTTTTACTTTCGGCTGTCCCTTTCGGCCGCCGCATACCGCGTCTTTTCCCTCTGCAGTCGCGTCCCGACCGCACCTTTCAGGCCTTTACCTACGATCCGACCGCGGCTCTCAGATTGCTTCCGACGCCCTGCCGGCGGATTCAAGTCTGTTACCTGCGATCCGACCGTGGCTAATCATCCTGTTTGCCGCGATCTGACTGCGCCTGTCGGCCTTTTTTCGGCGTCCCGACTGCGGCTTTCTGCCTCTTTCGTGCGTCCCGACTGCGCCTGTTAGCCCTTTTTGCCGCGACCCGACTGCGTCTTGTTCCCTATTTCCTGCGTCCCGACTGCCTCTATTGGCCCGATAGCCGCGACCTGACCGCCGCTGTTTCCCTTAAAACCCGTGGTCGGCCTGTTCCAAATCGCCACAGACCCGCGGTCTGATTTCTGCTCTTGTCCTGTTTTGAGCCCAGCCCCTTTTGCTGCAATATTTTCTGCATCTGAACAGCCCCCTATCTTACCTGCAGTTCACTACCTTACCAGCCTTTCTGCAATATAATTTCTGTTCCTTTTACAGATTTCGTTTTACAAATTTCAGTATTTTTAATTCGGAAAATTTTGCAAGTTAAACTTTCAATTTCAGTATTGTTGATAGATTGGAAGTTGCCCTCCCTTGTGGCACTTCTATTTTTGGGATCATTACCTCACGAGCACACACTCTGTCACATAAAATCAAGTGAGCCTTAAAAAGTAGCTAACTAAACCAACATTCTAACCCCACTTGGGGAACACAAAAGAATCATTGTAGTTAGGTAGGATCAGGGGGATAGGCTTCCAATAACACCCCTTGGTTATTTCACTTGAGACATAGTTGTTGTCCAAATAGGGAACCAAAATCCCCTAGTACTTTTTGGCACGGTCACGACCAGTTTATCAGAGGGCCTCTCCCTTAGGAGGGTTGAAGTCGGGAGACTGGTTCCGGAGGCCTGTGTGGAATACCGCACTCCATTCAGTAACCGAAGGGCTTCCTTTCGCGGTTCGCGGGATATCCCTGTATAGGGGTATTGCGGTCAACGAACTAAACGGCAGATTCACCTTTCTGGACGTGTCATGAACGGGGTATCTTAGTTGCCATTCTTCTAGGATTGACTACCCGATGTCCCTCCCGGTAGGGGGATATCATAGCCACTTGGCTTTCCTACTCATATTGTCTGACTTGGATTTCATCACCTTGCAGAGGATATGTTTAGTTGAGTCAGACTACTTGTAGTTAGGTGTTTGCATGCTCCTTTACCTCCCTTTGGTCTAGTGAGTCCACCATTTTTCTTTTTTAGGAAACCTGCTGCTTGTTGGTATTCTGACCATCTTTGTTGTTACTCCACCTATTGTAGCACAGCTGTTGCAGTGGGTGTTTTGAGTTGGTTGTTGGCCTGAGTGCCTTGCTTTTTAGCTCTCCTTCTGCACACTCGGTTGCATTAGGATTTTTGAGCTGTGTTTATACTCACCTCAACCCACAGAGACTAGACACCATCTGTCACCATTGAGTCCCCGAGACATTCTCGGCGCCTCAGGGGCGAGCCCCCACAGCACGGTTCTCTCGACACCACTCGTCATAGATTCCGATCATTGTCCGTTGATACCACTCATCACAGATCTAGAGCCTTGTCACTTGACTCCACTCGTCAGCGACGTAGGCCTCCGTCACCAGATAGTGACGCACCTTACTTTACCTCTGATTCTGACGAAGAGTCTGAGAACCCTATTTATACTGCCCCTACTAGCCCCATGGCTGGCACGACTTCCACTCCATTTGTCATAGGGACCATTGGTGGCACATCCACCACTACACCAGTTACTACACCTATTTTGGGTATGCCCTCCATGGGGCAACCATCTACCGTTCCCCTCACGGTACCTATTCCCACAGCGGGAATACCTATCCCCACTACATCAGTGGCTCACACTACCAATGGTGGTGCTGGACCATCCTTCACTACCTCAGTTCCCCCACTTGGGGGCACCACCTCACATCTTGTCCCTCCACTTGGGGGCACTGGCCCCAACTTGGTCCACAGCACTACTGTGTCACAGCCTTCTTCCAGTTTGCCGTTCATGGCTAGCCTCAACCTACCTGACCTGGCCAGATTGACCAACGATCCTATTCGACACGACCCTACATGGCCTCATATGCCTACCAAGCTCCCCTCGGACATCCCTAAGTTCGAGGGCAAGGCTGGTGAGGACCCACAAAACCATATCATGTCTTTCCACCTATGGTGTTCCTCTAACTCCATCGTGGATGACTCTGTTCGCCTCCGTCTCTTACAGCGCACCTTTACTGGGTCTGCAGCCAAATGGTATATTGAGCAACCACATGGGACCCATGCCACCTTTGCCTCCCTTGCCTCTACCTTCCTGCAGTTCTTCCAGTTGCCTGTCCGCTATGACGCGGGCGTTGAGATCCTTCTATCTTGTAGACAAAACACGGCTACCCATATCACGGACCATATCCATGAGTGGCGTCGACGCCGTAGCTTATGCAAGATCAAACTAGACGACCGTATCTTCCTAGATTGGTTCCTCAAATCCCTTCTCCCGGTTATCGCTAAGGATGTGGCCTCAGAAAGACCCCAGTCTGAAGAAGAAGCCATCCTTAAGGCTCAACAGTTCGACCTCATTTACGCCCAATCGGGTTACCTTTATACCATTATACCTGACGCCCCTCGCGGCGAGTCCTCCCAGCATGATGCGCCGGGGGCATCCCACGCTGCAGATGGTATCATTGGCCGTGTTTCTTCACATCCCCAACCGTTTTCTATAGCACGCCCTACCCCTGGCCCCGACCTGTCGAGGGCTACCTCCCAGTCTGGAGCAACCAACTCATATGCTCCCATGACACATCACCATTCCCATGGACCCTCATGTCCACCTCAGTGCTTCGGGTATGCGACTCCTACTTATGCTCCTCCAGTCGCCCCTCAGCCTTACTACCATCAGCAGGCTGCCTCAGCTCCTGCGCCTTCACCAGCCCCACCAGCTTATTATCCGCCACAGGCCGCCCCTGCGGCACATCCACAACCTGCTCCGCAGTCCTATCAGCAACCCCCTCAAGTTGCTGCACCTGCTCAGCCTCAACCTACATATCATCCTCCGCAGCCTGCTCCTGCACCTGCGCAACCTCAAAATCCACCTGCTGCCCAAGGGCAAGTTTACGCCCAACAAAACCCGCAGCAAAACCAGAATAACCAATGTAACCAGGGCCAACAGAACCGCGGCAAGGGCCGTAATCGGGGAAACAACCAACCTGCAGACCAAGCCGGTCAACCGGCTAATCCCCCTGACAACAACAATGCGGCCCCCGCTAATCAAAACCCTGATCGCCCGCCCAAGCAGGATAAAAACCCCAATTTGCGAACGAACCACCCTTGTTCTATTTGCGGGGTCTATGGACACTACACCCATGCTTGCCCACACTTGGAGCGAGCTCGGCAGCTTTGGGTTGACGAGGCCCATCGCCAAGGGCATGCGGCTCCCCAAGCACCGCCCAACCCCCCCCAACCTCAGCAACCCCCTTTGGTGCTACAAAACCCCTTTCCGACCCAAGGCGTAGTGAACACTCAGCCGTTGGCTCCCCATCAAGCCAATGCGGCCCAACAACAACAGATCACCTACGCTACTCCTGATCAACCCATGTTTGACTCAGGTACCCACCACTTACTGATGATGTCATCCGCTGATGTCAACCTCCAGACCCGTCGGAACCAATACGACTCCACCTCTGAAGCCCCTCCCACGGATAAACCTACTAACGCCCATCCCACCGATCAGGCGTTACGTATACCTCCGCCGCCCATAGACGGCGCTGCGAAAGCACCTCGTTTCCCACTTCGCCGAATCAACAATAACCCTAACGCGCGCGCTGCGTCAAACTACAACATCGTAGACGACCTAGCCCAATCTCCCGCAGCCATGTCTGCGTTAGAAGTCTTGAAGAACTGCCCTTCCCAGCGCAAGACTTTACTTTCCGCCATTGGGGGGATTGACCCAACTGATTCACATTTGATGGCGTTCGATTTAGACCAGTCTGAACCACGCCTACCTTCCAGCTTAGCCTTCCAAGTTACTGTCTCCGTTAGGAACCTTGTTATCCATCGGTGCATCATCGATGAGGGTGCCTCCACATGCGTTATGTCTGCATTCGTATGGCAGAAGCTAGGATCCCCTCCTCTCCAGCAGTCCACCACTGCGTTACGCGCCTACGACGGTCGTTCGGCCCAGCCCCAAGGCCTTCTACCCAACGTTCCCGTCCAGTTAGGTGGTAAAATAGTCCTTATTGACATAGAGGTAATCAATGCCCAATTGGATTACAACCTTCTACTTGGCCGCAGCTACATGTATGCCATGCGGGCGGTTGCCTCTTCTGTTTTTCGCACCATGATGTTCCCCCACGAGGGACGCGTGGTTAAGATTGACCAGCTCACCTACTATGATCCCAGTGCTCCGGCGGCACCGGAAAATGTTCTCCCCATGGTTGAACAACCTGTTTCTCCTGCCAACACCTCGTTTGTTTCCTCTACGGGGCCTGGAGTCTACTCAGACGCATCGATGACCTCTACCTTTCACTCCATTCCTCCGCCGTCATCTACGCCCGAAATGTCTGACTTATGTACCTTGTCCCACAACATCCTACCACCTAACAATCAACCATCCTTGTTGCCTAAACCACCATTGGTACCTAGCCACATTGGTGTTACACCGATCTATACGATCCCCTTCCTAGTTCCTCCAGCAGGAGTAGTAAGCGCCCCGGTTATGGCTACCCTTAGCCTCCCTGGGTTAACCTTGGGATTACCTGTATGGTATCTTTCGCCTCCCGTTCGCCCACCGACACCAGATGTCGTCCTCCAGCCGGTGCAACCCATGGCTACTACCACTCAGCCACCTCCCGGTGTCTCTACCCCTTCGTCCTCCACGACACCTCCTCCTAATCCCAAACCCACTGGGGGCAGAGGTCCTCAACCTTACACTGCTGTACCACCTCCAAAGATGGTCAAGAACCCTCCAGTATTTCGTGCTCCTCCCAAATGCTCGCTGTGTGACGAGTTGGGCCATGCCACCCACCAATGCCCACAGTTACCCGCATTGCAGAAGCACATGCAAATGCTCGATGATGACCCCAACATCCCAACTGTCGAACTTAACCCCACTCCTAAGCCTAAAGATAAGTCCCTACGTACCAACCACTCCTGCGCCATCTGCGGTATTTACGGGCACTATTCACATCATTGTCCCGATCTCCCGGATTACAGAGCGGCTCTCTATGAGATGAACAATTTGGATCTTGAGACGGCACCACCTAACATTGAGGAGATCTACCCCCCAGACTCTTCACCTTCCGGAGAGATTAATACCATCTATATGATCTCTTCCACCACTACTCCCTCGTCAACCGATTTGACGACGCAAACGTTCCGTACTGATGAGGAGATTCTTGAGGCCCTTACTGCCCCGGATTATCCTTGGGATGATATGCACCACCGTTCCTATTTCATCCCAGAAGAATCCTCCTCTAGCACCGCTACCCAATACGCGATTGAATCCAAAGACTTCCTCCCCACCAAGGTCGACTGGTTCAAGGACCCTATTCCTGCTCCGGATGCCTTCGAGGAAGGCAACATGGCCAACATCTCACCTGTCATCCAAGTTGATATTGCTGCTCCAGGTCGTGCCCCTGAACTCATTACTTTAGGAGCATTTTGCAGTAAACAAGAGATTGAGGAGTACATAAACCTTTTCAAAGAATTCCGTGATGGCTTTGCCTGGTCCTATACCGAAATGCTTGGTCTTGACCCTGCCATTATAGAGCACCACATTGACACATGGCCTGATGTACCCCCCGTTCGTCAGAAACAGCGCCCCATTCATCCCTCAAAGCTCCCAGCTGTCAAAGCCGAGATTGAGAAGCTGCGCAAGGCAGGGTTCATTTATCCTATTGCCTATACCACTTGGGTTTCAAACCCCGTTCCAGTTAACAAAAAGCAAGGCACCATCCGCGTATGCACTGACTTCCGTGACTTAAACCATGCTTGTCCCAAGGACAACTTCCCCACGCCGTTCATCGATCAACTCATAGATGCGTGTGCGGGGCATGAGGTCCTCTCCTTCATGGACGGTTTTTCCGGATATAATCAGATTCAGATCCGTAAGGAAGACCAGTACAAAACTGCCTTTACTACCCCATGGGGCACCTTTGCCTATCGCGTCATGCCTTTCGGCCTCAAAAACGCTGGTGCCACTTTCCAGCGGGCCATGACCTATTGCTTCCACGACTTGGTCCATATCCTGTTAGTCTACCTTGATGACCTCACAGCTCGTTCCCGGAAACGATCAGACCACCTTAACGACCTTCGGCAAGTTTTTCTGCGTTGTCGCAAATACCAAATTCGCTTGAACCCACACAAGTGTGTCTTTTGCGTACCGGCAGGCCGATTGTTGGGTTTCATTGTTTCCCAGAAAGGAATTACTGTTGACCCTCTAAAGGTCCAAGCTATTTTAGACCTCCCCCCTCCTCGAACGCTCCGGCAGCTCCAAAGTCTGTAGGGGCGATCTAACTTCCTTCGACGCTTCGTTCCTGATTATGCCACCACGGTTCACGGTTTCTTGCGCCTGCTCCGCACCCATGTACCCTTTGTCTGGGATGCGCAAGCAGAAGCTGCATTCGAGGCCCTCAAGAAGGCCCTCACACAAGCCCCTCTGATTTCCCCTCCGGATTTCACTCGAGACTTCATCCTTTACGTGTCAGCCTCCGAGCATGCCGTATCTGGAGTCTTAGTTCAAGAAGACGCTTCTCACCAGGAGCACGTCATTTACTACGTTAGCCAGACTTTGTCTGGTCCACCACTACGTTACCCATATGAGGAGAAACTTGCCCTAGCAGTGGTCTTTTCTGTTCAAAAATTGCGACACTGCATTTTAATGAGTCATACCATAGTCGTCGCCGACTCTAACCCCATGGTATATCTTCTAAACCGGTGACTACTCCAAGGTCGTGTTGCCAAATGGGTCATTATCCTCCAAGAATATGACCTTACCTTCAAAACACCTAAGAGCACTAAAGCCCTTGCGCTTGCCCAACTCATTACTGATCTCCCTTCCCTTCTCCCGGCGAAACCAATCTCCGATGAGTTACCCGACAATCACCTGTTCACTATCTCGTCCGATGACCCATGGTACGGTGATATCTTGTTATACCTACGCACGCAGAAGTTCAGACCCAAAGTTACACGAAATGGACGCCGTCGCATCTGCCACCAGGCCTCTCGATATCTCCTCTTAGGCGATGTCCTCTACCGACGCGGGGTTGACACAATTCTTCGTCGTTGCCTTACCCATGAGAAAGCTGAACACGTCCTTAATGACTGTCATAGCGGTGCCTGCGGAGGCCATTTCTTAGGGATGGCCACCGCCCAAAAGGTCGTCCGCGCCGGATACTTCTGGCCCACACTTTTCACTGACTGCATCACTGCGGTCAAACACTGCCATAACTGCCAACTTTTTGCCCCCAAGGCCCGGACACCTCCTGCTCTGTTACACCCAGTCGTCACCGTTGGTCCCTTTTGTAAGTGGGCCATAGACTTCATGGAATGTAGACCCCAGTCTGCCAACGGCCACAAATATATTGTTGTCGCTGTTGATTACTTTACCAAATGGGCGGAAGCCATGCCTACCTTCAATTGTACCGCTGACACTGCTGCCCGCTTCTTCTTCAACCATGTCATCGCCCGATTCGGGGTTCCTAAGCAGTTGGTCTCTGACCATGGTTCACACTTCGAAGATGCCGTCTGGCGTGAGTTATCCACCCTCCTTAAGTATGAGCACCAATTTTCCTCTGCTTACTACCCCCAAGGGAACGGCCAAGTAGAGGCCATCAATAAAATCCTTAAAACCATCCTCCAACGAACAGTTGACAAGCATAAGTCCAATTGGCACCACATGTTGTTCCCTGCTTTGTGGGCTTATCGCACCTCCACTAAGAC
This sequence comes from Larix kaempferi, assembly GCA_027924585.1. Lineage (NCBI taxonomy): Eukaryota > Viridiplantae > Streptophyta > Pinopsida > Pinales > Pinaceae > Larix > Larix kaempferi. The sequence continues at coordinate 6,292,954 of BSBM01001065.1, forward strand.
CGCCACTCGTTTTACACCATTTCATTTAGTTCACGGTATAGAGTCTGTTCTCCCCATCGAGTGTCAGATCCCTGCCTTACAAATCGCCGTTGAGCTTCTCCCTGACACCACCCCCCTCGAGCAGCGTCTGCTGCACCTCGAACAAGCCGATGAAGACCGTCGGGCCACTCTCTAGAACATCGAAGCTGCCAAAAACCGCTCCAAAGCCGACTATGATAAACATGTTCACCCTCGAACTTTCCGCGAAGGGGACCTAGTCCTCGCCTACGACCAAGCCCATGACAAAACCGGTAAAGGGAAGTTTGAATCCATGTGGCAAGGCCCTTACATCGTGCAGACCTGCCTCGGCAGGAGGGCATACATCTTAGCTGACTCCGAAGGCCGTCCTTTGCGCAACCCTCGTAATGGGTTGTATCTTAAGCGTTTTTACCCATAAAAAGAAACCCGCGGCCTCATTGGTCTGTGTTGTACAGTACTTTCTTTTTTGTTTTTGTTTTTCCGAACCGTTTCTACCACTGGAACCAGCACGACGCGACCGTCATGATGGTCACCTCGTTGCATTATTTTTTACCCATTTTTCAGATGCCACTAGTCGCCTCGGTTTGCGTGCCACATCGGCCGTTCTCCGTTTCTCACGTGTTTTATATCATCGGATTCATTTTTCCGAGCTGGTGAGGATGCTTGAGATCATTTCTCGCTCTCACCTTCAGTTTTTCCGGGCAATTTTTAAAAGTGCCCCCGTCGCCTCGGTTCGCGTGCCACATCGGCTGTTACCCGTTTTTGACATCCTTTATATCGCCGGATTCATTTTCCGAGCTTGTGATGATGCTTGAGATCATTTCTCGCTCTCACTTGGTACAATTTCAACATTGTGTCCCAACACCTTGCTGCCTCGGTTTGCATGCCACATCGGCCGCCATCGGATTGTTCCACATTTTTTACATGAGCCATTCACTCCTGTCATACTGCAAATGTCTCGTTATTTTGCCACCATTTCATTTACCCCGCAAGGAGGTCCACCAGTGTTCCCACCTACCCTCGTTCTTGGTCACCATTATTGATCCTTGATTGAACACTTCCTCCTTGCCTGGCCATTTCCTTTGTTCGGTATAATTTTATCCCTTTTTCGGGCCGGACAAGTCCTTTACGAAAAAGGCACTTAGGGAGTTTCCGTTAAGCTCTTTTCTGACTCCTAAAAGAATGAAAAGATCGCCGAGCAATCTTGCTTCCTTTCATGCTCGTTAAAGTACCTGAAAGGGCGTCTATCTGGTATAAGTTTAACCCTTTTCCGGACCTGGTAGACTAATTACGAAAAAGGAATACTCTAGTCACACCGGCTAGAAGAGTTCTTCATTGCATCCTTTTATGCTTCTTTGGGCCTTGGAGACTAAATCTACGAAAAAGCAACCCCCTGGAGTCTTCTTATTTGCTTTCAGACTCTCTAAAATTGAAAGCACCCACGAGCATGAACTGTCCTGGGCTCGTAAAATCCACACGACAGTACCATTCCATCATTTCAGAGTCTTCTTACCGCTTTCAGACTCCTTAAAATTGAAAGCAACCACGAGCATGAACTGTCCTGGGCTCGTAAAATCCACACGACAGTATCATTTTTTACACAAACTTCTTCTAGTTCCTTAACCCATGAAGAAGTCTCCTCCCGTACCTCCTGGCACTATGATCGATCATCTCGGCAGCACCCCCAATCAGGTCGCCTTTGTTCAGAGTATTCAGCAGTCTTCTGCCATTCTACACCAGATTGAGTCTCCCTCAGCCAGTTACCCTCCCAGATCCAATACAGCTATGATCCCTTTCCCCTCAGTTAGTTTCATATGCTGCCAGATCATTCCCATTATCATACTCTGAACAAAGGAAGTTTGAGTCCACCCGCTCTACTTGCCCAGTTGTCCCCCCATAGTTTATCAGTCCTGCCATCAGCACTATCACATTTCGGTCTTGTACCTCGCGCTCCTGTCAAGGAAACATCATTGCCTTGATAGTTGCAGGTCTCCCTCTGTCGACGACAGCTCCTCTATTCCAGAGGATAGGCCCAGAGGTCCCTACGCCTTGGACTTATCACCATCTGTGGTAAGTGCCTACGGACCATTCTGAGAGGAGTCATCATTGCCTCTCTGAGTGGTTGTCCCTCACATGCTCGACTTCAGCACCTTGATCGCATCGTTGAGGATCGCGTAGGATTATATCCCATCAGTTTTTGTCGAAGACCCCGGATTTCCCCTGACTCTAGCACATTGGTGAGTCACTTCGGAACGACCAGTTATATGTTCCCGTGGATGTCCGGGCTGCGTTGGCGTTTGTATTCGGAAGCCATCCAGTTCCATGCTTCCTTGAGTACCTAGTTTCAGTTCCAGATCAGTTCCAGTTCAGTGTACCATGGAGAGTTTGACCCCAGTCACTATGATCCAGCAGCTCATCAGTTCCTTTGGTACCACACTCAGTAGCACTGATGATTGTTCCAGTGCACCAGTGCTGCAGTTCACACATGATCCGCTCAGTAGTATGTCCCAGATTTGTGTCCCCTCTGGACTCTTATGATGTACACAGTGGTCATGTATCTTACAGGTCCCCCTTTTCGGGCCTCACAGTTATGTTTATGTATCTTGATACGAGCATGGGTATGCCCGCCTCGTCCATATATTCAGATGATTCCTCATCCATTATTGAGGTTATGTACTTTTAGTTCTTGCAGTTGTTCGGGATCGTTGTTCCGGGCTCCAGTTTGTTTCTTCTCTTCTCTCCACATCCCAGGAAAACCATTCATGACTTATGATGTCCATCGGCCATACGATGAGCTCCTAACCTCGCACATCAGGGGGCAATCTGTTAACACCCAAAAAGTGTTCACTACCTCATTACCACATTATATGGCTCATTTGTCCATTTTCCTACCATATTTCCATTAAAAATCCCAAAAAACCCATTAAAAAGCCTCCAAAAGGCCTAAAATGCCTCCTAAAGGCCAAAAAAACCATCAAAATAGCCTTAAAAAGGCTAAAAAAACCCCCTTTTCCTCCAAAAATAGCAAAAATCCCCTAAAAAGGGAAGAAAAATATAAAATAATGAGGAAAAAGAGGAAAAAACCCTATACAGCTGCACAAAACCATGTGTTTCCCAAAACCATGGGTCAGCACTCCACCACCAAAAAACTATAAATAGGTGATGGAGATCCATTATTCCATATCCACAATCACAAGCACCCTTACTCTGCCAAAATCTCTCTCGAAACCCTAGTTCACCTTTGAACTATTTTCACCTTGAGAGCCACCTTTGGCCCATCCCCAACATTGGAGAAGGAGAAAGGAGCATTCTGAAGCTTGGAGCATCCTCTTGGACACTGCAAAGGGCTTCATCAACCTTGACACTCAAGGTAACATTAATATAAAACCATTTTTTACATCTTTCATTTATGTCTCATGCAATGCTTAAAGTAGTTTGTTAATTGTTGTTTTAGCTTAATCATTTAATCATTATTGAACTGCTACTAAGGAGTCCATTCTCCTTAGTAGGTGCTCATTGGCACAAGCTAGGGGTAAAACCCTAGCTACAGGTCTCACTCTCAAGTAACATGATCCCCAATCTGAAATTTCTTATGCATTCTTTTCAGATATACATAACGCTTCTACCTGTCCTGAGCTTCCTTCAAATTCTGCTTGATTTTTTACAGCTTCATCTTCCATATCCTTGATCATTTATGGTCCAAGAATTACCCTGATCACTGGACTGTCGCAACTCAATGGAGTTCTGCATTCTCTTCCATACACAACTTCAAAAGGGCTCATCTTCAATGATGCTTGATACCCATTGTTGTAGGAAACTTCTACTAAGTGTAGGTAGTATTCCCACTTTGATGGCTTATCCATCACATACATCATTAACATGTCTTCAAGAAACTAGTTCACTGTCTCAATATGACCATCAGTTTGAGGGTCATATGCTATGCTAAAATTCAAACTAGTTCCCAATTCCAGAAACAATCCTTTCCAAAATTTGGAAGGGAATTTTGTATCACAGTCTGAGATTATTTCCTTGGCAATCCATGCAACTTGAATATCTCTTTCATGAAGATATTTGCAATATCATTTGTCTTGTGAGTATACTTAACTGGAATAAAGTGAGCTAATTTTGATAGCTTGTCCACCACAACCATAATGAAATAATGCTTCCTTACAGTCATGGGTAGATTTGTTATAAAATCCCTATATGCCTTGCAAAAAATAGACAAGAAAACCCTAGTGCTAAACACTGACTCTTGATAGAACTAAATAGAAAGAAAAGAATCATATGCAAAGTGGTTATTAACCATATCAAAATTATCACGACGTGAAATTCCCTGAATCTTCCCCTGTACTTGGGAAACATAAAGTAAATATCCAATAGAATCAATAGTTAGAATATACAGATAAGGAACAAGGGGGAATCCTTATCTAATTGACTGATGCAAAATAATATCTGGAGAAGGTGTATAATTAAATGTAACAAAAGATGAGGAAAAAGAGAATAGGGGTTGACCATCTTCACCAAGTTTGACCCAAATCCCAAACACTACAGCATATCTGTAATGAAAGACCAATCAATTATGTCATAGGATTGAGAAAAAACAATTTTAAGAAAGGGAGCATGTTTCCTAGATGCCCTGGCCCACTTGATGCCATCCCAAGATGAAATCACTATGTTTAGAAAAAACCTACCTTGTACAAAACATGTTTGTTCCTTTCGCACAATTTCCCCAACAACTTCTCTCACTCGTAGTGCCATTATTTTAGCCATGATTTTGTAAGAAACACATAATAGAGTTATAGTCCTCCATCCACCAATGGTATCTTCAAAAGAATTTTTTGGAATAAGATTGATCAACCATTCATTAATAATTTTTGTTAGATATCCCATAGAGAATGATTCTTCGTCCATGTAAGTTTAGTAATATCCAATAGTATTGCACATTGCCTTATAGAACTCATGAGGTATTCCATCAATAGCTGGAGATTTACCATTCTGCATAGAGCTAAGAGATACAAAAAAATCATCCTTTCTAAAGTCCCTATCCAATATATACTATTCAACAGTAGACACTTTGTGTGGAACCACCCTATAACAATCATTTCTAGTTGCAAGCACATCCTTTGTTAGTGGATAAGGAGAATATTTTTTTTTGAAAGTGGTCAGTAAACATACCTCAGACCTTGGAGGGATATTCTTCAAGAGAACCATCCTCTCTATGAAGGACCAAAAATTTGTTAGAGACCACCTTCTTATTTAGAAAATGAAATAAGAACTTTGACCCCTCAAGTCCTTCCTTAATCCACTGCATCTTGGCATGCACTCTAGCACCTCTTGCAATATAATCCTCCTCCCTCTATACCATAAACTCCAAATCTATTGCATTATTTTGAAGGAAATAATTATGAAGGTCTTCCTTGAGGAGAAAATGCATCTCCTCCAATATCCTCCTAGACTCTTGAAGCTCTCATCTATGCTTACGAGCAATCATACGCTTCCAACCATGCATAAATTTGGCATCCCTTCGAATGGCTCCCTCCCACCATAGCATCCCTCCTCTATCATCGATGGGATGGGGAACTAGGTTCCAAACGTGATGGATGAGAGAATGAAAATAAGGGGAATCCAAATGAGAATTGCCATGTACCCAGTGACCTAATGATGACTTTGGGCCATGTGGTACTAAATATGATGACTGAATTTTCCTTTCAAATGTAATATCATTTTTTATTTGTTTCAATTATATATTTTACAACAAAGATGATTATAATTTATTAAATGAAATCTCTCGTAACTATCCCCATAAGAATGCATATACATTTCCATTAATTCAATTCCATAATATATATAATCCAAAATTAATACCATACATTTCAACAACAGGGGAACTTATGTGAAAATACATCCAACTGACTACAAACCAAGGATGTTCCTCCCAGCCATAAGCTCTATCAATCCATATACTTATTTAGCAGAGCGACCCTCGAGTTGGGGCTACCCATCCACATGAAGGTATTGAGTTCCTACTACAGCTACCCAATCCTCTATTCTCCATGTGGCTTCAACCCACATTTATAGTGATGGCGATACAACCATTGGGGGATTTAGTTCTGGCAGCAATGCTGGATCCAGCATGGAGAGTAATGATAGTATGGTGATGGTAGTACCCATGATAGGGGTTCCAACGTATGTGGTTCATCTAGAAGCCAAAAGGATTTCTCTCTTACCTCCCGGAATGAATGAGTGATGGGCTATATCTCTCCTTTTATATGCACATGGGAGACTAGCTGAGTGGTACAAAGGATAATAGGATCTAGCCACTTGGAATCCATGCAATTAGACAATTTTCCCCTTTTCCTAAGGAATGTTGGACAAGTGGCATACTTGGGTTTTGGGCATCCCCTCCGCTCCAATTCTAGGCTTAGGGTTATCACTCTCCCTCTTATGGAAGGATATCCTCCCATCTCCTCTTCATCCTTCTTTGTTTGGAGTAGTTGTGTATAATATTAAATATAAAAGGTACATAATTACATCATTCATGTTGGGCTTCTATCCATATTATCCATATTTACATAATTACATTATGGGGCCAAAAATGGGGTGTTACAAGAAACATTTAACTTATACAAAGAACAAGATTATGAGGGAGTCACATCACCCACAAAAGTGGATGTTTGAATGGCGAGATGATTTGGCCGAGTTACATCCATCAACACATCAACGGTTTGAATCCCTCTAGAAAAGGACATGTCTTTCTGTGGTTTGTAGAACCTATCTAGCCTTCATTTTAGCCTTTCCCTCGCTTGATGAAAATTTGACCAAGTGAACCAACGTCCATAATAAAAAAAATCTTTCACCAATTAGGATCAAAGATTTGAAGGGTAGCCTTGCACTTTGACCATGCATGTTTCTATATACCACACACCACAGCACTAGAGCCACCACCCAAATTACCAATCAACTCCACCATGTTAAATTCACTACCTATTATCCATACTACAACTGCAAGAGAAGAATACACCCAATCCCAAAGATGAGTTTGAGAAGAGATGAAATTGGGTGGATATACTAGATGCAAAATCCAAGTAGTCTCTCTTGTATTAAAAGAGTAACCCAAATGCAATGATTATCTAGGTCACACCCAGAGGATGTTAGAAAAATTTGAAAAAATTAAGATAGAGAAACCATTGTGCCCCATCACTTTGAACATGGTTTGAAGTTCGAAAGGGACCATTCCTCACATAATTCATTCAATTGTGAATCTGTAAACCGGAGACCCTCACATCCTCTAGAAATACTACATGCCTTAGCCTTTTGCAAGACTCCTCGCACAAGTTGTTTTCGATCATTCCATGAAAAAAGAGAAATATTCATTCAAAAAATAAGGGGTTTGCAAGACTACTAACATGTTTGTTGATGTTATACTAGCCTAGATCCAAATCCTAGGCTCTATCAAGCGTCGGGAGGGATCAAATCTCCATAGGTGCACACCTCTCCTTCAATAGCTCCTTGAGTGCAATACCTGAGCCACCTAATCCTAAGCTCTAGAGTCTCTATTTTAAGTCTCATATTTACTTTTTACTTTGTATTATACTTTTTTGTTTATGGCCAACATAATATTTATTACTTTTTACTTTCTATTATTATTTTTTGTTTAGTTTGTATTATTATTTTTGGTTTACTTTGTATTAATTTGTTACTAGACAAACACTCGACAAACACTCTAAAGTCTCATATTTACTTTTTACATTCTATTAAAAATAAAAAGTAAAGTCTGTAATTTAAGTCTCATATTTACTTTGTACTTTGTATTATTCTTTTTTGTTTATGGCTGACATAATATTTACCACCTAATCCTAAGCTCTAAAGTCCTTAGTTTAAGTCTCATATTTACTTTTTACTTTGTATTATTCTTTTTTCTTTTGGCCGACATAATATTTATTACTGTTTACTTTGTATTATTTTGTTACTCAATAAACACTCGACAAACTCGACAAACACTTGACTCACAAGATCTCCCCCATACTGAGCTGTAGAGAGCCTCTCAGCACAATTACACGAAGAGGAGGCTCCACTATCTAGGGAAAGGTACACAAAGTCCTTGAAAGACTTATCCCGAGGAGTGGGAATCACTAGTTTATTTGGTTTCTCCACACCATCTAGAGATAAATCCCCCTTCCTCTTGTTAGAATTGACTTGCCACACTTCATTAACATCCATGCCCTAGAAATTGACACCTAGAATTGATGCTAATAGAGGCTCATGGCCCTTTGAGCTATTGATAGGCCCATAATCACAATCTTAAAATTGCTTAAAATCAAGTGCCTTAGTATCCTTGAAAGGTTGTTGAGTCACTCCCATGCTAGAGCTCTCTGCCACACCTTGCAAACGATGAGAACCGGGCTCAGCAGCCTTGGCTTGTGCACAAACCTCCTTGGTCACATTGCTAGAGCCACCACCCTTGGTTGACGGGGTTGATGATGTTGTAGTGCCTTTCCCCTCAAAGGCCACCTTAGGTGCTTGTTGACGTGGGAAGTCACGAATAAGGTGATACTGAGCTTGACATTCAAAAAATGCATTAGGAAGATTTAAATAGTGTACTTTTTGTTGACGAGCCTCGTCCACTGTCATAAGTGAAATAAATTTAGGAAAATTCCTTTTTAGATCAACTTCTACACACACTCTAGGTCTACGTCAAAATGAATTATGTCTTACATCTAGAATCAACAATTTTCCAAACCTATTAAGAAACAAGTCCACAAAAGGTTGTAGATATCTTGGAAGAGAAGGAAATTCCATCCATAAAGGATAGTGAGATTTTCCTTGATCATTTGGATTAAAATCTACCCTCCATGACTACGCATAAGCCAAAGAACAAGCAATGTTGCATGTACCATAATGTATATTACTTTTGTTGTTGATGCCTCATAATTCAACAATAAACACACATATTTAAACCCCAATCCCAAATAAGAATTCAATGACACTCTTTATGCTTTCCAGTTCAACAAACACCACTTATAAAATGCAACTTAATCTAGCATTTTACGAACAAAGTGCAAGATCACTCCCCTCCAATGGATATTTTTTCACCCTTTGGAATACTCTTTGTTCCTGGTGAAACAAAAATTGAAATCACCTTCCTCAAGGTCATCACCTACTTGTGACTTACACCCACTTTCCTACAAAAATTGGGCTTCCTAATATGAACAGGGAGGTGTATGTGTAAAAGCCTCATTACTTTTTATTAAAAGAACTTCATTAATATGAATGGTTTCAACACTGGCTTCAATATACTCCACTCCACCCAAATTCTCATCAATTGGAATTGGATTAGACAAATCTGTAAAATTTTATGAGAGATCTAGAATCTAAGGATGAAGCAATACATTAATTGAATTCAAAGAAATAGATGGGAGAAGAGTCAATAATAATTCTCATTATTATACAAATACTCTTTCCCCATTGAATAATGATCAATGAGTCAATACATATAGCTTGCTAGAGTGATATTTTGGAAATAAATCCATGCAAAGAATGCACCAAAATCTCACCATAATGCAAGGAATAAAGAAACTAAATTAAGCTTAACTGGATGCAAGCACACAAACATTAAATCTATATAAAAGAAAGCAACTAGATAAACGAGAGCTTGCAAAAATTAGCAAGGATGTTGATATGCACACCAAAACCCCCCCTTAAGCATAACTTAGGTGAATATGATGCACCAAAATTGGGTCCCAACAATTATGTATCCAGTTTAGGTACCCAAGCACGAAAAATAATATCCTTATAAGCATAGAAAATAGGGAAAACCTCATGGGAAAACCCCCTCTCAAAAGAGGAATCATGATGGTGATGAGGAACTAGAGAGCATGCATTGAAAAGGATCTCCTCCTTTCTTCATCTGAAGTAGTACGTAGACAATGGGTAATGATCAAAGTTTCTGCCCATGTCATTGCTTTTTCCTTCACCTCGTGGCTCTTCTGAATTCTCAACTAGGACGATTTCTATTGATAAAATGGAAATTGCAAGATGATCCTCTTTCTTATCTATCTTACATGCTTTGAGATTTTGCAAAAGAGATCTAAATCTTATGAAAAAGTCTTGGATTGTATCAATTGCACTAGTGTATTCATTCTCCAATTGGCATCTTCTTAAAACATGCTACTTTCGAAAGAGTTTGATCAGAACTTCATTGGTATATGTTCCATATGTGATATGGAATAAGGGAGAGAGAGAGAGAGAGATAACAATTCATATGTTTCATCAATCTTGTTAAAGCAGTTTGATTTTCCACCGGTGAATTGGTTTAAGTCCTTTATCCCACTGTTATCATGTAGAGTCCTTTGATATGCAATAGAATCACTACTTTTGTAGCTTATGAGACTTGTGGAGAATTAGGGATGATCCATCACCTGTGGTGCACTCTTTGTTCAATCCTGCAAAAATTTGTATACAACTACCTAGGTTCAATCTAGCTCTGATACCATGTCAAATTTTATGAGAGATCTAGAATCTAAGCATGACACAATACATTAATTGATTGCAAAGATTGAGATGAGAGAAGAGTAAAATTGCTGCAAATAATAATTCTCATTAATATAAAAAACTCTTGCCCCATTGAATAATGATCAATGAGTCAATACATATAGCTTGCTAGAGTGATATTTTTGAAAAAAAGTCATGCAAGACACACCCAAATCCCACCATAAAGCATGGAATAAAACAACTAAGTTAAGCTTAACTACATGCAAGCACAAAAGCACTAAAGCTATATAAAAGAAAGCAACTAGATAAAATAAAACATGGAAAAATTAGCAAGGATGTTATATAGTGCCCATGTACACAAACAATCTACCACTTGCTCCTTAGAAACTCCATCCATGAGTGTTTCTTAAGTTGCTTCAGCAATTTGGGAGTCTGTATCCACACTCAAACTCACCACAAATTCCCTCTTTGCAGTTCTAGAATCCACATTATTACTAGAAGGAAAGGAGGGCCATTCTTCTTGAGGTCCCACTTACAAACCTGCAACTCCATCCAACTTTGTGTTCAATGAGTATGCAATATTTCTCCGAGATGGATTCAAATCTTTGGAGTTCAAAGGTAAGAATTCCAGTGGGGAGTGATCTTCAGATCTATTTCTCTTTGACGATCGCCAACGTTCTTTGACTGAAGGTGCGGTTACAAACCCCTTACCAATAGCTTGGACATCTTCGAGGGAATACATAAACCTTGAGGTCAGGACCGACATCCATCTGCACACTCTATATGGCAGCTAGCTTTTGAATGAGAAGATTGAAAAAGCAATTTGAAAAGATTAAAGATGTACAAAACCTGGCTCCAAGACAAATCCCTGATTCCTTACGCATGTTGTTTGAATGATCTTTCCTGAAGGCAGATGCACACCTAACTTCCCACCTGCTCACGTTGTCATAGGTGCTCTAACTTCACGCTTACTCAGATGCTGCCCTAGCTTCACCTTGCTTTGGTTGTATTCAGGCCCCGGATGTTCACGGCTCACGTTGACCTAGATTCTGGCCATTCAGATTCTCACGCTTCACGCAACCCTTCACGTCTACTCAGATTCTTCCCTAGCTTCACCCTGCTGTAGCTGCATGCTCACGCCTCAGATGCTGCCCATGCCTCACGCCTCACACAATCCTTGCTGGAATCACGCCCCACGCCTGCAACCCTAGTTGCATTCATGCCTCGATGCTCCATTCACGCCTTAATGCTCCTTTCACGCTTCATGCCTCAATCATTATCAAATTCAATCAAATAACTATTTCCTTATTAAATGTTTAGTTAAATTCTTTACATAGTAATTCTTCTAAATGTATTATATTTTAATTTATATGAGAATATGTTGAATTGCCATTACAATCGATAAATACATTGTGTTTTCTCTATTATCATTTTCAGTATAGGGGATTACTTTAACAAAAATAAAGAATCAAGGTTTGGTTAGAATGACATAAGTCACTCTATCATTACATTGTCAATATATAGGGGCTCAATAGGAGCATCATATAACTTATCAGAAATGAATCTAGGTGAGAAGGATAACAATCATTATTCCCAAGGAATTCGGAGCTTCAAGGCTCTAGGGTGCAAGGTCTGGTATTAGCCGGGGTGCGGGGCTGGCCCTAACAGATTGAGTGGATTGGGCATGGGATCCTCTCCCCAGGTTTTCAAATGCGGATGGGTTCCCCTCCGCGGCCGCCGCCAATAGGTGCTCCGGCCGACAGATTGGTTGAAGATCAGATTGAGATAGGGAAAGGTGCCAAACAAAGAATGGAGCCAGGTGGTTGCCTTCCTAGATCTCTGAAGATCCCATCCATGCAAATCAAATTGGAAAAGATTCAGGAGCGAATAGAGGAATGGCATGAAAAAGCCCTAATTGGTAAGTTTGTGGGAGTTGGTCCTAAAGAAAGAGATCTGGTGAGATGGATCAATTCCACCTGGAAACCCAAGGGCCATTATTATCTCCAATTAGGTGCCAAAGGGTTTTTTACCATTATTTTCTTCAATGTTGCAGATTGGGACATAATTTTGGAAGGAGGCCCATATTTCGTCTTCTCAGTCAGGCTGTACCTTTGGCCTTGGAAGGAAAGGTTCAACCCGGCGACTGAAGATGTGACAGTTGCACCGGTTTGGATAAGGTTTTTTTACCTGCCTTGTGAATACTGGGATCTAGATATTCTTCAAGATATTGGCAACACTCTGGGAAAATATGTCAAAATTGCAAATCAGACTAAACAACAACGTTTCATGGCATATGCCTGGATATGTGTTTATATGGATCTATCAAAAGAGTTTCCTGAAGCGATCAGTTTAAATTGGGAAGACGAGGAATGGGTCCAACCCATGGATTATGAGCAACTTTCTTTTTGTTGTCGATAGTGTCACGTTTATGGCCATTGGGCAGAAATTGCCCTCAGGTAAAATCGATCCCCCCCTCCCCCCCCAAAATTGGCCTGGTTGGTGACACGGATAAGGAAGGGTTTACTCAGGTCCATAATAAGAGGAGAAATAAGACGGCAGGGCAGAATAAGGCAGCGAAGGAGAATCCTCAGGAAGAGATGGAGATTGGTAAGAATAAGGGCAAAGCGAAAGTTGATCCCATGGAGGGGGTCATCGAGGAAGGTGAGCAACATCAAGATGGAATAGATCAATTAGAACCTATGGCAGAGGATGAGGAGGAGGATATGGAGCTAGGGGAACAAGAAGGGAAAAGGTTATGTCACCTGACAGCAACTAGAGCTTCTCAATACAGCAATCATTAGTGCTAAAGTCCCTAGACAGTTAGGCATAGCCTTTGACCCGTAGAAAGGAAGTAAGAGGAAATCTCTAGAGGAAGACCTAAAGAGAGATAGGAAGACAAACAAGCAAAGGATTGCTGAGATAGGGATGAAGCTAATTGAGTCTGGCCAGTATCCTATGATACTAGAAGCCTTCTCTGAAGTCAATAAGGTTAGTCAATGAAGCTCATATCGTGGAATATCATAGGGTGCAATCACCCGAAGAAGGTAAAAAATTTGGCTAGAAAGATTAAGCAGGAAAAACCAGATATACTCTTTATCCAAGAAACAAAGTGTAGTTCTCATTATTTGGAGCAAGTGAAACAAAACATTTGGAAAGGTAGTGAATTTATGGCCATAGATTCCTCAGTATTTGCGGGGGTTATGGCGATCTTTTGACAGCCTGACTCAGTGGGTCTTTCGGATTGGTGGGTTAACTGCTTCTCCCTGAGCGTCCTGCTTAAAGATCGAGGGTCTGGCTCTTCTATAGGCTTGTCAACGTTTATGGGCTAAGCGCGTTCCCTCAAAAAAATACTGTTCTCTAACAGTTATCATGGCTGAGAGACCAAGCTTCCTGTGGATCTTGGATGACTAGGGGGGATTTTAATCTGATCGCATCTTTGGAGGAAGAAAAAGGGGGTAGGAGGAACCTAGATAAATACCAGGAATCCTTTGGGGGCTTCATTACCTAGATCCCCTTCATCGATATTGAGACTGGCAATGGGTTGTATACCTAGAACACCAAAAGAGGAGGTACACACCCGGTGGCTTCACGAATTGATCAATTCTTGACCATGGAAGATCTGGTCAGAAACGGGGGAGAGGCCCACGTTATTGTCCTGCCGGCGACTGGCTCTAATCATTGGCCCATTTTCCTCCAATGGGATTGGTCCAATGCCTCTTTGTTCAAACCTTTCAGGTTTGAACAATTTTTGCTAGAACATAAGGATTTCAAGGAGCTGGTGGGCTAGTGGTGGCAGGAGATTGTTCCTCCTAGGGGGACCGGGATGTTTCAGTTCCAACAGAAGTTAAAAGCCCTAAAAGTCAAAATCAAGGAATGGAACAAGTCAGGCTTTGGGAATATCTTCCAGGACAAAGCAACGGTGGTAGTTGATCTAGAGTTGGTGCAACGACGGGGAATGGAAGCAGGATGGACGGACGAGCGAAAAGAGCAGGAATTCAATCTGATGATTCAACTTGAAGCCAAGGAAAAGTAGGAAGAGTTTTTTGGAAGCGAAAATCCAAAAATTAGTGGCTTCAGGAAGGGGACAGGAACACAAAATTCTTCCAGAATTTTGTTGTCCACAACCGCCATAAGTCCAAAATTTATAAGTTGCGTAAAGCTAATGGGAGCCAAGTCGAGTCTCGACAGGAAATTGAAGAGGAACTTGTTCTTCACTTTGCTGATATTTTCAAGGAGGATCATGTGGACCGTAGCCCTGCTATTGATAGGATTACCAGGCACACTCCCAGATTGGTCACTTATGAGCACAATGAGCTCCTAAAAAACCGGTTTCCATGCAGGAGGTTGAGGAAGCTATGCAGCAGATGGCTCTTGGAAAAGCCCATGGCCCTGATGGTTTCACTACCAATTTTTTTCATTTATTCTGGGATCTTATTAAGCAAGAAGGGGATGACATTATGGAAGAATCTTGTAGAAGTGGGGGGGTCTCGAAGGATTTTAATGCTACTTTTCTTGCCTTAATCCCCAAGGAGAATGGGGCTTAGGAGCCTAGCAAGTTTCGCCCGATCGCTTTATGAAATGTCATCTATAAAAGTATCACTAAAGTGGTTTCTAATCGTTTGAAGCCCCTACTCCCTATTCTCATCATCCCAGAGCAATCTGGCTTTGTGGAGGGTAGGCAGATCCTCAATGGTATTACCCTATCCCATGAAACCATTCATTCCCTGAAATCTACCAAAAAGCCGGGTATGATGATCAAACTCGACATTGCAAAAGCGTATGATAAATTAAACTGGAAATACATGCGTGGAGTGTTGGAAGCTTACAGCTTTGGAGCAGATTGGGTGAGCTGGGTATTGAATTTAGTAACTATCCCCTTTTTTTCTATCCTGCTTAATGGCTCCCCTACCATGCTTATTCAATCCTCACATGGTATGAGGCAAGGTGACCCACTTTCCCCTTTTGTCTTCATTCTCATGGCGGAAGGGCTTGGTCATCTCATTCAGACTCATGCTGAGGAAGGTGAAATCCATGGTTTGAACCTCCATGTTGGCATGACAAAACCGACCCACCAACAATCTGTCGATAATACTATGTTAATGGGGCACCCTTTAGTCCAAGAATCCCATGCCTTTAAAAAAAGTCTTAATATTTTTGCTAAGGCCTCGGGGCTTGAAGTGAACCCAGATAAGTCCCAGGTTTTCTTTTTCAACACTCCCAGTATCACTCAGCGTAACATCCTTCACATCCTCAATTTTTCCAAAGGCTCCCTTCCCACCAAATTCTTGGGTGCCCCGCTCTTTGAGGATACCGTAAGGGGGATTTCTTGGCAAGATCTTCTTAACCATATCAAAAGTAGACTTCATAGTTGGATTAACAGACCTCTAAACTTGCCCAGTAGGCTTACATTGGTCAAGTCTGTCCTACAGGCTATGCCAATCTATCTTTTCTCTTTATTATATGCGCCTAAATCGGTTCTCAGAGAAACAGAGGTATCCAATGTAATTTCTTATGGGGTGCTAGGGAATCCAAGTCTAAATTTGCCCAAATCAGATGGGATATCTTATGCCAGCCTAAGGAAAAGGGAGGCTTGGAGCTTCAAGATCCTGAAGTTGTTAGTGATATTCAGGGCGCGAAGTTGTGGTCACGCTGGTGCAGTCATAACAATGAGCCCTGGGAAAAACTTTGGCAAGTCAAGTATGCTATGTAATGTCCCTAAAGTAGCAAAAAATTAAAAATTTTCCATTCCTGTAATAGCCGCTATTTAAAGATGAAGAATTCACAAGTTAATTCTAATACTAATAAAGCAAAGGTACTTGTTCGAAATAATTAAAAGTCTAAGACCTTAAGTAACATGGTCTCTCTAGAGTTTAAACTTTTAGTCCTGTGGAAGCGATGTGAAATCAAATAATGATATGTTTTGTTCTAAAGTTTACGATTGCTAGTGTAACTATAAAAGCAACTTCTTGAAACTGTTATATGACTGTCATTATGAATGTGTTGAATGACACCTTCAGGTGATAAGGCCTTTGTTGAGGACAGGTTGAGTCCATGGTGGGACATGTGACAATTCAAGGAGAGGGAACATACCTCGGCAGGGTTGCCGAGAGGTAAGAATACCCTGGACGTTTCTAGACTTACTTAGCATCCTTGCTAATGTTATTTTCTCATGGCTGTGTTTGCAGATGTTTCACCTTGTGACCATGCTAACCTATAGAATTCAATCTATAATCCATCAAAGGGTTTTTAAGTTTGTTGGAGGCTAAGTAGTGTTATGGTGAGGAAGGCATTTGCATACATAAGTTACCAAGCGAAGTTCATGGCTAAACCTATGATTTGTAGTCTCGTATTTATAAACTTGTTTGTATGGTGAAGTGAGGGTTTATTCAATACTTATATTTACCAAGCTATTTCATTGTTGATCCACATGACTCAACTATAGGCATTTGTATGGAAGAAATCTAGCCTCCACTAGAACAGTATTTGAGACAGCCTTAATGGCACTTCGCTGTAGTGGATGACAGACTGGCAAGAGTTTACAATTTGGGGATTTTGCCTTAAGTCCCAAGGCTCTGTGTTTTCATTTTTGTTTGCGCTACACTTCATTGTTCTTCTCTGGAGGTGACTTCGTGCCCTGACCTGAGCTAGTCTCATGGTAAGTGCACCTTGACGTTTTTGCAGTGTGACCGATGGCGTAGAGATGCTCTCTACTTTTCTCAGGTATGGAAACTCAACAAACCAATGCTCTATTTCGATTTCCTATATGTAAACTTCTCAGGGTTTCTATTTACAGTTTGTTTGTCTGCACTAGCATGTAGTGTTTGGCCTTAGTGTGGTTCTCTATGGGTGCCTTGGGTTTCCATCAGTGTAGTCATGGGTAAGTCCAGCTACCTTCCCAAGTTGCTCTGCTTCTCGCATCCCTGTAGGTGTTGTATGCTTTTGTTTTTGGGCTTTTGTTGGAACAATGCATAGCCCCTTCCTTTGGCTTTCTGCAAGTCGCCTTCTGGCTGGACTATATAAATGGATAAAATATTTGGAAAAGTAATCATGGGACTTAGTGGGGTGGAACCTCTGGGCAATCTTTATGGTGTCTTAGAAGGTCATTTTCAAAGCTTGCCTTATGCTTATTGACTATCGTATTCTGGTTTTGAAGGCCATTGTTGGCACAATCGTTGTGGTTTCTTTTGTGGTCTGTCATGAAATTGGGTTTACACAGGGGACTCTTTCCTGTCTAATGTATGGGGTTTGAACATATGTTTTGGGTATGAATAAAGACTACAACATTTCTATAGTATCTCCTATCACTGTAATATTTTGGTTCAAAGAATAAAAATGTGGCCATACCGACTTACGTAGTTATAATAACTTCTTATTTCGATTTTGGTTCTGTGTGTTCACGATTTTGATGTGGAAAGTAAATGAATGCGTCAGGGTTCGTAACGAAGCTCTTGTGTTGTAGCTATAAAATGAGGAACCCTATGGTTTTTATCCTATGTCTGCGTTGGATTGATAGACGCAATGGTTATTGTAAAATTCTACTGTGGCGATTTTAAAAGAAGAAAACGATAACGCCCAAGTGGGTATCCTATATGTGTTGTTCTTTGTAATAATTATTCAGGCAGTTGGCCATCCTAGATTCGTATGTTTTAATGTTGATGCCTCTTGTCCAAATTCTAGTTTATGTAAGAGTATAGACCTGTAGCTTATAACTCTGTGTTGATGCATTTAAGTTTTGGCTAGCAACGTTTGTGTGGAGTCGTTGCAAACAGTTCAGAAATGGGTAAATGAAGTTTCGATGCCTGGTCTAAAGTAATGTTGATTGTAGTAGATAAGATAATACTTTTCGTTTTGAAATAATTTAATAATCTATGGAAGGAAAATAAAAACCCTGTACTAAAATTTAATGAACAGGTGATAAAAAGAAATAGAAAACAGCTACTTATAAACAATATTTTGTAGTAATCCTAACTTCAGAAAATAAATATACGTTTGGCTAGAAAGGGCTAGCTGGGATAGACCTGGAAGACACACCACTGGATCCTGGGAAGAATTTTGATTTAATATTGATAGTGAAAAACCATACTGAAATACGTATAATTCTGAAAATAATTTGTGTTCAAGGTTTTGTAAGTTTTTGCATACCTGCTTATCCTTGTAGCTTGCTCCTAACTGTAATTACCTGCACACTTAGTCAAATAATTAGTGGAAAAATACTGAACTTTAGCTAACCTGACAAATTGATCCTGCACTAGATAACTTTGGGACTACCACGTTCCTCCCAACCATGATCCTACAACCATTCTTGGTTCAATATGAATCCCCCCGAGCTGGTTTTGACATGCAAGCTGAGAGATAGAGGCTTTAGATTTGCAGCTGGTTTAGATCTGGAAAATTGATGTGGGAATGCTTCACTTCTTGGAGCATAGAGGTTCTCTTTGATTCCATAAGAGAATTATGAGAATGATGATCCCCAAACTTTGGGGTCTGTTCTCTTTATGTAGGGAAATCTTGAATTATGACTGCTGGAATAATTGGTTTCTTTAAATTAAATAACTTAAATTTTCAAAAGCATATTTGTTTAATTAATCACAAGTTCTTTTGGAACCATGACTTTTCAACTTGTTTAACTAGAGTGCTTCTGATTTAAGCCTTTTCATAATTGTAATAAAAATTTTATATTTCAATTAAATAATTAATGCATCATTGATTTATTAATTAAATGCATAACTATATAAAATAAATATATTTTATAAATAAATAAAACCAACATTATTTTTAAAGTTATTAATAATAACCTTAGCCTTGTGGCTTTTATGCATGTTAATCATAGGAAACTACTATTAGTTAATTTATGCTTTAAGTGGTGATGTTGTCTTTTATGTATCCTCACATGATACTTCTTTTTAATCTTTTTAAGGATAGGGTCCACTTCTTTGGACAGTCTCGGTAGGCTAGGATAGGAACCTCTAGTCTCTCCCTTTTGCATGTAAGATTTCCTTGTTTTGACCTGGTAGTTCCCGCAGTACTTGATGATAATAAGATTTATTTAATCAATTTGAATAGTTGTAATAAGACACATAAGTTCTATTCAGAGTCCTTCCGACTCAACACTTGAGATCTAGTAACCCCAAGTGCTCTTCAAAGCCTTTTAACTCAACACTCTCACATGGGCATTACGCTAGTGCAATTCTAGAGCCTCTGCTCAACATTAGAGTTAGAATGTGGTTGTGAGGCACATCTAGAATATTTAAGTGACCTCAGATCCGGTATTCATTTTCTTTCAGGCTTGGAGTGCTCCAAGGCTTATGCCCAACACTCAACGTACATCGGGGCTTTGGCCCAGCACATAATAAGAGTCCTCTAGATACATCGGGGCTTAGTCCCAGTATATAGGTTATTTGTGTGTTTCTGAGTCCATGCTCAACACCCTATATAATCATCCATATGAATCATGGTCTCCACAGCATAGTGTAAAAAAGAAGCAATCTCAGTATATCATAAATTGTAACCAAATCTCACAATAAAACATAACTTTATCCATTCGGGCTTTCCTTCCCAGTACAACATCAATCAATGAAACAGTCAGGGTACATGCCAAATATATCAACTCATGAAAACATAACTCAAAACATTTTAAGGCTTATGCCCAATAATAAATCACATACGATGGGGCTGTAAGCCCAATATAACATAGAAAATAGTTAGTCTACAATTCAGGATATTAAATGCTAGGACCCATCCAACCAACCAATTCATTAGATTCAAAACCGATGTTGAGGGTTCCCGAATCTGGATGAAGGCTCTAAAAGGAATAAAATGGTCGAGGATCATAGCTTCTGGGAAATTGGAGACAGTGAGTTAGCCAATTTCTGGGATGATTCGTGGAATCAATTTCCCAAACTTGGGAATGATCATCGATGGTAGAATATCAGAAACTGTGGATTGACGGAAGGGAAATCTAACGTGTGTCACTTTTGGTCTAATCCATCGGGGGAATTTTTCAGACCTTGGCTGGACCAATAGTGGTGGAATCGTCTCACTAATGATGAGGATGACCAAGCTTTTGGAGAAATCCTCCAAGAAAGATATATTCGACTGAGGATTGGCCCTGGCAAGCTTCATTGGGGTTATAAGCAGAAAGGGGTATTTAGCATAAAGGAAGCTTATGATATGCATACAAACAGGGTAGCTGATGGTGATGACCCGTGGGATAAGTTATGGAAGATGAACCCATGGCCAAAGACGACCATTTTCTGCTGGCTGGTTATTTGGAAAAGAGTCCTGAGAGGGGAGAACCTTAAGAAACGGGGAATTCAAGGCCCTTCGTGTTGTCCTTTATGCATGAACATCGAGGAAACTCTTTGCCATATGTTAAATGAGTGTGATTTTTCTTCTTTCCTATAGGACAAAGGTGCCATGATTTTTCGAAGGAGTGACCCAGCTCATGGTCAACCTGGACTCACACTAAGTAACTGGGATGCCAACGCCTTTAATAATCCAATCATTGCTTTAATATGGAAGATGTTCCCCGACATGCTATTCTGGAACCTGTGGAAAGTATGAAATGGAAGGATATTCAGGGCCGGGAGTTAGTGTAAGGAGGAGGTTTGGGCTACACCGGTTCTCAACATCCAAGAAACTATTCGAAGTCACTAGTGGACTGATGGGGACAAAAATCTCACGGAGGTATATATGCTCATTGCTAATGGTTGGGACTTGGGCAAGGATGATCTTCTTGGGCTTCGCAGGCGTGACAATATATGCATGCCATTTAGCCCTAAGTTTTTGTCCCCTCTAGGACAGGTTATATTCAAGATAAACTTTGATGAGGCCTCGCAGGGTACTCTCGGGGCAGCAAGGTTTGGAGGGGTATGCAAAAATTTGAAGGGAGAGATTCTGCAGGTGTTTTTTGGTCACCTGGGCTAAGACACGAACAACTTGGCTGAGCTGGACGGACTCATCATTGGCCTGCAAATGATTATTCATGGGGGGTTTTTCCCTGCCATTATCGAGGGTGATTTGAGCATCATCATACAAATGGATAAAGGTCTTGCGTAGGGGAAATTGACTGAACATGTGACATCTAGCTGGCGGCTTTCACATCGCTTGGATGCTCGGAGTCACATTCTCCGCTCCAATAGTCAGCTGTCCTTTCTCCACATCAGGCAGGACGCCAAGAAGGTGGCTTACTATCTAGCTAATTTAGGTTTGGACAGGAGAGGAGGCCACGTTTCAAGACACATGGCAGTTTTCAGAGATGAAGCATGGGACCCGAAATGCTTACAGTTGGCGATGGAGGATAAGGGTTGGAGCCAAATGGAGGATGAAGGACAACCCATTCTCGAGGGCAGGACAGACGTCACTCGGAGGTTACATCAATGATGCTTGGTTGATGGGGTGGTTAATTTCGAGAAGTGATAAGTACCATAAGGTAGTTATTATGGGAATGAGACGGACGTACGTCTTCCGGTTTTTTGAGATTCGGGTGAAGGCTTTGCTGCAACTTCTTCCTGTTCGCACGATGGCCGTAATAAGTTTGTGTTATGGTGAGGGTACGTTTCTGGGCCTGTTTATTTTTTAGGAAGGCTTGGCCATTTATGGCCTAGTTGGTATTGAATCATGAGCAGTTGTTCTTTTTATGGGAGCACCTTCCTACACAGGATTCATTCTTTCCCCAATGAGGATAGTAGTGACTTCTGTGCTTATGCTGGTCTTGCTCTCAGAACTTTTTCTAAGTCAGGTTTTGTTCAATTACAGCCCCCTGAGATCTTATTGCTCGCTATGATTCCCACTGCAATGACCCTGAAGCGAGAGTCTGTGGCACCCTCTGGGTCGGTTTCTGCTAGATCTACCCTAAAAGGAAAGGAGAAGGTTGCTGTGAGAAGTGGAAGCATGGGCAGGGTTATGAGAGCTCAGGTGAGGGCTCAGTCAGTCGCCTTTTCCTTTCGTGATCGTATCCCTGACTCTATGATGGAGGATATCGAAGATATTGAGAAGAATCTATGGAATGATGTTCAGGCCCTTCCCATAGAGGATGTCAGCAGTACGGTAGAAGACTGGGTTACTGATCCAGGAACTATTGTTGGACGCGCCTCGGCCTATGATAGGATGGTGATGACTTAATGGGTCACAAAGAACCTTTTGGCTCATGTGCTGATGGAGGGCAACGCGAAGAGGCAAGGGGACGAAGAACTGGTTAAGGCCTAGAAAGCCCACAATGCAGATAATTGGCTCATGCATTGCAAAATTGATGCAATTGCAAAGAAGATGGGACTCTCCTTTTCGTACCCTGATATGGATGCCAAGGGAAACTAGATTCTTACTAGCAAGATGCCCAGGAAGGACCCACCTTAGCCAACAGTTGTTGCATTCTTGCCCACAACTCCACCCCAACAGAAGGCAACGGTTGTTCAAGTGCAAGAGAAGGACATGATCGGCTCCTCGGCTAGGGCATCTGACGAGGCTAGGGATTAAGCATCTGTATGGAGGTTATTTTACTATGTTTACTATGTCTGTAATCCATCATATAGATAGTAATGTGTTTTTTTATGATAGATGTCAGTTGGGTCTTGGTACTGTGTCTGTCCAAATTTTGTATGACCAATAGCGAGTTCCGTCCCCTGGGGCGCTTGCTATGTGATATGCAACTCTCTTTGCTTTTTAGACTTTCGGTTTTCGAAGTGGGATATGTATCTTTGTTATATGCAGTAATATGAAGTCTTTTTATTTAAAAAAAAAATGATCATTATTCCCAACCACCCAAACTATACCCAATAAACAATAAACAAAGATATTGAATGTCATACAAATTATTTTAGTGGAATGAATTTAAGAAGGAAAGAAGATAAAGATAAAAATAAATAAATAAACCTTTAAAATGAGTTAAATGTGAAAAGTTGATTTTTATTTATTTATTAAAGATTTATGACTTTACTAAATCCACATTTAAAAAAGTTACAGAATGATTGTGTTTAAAATATTTAATGCAGTGAAATGATTATTATAAAACAGCTATACTTGAACAAAATGATTGTGTTTAAAATATTTAATGCAGTGACATGTTTATTATAAACTAATAATAATAAAAATATATAGTTTTATATATAATTATTTTATTTTTCAAATATTAAAATGGATTGTAAAATGTATTTTAAATATTATTTTATTATTTATTAAGATGATTATTCATAAATATGTGTAAATATGAATGACTCATTATCTTAAATAAAAAGAAATGTTTTTTTTAATAATTTAAAATAAGAAAAAGTGAATTCTAATTTTTCCTTATAAATACAATTGTATAATTTAACGATATAACGACTTCAACAACTAACTTACAATTTTCAGAAAAATAGATAATTGCATTTTAATTTTAATTTTGAAAAACTTAGAAAAAAAAAACTCAAAACGTTCCACATTCTTCCCGATCAAAAGTAAGAAAAAATAGATAATTGCATTTTAATTTTAATTTTGAAAAACTTAGAAGAAAAAAACTCAAAACGTTGCACATTCTTCCCGATCAAAAAAGTGAGATTTCAGAGATGCCTATCACTTTTCATTATTAATCCTGAACTCTGAAACAAAGATACTCTTAAAGAGCACTTTCATTCCTTACCACCTCTGCGAAGTCCTTTCATCTAAAACAAACACAATTATTCGATTGCAGTCCTTAGAATGTAATTTCTAACTCTTGGAGGATTTATGCAAATTGGACCACGACGGGGTTCCATCAAAAAAATTATGCTGATTATTTCATGCTCTTTATATGAAATAAATTGATTAAATTGATTACTTGCAAACGGACTTTGTAACTTTATGATTTCACCATCAATAAGTCCTAACCACATATTGGAACTTGAAGGACTAAATAGTTCACTCCTTTTTATTACAATAATCATAGTGTTAAGCATATATCAATGCATACATTACGGAGATGATATGGGAGAATATTACATGGGTACAGTTCTAATCCGTTACCCGATGAAAAACATCGCCGCTGCAGCTGGTTTGAGGGAGCATTGATCATTTCCCTCCTGACTAGGGCACTGAAATAGAAAATACATATATGATACAGCATACATGTTGCTGCAATATTTATGGTTACTGTGCTTAAATTTATAAAGAAGATCTACACATATCTAGCTCAACAGATATATCATACTCCTTGCAAAAACTGTCATATTCAATGGCCTGAAGAAGGAGGACCGTCGTGTCCTATACCTGGGCTATGAGCCATAGGGTTAGATGTCTCCATTACGTTTTCTTTCAAACTTCTAACAATGATTTCAACATCAACCTTTTCATAAGTAGATTTTCCGAGACTTTGTCTATTGATTTCAGCTAATGGATAAAACTTCGAACCGCCAAGCTTTTCCTCACGAATTATATCCTCATATGGCTTGCTTTCTCCAGGCGAAGGCGAAATCGCAAGCCCTCTTCCTTGAGGACGGATTATCCCAATTCTCAAATCTCGAGCCTCAACTAAGGAGAAGGAACGGAGCAAACAATATGTGAGCATAATCATAAAAAAGGAAGTAGTCCTACAATATAAACCACCTTTCATTCTGCAACAAAAATCTAAAGTAAAGAAATAGAAATACTTTTGACGCAACGTAGCTTGCAAATTACTTCTAAGTTCTGATGCTGTTAGAAGAGGTCTCGGAGTCTTATTTATGGTGGAGAATTGAGATCTAACAAGATCCTCTGATCTATGATCTCCAATCAAGGGCTTCCACGTATTCCTATCAAACACCAAGCGACCATAGTTTAAAATAGTGATTTAATTGGAACTCACAATATATTTTAAGAAAGAGACTAGGTATCTGTTCTACCATTCTGTTATCCAGGTTATGCTCATTGACAATGTTACTTAGACCACCTGAGAAAACACTGAAAAGGGAAACTGAAGAAAACGTTGGTGCTTTATAAGATTAAATATATATAAACGTGTGGCCGTCAGTATTTCACTCAACTACATCTGTCAAATAATTCTAAAGTATATCTAGTCCAATAATATGGGAATCATTTTCTATATAATCGTAATATAGTAGACCTCCTGAGATAACGCTGAATAGGTAAACAGAAGAAACCGTTGGTGCTTTGTAAGATTAAATATATATGAACGTGTGGCGGTCAGGGTTTCACTCAACTATATATGTCAAACAATTCTAAAGTATATCTAGTCGAATAATATGGGAATCATTTTCTATATAATTCTAAATATACTATTCAGTATATTTTATTTATTTTTACCTTTAGCATTTTTGAAGCGACATGTCTATTAACTACCGTATTTTGCGTTATTTTTTGTTTCATTAGGCGGGCACTAAATCATACTGGATATGCCTTGAATAATTTATCATATTAACATTTGTGCTCTTCCAACTCAGGTGTTTGTTTAGAGAGCGGATTCATATACTAAACTAGACTATCGCGCACCATCGACTATGGCCGGCAGAAACTCTGTTATTGTCGCAGGATCTTGGTAGCGCTATTGAAATGTCAATATCCGTCGTAAAATAATTGCAATTGCAAGGATCATAACGTTTTACAAATTGCGTCATGACATGTATGTGCCACATATACATTGTACATTGGTTAAATCTATAAAACAAAGAACTGGAATCAACATAATTTTTGTATCCCTGACTTTGTTTAAAAAAATCTAATGCACAGAATCTTTCGTACATTGTCATGAGCTGGGCTAGATCCGGGCTATCCAGCAAAATGAAGGAGTCATACGGCCGCCGAAATAAGTAAGGCTGTGGGAAGCATACTAACTCATGTTTTTAAAAATACGAGTGCATTAAGACATGTTTTCACCAAGATTAGGCAGTATAGGAGAGCGTAGGATAAATGATAATCAAAATGCCTAGCTTTTCTGGTCAACTGGGGATAAAAACAGGTTAAAATTCTTCTTAGAAATGGTTATTTTTGCAATTTTGTATTTTCAGCACAATTTTAAAATTATCCACATCGTGAAATTGAGATTTGAACACTCTGAATTACAATTTTTGCAAGAATTGCTCTGCCGGAGAGTGAGGTGTTTTAGTTAGAGCTAAGTTTCAATATATAAATTCCTTAAATTTGAATTTCCCTAAAATTCTTTAGTATTCAGGGTTACTATTGAAATTCTGTAGATGAAATGTTATTATTAAAATTTTCTTAGTAAATGGAATTCAAATTAAATGTTACTATATTTAAAATTTACTTATTAAATGGTATTTTAATATAATAATTTATTAAATAAAATTTAAATTAAATATTATTATTAAAAGTTACTTACTAAATAGAATTTCAACGAGAATAGTTTTCTATTGGATATTTTTTTAAAAAAAAATATAAAGTCAAATTACTTAAAAGAAAATGATTTTACAAAAGCAAAATAAAATAAATATTGGACACTATAACTCATTAATCATTTTAAACAAATTTACAAGTATTCTTCCATTTAATCTTTTAAATGAATGCTGAAGTAACATGATTCCATTAAACTATGTGTACAATAAGACCATTAGCCCATATTTATTGCTTAATAACCACCAAAAAGTACATACAACCAGTTTTTGAGGCCATACCTACTTATTAAACTTTATACTATTTTTAGTTTTTCTATATGATATGTTATATTTCAAATTTTAGATATAAAGATTTACAATAAAGAAAAAATATTATTTTAAAATTTTGAATGATAATCTTTATCTCTAAAGAATGCATATTTTTATATTTATGGGATCTTTATTTTTGATATTAAAAATTTATATGCATTCATACTTATATATCTATGACTATAATTACAAATAAAGTGATTGGATACTTCTATATATTGCTATGTGAGTAAAAAGTAGAGTGACCTTTTATATATTTAGTTAAAATACCTAAAAGGTTTTCTACAAAAGTTGTTTGCAATGCATTTCATATTTTTCACTATCTTTATAGTTTTCTTTTTCAAATTTTATAATATTTAATTTCCACATATTAATAATCAAGTTTTTTATTAAACATTAATTTTTAATACTTGTATTCACATTAATATATTTAAATTTTAAAAAAAATTATAACTTAAAAAGATTTAAGTGTATCCAAATAAAATTAAATCAATGATAATGTTATAAATATTATAATGATTGGCAAAGTTTTTTAAGCAGATTTTACAATCAATTTAATTTTTAATCTTCTTACCATAATCAACATTCATATTAATCATATTAATTGCTGCACGTTACCAATATATATAGAAAGTTGTTAACATTATCACTATATGGTAAGGTGATTTTTATTACTTATTAATATTAATTATTATTAAATTACATTCTTAAGAATTAAACATGAATATAATATGAAAAGGGATTGTTATTAAACTGCCATGATATGGCATGATCCACACATTGATATGAAAAGTGATTGTTATTAAACATTTTAATTATGAAGAATTTTTTAATTTAATATATTAAATTATAAAAAGGTGTTGTTATTATATGATATGATTTTTATTTTTATTTACTTTAAAATATTTTTAAATTCAATTTAAAGTAAAAATTATTTAATATTTTTTTATTTAAAATTAAAATACATTTTAAATGTCACATAAATTCAAATTTTTTAACATACCCATAAATCATATAAAAAAAATTTGATTTTTTTAAAACATTAATATAATCATTTCTCTAAAGATAGGTAAGATACAAATCCTAAACATATTTGTGAGGTTGTTTACATAATCAATTGGGTACTAATGTAATAGATCCTTCTTTCGAGTGCCCCATTATTTTTGTAAATGTAAATAAATATTGTAGTGGTTTACTGGTGAGGAGCTCAAGGCCAAGGCCCCAACAATAAACCTTGTAGCATATGCAATTTAACTCTTATTCTTAGGAGACTAAAGTGGTAACGCAACTAAATGATAAGTAACTAAATCTACTAGGGGGAAAGATAAATGGTTGGGATACTGTGAGAACCATTCAGTGATTATGGGTGTCATCCTAAGTTTATTCGACATCTGAAGGGAAGTAACATGTTTACGTATTAAACTTCAAAATAGGTAGTATCGTCGTTGTAAGATGAGGAGATGGATGCTTGCCGCAATTCTTCTAAGGCTTATATTTTAGTATGAAGATAGCTCTTCTTAAAATTACCCTATGAACACTAAGAGATCTCTCTCTCTCTCTATATATATAATATCAAACTTTCATATAGGAGAGGGTTTATTAAGATTATAAACAAAATACCCTTATATATTTATAGGTGCAAATGGGAGAGTCTTATAGTAAGTACATCTTGAGTTAAAATATGAAAATTTGATAAAAGTTTTATAATTATAATAACCTACACTTTTAGTTCCTCGCCACTAAAACTATTAAGGGTCTCTTTGAAGTATTATTAATAATATTATTATTACTACCGTACCGATAGTTTTATGGGAAGGGGAATGGCATTTTTCATTATACATATATATAGAGATATGTATAATATACATATATAAATGTCTCAATGATGCACCACCTCTCCGACGCGTTATATTATCACTAAATCGAATTGTGGTTATTAAAGAATCCCACCGCGGCTTGTATGAGCTATCCGCGTGCTAGATTGAGATGCCATGTGCATTCGAAAGATAGTGACACTTGTCACCCAAAAGAGGAAACCGAGGGTGAACATCCCAAAGGAACTTTAAACTGTGATGAAACAGCACCACACAGGGATCTCTCTCACTCGCTCTCCCACGGTGAAGAACTCTGTGCAAAAGACTTTTGACAGAGCCTTAGTTTTGAGATGGGAGAGAACGGCTCCAGGGAGCTCGATCCCACTTTCTCTGGAATTCAGGGCTTAACCCTTATGATGGAGATCTTCCTGGGAAACATACTTCCATGGGTCAGATCTTTAGGTTTTCCGTTGGAGAGATGGGATATGCGGGTTGTAATGGTTGAAGTCGCTTCAAGCGATACGCTATTAACATATATGTTAAATACTTTCACTAGGGGATTTCATTACGACCTCTGCTTATTGCTAGATAGAATTTTACTTGGCAAGATTTGGATCTTTGATAAATGATCTTGGAATAGAAATACAATTCCTGTATACTACTATTAAATCTTTGTTTTGTATCTGTAGTTGTTTCCTTGCAAAATCGATAGAGTATCCCATTATGGATCCCTGTAACACTTGACTGACTGACAAAGTTTTCTCTGGTTTCTATTTGTTAAGATTTAATATGCTAAGACAGAAAATAGCAGCATTACATTCCATTTCACAATAATAGCATATACAGGATCACTGAAGAAACAACAAGCACAGCATAAACACAAGAGACACAGATTTATCCTGGGAAACCCTCATGGGGTAGAAAACCCAGCAAAGCTTCCTCAATATAGATGACCAACAATATACAAAGATGCAAACCAAAGACATGATCTCCTCCTCCACCAGTGCGCTACTCTCAAGTGAGTGAGTGTGTGTGAAATGAGGAATACACCTCCTCTATTTATACACTACTCCGACTTGTCTTTTACCCAAAACATGTAGGCTCGTATTTAACCAATGGGTAAAATACCCCACTACAACTGACTGGGTCGACCCCTCTAGGGTGGTCTAATAACCCTTTGACCCACATAACACATACAGGGCCGACCCCCACTGAGGAAGTCTAATAACCCAAGTTACCACATTCCGACAGAGTAATAAACATCTCCGGATATACAATAAGATCTTCACGGAGGAATAAAACATCTCCGGAATAATAAAGTACAAATATAATATTCTTTGAAGTTACAATATCTCAACACTCCCCCTTAACGAGAAGGATATTATAACAGGATCTGCATGAGCAAGGAGTCATCAACATCATACATGATACATCTATAAATCATTGGAAGCCTTCTCAACATCATCAGTAACTCAACCAGTTACTGGAACATCAACATCTTCAGTACTGAGTCTTCATCTTCTGTAGCACTCAAACAGCTAGAGCAACATCAATATCTGAATCCTCACGATCATCGGCATCGTCATCACACGATCATCAACATCATCAACACATGATCAACATCGTTGTCTAGATCAACACGATCAGCATTGTCACATCATCTCGATCTACAACATCTGGTTCGGCACGATCTACAGCATCTAGATCATCATGATCTACAGCATCTGGATCATTTCGATCTACAGCATCTGGATCATCTCGATCTACAGCATCTGGATCATCACGATCTACAGCATCTGTATCATCACGATCTACAGCATCTGGATCATCTCAATCTACAGCATCTGGATCATCACGATCTACAGCATCTGGATCATCACGATCTACAGCATCCGATCTACAGCATCTGGATCATCTCGATCTACAACATCTGAATCATCTATACTAGTATATTAAATCTTAACATGGTATCAGAGCTAACCTGAAGGAAGGAAAGGTATGGCACTTACGACACTTGCTTTACTTATGACAATTTGAAGGTTAGGGTTTTATATAGAAAAAACCAGTCATCGTGGAACTTTCACCATAAATCCATTTTGGCAAAGGTTCAGGATCTTAAACCTTTACAGGTCGTAGATAACATCTCCAAGTATGTTGTGTCCAAAGGGAACCCTCATATGCTTTGTACTTTGTGAGTTATGATCTGTACAAGTTAGGGTTTTTGCCTCTTCCACATCTCAGTCAAAAGCAGGTGACCTAGGAAAAAAGGTCATAACTTGGGCTAGGAAGCTCCAAATGAGATTTCGTAAAAAGTGATAGGTAGTACACAGACTGTAATATCTTAGGAAACATTTCTAGAGGCCTAATCTTAATGAGTGACACGTGGCACACCGTACAAGTTCGCTCTCCTGTTTTATCCCATAAACAAGTCACGTTGCGACACTTGGCATAACTTGGGCTAGGAAGCTCCAAATGAAATTTCGTAAAAAGCGACAGGCAGTACACAGACTGTACTATCTCAGAGAACGGTTTCATAGGCCAAAGCTTAACCAGTGACACATGGTACACAGTACAAGTTCGCTCTCTTGTTTTATCCCATAAACGGGTCACATTGCGACACTTGGCATAACTCTCTCTCAGAAAATCCAATTGAGGTCAGACCTATTGCGTTGGAAAGATGACAGGTCAGGATACTAGAGAAAAAGTTTTCAGACCCTGTGGAGCGAAAATTTTGGAGTTACAGTAGAAACAATCAGGTACATATTTCTGTCAAAACAGAATTATTTTTGGAGCACCTTCATTCATGGCTTCCAGAATCTAGGGTTTCGAAGAAAGTTAGAATTTTTGGATTCGGAATCCACGGCTGAATGCTACTCAGGAAAATCAAAATTTAGAGACCAAGATCGCATTTTTTGGTTGGGTAGAAGACCGGGCTTGATCAAACCCCAGTTCGGGATTTTGATCGGAAAGATGGAAAATTAGGGCTTCAGCAAAAGTTGGAATTTTTTAAGTCTGTAACCACGGCTGGAAGTTCCTCAGAAAAATAAGAGTTTAGAGCCTTGGATCGAATCTTTTGATTGGATATAAGGTTGGGCTTCATCAAACCCTAGTTCGGGTTCCTGTCCAGAAGACCCAGAAGTTTCGAAGGAAATTTTGAGGGGTCAAATTTTGGAGATTTCAAAATTGAAGTATGCTAGTTTGATAAGCTCAGCAAGACACATCCTTCCATCCATTCAGAAGTGTGAAAGTCAAACATTGATTTTTTAGGTTTTTTCTAGCAAACCCAAATCAAGCTCCAGATCAAGTTTCAGGGGGAGTTGAGGCTAAGGCCTTACATAAGAAGACTACAAGAAGTCTCGACAGGTATGACTTAAGGAGGTTCAGATATGTCTTGAAATCTGATTCTTGATTAAGTTCATAATGTGTTTGTCTTCATATTATTTATTGGTACAATCTTGATTAATGTTAGAATTGTCTTATCACCCTAGTAACAGTATGAATGCATGTGAATGATCGAAGACATTCATTGATTAGGGCTATATGATTGTACTAATGCATTATGGTGTTGTGTGAGGTTGATGTTGTCTGCTAACAAGATACATGTACATCACAAAAGACAAATCAAGTTCTATGACCATGACAACATGAAGACAAAGACTCATCCATAATCTTTGTTCTACTTACAAGGTATGTATGACTTTGTTATATTATGCTTAACCTATGAGACATGCAGGTTCTAGCTCAGAATCTCTAAATCATTGAAGAGATTGTTTAGGTATGTTGTACATAACTAAGCAGGTTTACTAATCCAGGTATGTTTTCCTATGTCAAGTTAGAATCTTACCTTGTGTTAGGATCCCTTATATAAGTATACTTGGCATGATTAGATATGCTTATTCATAAAGTTAGTAATCAAGGGATTATGCATATTATGTCTTTTATCTTGATTGATGATATGCATGAGTAAACGAAGTCTTCCCTGAAATCTTGAATACTAATGTCTATTATCTATGATCGTGACTATACATATTCAAGACTATTCAGATGTTTTGATAATGTTTATAATATACTAATGAATGTATGTTTGTGTATGAGATCATGAGGATAACACTACTACGCACTCACTCACTTGAGAGTGGCGCACTTGTGGAGAAGAGGTCTGCTATGGAGAAGGAGGAGCTTATGCTCAGGGTTACATCTTTGTATATTGTTGGTCATCTATATTGAGGAAGCTTTGCTGGGTTTTCTATCCCATGAGGGTTTCCCAGGATAAATCTGTGTCTCTTGTGTTTATGTTGTGCTTGTTGTTTCTTCAGTGATCCTATATATGCTATTATTGTGAAATGGAATGCAATGTTGTTATTTTCTGTCTTGGCATATTAAATCTTAACACTATTTACTAACGAGGGATAGGATTGCTTCTGGGAAAGCCCGATCCTCTGTTGTAGTTTCGTCGGGTTTTAGTATTATTTTTGTTTTGTTGGTTTTTGGTAGAAACCTGAGAAGGATCTAACCACAACGTAGGAGTTCAATCCTGGATTATAATTTCTTTATGATATATTTATTACACCGGTTATACTAGCGTTGGACGGATCTCTTTACAGCTTTAGACTGAGCTCTGATCCATTGTGATGGATTACAGCTTCAGAGTTTATTTTCTTTATTACCATATTGGGAGTTTGAATGTTTCCTTTATATGTTCCTTTTTATATCGCTTTGAAGCACTACCGAACCGGGTGGATTCAAATTACATGTCCTGCTGTAGATCACATCCTTGAAGCTGAAGTCCCTCTAAGTTTTGTGTTGTAAACTCTACCCTTATGAGATCTCAACTGGGAATCAAAACCCTGTAATAGCATTAGAATATAAAACTCTCTTAACTTTTCTTGGTCACCGCTTTGAGGTAGAATCCTTGGAGAGTTTGTACTTCAAGTATAGATCGTTGTGGGTTGCATTGCAGATCTGTATAGATCGTTGTCGTTTTCTGGGAAGATTGATACCCTTCATTGTTTTAAATAATGTGGATCATTGTCATTTTCTGGGTAAATTTGATGACCTTCACTTATTTTAATGATATGGTTCGCTACACTATTTCGATTAAGCATTGGGATTTTGGTCTCAGACGTTATCATTCTCTCTCTGTCTCTCTCTCTCTTGCTATATATATATATATATATATATATATATATATATATATATATACTTTACATGTTTGATGAGAGTTATGAGTTGTTCTTGATTCGATAGAGCGACTACCATAAGCTGCCCCTACGATTTGTGTAAGGTATAGTAATCCCATTGAGGTGAATTTAGTAGCCACCTATGCACCTTGCAACGGGAGATAGAAAGGAGACCCTACAATATGTTTGGTAAGCGATTTCCCCCTCTTGTTGTCTAAAAGAGTTTCCTACTATTACATACATAAATCTTGCATATATCACTCTGTTTATATGCATGTTTAAAAGATTTTGATGATGAAAAAACATAACATGAAGCAATATGTGCTCCTTCTAGAAGCAATCTAGTATTGCTTCTTGAATAAGGAAGTTCTTAAGGAATAATCCATCTTTGGATTCGCTTATGTTTGTTAGGGAGTTATTTTTTATAATCTCTGTAAGTAGAGTAAATAGGGTTAACGATCTATGCTGCGTTTTTATAACGTTGTTAAGGATCCCAGTGTATATTTATGTGTATACTGTCATAAAAGTATAAGTCCCAGTTCTTAGTTCTCTGGAATATGTTACGCCTTTCTTATGCCCTCTTGGAATCCCTTACTTTTATGCATGGCCTTGATCGTTATTTTTGTATGAACTCTCCACCTTTATGAGTTAGGGAAAACAGTTTCTGTTTGGGAATTGAGTAAGTAGTCTCGGTATAGTTGTATGTTGTTTAAGTATATATATAATTGCTGACATATTTTTATATATACATATATCTATGCTGCTACGAAAGTAATGGACCCTTGTACGGAAATCCTTGTAAAAGAATGATAAATTGCAGTATTTGAAACAGGGATTAGATCTCTGCCATCATCTTGAGGCAGCATGAAATGCTGAAAAGAGCTATGTAAATCTTTTGAGAAAGTGGAGAGTTGAGTTTGGCAACAATTGTGTTGCGTATATAAAATGTTATTGGATAAATAATATAAGAGACAACCTTCCTTGTGGGCGTAGCCCATAGAGTTGGGTGAACCACCTATATCGGCTTCTTCTTATGTGTTGTGGTTGTAAATGAGATGCATCCACCAGTACGGATTGTAGGAATAAATTAAGCTTGTCGTGTAAACTAGATGCATCTTTCATTATAATATGCAAAAGTTATTACAATTCCTTTTGAGCAAATTCTGTCATATAAGTAGCAATGTTTATAATGATAATGTATCTACATGAATGAGTATGCATATAAGTAGTGAGGATTGAATATTCTTTTATTGGACTCACCTACTAGAGATATATATATATAGTCTACATAAAGTTTCATTGAAGTAAATGTTCACATGTATGTCCAACTATTTTGATGTAAAGAAAATTCTTATCAATTCAATGCATTCTATTTACTGATCTACAATCGAAGAAATCGTTGGTAAATTCAAAATTTTTCCCAATATACTAACTCAGTTTTGGGGGTATGTTACATATGGTATCAAAGCACAGGTTGCAAACACTCGGGCTTATTGGGATCCATCGCTGAAAATGAATACAAGTTCATCGAACTAGGGAAGGAACTATGTCCTATATGACGCAAACGTAAAATTTCATTTCCAAGGATCACCAAGAGGTAAGCCACAAAGTGTCTTGGAAGTACAAGTAAGTATGTTTCATTCTACTAAAAGTGTTATATTGGCATAGCAGTGTCTAGTTGTGAACATTGTATATGCCTCATTTTGGTATTTAAATGATCTTCTATTGAAAGACACTAGACAATGCGTATTTCGTCATATTCTACAATTAGTTTCCTTAGAATGATTAAATTAGCTAGACTACTGGAGTTAAATTTTTAAGAAATAAGTTCTTGTAAGGGTTAGAAAATAGTATATTGAAAGTCATCCTAGTTGTGAATGTTTAAAGGTGAAGTTAATATGCTAAGGAGTTGACTTTAATTAATTTCCATAGGCATTATAATGTTATAACGCTCGCTATGTTAGGAAATTTCTTTCTTTGATATATGCATAGACAATAAGTAAATGCTTGTCCAAAATTCTAAGATTTAAGAAGTATCTCACTTGTGTAGGCTTGGATGTCCTTTTAATGTGAGGTAAGCTTATATTTTATCTCTCTTGTGTTGCACTTGGTGTGGTTTACTTTATGAAAGATGTACATACATATTAAGTTGAAGTGATTCCTTTATAGGTTTTATTGCATGTTGAATATTCAAATAGGTGAAGCATAATCACAATAAGAGTATATTACCTTATGAAAATACAAGTTTCAGTTAATATATATATATATCGATGGAAATTCATCATGAATGCTTGATTGGTAAAATATCTAATCAAGAAAACTAGAAATGATGATCGGATGCATGGTAGCAATTATAAGTTGAGTTATTAAGTATTGGAGAGATAGTGATTTGTATGGGAGGCCCACACTTCCATTTCATGTATTAGTCACTATTTGGGTTCTATTCCCATGAATGTATTAGTTGTTATTTAGATTATTAGATATATTTTAGTATTAAATAATGAGCAGCATTTATTGCGCTCCTTTTGTAATCTATAAAAGGCACCTTGCCTCATAATACAAACAAGTTTATATGTGCCAATCTTGTGTGTCTTCATTTTGTTTCATAGCTAGTTTCTTTTGGGTTCTCCATTGAGAGGTGACGCTCTCCTAGCCTCATCCTCCATCTTAGTATTCAGCTTGTCTTAGTATTTCAGATCCTGCTCTAGAGGCGGATCAATTAATATCAGAGCAGTTCGCTCCTCTACCTAGTCATTCTCTTTTTTTTTTTTTTTTTGTAGTTTTCCATTTGTTTTACTTACTGGTTAGGATTTAGGTGTTTTTGTTTTACAATTGCATTTCTTCTTAGCACCATGTCTTCCATTTTGGGCTCCCTTCCATGCTGCATGCCTGTGCGTTTAGCTTGCCCAACACCACATTCTCCAATTTTCTGCTATGCCCTGGCTTATTCCCACGATCTCCATCTCTCACGCGTTGCCTGTCTCATCTTTATCGCTGATCCATTTTATTCACCTTCCATTTTTGTATTCATCTTTATTTTCTGAATGTGCACTCATCCCTGCAGGCTAGATTCATCAAAGCCATCTCCCTCCATTATCGCTGCCCACATTCAAGCTTCTCTGCACTTCATGCTACCCACTACTCACGCTCTCCTTCATCACGCTCCAATACTCCTTCCCCATACTCCCACGCCCTCAACACCCAGCACCATCCACCCCAAGCCTTGCTTCTACACTCACGCTCTCCCTCCTAACCCTAACTCCCTAGAAATCACTCGTCAGCACCATACTCGCCCTCTCCCCACGTGCATTCACCCCCACGCTCAGCATTCCTTCTCCACTCTCATTCCCCCGTGATTTTCGCTACCATTACAGCATTTAATCCCCCCATCCGTTACCACTACATCTTTTAAGCTCCACACCCCTCTACTCGTGCCCTAACTCCAGCACCATACCATTCCCTTATTCTTCTCCAATCCTGCACGCTGTACCACTCCCATACCTACCTCCTTCACATTACCTTCACATACAGCCCCAGATCCCACGCCGTGCAATCTTCATGCTACCCAGATCTCAAGCCTGGCCCAACTCTTACGCTGCCTCCCCAACATTCACGCCTCCCCTTTAAATTTTGTTGCACGCTCCCTAACATCATTTGTTGTCCTTCTCCACACCTAGCACACTCCCCAAATAACCTTTAGAAATCTACGCTGCTACACATTTATTCCCCACTCGCCCAGACAAATTCATTTTACAGCCCCATCCATTCACGCTGACATTCATTTTCTCAGCGCCCATTCTTCTCCAGCGCTCATGCACACTCCCTTTGCCTCCACTACCACTCCATGCTGCGCCCAACCTGCAATCTCAACATTCACGCGTTCTCAGCATTCACATTCTCAACATTCAGCATTCATGTTCTCAGCTGCAATCTCAGCATTCACGCACTCCAACGTTCTCAACGCTGCCTCCACGGCGCTGCCTTCACTCTCACAGCCTAATGCTGTCCACCATACACCTCCATGCGCTCAGCATTCTACTATGCACCCTAGCTAATCCAGATCTCATGCTCTGTCTGTGGCTGCCCTTTTGCTCCTTTGGCTTAGTATCTCTCTTGGAGTTGAAGTACATGGTGTTGAGTCGATCTCTATATCTCTAGGTTGATTCGATCTCTATATCTCTGCTCAACATCATTCAACAGCAAGTTCTTGTGAGCATCCAAGCTCATGGTAATGTCACCTTCATTTCACATCACGCCTTCCCTTCACCTTCACATCTAGGCTGTCTATTTCACACTCACACTCTCATCTTCAACATGGAATCTTCATCAACAATAAGAAGTTCATTTTGCATTCTCCAGCATGCCATCTTCAACATGGCATATTCAACATTATTCAAAAGCACATTTCACATTTTTTGGCAAGCCATCATCAACATGGCATCTTCAACATTCAACATGCTCTAGCAGTTCACAAGGATCCGCTCCCTCTCTAGTTAGCTCTTCTTGTGATTCTTAGCAATATGTACTCCGCAGTACTATACAGCGGTGGTTTCACATTTTTTGTTCAAAGTTTTACATTGTAGTAGTATTAGTTCTCTTCCAATATTAGTTCTCTTTTGGTTCCATTTTTGCTATTTCCTCTAGCAGTAACCTACAACATTTCACACAGTTTTTTTTGTAGAGAAAGCCTTCATAGGTTTTCGAGGTAGCTTCAAGCTTTGTATCAATCCATAGCACACCCTTGTCAAGGTTTCAGTATCAGTTCATTTTCCAGAGGAAACACAGATCTACAACACAAATCTCCACCACGTAGAGAGAAGGTACACAGATCTAAAACACAAGCAGATCTCTCCTTCTAGTTTATTTTCGTAGGATGATGCACAACAGCTGCATGGGCACCCCACCTGCTTGCATCTTACACCAACTCCACATCCCGCCCAGAGAGAAGGTACACAGATCTACACATACATATCTCTCCCTCTAGTTTATTTTCACAAGAAGTTCACTAGTAGCTGTATGGGCACCCCACCTGCTGGCATCTTTCACCATCTACACATCATCAGGATCTTCATCAAGTTGCAAAAACGACAGCTCTTCTACATGTGGTTTCTCTTCTTTGTAAACATGGCTTCAAACTTAAACCGGGAAGAAGGAAACCATGGACACTTTCCACTTAGACCAGGAGGAATGATCTGTATGGGAGGCCCACACTCCCCCTTCATGTATTAGGCACTATTTGGGTTCTATTCCCATGAATGTATTAGTTGTTATTTAGATTATTAAGGATATTTTAGTATTAAATAATGAGAAGCATTTATTGTGCTCCTTTTGTAATCTATAAAAAGGCACATTGCCTCATAATACAAACAAGCTTATGCATGCCAATCTTGTGTGTCTTCATTTTGTTTCATAGCTCTGAGTTTCTTTTGGGTTCTCCATTGAGAGGTGAGGCTCTCATAGCCTCACCCTCCATCTTAGTATTCAACTTGTCTTAGTATTTCAGATCCTCCTCTACAGGCGGATCAGATAGTTTTGTAACGTCTTGTCGAGATATGTATGTATAATTTAAAGGGTTGAAAGTACCTTGAAAGTTGATGTATATGAGTTACTGTGAAATAGTGTAAGGTGCAATTAGATCATCATATGGAGGTCTATGAAATTGATATGAGTTACCTTGTTATTTATTTATAACCTCTATGATGATATTTCGATGAGCTTATTGTATTAAGGACTTGTGTTTATGAGAAGTAGAAAAATATTAATGGATCATTCTCGAAAGATAATTGATGATTCTTATTATATTGAAGTCAATAATAAAAGAAATGCATGTAGGGAGTGATTCCTTGAACAACGATATATTTGGCCAATCTCATTTTCTTACTTGATGTTCCCTAATGAAAGATAATTTATGGAATATTATATGAGTGATAAACATGTTAGAATGTTTCCTAGGTGCCAAATTGGACAAAGTTAACTACTAGAAGGGAATTAAATTCCTCTCATAAAAGTAGATTGTTAAAGTTATTACATGGTAAGGGGCTTTCTGCATTACTTATAAATCAATGAGAATGTTATTCTTGTAGGGATGTTGTAAGTAAATGATGATTTCCTTACTATCATGCTAGTAGAAGAATTTCTCATGAAATTTGAGTTTTGTTAAATAAAGAAGTATTAACAAGTGAAATTGGTATATGGTCACATTCTGTGGAACTTGTGCAAAGACATGGACATGATACAGTATACATTGTAAGCATATGGTAAGATCAATGAATCATGAAGGGATATGATAAAAGCATGAGTTCAAACTGATGAGTAAATAGATGAACCTATTTGATGTTAATATTATGTTTCTATTATGTTGCATATTGTGGTTAACCAAAACTACAAGAAATAATAAATGATTGTTATTTGTAGGACTCAAATGAGAAGGTTTGAGGGGAAAAGAATATTCTGGGACTTAAGCAGGATGCTTGAGGTGGCAAAAGTTGACTGTCACATACCCAAATTTTCGTAAAATCTAAAAAAAAAATCATAGGCATCTATTAGTCATTAAATTCTATGCGGAATATGAACTATAAGCATAACATCTATAATTATTGTTTTAATAAAAGTATCATATTAATAATCTCGTAACTTTTTAACATTTCACTTAAAAACTTTTACTTACCGTCACAAGGATTCCCTATTTCATTGCAAACCATCTTAATTATCAATATACAATTCTTACTTTGTCCTTATGCCTTAACAAATTTCTTTATATTAGCAGGAAGACTTATAAGTAATATGAATACTCTGAAATGCACCAACTCATAATATCGACCAACTACTCCTTAGAAACATTAAGTACACCTAGACATTTCTTCTGTCTCTTAAAAGTATAAGAAGTACATTTCATGATAAATTCACTAACTATTTTCTCATGCAAATTAATTACACATAATCAAGGAAATATTCACTCTCATAAATTTTAAGACAATTTAAATCATTACGACACATAAGAACAACACCTTCATACACAACCACAAGACATAAAAGACGCAT
Organism: Larix kaempferi; assembly: GCA_027924585.1. Taxonomy (NCBI): domain Eukaryota; kingdom Viridiplantae; phylum Streptophyta; class Pinopsida; order Pinales; family Pinaceae; genus Larix; species Larix kaempferi. Next base: position 6,334,105 of record BSBM01001065.1, read on the forward strand.
ACAAAAGAACATTTTCAGGTGGTTCACCCTCATCTTGGGCTACGTCTACAAAAGGTGTTATGTTTCATATTAAAATATTTCCTCAAAGAGGTTACATCTTGTGACAGGTTATTGTCATAATTTTTCCACTTTTTCACAACTTCTCTCATGGAGAATGTGTAAAGGTGTCCAACTCTAATATGAAGACTCTTCCTATAAAATGACATGAATAAATCGTGTGTACATCTTACACATTTTCCATAATCTTCTTCATGAATTACTAATACTAAAACATAAGTCTCTACTTCAATAATAATAACTTAATTCAAAATACTCTTTTCAAAACTATTTACTTAAATCTATCATTCACTATTCATTTTACTATAAAATACTATATGAAATATGAAACTTCTTAAGAATAAATGGCTTATATGAAATATGAAACTTCATAAGACTAAAATGGCTTACACCTATATTCATTTACGATTTGACTTAAAGTAACATTTTCTCATTTCAAACCATAATTAAGTACATTATAAATTAGAACTAAATTACTTTCCTCCCATTTCAAACCTATTCTTTACTAACTTTACAAAGTTCTATTGAGCATTTCAATGCTACGTCATACTAATAGTAGAAGTCTTATTCTCTATGCATAGCTACAATCTACACATATAACAAATCCGTTTATCTTAACCATTCTACGTTAGTAACTCTATACCTACACCATTTTCTTACATAGATTTACTTATATACATAACTAAATATTTGGCTAAGGTTCTAAGCTAACCCCACTGTTTATGGAGATTTAAAACCAACACGGAAAAGATAGATCTAACAAGTAGCATCATCACTACTGAATTCTAGTTGATTTCGTGGAATATATATATATATGTACAACGATACTAAAACTTTTCCATGGCAGTAATGATTTATGTATTGGATGACCCAAGTAAACCAATATTATATATAAGAAAACCAACATATATAAATATATCTATGACAGTTGGAAAACATCAAGTATATATTAATATAACGAAGGAGAATGGGTTCTTTCGTAACCTCTACGTAACAAAGAAGTCAATCGTCGTGATATAAAAATCCAACATAACTTTAACATCTATCAAGTTAACCTACAAGTGGTCTTTTCATAGTGCAAACGCAATAATCCAAGGTATGAAAACAGGGATAAAACATAGTAACATTATGCGAACACAGATTCCACTACTTGTGGTAATCTAAGCTATGCCAGGAACTACAATGATATTGTAGCGATGGAATTATTCATTCCGAAATAAAATGTTGGTGTAAGTGACTGATAACACAACAATTCTATGATGTAGAGAGAATTATAACAAGTATAAAATAGCGAAAGTATAGGACAGAAAAACATGGAGAAACTGAGATCAAATGACTGAGATCTATGTATGGCACCGTATTTAATAGAAAAACAACTCCGTCTAAGCTATATGTAATGGCATCCTAACCGACACCGGACTCAGATCAAAAGAAATGCATTATTCTTTTATTCGAAACACACCTCTATTTAAAAAAAACAGAACTATTCATCAGCAATTTCAAGTAGAGAGCGGTTCAGATCTAAAAAGAATGGATCATCCTTTAAACCGAGACCATACTCAGATCTATAAAGGAGGCGTCAGCATTTAAATCAAGTATATGCAGTAACAAATAATAGTCCAAGTAAAATTGCTCAAACATCAAACCTCTAACATTTGCTGTGAACTAACTCTGGATTCAATCCGACTTCACTCTGTGTTCTATCTCCAGATTCCCATGAAGCTGCGGTTTCCCAGCTTTTCCCTCATATCAATTGCTGCGTAAACTGTATCCAAACTTCTTCTAAGTGCTCCCAAATGACCATCCTTCCCCAACTCGTTACATACTTCTATCAAACTCCTCAGATGAAAACGCAGCCAGAGATAATCTACTGCGAGGAGTTCTCCAACTCATAGAGTTCCCAATACCGCTGGAATCCTCCAATACAAAGGGATGCTACCCTTGCTAGAAACGCAAGTGTGTACTACTCAAATGCACCGAGATACCACTTTATCCCCTCTACACTACTTAATGCCCGAGTAACTCAGTAACCCTCCCCACTCCATGCACAAGATCCTTCATTAAAACAAGTGGCAATCGTGTTAGATTTTTCGCCCGAGAGAGGGAAAAATTCCGCTCTTTTCCAGTCACTCCGTCGTTTTTCCATAAAGAGGAAAACATGGTTAGTTGGTTGGTTCCACTCTTGTTTCATGCATGATCTCCCTCGTAAAGACTCAGCACGAAGCAAGGGATATGGTAGCTATAAAAGCTCCATAAAATAATAATAAAAATAAACAAGGATATAATCTTTAATGAGGGCGATCTCTTAGTGGTAAAAAGGGAATTTCCCTCACTAAGTCCATAATTTAACCATAAGTTGGGTTTTGTATACCCATATTTATAGAACTCCAAAAAAAATCCTTTGCAATAATATCTCATACGATAATATACGAATATATTATGATATAAATGATTATCTTCATTTAAGAATTTAATGAAATGTCTATTCCCTTAAATGGCTATCTTCACACTAGAAGATAATACCAAAAGACATCTCAATGATGTATCTGATAAATTAAAGAGTCTATAAATTACCTCTTGTAATAAATACCATATCTAAATTTTAATAGGATATCTCTTATGATATAAATGATTATCTTGATTTAAAAATTTAATGAAATATCTATTTCCTTAAATGGTTATGAAATATCTATTTTCTTAAATGGCTATCTTCACACTAGAAGATAATACCAAAAGACATCTCAATGATGTATTGATAAATTAAAGAGTATAAATTACCTCTTGTAATAAATACCATATCTAAATTTTAATAGGATATCTCTCTCTAGTTAACTCATAATTTACTGATATATATACCCAATTAGTAAGTTGAGCTTCAACTTGTTTCACTATTTCTTCAAGCATTCTCATGCTGGAGTTAGGGTATTCTTCCCAATAGTTTTATACTTGATTTTGCTTAGGTGGCGATTTGGGTTTTAACTAAAGATCATCTCTAAACTACTTTTCCCCCAATCACCTATGGGCACAAAAGTGACATAAGTCATCGTCAACCTATCTTCCCTAGTGCAAATTCAAATGTTCATCGTGGTGTCACTACTTCAAGTGACCTAAGTCTACGATTATCAGACACAACATATACTGGTGGGGCCTTGGCCTTGAACTCCTTGCCAGGGTCTTTTTTCATAATTACCATTATATTTACAATAATAATAATAAGGGTCAAATTGGCGGGATGTTACATTGACCCAACTTTGCTTTGCTAAAGCAAATTTTCCTAGACTCAAGCAGGAGGCTTGGTGGAAAAGAAATTCCTGGACTCAAACAAGAAGGCTTGGGGGAAATTGTGAAAGAGTTTTGTGGTATCAATGGAAAAGACCTAGGCACAAAGATTGACATCTGGAGACAGGACGTTGTTTGATGTATTGAGGAGGAAATTTTTTTGACTAGCAATAAAAAAGGAGGGTAACCTCAAAAAAAAATGTAGCTAGTAAGTCCACAGGAATTCGTGATAGAATTCGAGGAAGAATTCTGTGTTCAGCAGAGGGTTGTTGAAGTTCCAAACTCATGAGAGAATTTGATGATCAACAAAGTGTTGTTAAAAGATTTGTTTTATGATATAACAAACATTAATGATTTGTCTTGTAACTAGACTATTGGATACATTTGTGTGTGAATGTTATGAATGCTTGAGTAAGTAGAGATGTCCTCAAGGATGAGGATGAAGGCTAAATGATCAGAAATTTTATGTTCAGAATATGGATAAATATATAATGTTAACCTATGTATGAAAGAGATGTCTACCTCAAGTAGAGGACTAGTAAAATGTCCACATATTGGGGATAAAAGAATTCCTACAAAAGAATAACTTGAAATGTTATGTTTCTGAATGAATTTATGATGTGCTATAGTGAACATTTTTGGAGTCCTGGTTTTTATTGCCTAAAATGCAGGTTATGGATGATGGCAACTTGCGGAAATCATGAAAATGTGAAGTTGACCAAAGCCGAAGAACAAAGCAAGTGAAAAATGATGGAAGGAGGGAAAAACAAACTGTTTAACACCAAGGACGGTGTTATTCTTAAGTGGAGGAGGATGTAACATCCCTCTTTTGACTACCGTATTAATTTTGTAAATGTAAAAGGAACCCCGAAAAAGGAACCCAAGGGCGAACATCCCAAAAAAAGGAACCCGAGGGCGAACATTCCAAAAAAAGGAACTCGAGGGCGAACATCCCAAAAAAAGGAACCCAAGGGAGAACATCCCAAAGGAACTTTAAAATGTGATGACATAACACTATAGGGGGATCTCTCTCACTTGCTCTCCCACGATGAAGAACTCTGTGCAAAAGAATTCTGATATAGCCTTAGTTTTGAGATGAGAGAGGATAGCTCTAGGGAGCTCGATCCCACTTTCTCTGGAATTAAGGGATTAACCCTTATGATGCAGATCTACCTGGGAAACTTAATTCCATGGGTCAGATCTTTAGGCTGTCCATTGGAGAGACAAGATATGCAGGTTGTAATGGCTGAAGTCACTTCAAGCGATCCACTATTAACTTATATGTTAAATCCTCTCACTAGGGGATTTCATTAGGACCTCTACTTATTGCTAGATAGAATTTTACTTGGCAAGATTTGGATATTTGATAAATGAATTTACAATAGAAATACAATTCCCGTATACTACTATTAAATCTCCGTTTTATATTTGTAGTCGTTGCCTTGCATAATCGATAGAGTATTCCATTATGTATCTCTGCAACACTTGACTGACTGACAAAGTTATCTTTGGTTGTTATTTACTAACAAGGGACAGGACGGCTTCTGGGAAAGCCCGATCCTTTGCTGCTTTTTTTGTTGGGGTTTATTATTATTTTTGCTCTGCTGGTTTTTTGTAGAAACCCGAGGAGGATCTACCCGCAGCATAGGAGTTCAATCCTGGATTGTAATTGCTTTATGATATATGTATTACGCCGGTTATACTAGCATTGGACGGATCTCTTTACAGCTTCAGATTGAGCTCCGATCCTTTGCGTTGGATTACAGCTTCAGAGTTTATTTTCTTTATTATCGTATTGAGAATTTGAATGTTTCCTTTCTATGTTCCTTTTTATATCTCTTTGAAGCACTACCGAACCAGGTGGACTCAAATTACATGTCTTGTTGTAGATCACAGCCTTGAAGTTGAAGTCCCTCTAAGTTTTGTGTTGTAAACTCTACCCTAATGAGATCTCGACTGGGAATCAGAACCCTGTGATAACATTAGAATATAAAACTATCTTAATTTTCCTTGGTCACCACTTGAAGGCACAACCCTGGGAGAGTTTGTACTTCAAGTATAGATCGTTGTTGGTTGCATTGCAGATCAGTATAGATCGTTGTCATTTTCTAGGTAAGATCGATACCCTTTGTTGTTTTAAATAATGTGGATTGTTGTTGTTTTCTAGGTAAGTTTGATGCCCTTCATTTATTTTAATGATATGGTTCGCTACACCATTTCGATTAAGCATTGGGATTTCGATCTCAGAAGTGATCATTATATATATATATATATATATCTTTACTTGACATGTTTGATGTTTGATGAGAGTTCTCAATTGTTCTTGATTCGATAGAGTGACTACCAGAAGCTGCCCCTGTGATTTGTATAAGGTATAGTAATCTCCGTGAGGCGAATTTAGTATCCAGCTATGCACCTTGCAATGGGAGAAAGAAAGGAGATCCTACAATATGTTTGTTATGCGATTTCCCCCTCTACTTGTCTGAAAGAGTTTCCTACTATTACATACAGAAATCTTGCATATATCACTCTGCTTATACCCATGTTTAAAAGATTTTTATGATGAACAACCATAGCATGAAGCGATATGTGCTCCTTCTAGAAGCGATCTAGTATTACTTCTTGAATAACGATGTTCTTAAGGAATAAGCTATCTATGGATTCCCTTATGTTTGTTAGGGAGTTATTTTTTATAATCTCTGTAAGTAGAGTAAATAGGGTTAAGTATCTATGTTGCATTTTTATATCACTGTTAAGGATCCCAGTGTATATTTATGTGTATTCTCACATACCCAAATTTCATCAAAATTAAAAAAACTTCCATACCATAATAAATGCTAACAAACTCTGTGTGGAAGTATAATTGCAAGCGTTTATCATTTTATTACTGTTCGAATATACGGTAAATTTTGGTTTTTATTTGGTTACAACTGTCGTAAATTTTTAACGTGTATTAACGACATTTAGAGGGATACGCGATCCTATGTTTGATACAATAGGTCAAAAACCCAAAATTGTGAGGTTAGTAGTTTTACTGAATTTCTAGATAAATTTAAATAAAACATTAAAATTCTTCATAATGCAATGTCGATTATAATATTGATTTGTCTATCGTCAATACTTTATAAATCTGATTTACCTAAACCATCCATTTCAACACTCTAATCAACATCAGTTTTCCTTCCATATAAGAGTAACTATGAAACTTCTTAATCATACTTCGGACAAATCTTAAGTAAAAGAACATTAAGATAACAATATAAAAGTGTATTTATATAATCCCAATAGTTTAGCTGAAAACATGAGTAAGCCTAAAACAGAAAATACAATTCATGATCAATATGAAAAAATATCTACAAGTTATGTTATATCAATCATATATTTATATTTTGATGTAAACGACAAGATCAACACATCCTCTAGAATACTTAAACAAATATAAGTAATACACATGAGAAGACAAATTGTACAAATATAAAGACAAACAAAGATCATCAAGACTCACTCATAAAGGACACATATAAGGGACATTGTTTTACCGTGGTTCACCTGCTACTTGGGTTATGTCCACAAAAGATGTTGCAATATATATTATTTGTTGAAAGGAGATTTACACTTACAACACACTGGTTGTAGTATTCAGTTTTCCCAAGCTTCTCGGATAATGAGCACCTTTAAAAGCATTCAAATACTAGAACAAGTAAAGAGTGCATATTTATTCACAATAATTCTACCCATGGTTGATTCCAAGTCATATACCTATAAAACTTAACTATTGTGAAAGATAGAACATGTATCTCTTTTAGGTTTGACAAGACCAAATCTAGGATCTCAACAATAGATATGTGATCAACACATCCAGCTTAAAATATATTAAACAAAATTAGGAAGAATAGAGTATAGAATATCCTAAATACCAAAAGGCCCTAATATCAAGATAGTTTCCAACATACTTCTCCTATGTATTAATATAGTAAGACATACACTTACTAGGTGTAGATATTTATTTAAGGTGTCAAGCTAAGGATAACATCCTTTCAGCAACACTGTAAGTGTTGAACGCTATTTCCAATATTATCTATGCTTATAAATATATTAATTACTCACATGGATTTTCCTTTCCAAAAGGAAATATTTATACAATTCTACACATAACTACCTGAGTACATGACCTTATCCATATGTATAAACTACATTACTAAACAAATGGATGTATTTGCCATAAAGGCAACTGGGATGTTTTACCTCACACCACCCTTACATGTGGTTAAAATATATGTATAACTTTACAAATTTTACATATGGGTTATCATCCCAATAATAAAAACATGGATAAATTTACCCCACACAATCTTTACATATATATAAAACTTCATTAATTATACATATGTGTTTTCTTTCCAAAAGGCAAATATGATTACTTTGTGGGTTATCATCCCAATAATAAAAACATGGATAAATTTACCCCACACAATCTTTACATATAAAACTACATTAATTATACATGTGTATTTGTTTTCCAAAAGGAGAATATGATTACTTTAAATTCTGATATTCAAAAGTGAAACTGCCCTTGCGAAGCTATTATCCAAAATCGAGAATAGAGAAAAAAATAGTTGTGCAACTAATCCACACCAAGGTAACTCTTAAAGTCAGCCACTCATCCGTCCTATTTCTTGGAGAGAAGAAAACCTAGTCCAACATAAATAGGACAAGGTTTAAACTAAACCTGGAACATCGATTGTTCAAAGGTAAGGCAAAGAATTTTAAATATGTTTATAGTCGGTTTATACATTGGAAAGCCGAGATCCATACACTACAGAAATGTGATGGCAGCATAAAAGTAAGGTATGGAGATATTAAAATGCTAAAGGTTGCAACACATAAACCAAACCCTCGATGACCACAATAACCGCATACTCAACAAACAGAGATTTATATCGGAGGTTTCTAATCGACGCTATTCTTTCCTTTCATAAATTCAATATTTTACTACAGAAATGAAAACTAAAGTTCTATGTTTACGTCTGATATATTATTCCAATCATGCAAGCATAGGAAATTTTACCAATGCAACAATCGTATAAACTACGATCCCTACAACCGGGCGCTATTATTTCCTGATAGAAAATCATAAAAACAATATGCAGAACAAGAAATTGAAACACCCTTTTCAAATATCAGCTATGATTTATAGTAATAAGATGTAACAGAAATGTGAAACACATTTTTCACACAGATCACATATTATCTTTTAAAGGAGTCGTAGATCAAAGGAATGGGAAACGCCCCTTTTCACACCCCTTCAAGATTTCAAATATAAACAAGGTCTGAACCGAGATGCAAGAGAGGAAGCCGTATAATGTTCTAAATGCAACGATGTAATGCAATTCACGAAGGGTCACGCCCTCCACTACCCACATCATCTTCATACAAGTAGACAAGAAAAGAAATTTACAGTAAAAGCAATTAGCTCTCATGAAGAATGTTGTTCCTCAAACACATAGGCATGAAATATTCAATCGAAATAGTCACTTACCTCAACACAGAGTTATGTAATAGCTAGGGGAGAGATTGCTTTCTTCTTGTGTGCAATTCTACTTGCTTAGCATAGTTTCTTCCTGTTCCACTCATCAGCTACTCTTACCACACATTATGCATAGCCAAGTCTCGCTCCCTTGACAACAAGCAACAAATGCGAATGGAGTTTGTGATCGACCCATTCTTGTAGAGGAATGCCTGCCATGAAAACACACACTTCTATTAGCAGAGAGGCTCCTACTCTAACACCGAGATGAAACTAGTCTACACCACTCTCACTATTCTACCCCTTTGATCTCTTAAAAATACAGATATCGATACTCCTTCCCTAGATTATCGAGAGCAACTCAGCTCACGTGGTGCTCTAAGTCATAACAAGTGGCAACAGGGTTGGTGAGTCATGCCACGTTTCCCCGTTAAGTACCTCGTAGGTAGAATATAAGTCGACTAACAAAGTTTACTCATTAAGGAGACAATGTGGGTTCCTTCCACCAAATTCATACGTTTTCATTTAATTACCCGCTAAAAATACTCCTTCAAGAATGAATGTCAATTTAATGTTGCAAGACGTGAGCCTCGGGCTCTTAACGACAAGCAGTGTGAGCATCAAGCTCTTTAAATGCTAAGTGCGCACAATAAAATCCCATAGTTTACATTAGCCTTTCGTTATGATAGAAGAACAAAAAATACAACCTTCTCAAAGTATGCCCATGATCTATTTCTATGATTTAGAAAGTTAGTCTACGAGGGGTCTTACATATGTGTTCAATATATATATCTATTACATAATCTATCATGACCTAGGCATATCTATAATGTTTTATCATGTCTTATTATTTTAAGAATTCTTTGTTTCATCCCTCCTATGTATGTATATCATATACATATAAATATTCTTATGGTTACTAAAACATGTATATATATATACATAATTATATATCATGTATTTGTATTTATACATCATGTATATTTATACAAATATATATATATATAACTATTCAAATTGCATAGTATTTTTAATGGTGCTTAAACTTGGTCAAAAGAGATCTATTAATATTTATTAAATATTTCTTAGCTTTTTAAGCCAGAAGATAGGAATCGAAGAGACACTTAGCCTTACCTAAGTCTACATCTTCAATTAAACTTTTAAGTGGTTAATGATGAACTAACCTTTCCTTAGGTATTTGTTATACCATGAAAGTCATGTTGTCACATATAATTGGAACAACCTTTGGTTCTTTTCCTTTCTCTAATAACAATGGTTTCCAAGATAGTAACCATTTTTCACTTTATATACTTCATGTTATACTTGTGACAGTACAATATAACGTTACTCATGTGTAATATTTATAGGTTTCATTTTCCTCTTGTAAAATCATTAGTATGTTTGTAAAAGTAAGCTAGTACTAAATCCAAGCTTCTTTTTAATTTCACATAAATATTTTAATGAAATTATATATATATAAAAACATGTCACCCTCGTATGATTAATCCATCACTACGATTTGTATAAACTTGTTTTTCGCTTACCTTGCGGTCAAGGTGAGATTATAAGATGTTCCACAACATTATATTAAGCAAATTTTACTTAGTTTCTCATAATCATAAATAGAATGTTTAGCTTCATGCTAAAATAGGATTCTACTATCCAATTAATTTCCTCGACTCCGAATTATAATATTTAATAAATTTAACCTTATTAGTTTATCATAATTGATATGTAGGCCTTAATGGCTAAGTTAGATGCTTATGTTGAAATGTAATCCTTCTAGGACTAACTTATATCCTCAATTATGATAAGTCATGATATTGTCAACCAACACATGCCTCCCTAGTCATTATCTTTTCTTACGGGTGGATTTTGTTACTTATTGTTTAGTCGCATTTACATCCTTTAACCTCATAGGATTAAACTAAGACTTATAAACAGAAACCTAGCTCAAGGTCTACTGGTGGGTCCTTGGCCTTCAGCTCCTCACCATGGCCATTTACAAAATTCATAATTACATTTACAAGAGTAATAAGAATAGGGGTCGAATTTGAGGGATATTACATGTATGCTATCATAAAAGTATAAGTCCCAGTTCTTAGTTCTCTGGAATATGTTATGCCTTGGTTATGCCCTCTTGGAATCCCTAACTTTTATGCCTGGCCTTGATTGCTATTTCTGTATGAACTCTGCACCTTTATGAATTAGGGAAAATGGTTACTTCTTGCGAATTGAGTAAGTGTCTCAGTATAGTTATATGTTGTTTAAGTATATATATAATTGCTGACATATTTTTATATATACATATATCTACGTTGCTACGAAAGTAATGGACCTTTGTAGGGAAATCCTTGTAAAAGAACGATAAATTGCAGTATTTGAAACAGGGATTAGATCTCTGCCATCATCTCGAGGAAGCATGGAATGCTGAAAAGAGCTATGTAAATATTTTGAGAAAGTGGAGAGTTGAGTTCGGCAAGCATTGTGTTGCGGATGTAAAATGTTATTGGATAAATAATATAAGAGACAACCTTCCTTGTGGACGTAGCCCATAGAGTTGGGTGAACCACCTATATCGGCTTCTTCTTATGTGTTGTTGTTGTAAATGAGATGCATCCACCAGTACGATTTGTAGGAATGAATTAAGCTTGTTGTGTAAACTAGATGCATATTTCATTATAATATGCAAAAGTGATTTCAATTTCTTTTGAGCAAATTCTGTCATATAAGTAGAAATGGTTATAACGATAATGTATCTGCATGAATGAGTATGCATATAAGTGGCGAGGCTTGAATATTTCTTTATTGGACTCACCTACTGGATATATATATATAGTCTACATAAAGTTTCATTGAAGTAAATGTTCACTTGTATGTCCAACTATTTTGATATAAAGAAAATTATTATAAATTCAATGTATTATATTTACTGATCTACAATAGAAGAAATCGTTGGTAAATTCGAAAATTTTCCCAATATACTAACTCAGTTTTGGGGGTATGTTACAACTAAATCGTTAATCCTTGAATTTATATAGAGTTTCATGTTCGAAAGCATTTGCAAAATATATCGAAAGGTTGTGAATGCTATTAACCAAACCTAGGGGTCTCACAACCTCCCTTAAAAAAAGGATGTCAATGCATAAGACAGAAGAGAAAGACTTATCTAAAATGATGATATGTCGTCATTGACCAACCTACAAAACCCCAATGTTTCCAAATCCAAGCATAAAGTCTTGAGTCTGAAGCTCATTATCAAGCAAACTGTCATGCAAACCATCAAGTTTGTAAATGGTTTCGCATCAAGTTCTAAACATTAAAATGTAACCGTCATTTTGAAAGTGCTGTGACAGGCTGTTAGTACAAAGTATTTGCATAGGAAAATTAATTGCTATTAATGCAGGTATCCTCGGTCACCAACCCACCATTTTCTAATGAGGATAAGTCGACCAACATTCGAAGGCGTCAATTCTCACATTAAAATTTTTATCTACTGATGTGAAGAGTAATAAGTTAAGGTCGTCTATCCTATTATATCGACGTTGGTAAGAAAATACGGGAGTGCTCAATCCCAAAGCATTGAGTTAATGTTGATCTACTGGATTCCTAGCAGATTGTATCCATTTATTTGTTGTACTTGGTTACCACTGGATGGCACAGGGTCCCTTGGTTACAATATCACAACAAAAATGAATAGGAAAGGGTTTACTTCTTGTTATTTGTGTGATAGAATGGAGGCGGATAAGTCGCTATGTGACTTCCTCAGTTTCCTGAGGATTTTGTGAAGAACATCTGTCATTAAAATGCTTCATTGGTTCTAATGGCAAGTTAGAACATAGCCTCCATGGCTCACGAAGGAAAGAATCCCGCGTCCATGTTCTTGTAGTTAAAGATAACCCTAAACTTATTCTAGCTTTTTAATGAAAACTTACAGTATACTTACTATGACATTAATGTTTTTCCGGTCACTTCTTAATGTAGGAGAAAAACAAGGTCCAAGGTTTCGCATTGGCGACTTTGGTATAATTCCTAAGTGCTAACACTCTTGGCCAGGTGTGATTTGTATTTCTTGGAAATGTTACGACTGTCGTTTCACCAATATGTTGTCTACCCCATTCATTGGGTGGTTATTATGATTTATAATGTGTATAAGTTGGTAGAGTTAGCAAGTTTTACTCTTTGCGAAGTGTACTGACCTTCGCTTCCTTCGAAAATCATATAGGAATGTTTATTGGAAATCTCAATGTGATTAAAACTGTATTCTAGTTTTCCTCTTTCGCATATAAACTGAGTTTTTTCAATATTGCGCTCCATCTAATTTTGTCTTCATGGATAATTTTGATGTTATATTATTTTCTCCCCTATGCTTTCTTTGTTTAACATTCTTGTAATGTTTTATATATGAACCTAGTCATATTGTCTTATGGAATCAGGCCATACTTTGGCCATAGAGTTGTATTTAAACAAATCCTATATATCGTGGTATTTATTTCCTTTATGGCATTTCAATGTTAAATTATTTTCCAATAAAATTGACCATGTAAGCTAGATCGATTATAACCAAATTTGTATAAACACCCTATGAAATCTGGTTAAATTTATATGTCAAGATTCTCCTTCCTTTGATCATATGGATTGATATTTTATTGTGAATACTATGACATTTATTCCATATAAATCCAATTATATAGTCTTGCTACCTCCAACATACCTATGTAAAAGGATTGCAATTGTAAATTTTGTTCTTTAATAGTATTTCATATCTGAAATTTTTAAATAATATATGTAGAATTGACATGTGATTCATATGGTACTTGGATCTACTTATATAAGGAGTTATAAACACATGAGGGTTTTCTTGTTTGTATTAAGATGCATAATTTCCCAATGTGATTGCTAGCCTTTCGGCTTGCATCACCATTTGATATAAAAAGGTTAAAACATTAAACCAAAGTCTATATATTGAATGCTTATAACTTATGTTAGGGAATTTGTTTAACATATAAATAAACTCTATACAGAACAACAAAGGCCCATATCATTGTTTAATACTTGTATTTTTCGTACAATACTTTCAACCCACAAACTTTGGAATATAAACTAATTACAATAGCTCATACGCAAATATAAATCAATCATTTATAGAATACAATTTATATGTTATTATGCAAGTAATATCAACAACAACCTTTATCCCCATAGGATTTATTGTAAAAACAATAATCTAATCAAATACTTTCTACGGTTAATTTAATAATTAAAAAAACATGAAATAATACACTTACTAGAAAATAAAAAAATGGAAAACACTTAAAGCTTCCTAGTTCCTCCCAATCGTATAAGAGGAAAGCCACGCTTACTTGGACAACTTCACCCCTGAGCTAGACCACTGCCATAAAATAGTGAACTTAGACAAGCGAATCTGAATGCAGATTTTTCCCAAAAATCTATAGCAGATTGAAAAGATGGACTTTCTAAATAGAGAAATAATACTCAACAACATACTATCCACATAGCAGCAATTCTCTCTATGCACCTCACAGCGTCCCATGTCTTCTTAGTGCACCATATTAGATAAATTTTTTCGAGGCCTTTTTCCATCTCAATCAAATCTCAAGCTAATATCTTTATCCCTATAATTGTGGATCTCGTCGTCTTGGTGATATTTTGACTTGGATTTGATTGATATCAAATATTCTACTTGATGTCCAGTTGTTTATTGTCTTATGATGGTGTCCCCTCTTTGAATTGGTGCCTCCAAGTGTCTATTTTTGTTAATAATAAAATAATAGTTCTTGTTCATAATATTCACCCACATGAGTGTGAGTATTTTTCCTCATAGTGTTTTATAACTATTTTACAAAATAATTTTTGGAGAATACTTCTCAAATAAAAATACTTGATCAAATAATTCAAAAGTCTTGGGGTTATTCATTTCTCCCTGCCTTATTTTTAAGCCCTTCCTCGTTGTTCTTTATTCAATGTCTTCTTGCTAATTTTGGAACATGGAAGGATATGCTAATCAAATATGATTCTCCATTTCCTATGTTTCATCCTAAGGGTTGAAGTGCTTCCATTGCACTTTTACTTAAGCGATGGCTCAGTTCCGCACGGTAAGCTCCTTCTTGTCTAGGATACATAAAGGCTCTATTTGGAACTCACCCTTGCATTCTACCTAAGTCACACCGCAATTGATGATATGAGTAGCATCATGTATATATTTTTTCAATAGTGAAATATGAAAAACATCATGAAATTTTATAGAGGGCGGAAGTGCAAGGTAATATTTTATTGGCTCTATCTTGGCTAGCACTTGAAAGTGTATGCAATACCTAGGAGCTAACTTCGAACATATATCCAAGATTAATGTACTTCTCTTTAGCTTTACCTTTAAGTATACATGATCCCTACATTTAACCCTTTTGGAGTTCTCTTAGGACATGCATAATTTTTTTCTCGATCTTGAGAAGATTTTAAATTATGTTGTACTTTTTAACAGTTTTCCCATCTCCTTCAACATATCAGGTCCTAGAACAATGTTCTCAACAGTTTTATCCCATGATATAGGAGTGTGGTATATCAACCATATAACACTTCAAATGGACTCATCTTAAGAAATGCTTGATAACCATTGTTATATGAAAAATCAACTAAGTAATGGGTGAATCCATGAAAATGGGTGTCTATTTCATGAGAATTGGGTGGTGAAGAAGCATAACGGACACTATTCGGCCGAATAACTTGTATTTTATTTGGTCAAATAAATATCCATGGTTCACCATTAAAACTAATGGCGACCTAGAATTGCGTGTGAGGCAATGTCGACCGAAAAAATTGGCTGGTGATTTTTTTTTTGAGATTATTCGCCCGAATAATTATTTGACATATAAGGTCGGCTACGGCCCTATTTTTTCATTTTTCCACCGAATCATTTGTGGTGCATTTCTACCTCGGCCCCTCCCCGCATTGTTGTGAAACCGAACCTGCCTTTTGCTTCCTCGACCCCTACTTTTCCTGCCTCAACCCCGCTTGCTGCTTCCGACTCTGTGCTGCTTATTCCTCCACCTTCTCGATGTGGATCACAGAGGAATGGTTCAACAACCTCCACTTTTTTTTCGCCACCTTCTCGACGTGGAGCTTGAAGGCCTCATTCGACAACCTCTTCACATCGATTTCACGAGGTAATTTTTGTTTCAATTTGGTTTTTTTATCGTTTGTTTTTTTTGTTTTTTTTATCACTCGTTTTTGTTTTTGGTAGGAGATTGCCATGGGGTAGTTTAGTACTCTCTCTGTAGTGACCGGTGAGAACGTCGACTCTGTTTTTATCCGAGGTTTTAACGCTGATTCACCAATGTGTTGAAAGGAACAAGTTTATGTTATAACCAGATGGAAGTGAAACACATTCTTTTTTATGGTTACAGTAGATAGTCCATAATCTATTTTTTTTAAAGGAAAAAATGGTGTTTCTCTTTTCAATACAAGGAAAGCCACGGCAATATTACACTGATTTTTTTTTCTATACAGTTCCGTAATATACAGTTTTGAATTCGGGTATGAGATTTGTTCTTAGGGTAACAACTCTGTTCATTGATGAACTTTGTTCATTCATGAACTCTGTTCATGAAATTTGTAAAACAATTTTTACCATCCATCTAAAATTAAAATCAGTGCAAATTGTGTGATATTACAGATTGATCGATCTTCCATGGGTATATAGAGAGGGATCGATAATTTCTCCTTAATAAAATTGGTTGTGATCATGGTATAAAAATCAAAATTATTTAACATGTTACTGGATTAACAAATTTTGTTAATAATGTAACACATAGTTTGACTCTTGTTAAAAATCAAAACCATCTTAGATAATTAGAGTTTTCCATATTTCTGGTTCTGCACTAAGTAGAAATGTGAAACAGAGTCCAATGATAACACATCCTTCCATTTCTTGTAGACATTTCCGTCGTAATTGGTTAAGCACTATGTGCATAAAAGCATTGCGCTATTAATACTGAGGATATTGTTGAGATCCATTTGGATATCTGTTAATTATTTTTGAAAAACAAATATAGAATATCGATCCATATCTGGAAGATATTTGAGAATCGAATCCAAGGATTCAATCTCTGCTCATTGTGTTATGTTTACCAATTGAGGTTTATTACTATACAATTGTATAATAGGATCCATAATTGGAAGTGTGTAAACTGTGAGTCAAATGTTTTAATTTGTAAAATGATCCATAATTGGATCTGTCTACATATCAAGACACTGTTTTGTCAACAATTTGGTATGTCTGAAAATATTACAATATCGGGTTTCGTAATTATAAACACTCAATTGATATTGAAATTCAAATGAATATATTTTGTTATTCCTTTGTCATATAGAATATTTTCACTCTATATATCTACTGATTTCAACTCTTTAAAAGAAAAAGAATGACTGTTGTTTATATGAGACGAATTGGTCTATATGCAAATGGAATCGTATCCTCTGTTTTTAAAATGAATATTGAATTCTGTTTTTAGTGATCGAATTTCTTATTTTCTAAACTATGTCCATAATCGATTGATTGGAAGCTTTATGGTTGTACTATGTTTACATATTATATGGAATGAGTTATTAATCCGAGAACTCTTAAGGATGCTATTGCTTGTTCTTGTTTCGGATACCAAAGTTGAAAGTGCCTACTCAAGCACTCCAGATCTAATAAGTTGGACAATATTAAATCAATCCAAGCAGTTAAAATGATCTAACAATAAAAGGATGATAGTTGTTTGTAGGTAAAGCTTCCTACAATCCATCGTCCTGGCTTCACTTCAAAATTTCATACAAATGCTCTAAGTGCTGACTGACCCCATTAAATCTTATAAGTGTAAAGGAAGATAGACCATCATATTCAGCAATACCAAGCAAATTGTTAGACCCCCATTAAATCTAACAAGTGAAAAGGAAGAAAGACCACATTGGCGCACCTCTTTCTTCTTCGCACTGACTTAGCCACTTTGAATTCACAAACTGTAAAATATCTATAAGTGTTGGCCCACCATATGGTTGAATCTTATTACCACGACTAGACAAATATAGGAAATAAAAGTAATGTACAGAACTCCCCTTGAAATGGGTGTTGTACCTCAAATGTTTGGATGGTTAAAATTACAACTGACCATCCATTTTAGCAAGTTCTCTTCTCCATAGAACACCTTCTCCAATCTTCATTAGTAGTTAGCATAGATGCACCAAGTATATTCTACCTTCTAGTAGGTCATTGAGAAATTACATGTTGGACTTATGGACTTAATTATTAGAAAGGGAGTAAACAATAATAGATTGCATGCTTATAATGCCTTCACTACTATTCTTTACTAGTTAGCATAGATGCACCAAGTATCTTCTACCTTCGAGTAGGTCATTGAGAAATGACATGTTGGACTTATGGTCTTAATTATTAGAAAGGGAGTAAACAATAATAGATTTAATATTTATAGTGCATAGAACACCTTCTCCAAACTTCATTAGTACTTAGCATAGATGTACCAAGTATCTTCTACCTTCGAGTAGGTCATCGCGAAATGACATGTTAGACTTATGGACTTAATTATTAGAAAGGGAGTAAACAATAACAAATTTCA
Organism: Larix kaempferi; assembly: GCA_027924585.1. Classification (NCBI taxonomy): domain Eukaryota; kingdom Viridiplantae; phylum Streptophyta; class Pinopsida; order Pinales; family Pinaceae; genus Larix; species Larix kaempferi. Next base: position 6,352,603 of record BSBM01001065.1, read on the forward strand.
TGCATATAGTGCATAGAACACCTTCTCCAAACTTCATTAGTAGTTAGCATAGATGCACCAAGTATCTTCTACCTTCGATTAGGTCATTGAGAAATGACATGTTGGACTTATGGACTTAATTATCATAAAGGGAGTAAACAATAACATATTTCATGCTTACAGTGCATAGAACACCTTCTCCAATCTTCATTAGTAGTTAGCATAGATGCACCAAGTATCTTCTACCTTCGAGTAGGTCATCAAGAAATGACATGTTGGAATTATGGACTTAATTATTAGAAACGGAGTAAACCATAACAAATTTCATGCTTATAGTGCATAGATCACCTCCTCCAAACTTCATTAGTAGTTAGCATGGATGTACCAAATATCTTCTACCTTCGAGTAGGTCATAGTGAAATGACATGTTGGACTTATGGATTTAATTGTCAGAAAGGGAGTAAACAATAACAGATTTCATGTTTTTAGTGCATAGAACACCTTCTCCCAACTTCATTAGTAGTTAGCATAGATGCACCACGTATCTTCTACCTTCGAGCAGGTCATCGACAAATGACATGTTGGACTTATGGACTTAATTATTAGAAAGGGATAAAACAATAACAAATTCTGTGCTTATAGTGCATAGAACACCTTCTCCAATCTTCATTAGTAGCTAGCATAGATGCACCAAGTATCTTCTACCTTCGAGAGTAGGTCATTGAGAAATTACATGTTGGACTTATGTACTTCATTATTAGAAAGGGAGTAAACAATAATAGATTGCATGCTAATAGTGCATAGAAAATCTTTTCAAAACTTCATTTGTAGTTAGCATAAATGCACCAAGTATCTTCTACCTTTGAGTAGGTCATCTAGAAATGACATGTTGGACTTAAGGAATTAATTATTAGAAAGGGAGTAAACAATAACATATATCATGGTTATAGTGCATAGAACACCATCTAAAAAATTCATTAGTAGTTATCATAGATGCATCAAGTATCTTCTACCTTCGAAGAGAGTAAACAATAGCAGATTTCATGCTTATAGTGCATAGAACACTTTCTCAAAACTTCATTAGTAAAGTTGTTGTTTCATAAGTAAAGTTGTTTCATAAGTTCAGAATGTTTAAATATCAAAACATGTAGACTTTGAATATGTTATGAGTTGATAGTTGTGTAAATGTAGACACCTTATCAAATGGAAAGAGATGGGTCTTTGAGGCAAAAGCGTAGGAGATCATCACGGTCATCAAGAATTGGTGTCTAGACTAAAAATGAAAGGTTGCTGGTTTCACCTCGGGATTCAAGCTTATTGTATATTTTAGATTCATCTCATCACCAGTTAGGACAAAGGGGTAGAGATGATTCCCCTATATCTTTTATGGGATAATGTCGATCTTGATCTTCTGCTGGTATGAACATTTATGTTTTAATACACATGTATCAATTGTAATTTTGTGCGTGTTCAAAAAGTTTGCACATGCTTACAGACAACTGTGTTTGTCTTTGAAGCAGAGAAAGGTTCAGAAGAGGTTCGCAATACTACACAGAGGGATGAAGACTGAGAAAGGAGGACACATGGTGAATCAGATGTGGGTGAAGATCAAGGTTCAGAAGAGGATCGTAATTATACACAGAGGAATGAAGGTCGAGCAAGGAGGGCATATGTTGAACTAGATGTGGGTTATACACCCATAAAACCTATCCATCTGATTTACCTAAGGAGCTTCCATGGGAAAGTGGTGTTAAAAAAACAACCCTTGAACGCTTTAGATCTCACTATGACAAGTTGCAACAAGATATTTCTAGTTTGGATCTCCCTACAGAGAGAAAACCAAGTCTAGAGATTGCTTTGTGGTCATTGCAAAATTTCATTGAGGCATATGAGGGTCTTGGACAAACTACGGACGTGTCATGTCCCCCCCCTAGTGACCTTGGTCACCACTTAGATCTTCCTATCCCTAGGGGTCTAAGTTCACTATTAATTGAGTATTTAATTTATGGGGATATTTTGAGGCAAGTACACTTGGGAAATAATTGATTATTGAGTTATTTAATTAATTATGAAGCTGGAATTAATATTGAGGAGTATTTTGGTGTTTTTATTATTTAAATGCTAGTAAAATGTTTCCAAGTGGATAATGAAGGCAAGGAGGTCGAATTGGTGATAAGAGGATAACCTTGCCTAAGTGGAGGATACTACAGAAAGCAAAGAAAGTCAGACTGGAATTAGAAACTGGCAAAAGCTGGAGAAAATTGGCAAAAGCTGGAAAAAGTTGGCAAAAGCCGAAAAGTAGAAAGTAAATGGAATGGAAAGAATCAGGAAAACCATTTAGAAGATAATTAGCAACATCCAAAAAAGCAGCTAGGGCGCACTTGCCAATTCTGACTAAAGGAAGTTGAGGAAAGAAAGTGGAGAAAGCACAAAAGTTGCCAATGTAAGAGAGGATGCGCCCTACCTCACCCACACGTGTGGTCTGGCTTGCCAAGCAAGCTAACTCATCTATTTAAGCATGATTCTAACTTCAGGAAAGAACTTTTGATCATTTACGTTTTCTCATGAGAGCTCTGATACCACTGTAATATCCTGGGAAAGATCTGACCTAGATATTAACTCCACTTTAAAACTTTTACTAGTGAAATTTTGTGGAAAATCCTTCGAACCGGACAGGAGGTAAGTGAGGGGTACTGGTGTATAGACTAAGGATGGTGTGATGAAAGTTTGATTCTGGAATTTATATGGGATTAGGTGCAGCAGCAGCAAAATATGTTTTTAGCAGGAGTCCTTGGCACAAGGTACTAGAGCCATTCACTTTTCAGCAATAGAATGAATCTATTGCCTACTTCGAGGCTTCCTAGGCTTCTAGCATATGCCAACAAGACTAGGTAAGGGTTTAAGGTGTTTAGGGTAGAGATATATCAGTCATGTAACTCATAAGGAATGCTAGAATAAAGATTGGATTGACTTGAAGAGGTTTGGAGCAATTTGGGGATTATTTGAACATGGTGGACTGTTGAGCTAGTCATAATATAGGATTTCCAAAACGAGGCTAAAGGCATCCAAAATTTTATTATAGGGACTTATATGGATACTAGATTGAGTTATGGACTAGCTCCAACTGACAAAATGTAAAAATAGTGATTAAAAATGTGCAAAAGGAAAAGCTCACTACATAGAAGTATTTTTTGAAAGTGATGAGGAGGAAATGAATGCAGAAGCACAAGTGGAAGAACCAGCAGAAGAAGGGTATAATACAATAGAAGAAGAGGAACCAACACAAACATAATCAAAATTTGTAGTTTTGAGTGGAGTTCCCTGCTACCACAATATGAGATTTAAAGGAGTGGTGCAAGGGCAGAAATTTTCAGTGTTGGTCGATGGGGGTGCCACACATAATTTCATTGATGCAGTCATGGTGGAGAGAAGAAAAATCCAAATTGAAAACTTTGTGGGTTTCATAGTTATTATTCCTGGCAAGAACAACACTATCCAGTGCAATAGATGGATTCCCAAGCTCTAGGTAACTATTGGAGACCATACTGTAACTGATAGTTTTTACATTGTAGATGTTGCTAATACTAATATTGTGTTGTGGGTACAATGGCTGTTTTCACTTGGGGAGCATGTGGTAAATTATAGGATTCCCCAAATGTGCTTTAAAGATAATGAGGGTGAGCAAGTGGTTTTGAGGGGTGTTAACACCTAACCAAAACAAGTGATTTATGCACATAGTATGAGATCTGTTTTGAGGCATGGAGACATAGAGTGGGTTGCTGAATATTTTATATCTACAAAAGGAACCACCATTGATGTGTCACAACATCCTGAAGATATCCAAAAACTATTGCAAAAACACAAAAAAGTGTTTGAGGATCTGCCACATGGTAGGCCTCCTGATAGGGGTACTGAACATTGGATAGAGCTAGAACCTGGTACTTCTCGCATAAAAACCCATCCCTACAAACACCCCAAGAGATTCAAAGATGAAATATAAAAGACCATCAAAGAGCTGCTGGAAATGGGGTTCATAAGACCAAGCTCAAGCCCCTTTGCTTCATCGATGGTTTTGGTCAAAAAGAAAGATGGAACAACACGCATGTGCATTGATTACAGAGCTTTAAATAAGAAAACCGTCAAGAACATATATCCTATTCCAAGGATTGATGAGCTGATGGATGAGTTGCATGGAGCCAAGTATTTTTCTAAGATTGACCTTTGTTCTGGTTACCACCAAATCAGAATGAAAAGTGAAGATGTGCAGAAAACTGCCTTTAGGTGCCATTTTGGGAATTTTGAATTTCTAGTCATGCCTTTTGGCTTGACAAATGCACCAGCAACCTTTCAATCTTGCATGAACAAAATCTTCAGCAAACAACTCCATAAGTTTGTACTTTTTTTTTTATGACATTCTGATTTATAGTAAGACATGGGAAGATCATTTGCAGCATTTGGATAGTGTACTAACTCTACTTGCAGAACAATCCTTTTATGCCAAACTTCCAAAGTGTGAGTTTGGTATGAAGGAACTCCTCTATCTTGGCCACATCATTGGGAAAGAAGGAGTTAAGGTACAATTCAAGAAGATCCAAGCCATCTTAGATTAGCCCAGCCCAAAGAATATAGTTCTACTCTAAGAGGGTTCATAGGCTTATGCACATATTACAGGAAATTTGTGAAGGGATTCTCCAAACTCACTTCTCCCTTGATAGACCTTACTAAGATGGGAGCTTTCTGCTCGAATGAGGAGGCTGAAAAAGCCTTCAATAAAATGAAGGAAGTTATGAGTAGCTACCCAGTCTTGGCACTCGCTGATTTCAGCCAGCCCTTTGTTTTGGAGTGTGATTCCTCAGGTGAAGGCATAGGAGCAATTTGACGTAGAATAGACACCCGATTGCTTATGAGAGAAGAAATTTGCAGCCCCACGAGAGGCTGTATTCAATCTATCACAAGGAGATGTTAGCCATCATGCATGCATTGGAAAAATTCAGGCAGTACCTGGTGGGAGGTAAATTCATAGTTAAAACAAACCACAATAGTTTGAGGCATTTCCTAACCTAGAAGGAGCTGAATGATAGGTAGCAAAAGTGGGTAAGAAAAATTCAATCCTGTGATTTTGATATTGAATATAAGAAAGGTAAGCTGAATGTACTTGTTGATGCCCTTTCTAGGAAGCTTATGTTTTCCTTGCTGCACGTGCCTACCGACCGGAAGGCACAACTAATTAAAGAATATTCAGAAAATCAGTTTGCTAGTGAATTGTTAGATAGAGTAAATCAGGAGGATCATTACCAGGTCATCAGTGATGTCATCTATTATAAGAACATAATTTTTTTAACTCCTGAATCTAAGCTGAAGGAGCAGATTTTGATGGCTGACCACAATGCTCCAGTAGTAGGCCATCCTAGTATTTTCAAAACTTACTAGAAGTTGAGAGAAAGATTCACCTGGAAGGGACTCAAGGAGGATGTTCTAAGACATGTTAGTGAGTGTACTGCATGCCAGCAGAATAAGGTGGAGCAAACTTGTCCTACCGGTCTCCTACAACCTTTTCCAATTCCTGGACAGAAATGGGAGAGCATATCAATGGATTTCATCACAGGTTTGCCCAAATCCTAGGGTAAAGACAGTATTTTTGTAGTAGTTGACAGATTAACCAAATTTGCTCTTTTTTTTGTTGTCATATCTACTATTTCTGCTAGTCATGTTGCTGCACTCTTTTTTAGGGAAGTATTTAGATTGCATGGATTGCCAAAAATCATAATCAGTGACAGGGATAGTAAGTTCACTAGTGCCTTTTGGCAATCTTTGTTTGAATTGGTAAATACTAATCTAAACCTCAGTACCAGCTACCATCCCGAGACAGATGGGAAAACTGAAAGAGTTAACCAATGGCTGGAGGGGTATCTCAGGAACTATGTTACAGGGCAGCATAAGGCTTGGGTGAACTAGTTACATCTGGGGGAATTCTGTTATAACACCACCTTCCACATGTCCATTGGAATGACCCCATTCAAAGCTTTGTATGGGTATGAGTTTGCTACTTTTTCAGATCTGGTTTTTGGAAAATGCAAGGCACAAAAGGAAAAAGATTGGCTGCAAGAAGGCCAGGACATCCTTAGAGCACTGAAAGAAAATTTACAGGTTGCACAAAATCAACATAAAATTAATGCAGATAAGAACATAACAGATCGAACTTTCCAGGAAGGAGACTTGGTTTATCTGATATTGTAGTCATACAGGAAAACCACTCTTAAGACAAAGGGGGCTGAAAAATTATTGCCAAGGTTTTATGGGCCCTACAAAACAACGAGGAAAGTGGGTGAAGTAGCCTATGAGTTAGATTTCCCAGCAGAAAGCAAAATACACAATGTCTTTCATGTGTCCTGTTTGAAGAAGGCAGTTGGCCAACATGTTAAGGTTTAAGAAATATTTCCCCCCCTTGAAGATGAAGGACATCTGGTACTAGAGCTCGAAGACATCTTGCAGACCCGAGAGAGGAAGCTGAGAAGTAGAATTATTAAAGAATACCTGGTACAATGGAAAGGTCTTCCTAGTGAGGATGCCACTTGGGAGGATGAATAGATTCTGTAGCATCCTAGTTTAAAACTACTTGAGGACACGCAGTCTTGGGAAGGGAGGACTGTCATGTACCCCCCCTACTCACCTTGGTCACCACTTGGATCTTCCTGTCCCTAGGGGTCTAAGTTCACTATTAATTGAGTATTTAATTTATGGGGATATTTTGAGGCAAGTACACTTAGGAAATAATTGATTATTGAGTTATTTAATTAATTATGAAGCTGGAATTAATTTATTGAGGAGTATTTTGGTGTTTTTATTATTTAAATGCTAATAAAATGTTGCCAAGTGGATAATGAAGGCTAGGAGGTCGAATTAGTGTTAAGAAGATAACCTTTCCTAAGTGGAGGATATTACAGAAAGGAAAGAAAGTCAGAATGGAATTAGAAACTGGCAAAAGCTAGAAAAAGTTGGCAAAAGTTGGCAAAAGTTGGAAAAAGTTGGAAAAAGTAGAAAAGTAGAAAGTAAATGGAATGGAAAGAATCAAGAAAAACATTCAGAAGATAATTAGTAACATCCAGAAAAGCAGCTAGGGCGCACTTGCCAATTCTGACTAAAGGAAGTTGAGGAAAGAAAGTGGAGAAAGCAAAAAAGTTGCCAATGTCAGATAGGATGCGCCCTACCTCACCCACATGTGTGGTATGGCTTGCCAAGCAAGCTAACTCATCTATTTAAGATGATTCTAACTTCAGGAAAGAACTTTTGATCATTTATGTTTTCTCATGAGAGCTCTGATGCTTGTCTAGTTGAGTGTTGTACCTCAGCTGTGCTTCTTAGGTGATGTGCCCCAAGGCCCATAGTTTCCAGTGAGTGTTGTGCAGGTCCTTATCAAGATATTGCAGCCAGTAACATATGATTCCAGCCTCAAATATCTACAGTCATACAGTCAGCCAGTAACATATGATCGAAGATCTACAGTCATACAGGAGAACAGGTTCCTCCAACATTGATTCTATAATTAGTTTTAGTGAAGATTCTCCTGTTGAAGAAGTTTGATCCAGTGAATGCGCCCAAGATTTGGTGGAGAGATAGTTCAGACATATTTGCAGACATTAGAAGAGCCACATCTCAGAGATCAGCTTTAGAACTGAACTATCCTTCTCTTCTATCTCATTCTCTCAACCACATCTATATTTGGAGAGGGTTTCCACTGAAGAAGAGAGCTAGTTGATGGTGATGGAACCCATTTGAAGATCAACCATTCTTAGTGCAGCAATATCATCCATATATTCTGTAGATGGACTGATATGTACTTCCAGAATAGAGCCACAGTAGCTTCTTACTTCTCTTATATATTCTCTCACTGATTGTAACCGAAGATTAGCTTATGAGGCATTGTTATTTAAGAAGCAAATTACTAATGAAAGAAGAAGTGTTCTGAAAGTCATATATCGAGTTATATGTGTGTAACAAGTTATATAAGAGTCTAAATTAATATCAGAACAGAGTTTGTGGTTTATTACAACAGATTCTGAAGTTAGAATGCAAGACTAGCTAGATTGATGGCAATTCTAGACTAGTTTCACCAGTTTTCTTGTTGAATCTATTTTAATCACTATTTTTACATTATGTGAGTTGGAGCTAGTCCTTAACACAGTCTAGTATCCATACTAGTCCCTGTAATAATATTTTGGATGCATTTAGCCTTGTTTTGGAAAGCCTATATTGTGACTAGCTCAACAGTCCACCATGCGCAAATAATCCCCAAATTGCTCCAAAACTCTCCAAGTCAATCCATTCTCTATTCCATCATTGCTTATGAGTTGCATGAATGATATATCTATTCCCTAGACACCTTTAACCCTTACCCAGTCTTGTGGGCATATGCTAGAAGCCCAGGAAGTCTCGAAGTAGGCAATAGATTCGTTCTATTGCTGAAACGTGAATGGCTCTAGTACCTTGTGCCAAGGACTCCTACTAAAAACATATTTTTATGCTGCTGCACCTAATCCCATATAAATTCTAGAATCAAACTTTCATCCCACCATCCTCAATCTGTACACCAGTACCCCTCACTTACCTACTGTTCGGTTCGAAGGATTTGCCACAAAATTTCACTAGTAAAAGTTGTAAAAGTTTTAAAGTGGAGTTAATATTTGGGTCAGATCTTGCCTAGGATATTACAGGATGGTTTTGTTAACTTGATGAGGAGGAGAGGGGCACAAGTGATGGGTCTAGTAAAGTGGGTTGTTGTGAAGGAGAGAGTGACCAAAGAACAAGCCCATTCAATGTTTAACTTCAAAGAAGGCCTAAAGAGAAAAATGTTGAAAGTGCAATATTTCAAGCACCTTGAACTTGCACATATATTATATGATTGGTTCCTTGCAGCCTATGCTTGGTTTCCATGGAATGATGATGTTCCTAATTATTTCACCATATCTTTCTATGCATATTGTTTTTTAAATATGAAGCCAGACTATACCAATATTCATTCTGACTTTTATGGAGTTGGAAAGGGGCAAATATACGATTGAAGAGGTGCTCTTAAGGTTGATCCTATTGAGAAAGGGATTAATTTTGAAACCTAATAATTACCACAAAGGGGATTGTATGTGGCTTTTAGTGAAGGTTGAAACAATATTGGAGAACTGGAGCTATCAGTTGCTATCATTACGATGATGAATGAAACTTGTCAAATTTGTTATGAGAACATACCTTTCTATTGTTTTTCGTTATCTAATATATCAAAATCCATCTTGGATAATATTAAGCAAAATTTCTTCGACCTTTTATAGTCAAGGAATAAAAATTAGAGTAAATATCACCTTGTCAACTGGGATAGAATTCCCCACCCAAAATGTTTAAGGGGTAGGGGGATAAAGCATATATTTGAATTTGGGAAAATTTAGCTACCAAAATCCTTCAGAGATGTTTATTTGTTGGTGGTACACCGAGTGTTGGTATGAAGGAAAATACCTCCAAAATTATACAATCATAGATGCTTGCATTGGGTTTATCATTCTAATCTGGGTGGTTCAAATATTTGGTGTTTTCTATTAACATATATTGATCTGGTGAAAGAGTGGTTAGCCTAGAATTCTGGGAATTGATTGGAAATTAGAATGGAAGAGGATCCTACAATTGGAGGAGAAAAGTTTTCTATCTTATACAAAAATTTGGTAATAGAGCTTAGATTAAAGGGTATTGTTGTATTAGCTTAGGAATACGATATGGAATCATATTTTTAGGGGCCATGACGATAGAAATAAGCTAGAGACTTAGGTCTTATGGGTGATCTTGAAGCGTAATGGATTATTTTATTAAAAGGTATAATTCATGTGGGAATCCATTTGTCTAATTAGAACGATACTCTACTTCAGTCATGGAATGTTAAAAATGGTAAGGTTAAAACCAAAATGGTTTACAAGGCCATTACTGTCACTAAGTGGAACTCTTTCCTTTGGTATTGAAACTATCCTTTAAAATTGAAATGCTTTTGTTGGTCAGTAATGGAAAAATGGTTTTGACATGGTCTGATCATATAGAAATGGGTGGCCAGGAACCTAGTTACTGTATCTTGTGTAGAAAGGAGGAAGAAACCATCAATCATCTCTTTGTTTACTATGAGTTTACTCAACTAGATTGGAGAGAAATGACAAAAAAAAATTAAAATATCCAAGTTGTGTTGTGCAGGTACTTTTGAGTTTTGATTCGAATAGTGGTTATCAATGGATAATAAGTGGCCAGATATTCTAGTATTCATAAGTTTGTCAATATGGAAGCACAAGAATGATGTGTTATTCGATAACATATATAGGAATATCTTGAGAATGAGTTTGTAACATGCCCTTTTTTGCTAATTTTTTTTTTATATTGGAAACATTATGTTAACTTTTATTGTAAAGTTTTATATTGGATAAGTGTCCAAGGATGACTGTAATTGCACAATATTTTATTATTTAATCAATTAAATAGGAGACAAACACCTAAAGGGACTATTGAAAGAGTGTTTATTGACCCACTAGGTGGAATGGAATCTAGGGTAGAAGGAAATAGACAAGTGGCAACATCATGATGAAACTAACTAGCTGTTGGTATGGGACAACTCCCTTGAAATGTGGTCATAGTTCCCTAGAAGGTGGGACTGGAGCTTGAGGCTCATTTATTGAAAACTGACCACTAAAGAACTAGGCAGTCTGTATAAGAGCCATCAAATTATGAACTAATGTTCATCACTTTTCCTGACGAGGAAATTTACCTTGGGGTTTTGATTTGCTTGCACCCAGGAGATTCGATGAGGGGACATGCTGAGTTTATGATCATGGTGTAAGTCTACATGTTATACTACTGAATGTAGAAGTTACATTGTTGAGTGCAGAAGTTACATTGTTGAGTGCAGAAGTCCTATTTTGAGTGCAGAAGTTATATTACTGAGTGCCTTGCTTCTACAAAGATTCCATCTACTTAGTGGGTCAGTAAGCAAGCTCGGGGGTCCAAAGGAAGCAAGTAGTTTGGCTGCTTCTTCTGGAAAAGGTTGGGAGGAGCAGGCCTCCTTGGGTGTTTGTCGCCCCTATCTTCATTTATAGGTTCTAATTGTCTTTTCTAATCCTAAGTAATTAAAATTTCTATCTACAATTATTGATTTACTGTTTAAAGGATATTATTATACAAATGCATTTATTTTAGTTTCTGACCTAATTAGGATTCTGTATAGTAATGATTATGTAAGATGAATTGAATAAAAATATTTCTCTGCATTTTTCTCCATGTTAATGTTTCTACATCGTACTCTAGTACATAGAAGGAGATTAAGGTAGATAAATTGATAGGTAGATTTCCAAATGAATGAGAAGATTAATAATGTTGTATTTCATTAGTTTTTCTTACCATTAATATTCTATAATAAATAATATATGCTTAGGTTTAGAAATTTTAAAGTTATATAACATTACAGGCACTGTAATTATTCTTTCTTAAAAGATAAATTCTACACCTTTCTCTTATCATTCCTTTCATCAGTTAAGTGTTTAAGGTTCACTGTATTTTCTTTCACTAGTTTTTATTGAAAATAAGAGTTGCAAAATAATTATTTCCTTAGTACATAGTACTATTATCCAATGCTACTAGCAAGTATATATAAATACAAAAACAAACAAAACTCTTTACATTATAAACAAATGCACAATTATTTAGCACTAATTTTTATGTACATTATTCATTCTTTTATATTATTTTATTATTTAAACTACAGTTAATTCCATTTACATTTAGCATAGGATTAGAAACCCTAGCTGCTTGTTTCATCAATTTCCATAGTCATCACAACTATTAAACAAATAACTAATATGTTAACCAAAACAAAGTTTCATTTACAAACTTAAACATCATGATAGGATCGTAACCCTTCATTGATCAAACCCTAGAAGCATCAACATCTACCTTTTAGATTTAGAGTTTAGTTAAGGTTTAACCCCATCAGTTAACAACAGAACAAGAAACTAGTTACGATTTTATTTCATAGTTGCAAACAGAAACATTGGATTTTGGCTCATGGCCATCACTTAAATCGACAGGAAGGAATATCAAAGTGAAGCTTCCAACTCCATAAGCATAGTCACATAAAACGTTTATCATTTACATTCCTTAAGACTGATAATAAGAGCATCTCAGCATCAACATGATATATAGTATCACGTTTCAATAGAAAACCATTAAGAGTAAAACCTTACGATTATCTACCTTCAAAGTTAAACATTTGTTATAAATACAGTAAAAGAAATCTACCATCAAGAACAACGTGTTAGGGTTTGAAGACTTATCACTGGGCTAAACTCTTAGCTCTCAAACTTGTCCTTAAAATAGAAACAGTTGCAAAAAGATAAATTTCATTTGCACACAAAATGGAGCATTGTCCTCAAATCTCCAAACACAAACACCATAACGTAGAAAAACACAGTAGATTGCAAACGTTAAGTTTCTTTTTCTTTTACACAAAATGGAGCACCGCTCATGGTCTCAACCACACAAACACCTGGCATATGCAAGCAAAAATTCTTTTATTTACTGAGAATAGTAGAAGTGTAAAAACCCTCTCCTTAGTCAATTTCTTTTACAGCCTTACTTGAAAAATAAACACTATAGAAACAACGACGAAGGGATCGAGGATTTCATCGTCCCCAAGCTGTCAAACAGTTCACAAGCATTTTGATGAAGATCACTCCTCAGAGCCCAAGAAAATATGAAGTCTCGGTAATAATACAGGAAGGTCCATAAGTCACGTAACCAAAGAAGTAGGGTAACCATCGAGGCTTACGATTATCTCTTCACAGCTGCTAGTTATCGAAACCTGAGTATGGATGTCGGTTGATGAAGGAACCTACCATTTGAAACAAGTGTGGTTAAAACAAGATTTTGACAGAAGTCATTACATGTGAAATAACAAGAACTGAAACTCTCAAAACAGAATGGAAGGTACAAGGTTAGAACCCAAGAAACATTACCTTTTTAATTATCATCGGAGCATAATGCCAAAGACAATGCAAACTATAACCATCACTCCACCACCGAATGCAAAGAAGGGTGGAAAAAAACTCTGGAAAAACTATCACTGGACAGACAAGAAAATCCAAGTATTGAATCAACATCCATGAAGAAATTGTCACTCAACTTGGAACTTTTAATACAAGATGTTACTGTAAAACTCCCATAAGAGTATCAGCCTTAAAGCTATCAACAAGTCACGGTTTCAAACCATGGGAACTCCCCACAAACACCTGCTATCAAAACCCCGAAGGCTCTCAGCCTGTTGGCCTCTCCTCAAAGCCACTACACCGAATGCCAGGGAACAATAACTTCGAAAAAATTAGTGGTGGTTAGGGCTAGATCCCAAAGCCCAAAACCTTGCTAGATCAACAGTGGAAATCACCCAAAGGGTTTCACGTAATCCCAAGCAACAACCATAGTAAAGACACCATTGATACCCTTAGCCACCAAGGAGGACAGCTCGGATATCTTCGAACCAAAACACATATAGCTCGTCACGAGGAATGACCCATCACCATACCTTCACATGCCTAGCACCATGACGATGTCCATGGAGACATTCCACTGAGTCGATGGTTGAAGTTATTAAATGCAAAAGGTGAACTAGGCTGCTTTCCAGCACGGAAATCATCATGATGTTAATTCTTACCCATCCTTATAATGTATCGATCCTTTGTAAGTTCACAATCCTACCATAGCTACAACACCTTGTGGTAAGCCAAGGTTATATCTAATTTATTTGCTAGGGACTCATCATGTTATAAAGGGTCACTTAGATGCACACATGAAATATATGTAATCCTTGTTCATAGGATTATGTATAAGACTCTACATATATATATTTCAATATAGTATAGAATTTCTATATAGTACCTAGGCTAGAAATTGATCATGAATTTGTATATAGTTCCTAGGCTAGAATTTGAATATGATTTCGCAAATAGTTTCTAAGTTAGAAGTTAAATAAAATATTTAGTGTAATTCTTATACTCTAGAGCATACAAGGAATTGCATATAGATATTGAACACTAATTGTACTTAGTCATTACATATAGAATTTGTTTACACTTATAGTTTGCATGAAATTAAATCTCACAATATTGATATTTGGGTCATATCTAGTGATTGTACAAAGTAATAAAAAGGTTAGTATAGGGTTATAAATTTTACAACTGACATACTTCTGTTTTATAAGCTAGGCTAACTGAAGTTTCTCACCCGATGGCAATTTCGACATTTTGTCTCTAAAACCATTAAGACTTGGAGATCACTGAAACTGGTTAGAAACTCTTCGGTCACATGTCGTAAACACTAAAGCTCTTACCTGTAATCTACGAAAGAGGACAATTCAAATGCTTTAGCACAAATGCTAAGTAAGCCTCAGGGCAACCGTGGGACCCCTTCATCATCAAACATAAGAACAATAGTTAACACTTATAAACTTTATATCGATGGATCAACAATAAAAGAATTGTGAAAATACAGTTGATTAAGAATAACATCCAAACATAGATATTAATCATCTTGTCACAAACATTACACTTTTGACCAACACAACATTTAGTATAACAAGACAACATTTAATCATTTATTATATTTCCGCAACAGATAGATTATGCATTAAAAGCTATATCGAAAAAATTTAAATTCTTGTAAATCTTGGGATGTTACAGAGTCTTTATGCTTGTGGTGCATACCAGGAAAGTACTAGGATTGAAGGGATTGGAAAAGTTAGAAATATTCCTCCTTTGGTTTTTTATACACTTGTGTAGACTAGACACTTCAATGGTTCCTCTCACGATATAGGATTAGTTTATAGGGCTGGGATGGTGTTAAGACATTAAGCATTAATCACTCCTATAAGATGTCAATGGATTGTTGTAGGGGCACAAATACTAGAAGTGATATCTTAGATTTTGGTGGTTTATTATTTTTTGCTCACAGAAAAATATTACAACTTTGCATATTGCAGGAGATTCTAAGTTAATTATAGATTAGGCACAAAATAAATGTAGCTTGCAAGTTTTTCTCCAAGATTGGCGGAAATAAAGGATAAGGAGAATTCAAGCTACCTTTCAGTCATTGCAGTATCATCATGTTTTCAAGGAATTTAATACTGAAGCAAAATCCCTATCAAAAAAATATTTAGCTTCTCCAGAAGGTATCATCTTCTTTGAAGAATGGGTAGATTCAAAATTGCTATTGTAGGGGTCCTTTCCTATGTTTTGATAAGCATTTTTTTTGGTAATGTTTATTTAGTCTTAGATCACTCTCTCTTAATGAAATAGTAAAACACCTTGTTTAGAATCTATGGTAGATTAAAAATGTCTTCACACTATTACTTTTGGTGGTCACTGTGTCCATAATAACAAATATGTTTTCTCATGTTTTTAGTTCTCTTTTTTGAAGAATATCAATTAAGCCTATTGTTTTTGGTGGTCTTAATGTGCACATGATTTAAATGCTCATTTTGTAGAAGACCATATATTGGATAAGCTACGAGGTCTGGAAAAATACTTTGTATACTTTGATTCGATAATGAATATTCAATATAGGCATTTTCTTGGTTGAAAAAAAAATATTTTTATGTTTATTAAAATATATTATATATAAATAAAAATGAAAAAAAAACATGGTAATGAATTGATTTTTTTTTAAATATAAAAAAGAAGTTAAATAGTTTGTTAAAATATTAAAAAATTGAAATTAAATAATTTCATAAAATATTAAAAAATCAAAGCTAAATAATTTCTTGAAATATTAAAAAATGAATTAAAAATTTTCAAAGCTAAATAGTGTTGAGGTTTAAACCTTCCACTATTCATGTACAACATATTTATCATAAAAATTCAAAGATTCAAAATCTTTAAATTAAAATAATTTATTAAATGTAAAAAAATATCATATAATATAACGATGATTGTGAATTAAGAAGGATTAGCAATATCGTTAATAATAAAGAGAGAGTAAAAACAAAAAAAATTATTAAATATAATGTAATGATAATTGTGATTTAAGAGGAACTTGGGTTGCATTCATATTTTCCTATCACGTTACATGATGGACGTTTTCCTTTGATGATTGCTTACACTAACCAATCTATCATTTGAAAAAATGAAAGACTTGGTTACGAATTGACCAAAACATTTTTAAATTTAAAATCATTCAACATGGTTAACCATGACCTAATTCTTCAATGTTTATGAAATAGAATAAATAAAAGACTTGGTTACGAATTGATCAAAACATTTTTAAATTTAAAATCATACCATGACCTAATTCTTCAATGTTTATGAAATAGAATAGATTCATAGAATGTATAATAAATAAGATTTATTTGAAAAAAAATTCCTTCGAGATGTGTAAAGTGTATAAATTCATCCAACATGGATCCATGATCTAAAATTCCTTTATGTTTATGGAATATAATAGAATGTATAATAAATGGGATTTTTTTTTGAAAAAAAATGCTTTGAGATGTGTAATGTGGTAATTTTGTTTGTGTTTTAAAACATATTTTGTTAGTAAATTATGTATTTGTTAAAAGCTTTGTGTTTTATAAGTGTTTTTCTAATATTTTTGCATACTAAAATGATCCAAGGTTAATGTTATTTTTTTGGAAATAAGTATCCAGTGGATTTTGGACTTGTGATTTTCTATTATTATTTTATTTTTTGACCAATTTTAAAATTAATGTTAAATTAATATTAATTTGAATGTTTTGATCTATATTTTAATATATAAAAACTAAAAACCTATTAAAAATAGTTTACATTACTTTTGCAAATTTAGAAGAGCATATTTACAACTGTGAAGACATTGTTACCTACTCACTCTTATTTTATAAATAAACAATCTATGTTTTATAAAAAAAAAAATACTTTTACAAATTTCGAAATAACATATATTTAAAATTGTGAAGACATTGTCACCTACTCACTCTTATTTGATAAATAAACAATCTAAATTTAAAAAAAAAAAAATTACTATGCCGTAAATTATTGTTGTGTTTTCATTTCATTTTCAATTTACATAAATAATCGTCCCCCACTAAAACGTTAATTTAATTTATGAATTAATATAATTTTTCATGTATTATATTTTACTTCATATCAAAATAAAATAAGTTGAAGGGCCATTGTCACTGCTTTTGGTATAAATAATCGTCCCCTACTAAAACGTTAATTTAATTTATGAATTAATATAAATTTTCATGTATTATATTTTACTTCATATCAAAAGAAAATAAGTTGAAGGGCCATTGTCATTGCTTTTGGTATAAATAACCATATACTGGCTTCTTCTGCTTTTATTCGCATTGACGCCGCATTGCGATTTAAAAATTAAATGAATAAAGCCATAGTGGTCTCTTTATCTCATTAATATATTAGTCATGATTTCCACTATTCTCACATAGACAAATTAGTGGATAAAGGAAGGTATTTGGTGTTTGATGATAGTGAATACGATACCCATTATGGGTGACTATATATATATATAAGTATGTTGATTTTCATATATTTATTTTGGTGTATGATTTTGTTGTTTGAGCTAATTATATATAAGATTTTAATTAAAGTATTAACATTATAAACTATTAATATGAAAGAATAATAAAAATAGAAAATTTTATCAATAATTAGGTTATTTATTGTAATATAAATTTCTAGAAAGTGTATTTATGTAAGATATGTTATTGAAATGATTAATAATAAATATATATTTTATTAATATGATTAATAGCAAAAATGTATTTTGTATGAGTATAATTTTTTTTAATAATATAATGAAAATAAACCAGATATTTTTAAACATTTTTTATTTTTATTTTTATTTTAAAATTTATCATTATGTTTTTATATTTAATTTTTCCTTTTTTTCTCTATTTTAAAAATATAATTAAAATTGCATTTAACTTATTATAATAATTATTTCCAACATAATTAAGTCAATTAATTAATTATTTAGTAAAAATGTAATTTTTATTATTTTTGTTCCCTTATTTCCCAATAGTCACAATATTCTAATATTTATTCAATCTTATATCCAAAATCTCTCTATCTATTATTTAGCTCTGATAATCCTTGAAATCTCTCTATCTATTCTTTAGCTCTGATAATCCTTGAAGATTAGAGGAGTATCCACCATAAACTTTGGAGT
The DNA here is from genome assembly GCA_027924585.1 of Larix kaempferi. Taxonomy (NCBI): domain Eukaryota; kingdom Viridiplantae; phylum Streptophyta; class Pinopsida; order Pinales; family Pinaceae; genus Larix; species Larix kaempferi. The sequence continues at coordinate 6,370,810 of BSBM01001065.1, forward strand.
TTTAATTTTGCACACAATTAAAAATCTAGAAATTTAGAATTATCTTTATGAAGAATAGTAAAAATCTAATTGCTATTAAAACCAACATTCTTATTCTCAAATTAAATCATAACAATTTTAGATTGACAAATTGGGAAATGAAATATTAGTCTCAACTTTAATCATAATAATTTTAGATTGATAAAATGGTAAATGAAATATAAGTGAATAATTATTCAACTTTAATCATAATAATTTTAGATTGATAAAATGGTAAATGAAATATAAGTGAATAATTATTTGAAGTTTAAGAAATTGTTTTTTTTCAAAATAATTTTCAAAAGTTAAATTAGCACTTTTATTGTTAATAAAAATAAATTTTAAACTAATAAGATTATAAATATTACATATTTAGATTTAATTATAATAGAAACATTGAAGAATACTAAATCCATTTTCCCGGGTTGGCAAGTGCATGAGGGGTCATTTTTTATCCTAGTGGAAACAGACAGGTAGAGTTCACTTGGGGACTAGGGAAAACCATAAACAACAACATGGAATGGCTATCTCTTCTCAAAGGTCTGGAAATAGCTACCAAGTTAGGGTTGAAGGAACTCATCATTTTCGGAGACTCCCTCCTCATAATGAGGGAGGCCAGAAAACTCACTCTAAGTTACAATCATCCTATTTCTAAATACCATCACATTCTCAAAAAGCTCCTCCGCGACTTCACCGTAATCAAGCTCCTCCATATCCTCTGAGCAAGCAATCAAGCAACGGATATCATGGCAAACAAAGGGGTTCAAATTCATCATGGTTATATTACCCTTAATGATAAAGGCTTTGGAAAATGTTGGATTCCCTAATCCACTTCTTATCCCCTAAGTCGGCACCTTTCTCCATGCCTTACATCACACCCACCCCCCTCTTGAGCATTAATTCTTGGCCTTCACATGGCGCTCCATCCCTTCCACCTTACAACCGCCTTGACCTCGAATTTAAGGCACCTTGGGCTTCACTCTGTCCTTCATAGGTTTTGCATGCTCTACAAAACTCCCCCCCTTTCGTATCGCCCAAGCCATTCTTCCTGCACAAGCTTGAACCCTGTCGACCATTTCCGTCTCCAGTTCCATTTCTACTGTGTAATGGGTGACTCTCCCTCTGCATTTCACTCTGCATCCTTTGTGGGTGCTTCCTCTAATGATGGGATTCCCCTTGTGATTTCCCTTCTCTACCATACTTCATTGGCCTTCTCGACCACAGCTTCCTTGGCATTACTGAATCTGACTTCCCTCTCCCTGGATTTATCAAGGAAAGCCCTCTTATCCCACGCCCTTAACCTCACCATCGTTGAAGACATTGAGATGGAAAACACTGAGGAGCAACTCCGTCGCATTAGGGGTGAGAACGTAGAGCTGAAGAGAGCCATTGGAAGGATTTACACTTTTCTTTCTTGTACTATCACAAAAGTGAGAAATGGGAACACCCTGATGAATGGAAGGATTGTCACATTCTCAAAAACTTTGGACTATGCAGTTCTCAATATTTCGAACATAGACTCCAAGACAGATGGCAACAACAGGAATATCACTGATGTGGAAGGAAAAATAGACAAGCTATGTGATGATATCAGCCATTGCCTCCCATCCATGCAGGACAACGCAGAATCGGATTATGGAAAACAGCATGAACACTTGACTAAAAGTGTACGAGGACCTTCTACTCAGCACCATGGACGTTGTTGAAGAACTCCAGAACTCTGGTTTTTTGCTTATCTACCTAATCTATCTAGACAATGGGCATAACATCTTTTGTTTACAGTATGGACTATAGGGAAGAAACTACTTCAACTATTATTTTTTCCACATTTACGCAGTTTGAGACTCCTAATTTTTATTTTATAGTATGTTTTTCTTTGTAATATTCTTATTAGGGAAATATGTAAGGAGTTACAGTCTCCGTAGAATAGGACTCTACAAAAACAACTCCATTTTTATAAAAGAGAAGCATGATAGTACAGAAATCAACTCTATCAAAGAGCAGTCTTTTTCCAACTCTGTAATCCTTTTTATTTTAATATAATGACTCTCAATCGTTCCTGTTAAAAAAATAAATATATCATAACAATAATGTGATGAAATTACAATTTTAACCATTGAAAAAATGCAAAACTTAAACATTTACATTCTTCCCAATGGAAAATTGAGATCCTGCATATGCATTCACTAAACGATATTAATCTTGAACTTTGATAAAAATATACCTTAAACAAGAATTTGCAGTTGTTATCACTAGTCTGAATGTGATGTACCCAAACCAGAATCCAGGCACACCCAATAAAAAATCAGCTGAAATAGATAAGATCTGATACCACTGTGATGTACCCAAACTAGAAATGAGGCACACCAAATAAAAAATCAACCAAAGTAGCTACGCTCTGATACCACTGTGTTGATGCCTCAGATATCGTAGCATCAATCAGAAAGGGATTCTCCCCGAGAGATGGTCCCAATTAGACTATCTCCCGTTCGGTGTAGGGAATCCGTCCGGTTAGCGGTTCCGGCAACCGTGGGTTTGGTGTTTAAATCTGATTCTACCGGTTATGGCCCGATACACCTTTCTTTTGGGTTTTATGTTTTTTAAATGAGATGCAAGTGCCTAAATCATATTTGATCTAAATCCAACTAATAACAGATCTAAGTCGAGAAAAACCTGAGTAAATCTATCTATCCGTGCAGGGAACACGCTTAAGGGGTAAGTAATAAGCTGTAATACATAACGTAATGAAAGAACAGATAGTTGTTACTTCTCACAATTAAAGCTACAACGAGATAAATATCTTTAGAAGATAGCTTCTAATTCAACATGAAACGCATCTATTGCTCACAAAATGGAAAAGAATCGAAAATATCTAATCTAAATAGCAAGAGCGCAGAAACAGATCTAAATGTAACAGACTAAAATTAAATTTAAAGATCCCTGCAAGGAGCAAATTAAAGGCGTGAACAATGAGCCATACGAATTATCTTGAAGAAAGAACAGTTAACCGTTTAATCTAAAAGTGAATTCTACAGCAATGGTAAATATATCAGCAGGTAGCTCCTGATTTAACGTGAAACGCATTCATTGTTCACAAAATAGAGAAAAAAAATGCATGCACAGGGAGGAGCAAAATCATTAATACAAAGAAATAATTCAGATGATAAGAATGATCTCACATTACAGAAAAACAGTTATTAGAATAGTCCAACATACAGCCGTCCAACATCCCATGCAAAACGTCCATCTCCCGTGGCTTCTATTAGAAAAATCAATTTATAGGCCCGATACAAGATAGCTCATATCGTTTTCCCTAATTTCATTCCCTCCCAAAATTCCTGTCTAATCTTTCCTAGCTTCTATTTATAGCTACACATCTGCCCTTTGGGCTGACACCTAGCATCCTCCACCTGTCATTTACAGGAATTTCCTCTATAATCGACCACCAAAAATGACCCTTTCCTTTCCAAAATTGTTTTAACAAAAATAGGGACAACTGTCCCATGGATTACGCCTTACATATTCAAAATATACATAGCAGAAAATTGGCTAACACCAGAGCTTTCCCTGCTGGGCACGTGTTTGGCTGAAGAGAGTTGCTCAACTGAATTCAGCCTCTTTTACTATTGTGCGTGAGCCTTAGCTGGGGAAGGGTCGCCCAAGTCGATTGAGGCTGCTGATTGTGCCTGGGAAGGAGGGATTGAGCTAGCTGGAGTCTCTGGAATGACGGCCGGGAAAGAGGAACTCGAACCTACTGCTGTAGCTGAAGTGGCTGCTGGGGGAGAAGATCCTGGATCTGCTGATGCTCCTGCTGCTGCTGCACTTTTCCTTTCCTCCTCTGCTATGTAGCTGTACCACACACCTGTGTCCCTTATGACTATGTTTGCTGTAGCGGGGAACAAGATTTTCTGAGAAGTAACATTCTTCCCGAGTTCTGCTTTAATGCTTTGAACTTCTGCCACTGCAATTTGATGCACTTCCTTCAGCAGATGGTTGTAGAGTGATGATGATCCAATATAATGCTGGAGGTCATCCACAGCCAGGACATCAATCCTTTTCACATACTCCATTTGGACGCCTATCTCTTCCTTTAGCTGAGACAACCGTTGTTCCCTTTCCAGGAAGTCTTCTAGGGTCTGAGGGAAACTCAACGTGCATTTGTCATGGACTCCTTTGAGCTTTTGGTATAGACTGTTAATTTTATCCATTTTTCTCTGCACACTGGTTATCAGCTTATTGGCACAGTTCTTGCCAAACTCCAGCAAGGCTATATCTTCATTGAAATCGTCCACAGCCTTAAAAGGAAGATGCGGGGGGAAACCCCCTTTCCCCTCTCTCCATGCCATCTGACTTATGACATTTGCCTTGACACGGGTATTCTTAGCTTTGAGCCTGTGGGCCTCCGCATTAATTTCTTTTAATCTGACTATCATGGGCTTGATCTTGCAAACCTCGTCAATGATCAGCTCCTGCGTGTCATTTATTTGCTTCAGGATGCTGCAGGCCAGCTCATGGAAGGGAGACATGTCTATCGTTTTGCTCTCAGCCTGCTCTAACCGCTCAGCTAATGTCTGCTTGTCTGCTTCTAGCTGAGAAGCCTTTTCTTCTGCTCCATTCTTCTCTGCTTCTACAATCATTATTTGGAGTGCCAGCTGGTCCTTCTCCTCCTCCAGCTGGCTGTACTTGTTTGATAGCTCCTTATGTTCAGCGTACAAGCAATTATAATTGTTCAGTGCCAGATCTCTTTGGGATTGCTCATTAGCCATAGTTTGTTGTAGTGTACGAGCTTTCTTCCTTGTCAATTCATTGTCTCTTACCATCACACCTACATTGGCCAGGGATGCTTTTGCCGTTTCTACGGCTGCAGTCGCCATAGCAAAGGGATCTTGGTCCGTATTCTGCATTATAGTGACCTCTCGGTGGGTAACGATGTCTTCATGGAAGGGACTTTTGATCCTCTCTTCTGATTTGAGGACCATTGCTTTTCTTTTCTTGTCATAGACAAACTCATTCCGTTTGGACACCGTACGCTTTCCCGATGGAGTGTACGGGACAATTGGTCGGTTTATGATGTCTATGTCTTCTTCTGTGGGTGGGGTCTGGACTTCCTGAGCAGGGTTTCCTTCTTCATTTTGGGCACCAGAGCCACCTGCTTGAGAGGTGTCTATTTCCATGTCCTGTATACTGGATCCACCTGCCTTGGCATCTTCCCTTGTCTTCAATTCTTCTTCCGCCCTATTTTCTGCCTCATCCTGCTCAGCTTCAGACTCTTTCTGCTTTTGGGCTTCCTCAGCCTCTTTCCGCAGTCTTTCATTTTCAGCTTCTTGCTGCTTTCTTGCTTCCTCGGCTTCCCGCTGTAACCTCGCCTCTTCTCTTAATTTGAGCTCTTCCTGAGCTCGGGCATCCTCAGCTTCTTTCTCCTTTTGCTGGCTGGTCTTCTGGTCCTTGGTTGAGCTAGATCTTGCTCCAGTACCTTAGCGACAGATCCATAGCTCAGTCATGTTGCTGATGCCCCTGAATGCTTCTTCCTCGGCATCAGGGTAGTGGGAGTACTCGAAGTGGGCATTGATATCCTTGTAATGCTCGACCACTTTACCCTTTCTGTCGTTCCTGTGGAAGATTACATCCCCGAAGTGGAAGGCTTTCAGCTCTTGAACAAATTCGTCGGCCGAGGCAACCCCTGAAAACTTGTAAGCACCTATGCAGAAAGGTAGGGGGGGAAAGGAAGCCTTATGTTGTTTGTGGAGCATTGCTCCAATCCCATCCAAGAAGAGTTGTCTTACTGCTTCTTTGAGAACCACATAATCTGTGGCATACTGCGGCAAGATGTATGGGGGCTTAGTCCCTCCAAACATTCTCAGGTAGGTACCTTGCTCCGAAAAGTAAAAGTCCCCATAATCCTCAAGGACTTCCAAAGCATTTTCTGACAGGCAGTTTGGTTCTTCCTTGAACATTTTCTCGTATAGGGGCATGATGAACCCCTCACATATGAGTTTGTAGATGGGCTTGTAATTCTGAGCCCACAACATCTTGAATGCAATATAGACCGGGGCGGTAGCCCTATCCCATGTGCAGCCCAATTTGGGGAAGTCTATCTTGGCCAAGATACAATCTATCAGATACGAAGACATGAAGAATTCAGCCTTCTTCAAGGCTAGTCCCTCCCTTGCAGCTACTATCATCGAGGCCAGACTATCTGATAGGAGAGTCGCCCAGTCAAACACAGCTCCCTTAAATTCCACATAGTGGATGATAGGGACCCACTGAATCTTGTATACTATGCCATCGGGGATGCCGAAGATTCCGCACAGCATAAGGGCAATCAATCTAAAAGGAGCTCTTAGATTCTGTACATCATACTCATCATTCCCCTTTTTTCTCAAATGTTTGCCCGCTATTAGCAGCTTCTTGGCCATCTCGACGTTATTCATTTGGCCCAACCACTCGTCAGTCAGAGCTTGTTGGACACGGGGAAATCTGTAGGCTGCCGCAATATACGCGGGTTGAAATGAGGCGATAGCCACTTTCCCACTATCATTTATCACTCTCCCTTCAGCATCGACATGTTGGAGTATCCATCCGATCACTTCAGCACAGGGGAACAGCTCAGGGTGGGTAGCAGCTCTAGTTATGCCTCAGGCTCTGATGTTAAGATAAATCGGTGCTTCTTCTAACAACATATCTAGGATTTCTTAGTCCCGGATCATTCTGTAGATGTCACCCCATCTGATTTCTGGAGGGACACCAGTGGTGCACCTAGTGTCTTGGAGTGAAGCTTCAGTTTTGGCAGGGGCAGGTTTCCTTTCTATCATCTTAGCTTTCTTCTTACCGGTTTTCGGCATCTTGACTTATCCCTGATAACATCCATATACAAGTCATCATTTGAGCAACATACTGTGAGGTTTTAACAGAGATCAACATCGTCTTAATATCAATGAGATAAGTCAATGAAGCTGTACATTTAGGAAGCAAAACACTATTTCAACATAAGACACAAATTGAAACATTTGAATCTCTTAAAAAGATGAGTCTGGAATGCTCCTGAGGGGATAGGCTATGTCGTGGACACATTTTGTTCTCGGCTCGATAGGCGAGTTGCGGAAACAATTGGTTTTCGGTTCCGAAGGCGAGTTGTGGAAGCCATTGGTTTTCGGTTCCGCCCTAGGGACGAAGGTGTCTTTCATCATCATTGCGGCTGGAAAGGCTAATGGCGGGGAGACTCGGGTTGGAAAGACTTTGTGACGAGAAGGGAGCCCCTTTTGCACTTTCGACTCGGTGAGGGCTTCGAATGCTATTGTCACGCACGGCACTCGCCGAGGTTCTCTATGAGAAGTTCTAATCCGAGCGGGGGTGACGGCGCCGGTGACACATCGACGGTAAAGGTTAGGGTGGCCACGGTTTTAGCTCACGCGACTTGAATGCTCATGGGATTTTGAACAGGGACAATGGCGCCAGAGACTAGGTTTTGACTTGGGTAGAGGGCGTCGAGGGACTGAGGTTTTATGGAGAGGCCCGGGGTTTTACATCCTGAGCTCTTCGGCCGGGGGCATGAAAATCCTATGTGGTTTCGACAGATTCTCCCCACAACGAGGCACACAGCCCGGGGATAAAAAATGGAACAGGTTTAACCGCCCGAACCAACCGTCTCTACTCAATAAAAAACAAAAATGTTAATGCTTTAACCAATGTCTATTTTGTATGACGAGAACTTCATTCAACCGCTTCTGACGGGCAGAACATAGCCCTTGACGGGTGTTTTGCTCGTCAAAATCCCACCAAAACCTATCGTTTTCAAACAAAGACAGCTCAACGGCAACTAGAAACCATAAAAGAGGCGAATTTCAAGTTCAAACTCCTACCTGGCACCATGGGGATCGTTCGAACGAAGTGGCCGCGAACGCGGATGAGCAAGGTGAGCTGGAGTGATTTGCACGGCGTTCCACGTCGTTGGCCAATCGAAACAATGGTGCATTGGCTCGAGCCCCTACCGTATATTTATAAAAGACGGGCACGTGCGAGCATTTAGGTTGGTAGTTGGCGCAAAAATGTGGCTTAAATACGCCGCCCGTTGCGGTCACGTCAAAATATCTTGATTTCCGTGCGACCACCATTCGCGGGGCAACCTTGCGAATGATATCCGTCATTACGGAAGGGTTCAAGGAAAGTTTCCACTGTTTCGGGGCGCATTGCGGAAGGAAAACTCGAAGCCTTCCGCAAAAGAGACGCACGTTGCGGTCGTATAGCGCCAAGGCTTTCGCCGTTTCGGGAGCTATTTGCAAAGGACTTCCACCAATCCAAAAGTTTCTAAGTCTCGCGCGGTTTCAGGACGATATGGCGAATGCTCCCAGAATTTTCGGAAAGCTTTTGTGAATGGCTTCCGCTGCTTCGGATCACTTCGCTGAATTCTTCCTCCGTTTCGGAAGGATTTCATCAGACGCTTCCGCGATTTTAACAAACCAATCCGACCCTTTTTCGGGCGTCTTTCCCAAGTTCTTCCGCTGTTTCGGGAACTATTTGCTAAGGGCTTCCGCCAATCCAAAAGTTTCTAAGTCTCGCGGGGTCTCGGGTCGTTCCCTTGAATTGTTTCGCAACCTTTTGGAAGGCTATTTCAAGTTCTTTTCGGGAGGATTTGACCACAGCTCCCGCCATTTCAGGGCAATCTTTTAAAGCTTCCGCGGTTGTGAAAGGTTTGAGCGAGGCACTCCGCCGTTTCGGAAGGATAGCCCAAGTGTTCCCGCGTTCTTCCAACAAAACTTCTAAGTCTTCCTCTGAGAAGCTTATGCGAGCGGCTTCCGCGGTTACTGGAAAAACTTGGACTGCTCCACCGTTTCGGAAGGAATTATCCAACGGGAGGAAAACTTGAATTGTTCCGCGGAAGCAAAAAACGAAAAAGTTTCCAAGTTTTACTTCGGAAGGCTTAGACGGGCGGTTTGTTAAATTGGCCTCCATCACTTCGGGAGAAAAACCGGAACCTTTCCGCGGTTGTAGAAGGCTTGAGCGAAGGGCTCCGCCGTTTCGGGAGGCATTGCCCAATGGCTTCTGCAGCTTTCCAATCGAAAAATTCTAAGTCTTTCGGGGAAAAAATGCGAATGAGTCCCGCCATTTTGGGAGAAAAACAGGAATCTTTCCGTGGTTGCGGAAGGGTTCAAGGAAAGTTTCCGCTGTTTAGGAAGCAGAGTTGTTTCGGGAGGAGAACTTGAACTATTCCGCAGAAACAAAAAATCAAAAATTTTCCAAGTTTTTTACTTCGGAAGGCTTAGATAGGCGGTTTACGAGATAGGCTTCTGCCCTTTCGGAAGGATAGCCCGAGATCTCCCGCGGTTTATTCGGCGAGATTTTCTAAGTTCTTTTGCGGGCGTTTAAGCGAGAGGCTTCCGCCACTACGGGGTTTTAGCAAATTGCTCCATAACTTCGAGAAAAAACTTCATTGAAAGCTCTTCTATTTGAGAGTCAAAATCTTCTGGCAGCCTCGGAGTTTCTCATGGCGAGACTCTCTGTTTAAAAGCAAAGATAAAAGCTGGGAAAAAAAAACGTTTAAGGAAGCCTTAAAAAAAATATAAAGGAGGGGCCCCATATGTGCAAAATTTTGGGGGGGGTGTTGCTACAACAACAATGGCGAGTCGCTGGCGGACACAGATCTCTGAAAAATACCTCCCCATGGTCCGAAAACTCATCAAAAACATCCATCTTGGCTGCACTACTCGGCTGAGCACTTTACCTGAGGCACTTTACCTGCTAGCCATTGGGGAGAGGGGAGCTTTGACCGAGGCATCTTCACCACTCTCAAAGGGCCAACAGATGGAATTCATTTTAGGAGGGACATCTTTCAGATGGTCACCACTGCTGGACTCCACAGGATCTGCAACACTTGGTCGTGGACATTATTACTCTTGTTCCTCATTCCCATGCTGCTTGCATCCTTTTGGATGTTTGTACTTTGGACAGCTTAGCTGTTTGAGCCTTCCGGGGATATTTTCTTTTGGACATGATCTTTGATTTAGGCTCCTCAATCCATAATGTCCTTTTGTGTGAGTTAGAAATTTTATTGATTTGATCAAACTTCACGGACAGAGAGGAGCCCACTTTGAGCTGGGCCTTTTGGACATCCTTCTTGATTTTACATGTCTTTTGCTTTTGTCTCAGCCATGCTTTAATTGAGGCGAGAATCCCTGGAAAACAGACTCTTGATTGTAGGCCATTTTGGCTGTTAAATCTGCAGCATGGAGTCATTTCAATACCCTATGTCCTCGAGAGGTGCCACTTTCCATGGGTCCAACTTAGGTAACCTTCTTGAGATTCCTTTAAAGTGTGAGAGTGGGTGGAGCCCAACGATAGTAGTGAAGATGGTCATAGGTCTCTGCTATTAAACAGGATTAGTGTGACTAGCAGGGTAGGCTTCCTCTTTTCTGAACAGTTCAGCGAGAGCACAACAGACCGGATTTACTTGAGCAGAGTTGCAGACTCATGGGTCGCAAGTTTTCTTTGAGAGAGTTATCTTCAACGAGGCCTCAACCAAAAGGATATCCAGAAAACAAAACTTGTAGCAAAAGTTCAAATAACAATGAAAGAAACAAAATGGCTCAAAATAAAGCAAACGAAGGCTAAGGCGAGAATAAAAGAAACTTTATTTATGTACAGGAAGTCTTGAAGAGACTATGCGAAGTATTGTTTCAGAGTGAGGCCATTGAGGGGAAGGGCTACTTCTTCTCCCTCGAGATTTGTCAATTTATAAGTAGATGGGCCTAATTTTGCAGAAATTTGGTACGGGCCTACCCATAGATGTTGAAATTTCGTATGCATTCCTTTGCCTTCATGATTATGGTCCCATTTCAAGACTAAATCTCCGACTTCAAAATCCCTCTTACCGGATTTCCTCTTATCGAACCATCTCTTAACTATGTCCTGGTGTTGATGGAATCGATCTTTAGCTTTGTGTCGGGCTTCTTCCAGTTGAAGTAGGGTGTTGATCCTGGATTGTAAGGCTTGGCTACCAGAACCCCGAGAGGCTTGGGACAATTGCAAGGATGGTAGTAAGATGTTTGGGGGAAGTATAGCTTCCTTTCCATAGACAAGAGTGAAAGGGGAGACACCTAAAGCATTCTTCGGGGTTACCCTATCTGCCCATAAGGCGTTTGGGAGAGCCACATGCCAACTTCTCTGGTTTTCTATCACAGTTTTCTTAAGGATTCGAATCAGATTCTTGTTTGAGGATTCAGCTAATCCGTTTCCCTGAGGGTAGTAATTGGCCGAATAATGTAACTTAATTCCCTATTTATAAACAAATTCATTTATCTTGCAAGACGAAAAATAAGTAGCATTATCAAAAACAAGGGAAATTGGAACCCCAAACCTGGTTATGATGTTCTCTTTCAAGAAGCTGATGACTGCGTCTTCATTGATCTTGCGCAACGGGATGGCCTCCGTCCACCTAGTGAAGTAGTCGGTAGCCGTCATGATGTATCGATGTTGCAATGAAGAGTTTGGATTTATTTCTCCGATCGCATCTATGCCCCATTGCTCAAAAGGCTCAGAGATGATGACCGATTGCAATGGGCCTGCGGCCTTAGGTAACTTCCCAGTGCTTCTTTGACATACATCACAGTTTCGTGCGTATGTGTGGGCATCTAGGAACAAAGTAGGCCAATAATAACCAGCTCTCAGTATCTTGTGTGCTGTCGTCTCTCCTGAATAATGACCACCTGCGGGGCCATCATGCAATTCTTTGACTACTTTGTTTGCATCTTCCTTTTCCAAACATCTAAGAAGGACTCCATCATAATTTTTTCTGAAAAGAATCCCATCAATGATTTGATAGGGTGCTGATCTCAAGCGGAGTTCCCTTCTTTGATTAGAGTTCCAGTGGTCGGGTAGATATCCTTGCTGCAAATAGTGCACCAAATCCCTATACCATGACTGGGGGGTTGTAAAGATATGACATACTTCAACCGAATTTAACTCAGCTTCATTTCTCCAGTGGTGCTCTTCATCAGTCGAGTTTCCCGCCAGTAACTTGCATAGACCTTGTCCTTTGATAATTGTAGCCGGTTTAAATTCCAAAATCATACTCCTGCAGAGCTGTGACCAGTTCCCTCTCCTCTCTCCCAATTCCTTTTGAACGAAAAGAGATCTAACGCTGGATGGGGGAACTATGACTTTAGTTCTGTTCTTCAAAAATGTATGGCCTAAAATGCTTGACTGCTTTGAAAGACCGCATAGGCATTCTTGTCCACCATGGGATAGTTCAACTCGGCCCCCTGCAGACCAGTGCTCATAAACGAAATTGGGTATTCGTCCCCCAACTCCACCTTTTGTGTGAGTACAGCTGCGAGAGAGTCATCCAAGGCAAAGGTATACAAGATGAAATCCTTATCGAAATCTGGGCTTCTAAGGAAGGAGCCTTAGCTACAGCTGCCTTGATATCTCTGAATGCGTCCTTCTCCAAATCTGTCCACTTGAATTGTATGCTTTGTTTAACCATCTGTTGCAATGGATTAACAATTTGTGCAAAATCCGGAACAAATCTGCGACAAAAACTGATGGTGCCCATGAAAGACTGCATAGATTTTTTGTTGTGAGGCATTGGAATCTTATTAATAGCTTGGACTCTTTCCCTGGTCGATTGACACTCCCCCTTTGGAGATGATATGACCCAATAGCTTACCTTCGGGCACAGCAGCAAACACACTCTTCTTGGGATTTAAGGAAATACCATACTTCCGGCAACGATCAAAGATATGCCTCAGATGAACAACATGATCTTCCCTCTTGTTCGAAAGGACTGTCACATCATCTAAGTAGACAACAACACATTGCCCACCCAATCCTCAGAAGGCAATATCCATCGCCCTTTGGAATGTGGCTCCTGCATTTATCAGACCAAATGGCATCCTTCTGTAGGCGAAAGTTCCCCACTTAGTCCTGAAAGTGGTCTTGAGACGATCTTCTTCGGCTACTAACCACTTGATTATAGCCCAAGAAACCATCGAGGAGAGAAAACAATTCGGATCCCGACACCATTTGTAAGATCTGCTCCATTGAAGGTACGGGGTAGTTGTCTTTATCCGAGGCTCTGTTTAAATTTCTGAAGTCTACACATAGCCTAATCTCTCCCGACTTCTTCCTTACGGGAACCAAGTTTGCAACCCATTCAGAATGTCGAACCTTGAAGATTATCTTAGCGTCCAGGAGCTTCTTTAATTCCTTTTGGATCAGCGGTTCGAGAGTGGGATGCATCCTTCTTAACTGCTGCTGAAATGGCTTGACACCCGCTTTCATTGGGATAACATGCTGAATGATGCGGACGTCATATGTTTTTAGATCTTCATAGGTCCATGCGAAAACATCTTTGTATTGCTTAAAACAATTTAATGAACCTGTCTCTTTCTCCTGGTGAACAACATTTGCCAAGGTTGACAAATTTTGGTTCTGCCTCGGTACCCAAATTAACCAACTCATGTTGCATTGACGAGCTGTTAGTTTTGGTATTAGCTGGCCTTTTGAACTTATTTTGAAGATCGAACAGCATTTCGAGGGACCTTACCCCCTTTGGCATGAAATTTCCTTTCTCCTCATCTTTCTTCACCAAATCAGCATCGTGTTCTTCCTCATCTATTGTAGCTCCTTGAAAGCTATCTTCACTTGTCAGGAAGCTCATAATTTGTTCATCATCATCGAAGACCCTGAAATTTGTGATGTTATCGGGAATGGAAGGCCTAAAAATCAATTCAATTGAGCATTTATTATTTGACGGCACCAATCTAGAAGCAGATGTTGCTAACAAATCAGCAGCAGAATTTTGCAATCTAGGGATTGATTTTATATTGAAAGCGTCAAAATGCATGATTAAATCCCATACCTCAGCCTGATAACCTTTCAAGTGAGGTGAGAGACAATGAATGGTGTCCCTTACCTGTCTTACAACTATCTCGGAGTCACCAAAAACCTTCGTACTTAACATTTAAGCCGATGGCCTTCTTTAAACCATGTACCAAAGCTTCATATTCAGCGGTGTTATTAGTACAATCGAATTCTAATCTACAAGACAAAAAATACTTGTTCCTTTTTGGATCCATTAGAACACAACCGGCTCTGGATCCTTCCAGAGTTTTAGAACCATCAAAGTATAATGTCCAAAAGATATCTTTAGATTCAACTAAGTCAGTTTGTCTGTGATCTATGTCAGTGACTAAATTAACTATGTTACAATCCATCTCATCAGTCCGGGAGAAGCGAAGGAGATTGGACTGTTTATCTGATTCATGGCAAAAGGTTTCAGATTGATAGTTACCCGGATCCATTTCTAAGAAGTAATTTCCCAGAACCGAGGAAGAGAAAGTTACAGCCTCATTTGTTTCTTCTAACTGGGTTACGTTTTGTTTCATATGAGGTTCCCTAAGAACTTTAATCTGATTCTGTCTGTTCTGATAAGGCAGCCATAGATGAGACCAATCGGTAGCAAAGTAGCCACTCAGCTTGGTGGACCAATCCCTACTCAAAATCAGCCCATAAGATTCAGGAATATCGACCACCATTATGTCAATAAATTGACAGACTCTAGGATCAGCTGACAATCTAATTAGAACGTCTTTCATCTCCCCAATAACCTTGACAGCAGTCCTGTCTAATTGGATAATTTGAGCTGGAGATGGCACGGGTTGCCCATTAATTTTCCTGCAAATTGACAGTGGCATAACGTTTGAAGAAGCTCCAGAGTCTACAAAACAGTTGTGGACATTGTGATTAAAAATTTCAAAAGTCAATAGGAAAGGCAATGTTTGAGATTTGGATTTCCCACCGATGCTAGCCTCATTAATTTCGGGATTGTCTTGCGAATCCGTTAATGTAGTGCTGGGTTTTGGTTGTAAAACATGCAGCAGTTTGTCTCGTTGATGGGGCAAGCTACACATGTCAAATATTGATACGTTTGCTTTGACCTTCTTGATATCTTCGATAATATCATACCCTATATCGGATTTGTTCCCAATTCGAGTTGGCTGATCTGTTTTGCTTGTCGTGACCTTAGGTGGCTGAACTGTGTTGTCAGCACTTGGCTGTTTGGCAGCTATTTGGTTTACTTTGGGCTTTGGTGGGATGATTGGTATATGCCTCCTAGGCGGATATTTCGAAACTCTAGGCTTATGGGGAACGGTGACTGGCATAGGATCCGCAATTGGGCCCTTGCTGCAGGTGGCAACATTTATGGTAGAGGGAGAGCTATCTATGTGATCTTCTTCTACTAATTCGGTCATCGGTACCCAATCCCACAACACCATAGTAGTGTCTGGGGTTGGTTCCTCTAACTCAGGGCTCGACTCTTCTGGAGGATCATCCTAATCTGGGATCTGAGAATCTAACATTTGGTTCATGACTAAGCTCATGGAATTGATCCATTGCGGGCAGCTCTTTTCCGAATGTGGTTCTTGGTGAAAAGTGCAGAAATTTTCCATCCCTATCTCATTCAAGTTTAAAACAGGGGCAGTGTTCATTGGTGGATGAGTCGGTTCCCCGTCTTCCCTTCTTTTATAAAATGGCTTGAAAGGTTTCCTAGATGTGCTGGCAGCCTTGTCTTTCTCGAGATCTACGATTTTGTTAGATAATTTCTGCATCATCTTGACTACATTTTCCATATCCGTAGATGGCTCGTCTTTACCTCGAGTGAGCAGCAAGGGTTTTTTGCTAGCTGCTGGTTTTGGTTCTACATCTAAGGCATGTTTAGCAATGCTATCAGCCTCTTCCTCTACCTTCCTAGCTTCCTCAAAGTTCTCTATCAGGGTAGTTTTCTTGGACCTCTTTACGAACATTGCTATGGGTCCATCAAGAGCGGTTGTATAGTATTCAATTAGAGATTCCTCAGCTGGTTTATTAGCTTGACTGAAGTTATTCAACATCGTAGTGAATCTTTGATTGAAATCTTGAACCTTTTCTTTCTTTTCCATCCTCATGGATAAGAGTTCTTTCATAAGCATGGCCACAGTCTTTTGGTTTCCGTATTTCTTTAGAAAACATTTTTCGAATTCCTCCCAACTAGAGATTGAGCTGGGTTGTAGGCTAAAGTACCATGATGATACTTTTGGCTCGAATGTATATGGAAACAACCTGCAGACCACGTCTTCATGTTGTACGTTCAAAAGGTTCAGAGCTAAGTAAAAACTCTTGAGGTGATCTTCTGCCGAAATGGCTTTCCCTGGATCGTACTTAGGCAAGACCTTTTCTGGGTTTTTAGGGAGATTATGGAATGGTCCAGCTAGGTTCAGCGCTCCCCTTTCTCTCCAAGCAGGTACAACCATGTTTGGGTTTGGATGTGGAGACCTTGGTGGAGAATTGTAGGGTGAATCCTATGGAGTACTCTTGGGAGTGGTAATTTCTTCAAGATTTTCTTGGTCTGTCTTGTTAAGAGTGTCTGAAATTTCTTCCAAAGTCAGATTTACCAGTTCTTCAAAACTCTGAATGAGAATTGAATCACGGGTGTACTGTGGCTCCTTTCTAGGTGTAATTTTCTTGGGGAGGAAGTTGACAGCGTTTAAACCACCTAGCTGTCTAACGTAGGATCTGGTATGTCTTCTCAAATCCTCTATTTCTGTAAAAGGAACAGCGTACAAAGCTTCTTGAGGCTCAAGGTCAGAAATGAGGCTTTCTTGGTCTGTTAATCCAAGATCTGGGCTGTTTGAAATGCTTTCTATAAGCGGGTTTTCAGTGTTATCTATGACCGCGGAAGATTTTCCCCTATCAGCCATGCACTTTCAGGCCCTCCTTCTAGCGCCAAAAACTGTTGATGGCTCGGATATCGTAGCATCAATCAGAAAGGGATTCTCCCCGAGAGATGGTCCCAATTAGACTATCTCCCGTTTGGTGTAGGGAATCCATCCGGTTAGCGGTTCCGGCAACCGTGGGTTTGGAGTTTAAATCTGATTCTACCGGTTATGGCCCGATCCACCTTTCTTTTGGGTTTTATGTTTTTTAAATGAGATGCAAGTGCCTAAATCACATTTGATCTAAATGCAACTAATAACAGATCTAAGTCTAGAAAAACCTGAGTAAATCTATTTATCCCTGCAGGGAACACGCTTAAGGGGTAAGCAATAAGCTGTAATACATAACGTAATGAAAGAACAGATAGCTGTTACTTCTCACAATTAAAGCTACAACGAGATAAAGATCTTTAGAAGATAGCTTCTAATTCAACATGAAACGCATCTATTGCTCACAAAATGGAAAAGAATCGAAAATATCTAATCTAAATAGTAAGAGCGCAGAAACAGATCTAAATGTAACAGACTAAAATTAAATTTAAAGATCCCTGCAAGGAGCAAATTAAAGGCATGAACAATGAGCCATACGAATTATCTTGAAGAAAGAACAATTAACCATTTAATCTAAAAGCGAATTCTACAGCAATGGTAAATATATCAGCAGGTAGCTCCTGATTTAACGTGAAACGCATTCATTGTTCACAAAATAGAGAAAAAAAATGCATGCACAGGGAGGAGCAAAATCATTAATACAAAGAAATAATTCAGATGATAAGAATGATCTCACATTACAGAACAACAGTTATTAGAATAGTCTAACATACAGCCGTCCAACATCCCATGCAAAACGTCCATCTCCCGTGGCTTCTATTAGAAAAATCAATTTACAGGCCCCATACAAGATAACTCATATCGTTTTCCCTAATTTCATTCCCTCCCAAAAGTCCTGTCTAATCTTTCCTAGTTTCTATTTATAGCTACACATCTGCCCTTTGGGCTGACACGTAGCATCCTCCACCTGTCATTTATAGGAATTTCCTCTATAATCGACCACCAAAAATGACCCTTTCCTTTACAAAATTGTTTTAACAAAAATAGGGACAGCTGTCCCATGGCTTACGCCTTACATATTCAAAATATACATAGCAGAAAATTGGGTAACACCAGAGCTTTCCCTGCTGGGCACGTGTTTGGCTGAAGAGAGTTGCTCAACTGAATTCAGCCTCTTTTACTTTTGTGCGTGAGCCTTAGTTGGTGAAGGGTCGCCCAAGTCGATTGAGGCTGCTGATTGTGCTTGGGAAGGAGGGATTGAGCTAGCTGGAGTCTCTGGAATGATGACCGGGAAAGAGGAACTCGAACCTACTGCTGTAGCTGAAGTGGCTGCTGGGAGAGAAGATCCTGGATCTGCTGATGCTCCTGCTGCTGCTGCAGTTTTCCTTTCCTCCTCTGCTATGTAGCTATACCACACACCTGTGTCCCTTATGACTATGTTTGCTACAGCGGGGAACAAGATTTTCAGAGAAGTAACATTCTTCCCGATTTCTGCTTTAATGCTTTGAACTTCTGCCACTGCAATTTGATGCACTTCCTTCAGCAGATGGTTGTAGAGTGATGATGATCCAATATAATGCTGGAGGTCATCCACAGCAAGGACATCAATCCTTTTCACATACTCCATTTGGACGCCTAGCTCTTCCTTTAGCTGAGACAACCGCTGTTCCCTTTCCGGGAAGTCTTCTAGGGTCTGAGGGAAACTCAACGTGCATTTGTAATGGACTCCTTTGAGCTTTTGGTATAGACTGTTAATTTTATCCGTTGTTCTTTGCACACTGGTTATCAGCTTATTGGCACAGTTCCTGCCAAACTCCAGCAAGGCTATATCTTCATTGAAATCGTCCATAGCCTTAAAAGGAAGATGCGGGGGGAAACCCCCATTCCCCTCTCTCCATGCCATCTGACTTATGACATTTGCCTTGACACGGGTATTCTTAGCTTTGAGCCTGTGGGCCTCCGCATTAATTTCTTTTAATCTGACTATCATGGCCTTGAGCTTGCAAAACTCGTCAGTGATCAGATCCTGCGTGTCATTTATTTGCTTCAGGATGCTGCAGGCCAGCTCATGGAAGGCAGACATGTCTATCGTTTTTCTCTCAGACTGCTCTAACCGCTCAGCTAATGTCTGCTTGTCTGCTTCTAGCTGAGAAGCCTTTTCTTATGCTCCATTCTTCTCCGCTTCTACAATCATTATTTGGAGTGCCAGCTGGTCCTTCTCCTCCTCTAGCTGGTTGTACTTGTTTGACAGCTCCTTATGTTCAGCGTACAAGCAATTATAATTGTTCACTGCCAGATCTCTTTGGGCTTGCTCATTAGCCACAGTTTGTTGTAGTGTACGAGCTTTCTTCCTTGTCAATTCATTGTCTCTTACCATCACGCCTACATTGGCCAGGGATGCTTTTGCCGTTGCTACAGCTGCAGTCGCCATAGCAAAGGGATCTTGGTCCGTATTCTGCATTATAGTGACCTCTCGGTGGGTAATGATGTCTTCATGGAAGGGACTTTTGATCCTCTCTTCTGATTTGAGGACCATTGCTTTTCTTTTCTTGTCATAGAAAAACTCATTCCATTTGGACACCGTACGCTTTCCCGATGGAGTGTACGGGACAATTGGTCGGTTTATGATGTCTATGTCTTCTTCTGTGGGTGGGGTCCGGACTTCCTGAGCAGGGTTTCCTTCATCATTTTGGGCACCAGAGCCACCTGCTTGAGAGGTGTCTATTTCCATGTCCTGTATACCGAATCCACCTGCCTTGGCATCTTCCCTTGTCTTCAATTCTTCTTCCGCCCTCTTTTGTGCCTCAGCCTACTCAGCTTCAGCCTCTTTCTGCTTTTGGGCTTCCTCAGCCTCTTTCCGCAGTCTTTCATTTTCAGCTTCTTGCTGCTTTCTTGCTTCCTCGGCTTCCCGCTGTAACCTCGCCTCTTCTCTTAATCTGAGCTCTTCCTGAGCTCGGGAATCCTCAGCTTCTTTCTCCTTTGTCTGGCTGGTCTTCTGGGCCTTGGTTGACCTAGAGCTTGCTCCAGTACCTTGGCGACAGATCCGTAGCTCAGTCATGTTGCTGATGCCTCTGAATGCTTCTTCCTCGGCATCAGGGTAGTGGGAGTACTCGAAGTGGGCATATATATCATTGCAATGCTCGACCACTTTACCCTTTCTGTCGTTCCTGTGGAAGATTACCTCCCCGAAGTGGAAGGCTTTCAGCTCTTGAACAAATTCGTCGACCGAGGCAACCCCTGAAAACTTGTAAGCACCTATGTAGAACGGTAGGGGGGGAAAGGAAGCCTTATGTTGTTTGTGGAGCATTGCTCCAATCCCATCCAAGAAGAGTTGTCTTACTGCTTCTTTGAGAACCACATAGTCTGTGGCATACTGCGGCAAGATGTATGGGGGCTTAGTCCCTCCAAACATTCTCAGGTAGGTACCTTGCTCCGAAAAGTAAAAGTCCCCATAATCCTCAAGGACTTCCAAAGCATTTTCTGACAGGCAGTTTGGTTCTTCCTTGAACATTTTCTCGTATAGGGGCATGATGAACCCCTCACAGATGAGTTTGTAGCTGGGTTTGTAATTCTGAGCCCACAACATCTTGAATGCAATATAGACCGGGGCGGTAGCCCTATCCCATGTGCAGCCCCATTTGGGGAAGTCTATCTTGGCCAAGATACAATCTATCAGATACGAAGACATGAAGAATTCAGCCTTCTTCAAGGCTAGTCCCTCCCTTGCAACTACTATCATCGAGGCCAGACTATCTGACAGGAGAGTGGCCCAGTCAAACACAGTTCCCTTAAATGCCACATAGTGGATGATAGGGATCCACTGAATCTTGTATACTGTGCCATCGGGAATGCCGAAGATTCTGCACAGCATCAGGGCAATCAATCTAAAAGGAGCTCTTAGATTCTGTACGTCATACTCATCATTCCCCTTCTTTATCAAATGTTTTCCCGCTATTAGCAGCTTCTTGGCCATCTCGACGTTATTCATTTGGCCCAACCACTCGTCAGTCAGAGCTTGTTGGACACGGGGAAATCTGTAGGCTGCCGCAATATACGCGGGTTGAAATGAGGCGATAGCCACTTTCCCGCTATCATTTATCACTGTCCCTTCAGCATCGGCATGTTGGAGTATCCATCCGATCACTTCAGCACAGGGGAACAGCTCAGGGCGGGGTAGCGGCTCTAGTTATGCCTGAGGCTCTGATGTTAAGATAAATCGGTGCTTCTTCTAACAACATATCTGGGATTTCTTGGTCCCGGATCATTCTGTAGATGTCACCCCATCTGATTTCTGGAGGGACACCAGTGGTGCACCTAGTGTCTTGGAGTGAAGCTTCAGTTTTGGGAGGGGCAGGTTTCTTTTCTGTCATCTTAGCTTTCTTCTTACCGGTTTTCGGCATCTTGACTTATCCCTGATAACATCCATATACAAGTCATCATTTGAGCAACATACTGTGAGGTTTTAACAGAGAGCAACATCGTCTTAATATCAATGAGATAAGTCAATGAAGCTGTACATTTAGGAAGAAAAACACTATTTCAACATAAGACACAAATTGAAACATTTGAATCTCTTAAAAAGATGAGTCTGGAATGCTCCTGAGGGGATAGGCTATGTCGCGGACACATTTTGTTCTCTGCTCGATAGGCGAGTTGCGGAAACAATTGGTTTTCGGTTCCGTAGGCGAGTTGCGGAAGCCATTGGTTTTCGGTTCCGTCCTAGGGATGAAGGTGTCTTTCATCATCATTGCGGCTGGAAAGGCTAATGGCAGGGAGACTCGGGTTGGAAAGACTTTGTGACGACAAGGGAGCCCCTTTCGCACTTTTGACTCGGCACTCGCCGAGGTGCTCTATGAGAAGTTCTAATCCGAGCGGGGGTGAGGGCGCCGGCGACACATCGACGGTAAAGGTTAGGGTGGCCACAGTTTCAGCTCACGCGACTTGAATGCTCACGGGATTTTGAACAGGGACAATGACACCGGAGACTAGGTTTTGACTTGGGTAGAGGGCGTCGAGGGACTTAGGTTTTATGGAGAGGCCCGGGATTTTACATCCTGAGCTCTTCGGCCGAGGGCATGAAAAGCCTATGGGGTTTCGACAGATTCTCCCCACAACGAGGCACGCAGCCCGGGGATAAAAAAATGGAACAGGTTTAACCGCCCGAACCAACCGTCTCTACTCAATAAAAAACAAAAATGTTAATGCTTTAACCAATGTCTATTTTGTATGACGAGAACTTCATTCAACCGCTTCTCACGGGCAGAACATAGCCCTTGACGGGTGTTTTGCCCGTCAAAATCCCACCAAAACCTATCGTTTTCAAACAAAGACAGCTCAACGACAACTGGAAACCGTAAAAGGGGCAAATTTCAAGTTCAAACTCCTACCTGGCACCGTGGGGATCGTTCGAATGAAGTGGCCGCGAACGCGGATGAGCAAGGTGAGCTGGAGTGATTTGCACAGCGTTCCATGTCGTTGGCCAATCGAAACAATGGTGCATTGGATCGAGCCCCTACCGTATATTTATAAAAGACGGGCACGTGCGAGCATTTAGGTTGGTAGTTGGCACAAAAATGTGGCTTAAATACGCCACCCGTTGTGGTCACGTCAAAATATCTCAATTTCCGTGCGACCGCCATTCGCGGGGCCACCTTGCGAATCATATCAGCCGTTGCGGAAGGGTTCAAGGAAATTTTCCACCATTTCGGGGCGCATTGCGGAAGGGAAACTCGAAGCCTTCCGCAAAAGAGACCCGCATTGTGGTCGTATAGTGCCAAGGCTTCCACCAATGCAAAAGTTTCTAAGTCTCGCGCGATTTCAGGACGATATGGTGAATGCAACCGGAATTTTCGGAAAGCTTTTGTGAATGGCTTCCGCCGCTTCGGATCACTTTGTTGAATTCTTCCGCCGTTTCAGAAGGATTTCATCAGACGCTTCCGCGATTTTAACAAACCAATCCGACCCTTTTTCGGGCGTCTTTCCCAAGTTCTTCCGTTGTTTCGGGAACTATTTGCGAAGGGCTTCCGCCAATCCAAAAGTTTCTAAGTCTCGCGCTGTCTCGGGTCGTTCCCTTGAATTGTTCCGCAACCTTTTGGAAGGTTGTTTCAAGTTCTTTTCGGGAGGATTTGACCACGGCTCCCGCCATTTCAGGGAAATCTTTGAAAGCTTCCGTGGTTG
Organism: Larix kaempferi; assembly: GCA_027924585.1. Taxonomy (NCBI): domain Eukaryota; kingdom Viridiplantae; phylum Streptophyta; class Pinopsida; order Pinales; family Pinaceae; genus Larix; species Larix kaempferi. The sequence continues at coordinate 6,393,804 of BSBM01001065.1, forward strand.
CGGAAGGTTTGAGCGAGGCACTCCGCTGTTTCGGATGGATAGCCCAAGTGTTCCTGCGTTCTTCCAACAAAACTTCTAAGTCTTCCTTTGAGAAGCTTATGCGAGCGGCTTCCGCGGTTACTGGAAAAACTTGGACTGCTCCGCCATTTCGGAAGGAATTATCCAACGGGAGGAAAACTTGAATTGTTCCGCGGAAGCAAAAAACGAAAAAGTTTCCGAGTTTTACTTCAGAATGCTTAGACGGGCGGTTTATGAGATTGGCCTCCGTCACTTCGGGAGAAAAACTGGAACCTTTCCGCGGTTGCGGAAGGCTTGAGCGAAGGGCTCCGCCATTTCGGGAGGCATTGCCCAATGGCTTCCGCAGCTTTCCAATCGAAAAATTCTAAGTCTTTTGGGGAAACAATGCGAATGAGTCCCGCCATTTCGGGAGAAAAACCGGAATCTTTCCATGGTTGCAGAAGGGTTCAAGGAAAGTTTCCGCCGTTTAGGAAGCAGAGTTGTTTCGGGAGGAGAACTTGAACTATTCCGCAGAAACAAAAAATCGAAAATTTTCCAAGTTTTTTACTTCGGAAGGCTTAGACAGGCGGTTTACGAGATAGGCCTCTGCCCTTTCGGAAGGATAGCCCGAGATCTCCCGCGGTTTATTCGGCGAGATTTTCTAAGTTCTTTTGTAGGCGTTTAAGTGAGAGGCTTCCGCCACTACGGGTTTTTAGCAAATTGCTCCGTAACTTCGAGAAAAAACTTCATTGAAAGCTCTTCTATTTGAGAGTCAAAATCTTCTGGAAGCCTCGGAGTTTCTCTTGGCGAGACTCTCTGTTTAAAAGCAAAGATAAAAGCTGGGACAAAAAAACGTTTAAGGTAGCCTTAAAAAAAATATAAAGGAGGGGCCCCATATGTGCAAAATTTTGGGGGGGGTGTTGCTGCAACAACACACTGTAATGTACCAATTCCAAGTAGAAGAAAGGAATTAGGATCCTAACTCAATGGATCAAGGAAGAAACTAATGTAATGAAGGAAAACAATGGCTACACTAGTTCAAGGATCGTTTGCACAATGTACTCGGACCATTTATGTTTTGAAATAAAATACTACTGAAGTATATTACAAGGATTACTGGGTACACCAGCATATGCAAGCTAGACCATTTCTACTAAATCAAAGAGAGAGACATTAGAAATTCACTTCATGGCAGGTAGGAGGCTCTAGAACTCAGGATAGGGTTCCAGAATAGTTATTTGGTCTCTGTTATGACAGGTACTGCAGTAAAAATGTCTGCAAAAAATTGTAGAGTTCTATTTGGCCAATTTGATACCTAAGAGTGATATTTCCCAATTCGGGACTACACAGTTACTTGGTTTCCAACTAAACTCAAATACTACTAGATCCTCCCAAACCTTATATTTGAAGGTGGGTTTAGAAACTATTTTCTGTCTAGTTTCCAAATATGGATTTATATTTTAAAATGGACAGGAAGAAGACACTTTTTAAAGAAAATTATGGAAACTAGACATAATTGGCACACATTGAGCATAGGTTCTTAAACATAAAAATACAAGAATGAAATTCTGCACAACAAAGATGGGTTTTTTATTATAAAACAACATCAAAGAGTGTATTACATTAGGGATGGGATGTTACATCCATATGATACAAAAGAGTCCATAGATCAACTAACTAAACCCAAGGACACACCAAAAACACACTATGAGTAGATGTAAACCAAAATGGGGAGTATGCTTCTTCAAAAAGCTAATAGATGATTATCACAACCTATATAAAACTTGCAGTAAGATATGTGAATGGATCTAGGTTCTCCACTCCTCAATCAAAGTACAAAGGGGCACATCTCCCTACTATTTGCAAGGGGCCGATCTCCCAAGCACCAGAATTTGCTCAAGCAAACTCTAAAATACAAAATAATACAAATATTGGCCAATATCAAGAAGTATGCTCGATATTACTTATATAGCTTGATGGAAACCACAAAACCACTTGCAAATACCATGGGACCCATAAAACCATGTACAAAAACCATGGGGAAAAATAACCCTTGATTTATTCCACATTGGCCACATTCAATGTACCATTTGACCACTTCCTCATGTAATTATCCCTCTAACAACCTCTTGGATCATTTTATGACTAACATTGACCATTTCCACAAACCAAGGCACCGTCCTAACAACTCTTGACCACTTCTCTCCCTTCAAATTTGAATTTGGTCCAACCTTCATTATTGATCTCCACTAGCTTCCCCTATTTTAAGGAAACACTTGCATTAGGTGGTTGGTATCATTAATTTCAAACTTTAGCATCAATTTCCCTAGATTAGCATTTAACACACCTCCAATATGAATCATTTGGCCCCAATCCACCAAGTGGTGTAATTTGCTTAATACCACATTTCCCCTTTTTAAGTAACCTCACCAATTTGGTAGTTGGAAATATTTAATATTTTACCACTTCTTCATTTTTTCCAACCAATCTTATCCACATCTAACCAATGCGCCCCTTTGACCCAAATTACGCATTCAATGGCCAACTATTTTCATATTTACCGCATTGACTTAATTAAGTGGGAAACCTTCTTCAATTAATCCCCCCATTGGTTATTTTTTATTGCAAACTCGAATTATGGGGTCTCTTGTTCCAAAATTATCTCATAATAATTATTCTTGAGAACCTTAGGATAATTTTACTTAGGAAATTTAATTATTTTAGCCACCATATTAGCTTTTATGAATCTTTCCTAGGTGACCATGGTAAATTTTCTTTCGGCCAAAATTGGGGACATGACAGTCCTCCCCTCCTAAATTTGATTGTCCTCAAGAAATGAAGAAACCATAGGGAAAAACCATCACATCATCAATGCCTTCCACCACCATATCCAACTACACCATTGGCCATTCATCAACATGAAGTGATAACTTAGATGAACCAAGGCATACACCTACAAACTACTGATATAGAGACTCTTCATCACACAGTAACATTCAAAACAACTCACCCATAATCCTCAAATAAGGAAGATCATGAACATGGGAAATGTTCCAATGCTGCATCTTTGAAATATCCCTACTACACCTTGAGAATCATCCTCTCAAAGAATAGCTCCATCTGTACCACCTTTTGATCATGCACTCAGTGTGGAGACTAAGTACAAATACCAGGATCCCAAATGACCCTAAAAAATAAAAGGTTTATAATATATCCTCCTATGGAATATGGAAGAATTGCATAAGGAGTCTCATGGAAGTCATCATAACTTTCCACAAGAAAAACATAAGTCCATCCAAAAATATGTTTCCCATGTAGGAAACCATCACCACATGCTGAAAGGATGGGCCCATGGGGAAGAGAAAAGGCTTGCTTCATCAATCCAATGACCCCAACATTGCTCCAAGTGAGCTGAATATAATGCATGAAGATACCAGGGTCCCACTGTTGGCGCACTCTCCTAGTGCACAATGTCATGATAATAAAAAAAATCAAGTATGCGATGCCAGGATCCCAATGCTTGCGCACTCTATCAATGAGTAGTGCTAATACAAGCAAATATACAAAGTGTGGGATGCAAAATATCCCCCAATACACATCATCAAAGAGATTCATATAAAGCAATACATCATGGGGAGAGAGGCCAAGATCCCAAGTTTCACTATGCATTATCCCATACATCATAGATACAACATGATACGAAGATATGTCATCATAGAATATAACAAGATCATCATGAAACATAGGGATATACAACAATATACCATCACAAAAATAAGAATGAATATCAATGTGGCTCTTCAAGTGCTTGTCCATCCAAGCACATAGACCATCATGTGCCAAGTGTACATAAGCACCAAATAACCAATCAAATATGATCCAATGAGATAGGTGAGGATCCCACATCCTATAATTCTTCTCCAAAAGAATGTAAGATGTGTCAAAATAATCCACCAAAATTTGAACCAAGTAAGGAGCAAAGAAAATAAGGAGACTTCAAGTGGATCAAAGAAGTCTCATCAATACATACATGAATGTGAGAGTCATCAAATGAGAGCAATGGATGCTTATGTTGCAGAAGAGAATGTGGTGTACTCATCATAGAATCATGATGTTGTGTAGGAGTCTCACACTCCTCATATGGCACCAATAAAAAGAAACCCTTCAGCCAAATTTATTTTGGATGTATGTTGTAAGATAGGGAAAGGTAGGATGAAGGAACATGAACCAACTCATCCTCCAAGCTAAAAAGTGCGAAAATATAATACTTGGTTGTTTCACTTATCATGGGATTATGCCCTTTCTCCAAAAGTGTGAAACTGTCTTCAATGGATGGCTCAAGGATAGTAGGACTATGTGCCTCAAAAAGCGTTAAACTTGTCCCCTCTGTAGGAAACTCATGATCCAAAACAAGTTCTTGGAAATCCTAAACCATGTCATCACATTCATCAAGAACATGCAAATCACCATATTTATCATGATTCATGATGTCATGAGAATCCTCCAATCAATCTACCATATGGCAATTTGAAGCATAGGAGGAAGAACAAGTATCTTGAAACCTATCAAGAATTTACTCATTTTGTAATTTTGAGCTTATAAATATCCTCATTATTCTTCAAGTAGTCCCCATTTAATACATTAACAAGCTCAATTAAATCATTTCTTTCAGAAAGAAAATACAAAAAATTTCCTTTGATGTTGCACATTTCTCTTTGAATCTTCTCCATGTCTTCAAGGAATGATGGCTCCTCCAATGAAGAAAATATCCAACAAGAATTTGACACCAATGCTTGATTGTCGTGGAGTATCCTAAGGGCCTCATAAATATTCCTCTCATTCATCTTCAAAGACCCTTAAATGGTGGATGGTTCAAGAGAGAGAATATCCTCTTCTTCATTTTTCTTGGGATCAACTTCACATGGGAGCTCAAGTGGTGACTAGGAAGTTGATCTTGGTTCATATTTTGCCGCTTATTTTTGCTCAATGGATTTGGGACTGGCAACAACCTCATCAAGGATGATCTCTATGTCACCAATATAGAGGGACGAACATCCATTAGTAGATGTCTCCATGCAATCTTGGTACCCATCAGTAGGCACTAAATCAACCCAGTACCCATCAGTAGGCACCTCAACATGATACCTATCAGTAGGTATTTCATCAGATCATCCACCAATAGATGCTCCTCTAAATATTGGGAAATAATTAGTAAGTACCTCACAATGACCTGGACACCCATGAGTAGGTGCCTCATGAAAGCTTGAGCATCCATCAATAGATGCTCTCTGATATAGGTCTAGAGTGTCATGAATCTACTTTGGATGATCTCTAAATATTGTCCTCGTGTTAGCCAGCACAACATGCTTCCTCATCTACTTGCACAAATTCCTATGCACAAGATATTTTTCCTTCTTGTTGGTCTCTCTAACTTCTTATCAAGCTTCACATTTGGTCCTCCTTTCTTCTCCTTTACTCTGGTTAGTACTTTGTTTGTGCTCCTTCAAGCAAGCTGATGCATCTTTCTCCTTGGTTTCCTTAGGATCAAGATATTTGGAGCCTCTTTTTGAACAAGATCCAAAAAATCTCAACAAGTAGGAAATGCATGCATCCAATGAAGCTTTGGATATTTCATAAGTAGGATGATTTTTACTCATTTCGTACTCCTCCAAAGGTTGATCTTTGACAGTGGAACATGTGTCTTCACCATACATATGGATATCAGAATAATCATCATTTCTTCTTCCAAATGTGATCTTATGGGATATACTTGTAGAAAGTACCTATTGGACATTTTCTTCCTCATACTATCTACAATACTCTTCATACTACTCATCATAGTCATATTGTATGCACTACTCTTTATATTGCTCATCATAATCATCATCATAGTAAGACATTGATGCCATTTTATTCTTCAATGTATCATCCAATGCAAAAGTGAAAGGACCATGCTCTGATACCACTATGATGTACCCAAACCAGAATCCAGCACACCCAATCAAAACTTAGCTAAAATAGTTAATCTTGGATACGACTGTAATGTACCCAAACTAGAAATGAGGCACCCCAAATCAAAGCTAAGCCAAAGTAGCTAAGCTTTGATACCATTTTGATGTACACAAACTAGAAATGAGGCACACCAAATAAAAAATTAGCCAAAGTAACTAAGCTCGGATACCACTATAATGTTCCAAATCCAAGTACAACAAAGGAATACACAGACTAACTCAATGGGTCAAGGAAGACACAAATGCAAAGAAAGAAAACAATGGATACATTAGTTCAAGGATCCTTGGCACAACATATTGGGATCATTTATGTTTTGAAATCAAATACTACTAAACTCTACTCCAAGGTTTCCTGGGTAAACCGACATATGCAAACTATATCCTTTCTACTAGATCAAAGGGAGAGACACTAGGAATTGACTTCTGGGTAGGTAGGAGGCTCTGGAACTCAAGGAAGGGTTATGGAATAGGTATCTGGTCTCTATTATTATATTTACTACACTAAAAGTGTCTGCAAAAAATTTCAGAGGTCTATTTGGCCAATTTGATCCTCGAGAGTGAGATTTCCCAATTCGGGATTGTGTAATTACCTTGTTTCCAACTCAACTCAAACGCTAGTAAATCCTTCCAAAATTTAGATCTGAAGGAGATGTTTGAACCAATTTTTTGTCTAGTTTCCAAATATGGCTTCATATTTTCAAATGGACAAGTAGAAGAAATGTTTTAAAATGAATTATGAAAACTGCTCAGAATTGTCACACATTGAGCATAGGTTCTTAAACTTAAAAATACAAGAATAAATTTCGATAGAACAGAGCTAGGTTTTTTATTCTAATAGAACATTAGAGAGTGTATTACATCAAGGATGACATTCTATATCCATATGATCCAAAAGAGTCAATAGATCAACTAACTAAACCCTAGGACACACCAAAAACACACTATGAGTAGTTGTAAACCAAAATGGGGAGTATGCTTCTCCACCAAGCTACTTTATGATTATCACAACCTGTAGAAAAACTCCAGTAAGATTTGGGAATGGAGATGGGTGATCCACTCATCAATCAAAGTACAAAGGGGCACATCTCCCAAGCACGGGAATTTGCTCAAGCAAAATCTCAATACAATATAATAAAAATACTGGCCAACCTCAAGAAGTGTGCTTGATGTTGCTTATATAGCTTCATAGAAACCCCAAAACCACTTGCAAATACCACGGACCCAAAAAACCATGTACAAAAACCATGGAGAATAACATAACCCTTGATTTCTTCCACATTGGCCACATTCCATGTACCATTTGATCAGTTCCTCATGTAATTCACCCTCCAACAACCTCTTAGACCATTTTTGAACTAACATTGACAATTTCCACAAACCAAGGTGCCCTCCTAACCACTTTTGACCACTTCTCTCCCTTCAAATTTGAATTTGGTCCAACCTTCATTAATGATCTCCACTAGCTTCCCCTATTTTAAGGAAACACTTGCATTAGGCGGTTGGCATCATTAATTTCCTACTTGAGCATCCCTTTGACTAGATTAGCATTTAAAACACATCGAGTATTCATCATTTAGCCCCAAACCACCAAGATCGACCAAGTGGTGGTCATAAATGCTCTAGAAGTGGTGTCATTTGCTTAATACCACATTCCCCCCTTTTAAGGAACCCAACCAATTTGCTAGTTGGAAACATTTAATATTTTACCACTTTAATTTTTCCAACCAATGCCCCGCTTTGACCCAAATTACTCATTAAATGCCCAACTACTTTCATAATTATCTCATTGGCTTAATTAAATGGTGAACACAAATTAGCTAGTATCATGTAGCCAAATTATCCCATAATAATTATTCTTGAGAACCTTCGGATAATTTTACTTAGACAATTTAATTTTTTATGAATCTTGACTAGGTGACCATTGCCAATTTTCATTAGGAAAAAATTGGCAGCATGACACCGAAGCCTTATCATCTTTAACCAAGACAATTATTCAATTATGATACTTAGAATGTGATTTCTAACTTTTAAACGATTTTTGCAAAATGGTCGTGGACGAGGTTCTACGAAGGAGACTTTCTGCTTAGTATTCGATGCTCTTTATATGAACAGCAACACAACATTACATCTACAACAGCAAATCCCCTTTTCCGTGAGAGCTCGAAAATTTTCATTGACATGCTTAGTTGCAAGGGCTTCTTGCAAGTTCTATTTTGTGCTTCAACAATGGTAGTCTAGGTTATATCCATTTCATATAATACGGACATTGTATATCCAAGAAGAAACAAATTTAACAGTTCACATTAGACAAACGACAGTAAAAATGCCTTTGACAAATTCCAAAACGTAGCCCAGTTCTTATCCTAAACCCACTGAAAACCTCGTCGCGGATTATTTGAGGTCCCAGATCCCAGGAACATACGTCGTGATAAGCGCTGCAGCAACATTCTTGGTAGATGGAATATTAGGTTACTTTCCTGAAATATACCAGGTATATATATTACTATTGTTTTCCATGGAAAACTTGCTGAACTTCTAGTTCACTAAATTTCAAAAGGAAAACTTAAAAATTCTTATTCACTTCCTAGCGTTTAGAAATTGATATTGAGCATAAAACTGTCTGTCCTGAATCTTTGAATAATTATTTTGCCCAGCTTAGCAGGTAGATTGAGTTTTACATGCGATAAGGATAGTCTACTTGGAGAATTACTTCTAAACATTATACATAAAACTTTAAATTCAACAACCAAAACGAACCCAGTCAATTATCGTAGTGCTTTAAAGAATCCTTCCTTTTATATAGACTTGTCTTATCATCATATCAATGGTGGGCGCTGGGCACTGGGCGCTGGGCACTTGGCACAGCTGGAGCGTTGCGGCCTATAACTCATCGACATAGGATAACTCATCTCTGAAATCTCGAGCTTCATTGAGCAGGAACGAACGTACTAAACAACATGTGAGCAAAAGGTTAAACCTAGAATCATTTTTGCCATATAACCATCTTCCATGCTGCAACTAAATAAAAACTAAAATTCTCTTTCACTGGTTTCAAACTTTAAAGATGAATTCGAATCATCGATATTTGAAAGAAATTTTGGCTGTGTTTTTATCATATAATTTTTCAGAGTTTATTATTTATGCAACCCGTTTAAAATTTGGAATCTATGAATTTTCGTTGGTATTTAACAAAAAACATGGTCACCTTAATCCTCTTTCCAAATAGAAGAAAAACGTTTCTGTTTATTGATGCTCTTTCATTAAATTACATATTTGACTTTGTAAAAGTGCGATTTCACCAAAAGTTCTAACTACAATTTGGAACTTGAAGGTCAAAATTGTTCAGTCTTTTTTATTTCAATAATCATAGTTTCAAGCATAACCAATGCATACATTACATAGATGATATCCCAAACATTAGATGGGCACAGTTCTAATCTGTTACCCAATGATGACATTCAAGTCACGATGTCATGTCACGGATCTCCCTCATTTCTAGGGCATTGGCATATAAAATCTATATGTGATGCGTGGTACGTGCCGCAGCAACATGTATGGTTACTGGGCTTAAATTTACGAAGATCTACACATGTCTAGTTCAATAGATAAATATTTCTCCTGGCAAAACTAATCTATTTGTTATAGATTTTCCTTAGCATCATATTTAATGCCGCATACTAGGAGGACTGTCGTGCCCTATACCTGGGCTATGATCCGCAGGGTTAAATACCTTCATCATGTTTTCTTTCATACTTCTAGCAATGTTGTCAACACCAACGTTTCCAGGTCGAGATTTTCTGAGATTTCCACTATCGATTTCAGTTAACGGGTACAGCTTCAAGCCACCGACATTCTCCTCGCGAATAAGATCCTCTCAAATCTCGAGCTTCAGTGAAAGAGATGGAACGGAGCAAACAATATGTGAGCATAATAATAAAAAACGAAGCTTGTGTGCCATATAAACCACCCTTCATTCTGCAACTAAATTTGAAACTACAACAATACTGATCTAATAAGAAATACAAATAGTTTCGATGTAACGTAGCTTGCAAACTATTTACTAATGCTCTTGGAAGAGATCTCTCAGTCTTATTTATAATGGAGAACCGAGGTTTAACAATATCCTTACAACTATGCTCTCCAATCAACGACTATCACACATTGCCTTGAGGCATCAAGTTCCCATTATTTTAAAATAGTGGTTGAGTGCAACTGCCCATATATTTTAAAACGTAGACTAGTTATAGGTTGTGCCTTTCCGGTATCCCAGTTATGCTGTTGACAATATTCTTTAAACATTCTGAAATAAAGGCTGAAAAGGAAAAATGAAAAAAAAAAATCAGTGCTTTGGATGATTAAATATATCTAAAGGTGTGGCCGTTAGTATTTCACTCCATAATATAGTTAAGTCGATAAGTATGGGCATCCTCCTCGTAATATTATTATGCAGTAGATGTTATTTAATTTTTTATGTTTCACATTTTTAAAAGGGCATGTCTATTCAGTCCCTTCGTATTTGCCTGTATTCTTTATTTCAATCCACAAACAGTAAATCAGACTGTAGATGCCTTAAAGATTAATCAATATAATATCAACATCGGTGCTCTCCCAGCTCATGTGTATGTTTCATAGGGGTGATCCTTATACTATATACCATATTAGACTATCTGGTCAGCGTGCACCATCGACTCTGGCCGGCAGAAACTGTCATTGATGCTACGTATTGGTATTTAAGAAGAATGGCCCCACTTACTGTCAATCTCCTTTATACACAAATTACAATTCAAGGGTTATGACGTTTTAGAGATTGCGTCCTATATGTCCATATAGATTTTTTGAATAAATAAAAAAAATGGAATCCAGATAATTTCTCAATCTCCTTGTTGAGTGATGCTCATCAAAGCTTCCAAACATCATTTTTGCACCTTTATTTTTAAGTCATCTAAAACTTATTGTTCAAAACCAACGTGGTATTTATCTCAATTATGAGTGTTGGCTCATTCGTTTTTTGAAAGGACCTAAAAGCAAGAAGGAAGCATGGCGTAAATGGTGTGAGAAGGCATGGGAGTGTTTCTTTTGCTCAAAGCAATATGCACTAATTACTAAAATCAGGAACTATTACTTACAAGAAGATTTTCAACAACAAAATAAAGTTATGTATCTGTTTCACCAATTGTTTTAGCAAACTCTATTCTACATTAAACTATTTCAGCAATTGTTTCAACAAGTAAATTAACTTTGTTTTGATGACCCCTTGATTCATAAAACTTAGGCTAATACTCTGTTTCAACAATCAAACACATTTAACACATCTATACTAAAAAAATAAACTCTCATATCTTAACTTGCAAAATAACTTCAAAATAAATAAATTGAGTTTACAAATTAAAAAATAACAGAAAATAAAGAGTAAACACTTTGTTTTTAACTTTAATTTATAATTGTATTTCACTCTATCAAAATCAAGATTACGAGGATAGATATTTATAGTATTTCAATATAGTTGGTCATTAAATGCTAATTAACCCTTCATTACAAAATTACAAATGTAGAAATAAATACTATGTCATGTTACATTCTTGAAGAGTTAAAATACAAGCTGTAAATGTCTCTTCAAAATTTAATAGGCTAGAGGAGAGCTTCTGAGCTTCTGAATGTCTCTTCAACTTTAATGTTTAAATCGGTTTGGCGGTGGTGGCCTCTTCAAGGATTTGAGCAGTCAAAAATTTTGAGTCACTTTATGTCTTCATTAAATTTTGGATTTGATGATGGTTTCTCAAAAATAAAATAAACTAAATCTAGGCCATGTTTCCTTTTCAATATTTGTGGCGGTGATGTCTCTTAGAAATTTTGACCTAGAGTAATTAACCCCTTCCAACATTCTCCCCCTTAATTACTTCACCCCAAAACAAAAGGTTGTAATACTAGATTTATGTTAATCAACAATTGCTGCAGCTTACAAACCTCAATGTTTTCTCTATGAAACTTAAACAACTCTTTCCCCAAAGGTTTTGTAAATAGGTCTGCAAACTAATTTTTTGATCTGCAAAACTCCATATTGATTTCATTCTTGTTTATCAATTCTCGAATAAAATGATACATTGTATCAATATGCTTACTTCTTTTATAAAAGATCTGATTTCTTGATAGTGCAATGGCTGATTTATTCTCACATAAAATCTGAGTTGGTTCATCCTGTTCATGCTACAACTGAGAAAGAGTTATTCTCATCCACACAGTTTGACATGCAACTATTGTTTCTGCAACATACTCTGCCTCAAGAGAGGATAATGTTACTATGGGTTGCTTCTTTGAAGCCCATGCTACTGATCCCGATCCAAAACTGAATACATATCCAAATGTTCTCTTTCTATCATCTGTAGAACATGCAAAATCACTGTCAGTATATCCAATCAACTTCAAATTTGAATTTGATGTATACTTGATACCAATTTTTTTTCTCCCATCAATATATCTTAGGATCCTCTTTCCAGCTTGCCAGTGGGTGTTCTTTGGAGACTCCATAAATCTCAAAATCAAACCTACTGCAAACACTATATCAGGTCTTGTTGTAGTCAAGTACACGAGACTTCCTACCAGTCTCTTATATAACATTGGATCAACTTTTGACCCGCCATTCTCCTTACTAATTTTTGTGTCAGTTGCAATTGGATTTACAACTGGCTTAGAATTCATCATTTTGAATCTTTTCAATACATCATTTGCAAACTTAGTTTGATTGATAAAAAAACCATCATCGGATTGAGTTACTTCAATAACAAGAAAATATTTCATCATTCCTAAATTAGTCATCTCAAATTATGTTTTCATGGATTTTTTAAACTCATCTAAATATCTCTAGTGAAGATCAAATCATCAACATATAAGCAAACAATTAGTATGTTACCTTCTTGGTTTACCTTTGTATACAAGGTTGATTCAGTTGGACTTCTGTTGAATCCTTCAGTGTTCAAATACTCATCAATCCTGCTATACCACAATTTCATATCTAGGAGATTGTTTCACATAAACCTCTTCTTCTTAAAATCCATTAAAAAACGCACACATTCCATCCATTTGATGCACATACCATTTATTATGAGCAACAATTGGTAATACCATCCTTAGTGTATCAAGTCGGGCTACAGGTGCAAAATTAATCAACACCAAATTCTTGACTAAACTCATAAGCTACAAGTCTTGCTTTTTTTTTTTTCAACTTCACCATCACCATTTACCTTAGTCTTATAAATCCATTTGACACCAATACAATTTTTATTATCGGGCAAATCTACAAGATCCCAAGTATTATTTATTTTTTATGGCATCAATTTATTCATCCATTGCTTTTATCCAAACATCATTTTTAACGACCTCATCAAAATTTACAGGATCACATGCTATCAATGCAAAATTTGTAACTTGATCTACTTCTTCATTTTTCTCATATAGTTCTCTTAAACTTCTAGTCTTCTGACCTCTAAAGTTGTTAAGAATTAATCACTCCTATAATATGTGAATGGGTTGTTGTAGGGGCACAAATACTAGAAGTGATATCTTAGCTTTTGGTGGTTTCTTATCTTTTCCTCAAAGAAAAATATTACAACTTTGCATATTGCAGGAGATTCTAAGTTAACTATAGATTAGGCACAAAATAAATGTAGCTTGCAGGTTTTTCTCCAGGATTGGTGGAAATAAAGGATAAGGAGAATGCAAGCTACCTTTCCATCATTGCACTATCATCATGTTTTCAAGGAATTTAATACTGAAGTGAAATCTATGTTAAAAAAATATTTAGCTTCTCCATAAGGTATTATCTTCTTTGAAGAATGGGTAGATTCAAAATTGGTATCCTAGGGGTCCTTTGGTGTGTTTTGATAAGTAGTTTTTTTAGGAATGTTTATTTACTCTTAGATCACTCTCTCTTAATGAAATAGTACAACACCTCAGTTAGAATCTACTGTAGATTAAAAATGTCTTCAAACTATTACTTTCGGTGGTCACTATGTCCATAGTAAAAAATATGGATTCTCATGTATTTAGCTCACTTTTTTGAAGAATATTAATTAAGCCTATTGTTTTTGGTGGTCGTAATGTCCACATGATTGAAATGCTCATTTTGTAGAAGATCATATATCGGTAAGTTACTAGCTCTCGAAAAATACATTGTATGCTTTGATTCCCTAAGGAATATACAATATAGGCATTTTCTTGGTGAAAAAAAGAATATTTTTATGTTTATTAAAATTTATTATATATAAATAAAAATGAAAATAAAAACATGGTAATGAATTGATATTTTTTTTAAATATAAAAAAGAGTTAAATAGATTCTTAAAATATTAAAAAATTGAAATTCATAAAATATTAAAAAATCAAAGTTAAATAATATCTTAAAATATTAAAAAATTTCAAAGCTAGAGAGTATTGAGGTTTAAAACTTCGAGTATTAATGTACAACATATCTATCATGAAAATTCAAAGATTCAAAATCTTTAAATTAAAAAATAATTTATTAAATGCAAAGAAATATCATATAATATAACGATGATTGTGAATTAAGAAGGATTGGCAATATCGTTAATAATAAAAGAAATAGTAAAAACAAAAAAATATTAAATATAATATAATGATAATTGTGATTTAAGAGGAACTTGGGTTGCATTGATATCTTCCTATCACATCACATGATAGACGTTTTCCTTTGATGATTGCTTACACTAACCAATCTATCCTTTGAAAAAATAAAAGACTTGGTTACGAATTTCTCAAAACATTTTTAAATTTAAAATCATCCAACATGGAGCCATGACCTAATATGGAATAGAATAGAATATATAATAAATAAAATTTATTTGAAAAAGAAAATCCTTTGAAATGTGTAATGTGTATAAGATCATCCAACATGGATCCATGACCTAAAATTCCTTTCCGTTTATGGAATATAATAGAATCTATAATAAATGGGATTTATTTGGAAAAAAATGCTTTGAGATGTGTAAAGTGGTAAAGTTGTTTGGGTTTTGAAACATATTTCATGCTAAGTAAGGGTTGTTTGGTTTGTTTCCAAATTAGTAAATTATGTAATTGTTAAAAGCTTTGCTTTTTGTAAGTGTTTCTTTGTTAAAAGTTTTTCTTTTTTGTAAGTGTTTCTTTATCATTTAAGCATGCATAAAATGAATTTTGATGTTCAATTAAATATTTTTTTATTAGTTTTTTTTATAGATAAAATGATCTAGGTTTATCTCTTAGTAAGTATTTATTGAATTTGTGATTTTCTATTATTGCTTTATCATATGACTAATTTTAAAGTTAATGCTAAATTATAATTAATTTTAATGTTTTGATTTATAATTTAATATATGAAAACTAAAAATTTGTTAGAAATAATTTACAATATTTTTACAAATTTCGAAATAACATATTTACAAAGATATTGTCACCTACTCAATCTTATTTTTTAAATAAACCATCTAAGTTTTATAAATATTTTTTTACCATGTTTTAAACTAATGTTATGTTTTCATTTCATTTTCAATTTACATAAATAATCGTCCCTTACTAAAACATTAATTAAATTTATCAATTAATATAATTTTTCATGTATTATGTTTTACTTCATATCAAAATAAAATAAGTTGAAGAGCCATTGTCACTACTTTTCATATAAATAACCATATAGTGGCTTCTTTTGCTTTTATTCCCATTGTGCCGCATTGCGATTTAAAAATTAAATGAATAAAGCCATAGTACTTTCTTTATCTCATTAGTATATTAGTCACGATTTCCACTATTCTTACATAGACAAATTAGTGGATAAAGGAAGGTATTTGGTGTTTGATGATAGTGAATATCATACCCATTATGGGTGACTTTATATATATATGTATGTTGATTTTCATATATTTATTTTGGTGTAAGATTTTGTTGTTTGAACTAATCATATATAAGATTTTAATTAAAGTATTTAACGTTATAAAATACTTAAAAGAATTATAAAAATAGATAGTTTTACATTTAATTATGTTATTTAAAATAATATAATTTTCTAAAAAGTGTATTTATGTAAGATATTTTATTGATATAATTAATAGCAAAGATGTATTTTGTATGAGTATAATTTTTTTCTAATAATATAAAGAAAACAAACATTAAGGTATTTTTAAATATTTTTTTATTTTTATCCCTATTTTCAAAATTTATCATTTTTTCTCTATATTTAAGTTTCTCTTTTTTTTTTTTCATTTTAAAGATATATTTGAAATTCAATTTAATTCATTATAATAATAATTATTTGTGAGACAATTAAGTCAATTAAATAATTATTTAGCAAAAAGATCATCTTTATTATTTTTCTTCTCTTACTTTCCAATAGTCACAATCTTTCTCATATGTATTCAACCTTATATCCAAAATCTCCCTATATTATCTATTCTTTACCTCTCATAATCCTTGAAGATGAGTGGAGTATCCACCCTAAAAGTTGGAGTTTAAATTTTGCACTCGGTTAAAAATACAGAAATTTTGAAATATCTTTATGAAGAAAAGTGAAAATCTAAATTCTATTAAAACTAACATTTTTATTTTCAAATTGAATCAAATTAAATTATAACAATTTTAGATTGATAAAATGGTAAATGAAATATCTGTCTCAAATTTAATCGTAATAGTTTTAGATTGATAAAATGGTAAATGAAATATAAGTGAATAATTATTTGAAGTTTAAGAAATTGTTTTTTTCAAAATAATTTTCAAAAGTTAAATGAGCACTTTTATTCTTAATAAAAATAATTTTTTAAACTGTTAAGATTATAAATATTAAATCTTTACATTTAATTAATAATAGAAACATTGAACAATACTAAATCCATTTTTATATCATAACAACGATGTGATAAAATTACAATTTTAACCATTGAAAAAAATACAATTTTTTTACAATTTTAACCATTTAAAAAATACAAAACTTAAACGTTTGCATTCTTCCCAATGGAAAAGTGAGATCCTACACATGCATTCACTTTTCGATATTAATCCTGGACTCTTAAAAAAGTATACCTTTAAGGAGCATTTTAAGTCCAGGTATCACTAGTCTGAATGTGATGTACCCAAATCGAAATCCAGGCACACCTAATAAAAAATAAACTGAAATAGATAAGCTACGATACCAGTGTGATATACCCAAACTAGAAATGAGGCACACCAAATCAAAACTCAACCAAAGTATCTAAGCTATGATACCACTATGATGTACCAAATCCAAGTATAATAAAGGAATGGGAATGCTATCTCAATGGGTCAAGGAGGACACTAATGTAAGAAAGGAAAACAATGGCTACACTAGTTGAAGGATACCTTGCACAATGTAGTGGGACCATTTACATTTCAAAATAGGCTAATGTTGAAGTCTACTCCAAGGATTCTTGGGTACACCATGATATGCAAACTACATCATTTCTACAAAATCAAAGAGAGAGACACTAGGAATTGAGTGTCGGGCAAGTAGGAGGCTCTGGAACTCAGGGAAGGGTTCTAGAATAGGTCCCTAGTCCTTTTTATGACAGGTACTATAGTCAGGATGTCTGCAAAAAATTGCATAGGCATATTTTTCCGATTTGATCACGAGGAATGAGATTTCCCAATTTGGGACTATGCAGTTACCTTGTTTCCAACTCGACTCAAACACTAGTAGATCCTCCCAAACATTAGATTTGAAGGTGGGGCCAAAACAAATTTTCTGTATAGTTTCCAAATATGGAATCATATTTTCAAATGGAGAAGCATAAGACACTTTTTAAAGTGAATTACAAAAACTAGTCAGAATTGGCACGCATTGAGCGTAGGTTCTTAAACATAAAAATACAAGAATGAATTTCTGCATAACAGAGCTGTTTTTTTATTATAAGAGAACATCAAAGAGTGTGCTAAATCAGTGATGGCATGATACATCCATCTGATCCAAAAGAGTCCATAGATCAACTCACTAAACCTAAGGACACACCAAAAACACTATGAGTAGCTGTAAACCAAAATGGGGAGCATGCTTCTCCAAAAAGCTACTTGATGATTATCATAAACTATAGAAAACCTGTAGTGATATATGTAAATGGATCTGGGTGCTCCACTCCTCAATCAAAGTACAGAAGGGCACATCTCCCTACTATTTGTAAGGGGCACATTTCCCAAGCACCGAAATTTGTTCAAGCAAACTCTCAATACCAAATAATACAAATATTGGCCAACCTCAAGAAGTATGCTTTTTTTTTCTTATATAGCTTCATCGAAACCTCAAAACCAGTTGCAAATACCATGGGACCCAAAAAAGCATGTACAAAAACCATGGGGAATAAAATAACCTTTGATTTCTTCCACATTGGACACATTTAATGTATGATTTGACCACTTCCTCATGTAATTCGACCTCCAACAACCTCTTGGAGCATTTTCTAACTAACATTGACCATTTCTACAAACCAAGGCACCCTTCGAGTAGCATTGTATAAATGAGATCTAGGCATGCATGATAATAATAAGTAAATTAGAATCTAAATTTGCAAAGAAACAAGAGAAAGGGGCATGATTATCCTAAGGATAGGAAGGGACGTATTTAATCCATGAAGATAATAGATGATATCTAAGTGTCCTAGAGAGGACTGATGAGCCATCAACTTTCAGTTTGACACATGCACCCGAATCATTTAATTCTTCCAAGAAGAAGGTAGTTGATATAATTATTTTCTTTGGGAAAGGAAGGCATGGGTCTGATTTTCCTTGTTATAAAGTAGAGTCAATTCCTTGTGCTAATCGCCACGCAAAAATGGGAATGGGGATCACATATTAGGTAAGTGTTCAATTGCATTGAAGTCATCCTGAAATTACCTGTCAATACATTTTTCAGTAATCCCATCACTGATTTCGTCAGTTATCCTTTTGATGAGTTTACGAGTCACTTAATTAGTTTGCGTGGTTAAGTAACTTGATCCCTCACAGGCATATCTATATCCCCATGTCTTGAGCACAATTCATAATTATCTCTCAACCAATCTATCATTCTCATCTATGGAGAAGAGTCTTCAATGTGCTTGAGAGGAAGCCTAACCCGAGTAGTGATGGAGTGGAGTGTGGATCTAAGCTTTGGTTGGTGGTCATGACTAGGAGTCGAAAAGGAAACTCGATGATGCAAATGTTATGCATTCCTTTATTGATTAAGCTAGTAGAGTGGTATTGGATTACCTAGTTGTTAGCTTGATCCCGAGCATCCTAAAATTGTGTTGAAGACCTATGTGACAAATTCTATTCCTAGTGGGTTGAGTTAGACAAGAAGAGAGGTGAAGCATTGTGCATCCTAAGTCATACACTTGAGAAGTCTTGTTTCATTCTTGTTGATGCCATCTTGAGTATAAATCCCCATTAGTCCATTTGTAATAGATTGGTTTATTGGACAATGAACATAGTGATTTCCTAGATCGATTAGTTCTATGGAGCTAAGATTTGTAAACCCTAGAGAATCAAAGCCTATAGGTTGATGATGAAGGGTTTGGGTGGTCTTTGTACATACAAACTAGTATAGCACCTGTAGGAAGGTGATTCCTGAGCGACCATTTAACAGTTAAGGGGTATTGTCTTGGTGTTGTGTGGGGTAGGTATTGTGGACCCCAAGTTAGCTAAGTCTACACGAGACTTCTGCTATTTTGGAGGTAAGCTAGATATGACTGTTTGTCATAATTGATTTGTTGTAAATCCTAATTGGAAAATCGAGTGTTGAGAATTGAGTGGATTGAGATCCAATAGCACTTGTTTGATATCCCAATGAAATAGCAGGGTTTGGATGATATTTCTATGCAAACACCGGAGGAACGCCTGCATGGTGTTTTGTGGGAATGTAATGTGGGCCCCAAACTAGTTGATTCTGCGCAAGTTCGATCACTAGTATTGAGTACCAATGTGGTGTAGAACTTGAATATGAAAAAGAGAATAGTGAATTCTATAAGCTCGTGATGGAATAGCAAGGTTTGGGAGGTCTTTCTATGCACACACTCATATAGAACCTACATGAAGTTGATGCCTAAGGGATGGTAAGCGGGGAAAGGGTACCTTCTTAGTGTTATGTGGGGTGGGTATTGTGGAACCCAAGCTAACCGAGTCTGCGTGAGATTCCTATTAGTCTGTGGTGAGTCACTAAGAATTTCCCCTTTGCTACCTATATAAGCTTGTTAACCCATGTAACATCTCAAAAAATTTACCCAAAATTATGCACAATTTTTTTTTTTTGTAATACAATGTATATGTGTGCATTCATTTATTCACCTTGTTTCTTTCCATTCAAGAATTCTTGAGAATGGCTATGCTTAAATATTTTTGCACTTCATTAAATATTTAACAAACTAGCTTGTATCTCTGTATTGTTTTCTTCACGTAATATGCTAGTTGATTCTCATATCTAACTCTGTGTATTCATATTCATTCTTAAACTGTTTATCTCAACCTTCATGATAAAAATATTTTTATTAAGACTTAAACAATTAAATCCTTGAAATATAGACTCTTTATATTCATATTAGTTGTTTTGTCAATAATCTTATACATTATCTCATAAGGTCTTAGGCATGAGCTAGCTTGACTAGCCTTAACTATCAACCTTTATATGTGTTCTCATAACATTATTGTTTATCTATATAGCATGGACCCTTTTCCATCACAATTATGTTTATCGTTTATATTAATATGCTCACCACCTAAGCATACTCATAATTGTTTTCATGGACATTGTATTTCATCCATATTATATGCATAATATATATATGATTATATATTTTAACCATTAATTCCACAAGTATGAAAACTTAGGCAAATTCGTGTGATTAACATAGCCATAGTTTGGTATGCTCGATTTATATTTGTTTGCTCATAATACTAACTTACCCCACGATGTAGGGTAATACTAACCACATTGTGGTTGCATTAAAAGCTTGGTATTCTATGCTTGGATTTAATATTTTCGTTTGATATCTCCTTTGTTTATGGTGGCCACGTAGGGTGGCTTGCTTAGGATTATTCCAACTCATAACAATTTGCTTGCATGTATCCCAACGCAATTCATGAAGTATGGAAAAAATCCTTATGATTATGAACATGATAACACTTAACCCTAAGTCATAGTTCCATGTCACATGTCTTAATGGTGTGTATCATTGATGCTGCCCAATGTAGAGTTCATGATTTTGATGCTAATAAATTCTGCCAGTTACTTGGATGTAACTCGATGCATAGAGATAAATGTGGTAGTTCACTGGTATTGTTTTACATTTAAAACCATTGTATAGTTTCCTCGATGAAAGCAGCAAGGGTTTTATCCGTTGGAGAAGCCTCCTGAGACTTCATTGTTTTGTTTGGGTTCTCGGAGGTTTTCGCTTTGCAACTCCTGGAAGTTGCGACCTTGTTTAAGCCTTCACTAGGCTATCTCTCACACGGAATAATTATTTATCATACCATTACCATGTATGCGTCTTGGTTTTCTTCTTGAGAGTGTTATCTTGGAGTTCGCTTCACTTCAGATTCCATGGGCCGCATGATATGCCTGCTATCATGGAAGGTAATGTATAACGTTTATTACTTGCTTACAGTCTTTTTACTATTGCATATTTATCTATATCATGCACATTTACTGATACCTTGTTTTTTGTTGCTGTAGGTTTTGAATTCCCTTTGCATTGAGGGTTTTCCAGACCTGAGAAAGTAAGGGAAGAAGCTATGGGTAAGCCTCCCTTTCGTGGTCTATTTACAGAAAGGATAACTATCAGGGTTTGAATCCCATGTTTAACCTTCACATTCCATTATGCTTGACTTTTCTTGGAAGTCTTAGCTCGGACTCTCATCGTGGAAGCCTGAAGTCTTAGCTCGGACTCTCAGAACCAAGCTATGGCTCTCCAAGCCTTGTAATACTCGTTCTTATTATCAATAAAGATATGGTGTAGGGATAACAAATCCCATTATGGCTTCCTGTGTGGTATGTATTGATATCATTGTTTATTTGTTAGCAGTAGGGTTCAATGCTTATTATTTTTTCCCTTTCATTTCTGAACAGAACCTTCGTAATCCACTATATCAATTAAATATGCTATTTAACATTATACATATTTTGTTATTTTTCTATGGTTAAGCGTTGTCTCTCACTCTATTTTTAACGAGTGAATGATTATCTTGCTTACATTGTATATGCTAAGGGTTATAAACATTGTTTGTTTAATTCACTATCATGAAGGGATTCAAACCTACTCTCTTTAAAACTTAAGTTTTGATGCTTGCACTTTGTAGTCATTCGTTTATTTATTTTCTCATAAATCGTTGGCCCAATCCCTTGGGGGTCGTTACAACCCTTATTATTTTCCTGTAAGAATCGTTTTTATATTCAGTTTGGATTATTGGTTATCGAATCCCAAGATGTGATCTATGAGGTCATAGCTCATTCATAGCTTGATCCTCAAGCTCATGGGCACACATTTAATGTTTTCTGTGAACTATGTTATGAAAGAACACGTTCAGTCTTTTGCACGAGTGACGATATAAAGATCGTGTCCCTCTTGGGTTCTCCGATAACCCTCTATTTACTGCAAATGCTAATGCTTAAGTCTTTACTTGATCATTTATAAGATTTGATGGCCTCCCTATGGATAAGAATGACCATGTTGATGTATTGTTCATGTTCCTTCTTTTAACATGTATACAGGTTATGTTGTGAGAGGAATCGAGCTCTTCCCAAGTGGTCGTTATGTTACATGTATATTGGCATTAGTTATATCATATTACTTGTTTGTTTTACTTGCTATCATTGTATTATAGCCTTGCCTTATGGATATGCGCTCCCATCGTGGAGCTACAATGTGTTCTTTGTATTATATTTATATTATTTGCAATATTGTTACATGTATTGTTATATGTTCATCCCACCGTGAACATAGGGAAGAGTAACCCTCGCAGGGGTTTATTTCCTTGCCCTATTACGGTTTGGATTATTATAGGATATTTCTCCATAATATATATTTATAATATTATTACTTATAAATATGATAACTTTGTTCTTTATTTGAATCATAAAACGAAGTTCTACTATTGTCTGGTTTTCAAAGTAGTTGTACTCTAACTTTTGATAAGAAATAGTTTTACAACTCTACTGTTTTGCTTTAACTGTATAAAAACATTCTGCTCTAATTTTTTATAGAGACTAGTCATAAAAATCAAATAAAATCATAGATATATAGAACATAAATATTTTACATGTTTCTAGGTTAACTGTTTAGGATTACTAAACATCATGCGACCAAAAAAGTGGTCAGATTTAGCTTGGTCATTTATAACTTATCTTGTGGTCATATATTTGGTCATTAATTGTCACAATTAATGACCACATTTTTTGTCACGTGATAAATGACTGCTAATTTGCTACCAGCGATCGTCAACTCAAAAGTGGTCATTTATATGCATATTTTGGTCATTTTTTTGGTCACTTATCTCTCATGTTGTACTGGTGGTTGTTAATATGCAAATTTTGGTCATTTTTTAGATATTTATCTCTTTTTAGTGGTTTCAAAATATATATATGGCATGAAGGAATCGAACCACCTAACAGTTGCTTATAAGGCAGATGCTCTGCCCTTGAGCTAGCACCCTTAAATATAATTCCTTATGGATTGATATGAGAATAAAATTTCCAATAGTTAACACCATCTTGCCAAATTCTGGAAAATGGTCACATACCTAGGTAAGGGTCAATAGATTTCATGGTACTCGAATGGTCAGCATAATGAACAAGGCCAAAATCATGCTTCGGCTATAGACCTTGCCTCATGAGAAGCCCTCTCATCTTCAAGAGCAATTTACTTGTCAGAAGACGTTGCCTCATGAAAAGAGGTACTGTTTTCCATAGTTTGGGGCTTCTTATCACTGAAAGGTCTTGATAAAGATAGTGACAGCTCCTGACCTAGAAATAAAAAAAAACTTACAGATATTAACATATTTTACCAATAAAAAGTATGAATAAGAAACAATTGTCCACGTTGCTTCTTTTTTCTTTTTACCTTCAATAACATATTTCTTTTTTTTTCAATAGCTTTTATGGCACTGGAATGTTGATCATAATGAACAAAACCAAAATCATGCTTTGCTTGCATACCTTGCCTAATGAGAAGGCCTCTCATCTTGAGGAGCAATTTACTTGTCAACAAACCAACACGCCCATTTGTAAGTATCATCGGTACCATCGTAAAGATAATAAACTAATATTTTGATAAGTTCTAGACACTGAAATATATGATTATCATGAAAGGACAACCACTGTGAGGGACTCACATTCAACATTAATAAACACATATTCTAGATTTGTGTCTACAAGACCCCAACCTCGATGGTAAGATAGATTTTGGAACTCTCTATCATTCGAAAGAAAGCTGCAATTTGTATGTCCATTTTTGGTAGTTCAAATTTCTGTGTCTGAGAGAGACTATAAACTTTCTTTGTATTTCTAGACAAATCATGTACCAAATTCATCACCTCTTCCTCCTCGCTTTGTAATGTGGTTATGTTAAACACATATGATCCTCCATACCTTGCCTTTACTTGTAGTCCAAAATCTTATTATCATTAATGAGTCATGAATACAAAATATCGAACAACCATTTCAAGAGCCATTATGTCCTACACTTTCACAATGCTGGATTTCTAACTTCTGAAGCATACGCAACATAGTAACTAACCTCTTTGGAGTTTCCAATGCACTATAGTTGGCCATCCAAAAAAATTCCCATACGATCACATAACACCTCTGCCTCTTCCATAGAATGTGTTGGAATCACAAAAAGGATTTTAAATTCAAAGTTAATTTACTAAATTATTTGCTGAAAGAAAAACAACAATAGCCACATTTATCAAGTTATTTGGAGAGAGTAAAAGTCTCTTCTATACAATTTTGCATCAGTCTTGACAACAATCTCTTTAGAGTTAAAAAAGAGATTGAATTTCATGCTCAAGCCTGAGAATAAAGACAATGCATCAAATATAGCAGCAAAATCTACAAACATAGCTTTAAGGTCAATACTTGTCAAAATTATTGCTCGATTTTCCTTCTCCTTCTTCTTAACATTCCAGAGTTTGTTTCTTGAAGCCGGATCCAACCTTGTACTGGGCGCATCCATATACACAACCTAGTTCAAACAAGCAGTAAAAATAACCTTAGTCCTAAGTTGCATATTATTTCCATCCCCGAACCAAAACAAAATTGATTCACTAAAACTTTTAAAGGTTTTACTGAATAGCTTTCATTAGAATTCTACAACAATATTAACAACATCTGTGAAGTTTGAGTGGGTTGTCGGATATTCCATGGTGAGCATTTTATCTTCGTCGATGTTTCGAATCCTCAGCTGGATTAATCTTGAGGACAAAAATTGTGTATAAGAGTTGCTCACCAAGCCAATAAATAGTTAGAGAAGCCTGGTCCCCATTCTATCTTTTTGTCTTCTCAAAGAAATTCCAAAAGAACCTCCAGAATCAAGAAACCCTAAAGTGTGATTATTACCAAATAATTATTAATAATTTTAGAGCATCTATTTAACTAATGAAGATAATAGATAATCATTATTAAAAACATTGTTATACAACTTAATGGGCCAAATGTTTATTAAAATAAAACAATAACGATCAAAGGTAAGTAAAATAAGCATTAAATATTCACCTTACAGCATACTTGGCTAAAGGTTCAAAAATAGTATCATTGAAGATAATAATATTATGAAATGAAATGAGAGATCCTCAATGATCAATTTATTAATAACTTTAAAAACATCAAAGAAATAATTATTAATTACTTCAAAATAATTATTAATAATGTTGTTCATATCATTGAAAATAATAAAATATAAATTATTAATAATTTGAAAGAAATAAATGATAATAACTTTAAAAACCAAAAAAAATATTAATAATTTCAAAATTAAATGCAATAATCACTGTATTGCTTTGGAAATCATGAATTATTAATAATTTGATAGAAAGAATTAATAATTTATATTTTAAAGTTTGAAACTTTCACCCACCCGAGGATCTTCTATGAGAGAAACGGAAACAGTAAGTCTTCTCTTCATGCAACCACTATATTTTCTCGATGGCTTATCACCCACACCTCCATTGAAAATATACACACTTTCTAGTGATTCATCTACTGCCTATAAGATCGAGGCCAAAATACAAAACCGTTTATTGATAATTCAAACCCAAGTATTGTAAAATCATGCACTCACTTGGGAACAACTAAAGTGAATGTTTAATTGATGATCTTACATTTTGAAGAGAGACACCTTTAGGTTCTTCATCCTACCTTAAACAAATAGGTGTTCCCTTCCTGTTAGAGTTTCCCAGGTCAAGTTGTGAAAATTTAAATAGCACATTTTGCTAGAAATTTTCACCACAAGAAAATGAGCAAAATTAATTATACCTAGTAAAGAACAATAGTTTTCATCCAAATATAGCTACATATTTTCACATTCAAAATAATGCCACAAAATGCACATCATCAAGGGATTTCCTGAGGGCATTAGTAATTACTCATGCAGTGGAAAATCCCCATGCTTGTGTATATTTTATCCATATCTGTCCATATTTCCAGGCCCCCTATGTATGTCATCCTTAACGTGGGAGCTAAAATTCCAATCATCTACAACATACAACACTTCAGCTCTTTATTTTGCACATGAAGTATGGAAAGTTATGTAATTTCTATGCATTTGGATTTGAAACTATACAAAGAACAGATGCTGACCATTGTTGTAGAATATGCTTAAAGTCAAATTACTGGAAATTGAACTGCTAGTTTCCTGAATCATGTTTACCAAGTTTGTGGTTGTTTAGAAATTGCAATTTGAGGCAATCCTTAGATATTACAAAACAAATTTAGTTTCCAATAGATAGTGTGATACATAAGGAAGCTTGTTCACATATTTAAGGAATAAACTAAGCCATTTCGACAGTGTTTATCTTGTCATATTCATTAAACTAAAAGCACTGATTGAGGAATTCCACTCGACATCAATAATTCACTTCAGATTTTAAAGGTTGCATCTCTTTGTTGAGATCCTTCTTTTCCACAAAATTTTGAAAAGTAATCAAGGCCAAAATTCAAGTCTCTAGATTCTGCAATAAAATTTGATTGATGTTTTCTTCATCCTATGCCCTGACAACCATCATAAGTGTTAAATTAATGTAACTTCAAAGTATATTCTACTTGTATTTTATTATTTTAACTCCGTTGGGGATGTTTTACCTCGGTTGGGGATGCCATTATTACATTTAGTCATGTAAAGGTCATGAGTTTAACCCTCCATTGTAAGTCGGGTTGTTAGCAACCAAGTAAAGGGCAACGATTCCTAAAACAAGGTTTCATTGCGCAACAACCTCAAATTATATGAACTTGTGATCTTGTCCAAACACACTTTGGTATGGCCATGATGGGCTCGGGACTAGTTCTTTGGGGCCCAAACCCATGTGTTGTTTAATGGAAGAAGCAGTTGCCAATATGGATGGAACCAGGGGAGTTGGCTCTGTGGAAACTTCTTACTGTGTTCTCTCAGGTATCAAGGGGTAGAGATACTAATCCATCATTGAGAGCTTTGTATTAAAATATTGGGGAAAGCCCAATATAGACCTTGGATAAGAACCCGATGAGTCACCACATTCCCTTTTTAGTCTAGGAGTTAAGGTATACAAAGCTCTATCAATTTCCTGAGATTTTACTTAATAAACTTAACTTTTTTGAGACATCCAAGTATTCATTCCTCTACTTACCAAACAATTACATCCTTGGTATAAACTCGATTAGCATAATCTCTAGTTATGGTCTTGTCTACTATCCTAAAATTCCAATTATTTATCTGTCAGCCTGTAGCATTCCTCAATGGCATGGTTTGCAATCTGTGGCTTGCCACTAAGTTCAACTTTATAATTTTTCACATCTTTTTCCACTTATGCCACATTGGCAGACAAATTTTGTAGATGATCTAGATAAGGTCTCAATTTGGGCACATTATCTTTTACTTTATCCTAGGCCAACCTCTTGGTTTGAATTATTTCATTCTTTCCAATATTGCCTTTTTTTATTCGGCTCATTGCTTGCTTGCTTTCCTCTATTCCTTCAAGGAATTATTTATTTCCTGAACAACATAAAGGCCCCTTTCCTGGGTTGTGGCCAATTGAGTTTTTAAAGAAACTATCTTCTGCTCCTTGGATCCTATAGAGATCCCGAGGCATTCTACCTCCACACTATCATGCTCCAATTTCCTCTTCTCCAGCTCATCTGTATTATGGTTCCAAATTTATACTTGGGAAACTTGATTTCTTAACTGCATCTTGGAAGTATCACCTCTTTCTCTTAGAGCATTCCCACTTCTTGCTTTCTTAGTGATGTTTTAAGGTCCTTGACAACTTTCTTTAACTTAGCATTCTTATCCTATAGTTACTTATTTTTTTCTTCCAATGTGATTATTTCCTATGAATCAGTCTCAACTTCTTTCAACTCAAGTTTGGTATTTCTGAGGTCCCTTATGGTTCTATCCTTGTGCTTACCTTATCCTTGGAAATTCTTAGCTCTTCTTCAAGCCTCTTATTTTAATTCATCAATATTGCAATTCAGTATAGGTTTTGGTGTACCCATAAAAGGAACCCTACATGGATTTCCTTTCTAAATAAATATGATATATGGGAGGCAGCTCCGAATTATTTAGGTACTGCTCCAAAATAAAAATATTGATCCCAAAAACTGGCAATAAAGAAATAAATTTGCAGAGAACTTATGAATAATGAATAATAACAAGCCAGCCCATTCACATGGATTTGAAAATGTTCTTCTTTCTAACTTTGCAAAATCTATGGTATTAAACAATAATCCCACCATTAAACCTTTCCATTCAATCAATGATGGATGTGATGTTATTTGTAATAGTGATTCAGAAGGTGTTAAGATTAATTTAGCATCTGAAAAGTGTTAGCATGAGAAAAGTAATACAAGGTTATGATGTGGAGCATTAAAATACAACAAGGTTGCGCTCAAAGCATAAACGGAGAAGTGAGCCATTCTCTATGAAGTGAAAATGTTGTAAAAGGAAAATATGCAAGCTGTAAACTCCTCCACTACCAATTCTACAAAGTTTCCCACTTTTGATAGAAGTTCAGGTGGATGCTCACTAAAATTTCCAGTGCATCTGACGTGCAATGAATACTAGAATACAAACAAAAGTGGCAGTAATTTGTAGCAACTTGAGCTCCAATGTTGCTCTGGTGATGCAAGAAAAGAAATGCTATGCCATGAAAGATGTAAGCTATTTTATTAACAGATTTCAGAGATGAATATGATTATCATACATTATTTTGTTGTGTTCCAAGAACTGAAATCCACAAAGGTTAAGAATCAAATATTTTCTAGTAGATCTAATTTTCTTTGTCTACATGTCTACAACACTAATGAATGAAGGACAATGAGATAGTTCTAAAGCTGCAGACATATTTCTATTGTAGCTGATGACAAATAAATTCCACCATTCTCCAGTTGTGCAAAACAACTCACAGAAAGTACCAGAGCAGATGTTCAAGAGGAAAACCGTGTGGCATATTATATACAGACACCTACTTGAAAAGGATAACTTTAAGATGAAGGATGAAATATTCACTTCCAATAAAAAACATGATAACTCTACTGGACCAAAACTTTTCCTATCTTGGTAACAATGCGACTTTTATTGGTAAAATCCTTTGTCTTGGATAAAACCACCCTGGAAACTATCATATGTCAACCCAAATGTATTCCATGCACCCAAGGGATTCCAATCATAACAATGGCAATGAATGGCCAGCTTGTAGAATTTGCATTGATAGTCACGAGCCAAGAATGTGAATCCACAGACTTTACATAGTTTCCCTATTTCATCTGAGACTTGTTTGTTGGTTGTGCTGTGCATTTGAAATTCCTCCAAGCTTATAGTGCTACTATCATCATGGTATTGATTTCCCTCTGGGATTACTTTATTGGTTGTTTCATGCAATTGAAAACCCATAAGATTTTCTTGTGAAAATTCATTTGGTAGTTGAAAGCCCATGTTCTTTGCAGTGCTTGATGGAACGAGGGGTCCATCGTAAGGAAAAGCTTGAGTTTCAACTCCTAGAGGATGAGAACATGTACCTATTTCTGTATTATTAGAAAAGAAATCAGAGGAATTCTCAATAATTCCTTGAGACAGATCAACAAGATATTCCACTTAATCAACCTCAGATGCCAACAATTCTGTGAAGGAAAAGAGTGTTTCATTCTCAAAATAATGTTCCATATAGTCAAATGATGGCTCTTTAAACTCAATTTGTTGATCACCATGTATACAATCATTAACAAAAAAATCCCAGTCAACTTGAGAAGAAAAATATTTTGAACCAACTCGAGTACATTCTGATTGCTAGTATGTTTTTGATTATGCAATGGATTGGTGGTCACTCAGTGGGGGAACCTGAGAAGCATGCTCAAAAATAGGTTTAGATTTGACTGCCTCATACTTTTTCTCTGCACAATCTAATGTTTTCCAAAGTTCATTTGAAGAATATATAGTCTTTCCATGTATTACATCCAGGCTTTCTATGTCTACTTTTTCATTTAAATTGTGAAAATTATCCTTATCAATATTTGTTTTGGATCTTTTGACTTGCATATTTTTTCTCTTGACAGAGGAATCTAATGTTGTCCAAATTTCATTTGAAGAATCTCCAGGATTTCCATGTGTTACATCCAAAGGCATACTATCTACTTCATTGAAATTGTCAAAATGATCCCTATCAATATTTGTTTTGGATCTTTTGACTAGCAACTTTGTTCTCATGACAGAGGAATCTAATGTTGTCCAAAGTTCATTTGAATAATGTCCAGTCATGCCATGTATTACATCCAAAGGCATACTATCTACTCCATTTAAATTATCAAAATGATTCCTATTAATATTTGTTTTGGATCTTTTGAATAGCATATTTTGTCTCTTGATAGAGGAATCCTTTCCACCATGTGGACACACTGGTCCACTCTTCTTCCGACATCTATGACACTTGAATCAAACTAATTAAACAATATTCTCCCGATTAAGTCCAAATGCATCTCCATGAAACCATTCTGCAATAGACATGAGATAATGGTTATATAGGATTATTTAATATTAACACTGAAATGATCAAAAACAGTTTTTAAAAATACATCAATAATACTTTATCGTTATTCCAATATGTGTCTATGTTATTTCAGTATAAATATATTCTTCTTCAACAGAGAAGCCCACGAACTGGCTTACAATAGTTGGGATCGCTGACAAAGACCATCATAGAAGAGGAATTCAAGCCTATCCATTATGTAGCTTCTCTACGCATGGGAAAGGGGCACATCTTAGAAGGGTGTCAGAATTTGTATTTAATGATATCTAAGCAAAGGACTTGTCACAGATGCATATAAGAGCTTTGCTGTGCAAAAATTCCAAAGACCTTTGAAATATTTCACCCTTGTAGGAAGAAGCCAATTTCTCTTTCGTTTGAAAGGTATATGCCTGAGGTCCACTTGCAGCAACTTCTAAAGAAACCCACAAAATTCCATCCAACATCTGGGATCACTGACAAAGACCACAATGGAAGAGAACTTCCAACCGAGCCATTCTATAGCTTCTCTATGCATGGTAAAGGAGAAGATCATAACATGGTTTGATAATCCTTTTTTGATTCCATGATATCAAAGTGAAGTATTTCTTACAAATGTATGCGAGAGTTTTGCTATGCACAAAGTGGAAAGACCCTCAGGGTTGATATTGATTGATGTCAATGCATTTGTAGGGAGGAGTTAGTTTCTCCACCCTTTGAAAGGTATAGACCTCAGGACCACTAGCAACAACTTCCATAGAGAGTGCGTCTTCCAACATTGGCAGTTTTCCCATGGGTTTACTAGACTATGGATGTGATGGATAGAGCTGGAAACTCAACAATTATTGACTAATTTATTGTTGAAAGGACCCTAGGTATCGAAATTTGACAATAAAGGTGTTATTTGGTAATGGAAGTCTGGAAGAAATTGAATAGCTCAAGTTACATTGCAAGCACTAGGAGATCTTGGTTGAACGTGTAATTGTGTACACCCTACCACACAAGATTCAACGACTGTATGAAACAAACCTGGTGTCATCTACTAGAAGGTAATGTCAACTCTGTCCACTAGCTAGCTGACTAATACACTACCTAAGGTATCTATATCCTTGGTGTGATCTTTTCGTCATTTCAGGAAATGAAAGAATATGTTGTCTATCAAGTGATTGATAAGAAATGATATCTTCACTTATCTATTTTCTAAAACATGTTGAAAAACAATTATCCAACTAGCTAAAAAGATCTTTGATTTTCCTGAATATTGAAGGAATAAGATCTGAATTAGGTTTCACCAAAATGAGAAATTCTTCCATTTCCAAAACGTTCCCAACATACACTGTTATTAGTGCCATTACCTTTTCTTTAATCATAGTTGGTTTATGCATGCATATAATTCTAATCTATGTTTAATAGTAAAGAAGTTGACTTAGATCAAGTAGCATAAAAATGTTATACATCCACCTAAATAGAGCTAACATCTTAGTTAATTCTAGTTGAGGGTTTTATCTATCCCTTACTAGCTATGAAATAAGCCACCCCATATTATAAGTAGCTATGTCCAAGCTACAATTTGTTTAAGGAAAAAACATGTAATTAAGCAAGTGGTACTCACAGCAGCTCCCCGCCTTCTTTGCAAACTTGGCACACATTATTATAATGATCTTGAATGAATTGACAACAGAAACACTTATCTGGAAAGGATATGGTGATTCAATGTCATTATCTTCTCTTCTTTCAATATGTGTTCCACCAACAATACTCTAAAGCTCCAAAGTGTCCTATGTCGAAACCATTTGAGCAAGCATAAATATGGTTTTCAAAAGAAAGACTCACTTGAAGATGCATAACCTATAAAAGGAAACACCCATTGGTATTGTCAAGCATGTTTGCTACTTACTACTAAGTATGATCTGATAAGCATCTCAAACCTGAGCTATAGAAACCTACCTCATCTCCACAATCATCTAAAATGATGGTATGTCAAACCCTGGAATGTCCTTACGCAACCTTTTTTCTCCCCTAAATATAATATCAGTTTAATTGACTACAAGTTATTTCTAGTATCAATATAGCTTTGAAGTATATGGAAAAGAACATTCATCTCAATGCATCCAAATCATTTCATTAAAGAGTAGTGTGCTAGAGATAGGGAGGGTCACACTAATACAAAATTGTGTCCTTGATAGTACTTCACATTTGACAAATAATATCATGCAACCAGAGTTATATAAGAGTGCCTTTTGATAGAAATAAGAGATACAATGCATTGCAAATATTTTGGAAGTTTGAACGGATTTTACAAGAGTGAAAACAAAGGTAAACGCACAAAAATATATCCAAATAGGTCTAACAAGTCTAGCATTTATTTGAGGCATTCTATCAAACACTCGATGAGCAATTTATACACTACCACATTTAGAGTAAATGTCCATAAGTGAAGTCCCCACATAAACACAGGACTCAAACCCACACCTAATCACAATATGATGGATAAGAAATACTGGAAAGTGTTCAGGAGCTTTTGTGACATTTTCAACAGATGGAAAATTTATGAGGCTTCTAGCATTGTCTAGGCGCTTCACAAGAATAGTTAAATGATTTCGAATCTTATCTGACTCAAGGTCCTACACACATAAATCCACCAAGTAGCTTATAACATACTCACACTCAAAAACACTCCGTGCATAGAAGCATATTCCTCAAAGGGAAGCTTGATTTAGTATTCAATATAATAAACTAGAAATGTAAATTTCTTCACCTGACTGCTGAATTGTACGGTTCCGTTTAAATGGTCAATCTTCAACTATAGGAAATTTTACTTCAGAGCATCCACACTAAGCTTCTCTACAACAACAAAATCATAAAACAATATCATCTTTGAAAGGGTTGTGATTTTTATTGTTTTATACACTTGTGATACCTGGAACATGCAAGGGTTAATTAATCTTAGAAAACCTTCTAATGCAAACTCTGATGGCATCGAGTAATTCTTTATAGTAGAAAGATGAGACCTATATAAAACTTCTAACACCAAGAGAAAGAAATAGATCAAAGCACTAGTTTTCACGCCATAGTTTAGTAAGAATTAATCCCATCGATGCTATAAGTTGTAAAACTATAGAAGTGTCTCTACATTTACAAATCACAAGTTCCAATAATACAAAATAGTAAAGAGAATGAAACAAAGAGTAACTAATAAATCTAACCTATTGTAACACTCTCAAAGTAATCATCCTTTCTAAAGCAGGAATGTACTGCTCCAACTACACTTTTGGGACAGGAGAAGGTGAAGACAATCTATCACTAAGTTTAGAGAGCTTGCCTAGCAATGGTTGAAGGTTTTTCAGCAAGATATAAAGGGTGGAAATCAATTTCCAGTAGATGATACAAATCCTTCACTTCTTGTAGAAAATATGTCATGACACCTCTGGAAACTTGACACACAATAAAAACACCAGTTACATGCAAAAAGCGCATTAACGAAAGGTATGGTTTCGAAATTTAATTACATTATAATCGAAATTGTGTAGCATGTTAAAATGTACAAGAAGAGAGTGCATAGTAGAATAAGGGTGATCTGACTTCTCAGCAACTTAAAGAAAAGTCCTTTCAATTTGATTTTTAAAATTGTTAAGAAGCTCTTCACCTATTATAATTTTTAGGGTTCATATGCTTTTTTTGGGTTTATGGGTGGATAGGTATCGAAGACAGTCAAAAGTAAATTGACCATACCATATCCATACTATACTAAATATACATTTATGCTGATTTGAGCAACAATATTCTTGAAAAAATCATGATGGAGTACTAAGACCACAAATGGACACTAGTATTGGACCGCAAACATATTTCTTTACATTACAGGTTATGTTTCAAGCATGGGAACTTGGCTTCTTCTTGTCCTCAGGAAAATGCTTCTCATGCAAAAATAATATTAATTGCAATCCCTCCTAGTGGAAGGACTCGATGATTGATCACCATTGGGTGGAACCAACTAAGTATCAAGACGATTCTGAGGCCATTTTTACAGCAATAACCTGCTCCTCCCTACCATAGGGATGAGTGATGTTATTGTGCTAGTGGTTGTTATGGAGATGTCATAGCCAACTTACCTACCTAGTTTCACCCCTAGGGAGCAGAAGATAAAGGTGAAGACAAATCATTTGAAGAGGAAGAGGGATCAATTCACTTCATTCAAGCATCCTGGTGAAGCCAATTATGGTATCCTGAGATTCCATCAATTTCTAAGCAATCTGGTTTGGAGCCTACATACAAAGGTTGCATTGAACTAAAAAATGTAAAAGAAGAGTAACCTGTAAAACTATGATCTCTAAGTAGAGGGGTTAATGATCTCTTTATGGTACTTCAACTTTAACCTATTTTCTTATTCTCAAAATTAAGGAAACAACATGTTTACAGTGTTTCTTTGTTTGATGTTTCTAATGGTACGTGTACTGTCATTTCTCTATTTCCTAAGATTTTGAATGTGTTGATTCTGAAACTTGTACCCATTTTAGACACATTACCCATTTCCTTGTTTTAGGTGTAACATAAATTACAACTTGAAAAAGGTTGAAGTTCCTCTACTGGAACTTTGCTCCTTAAGGTTGAAGTATTGGAACTTCCTCTGCTACAAGACACTAATCATATGACTTAGGCACCAAAATTATGAAACCATGTTTTCAGATTTGGAAGGGAAAACCTATATAAAATCGAAATTATGTTTGATGAGTTGTATTGAAATTGATGGATTTTTCTGAAAACATTCATGCCACCATGCTTTCGTTGATGATATTCAATGATGTGAAATGACAACAGAATATGTGCTTGTTCCTAATCAGCTGCATTACCGCAAACGTGATGGAGGTTTGCGTTTTTTTGGAAAAACAGAGTAGAAAAGGGGACGAAACAAAAACGACGGTTTTCTACGCCCATTCCTGTTTCTAGAATAAAGAAACCATTTTTAAGGAAAAGAATTGTTTTGCACAACGATTTATGAAGAAACAGTTTTTTGTTTCTCTGGGAATGTGGTCCATTGTTGATCGTTTCTCGGTCAATGCGAGCTATTAATTTATGGTTGGTGGCGATTCAATAATCAAGTAAATACAAAATTTATTTTTAAGATGAAGTGTTGTGTAAGGAAGATGGATGGCTATTGTGGACCACCTAACTCCTGCATTGATACAAGATACTTGTTTCCAACCGCCTACATTGAAACTAAAAGTTCAAACTCTCTAGAATTTGTGTTTGGAGCTTTGTTTTCCCTGAGGACCGAGGTTTGGTTTAGCTGAGGTGGAATCGAGAAGAGTGGCTGGAGCAGTAATATTGGTTTGAATAATGGACTGCTAGTTTTTCAATTGCTAGGTATTAGTCAAACCATAAATCTAAATCTGTAATAGACCATGCTTATTCATCCTCCGAGCTCAAAATCCATATCTTCCATGGTTGTCAAAATTCAATCCAATGACAGTTTCAGTTATAAATTAGCAGCACAAATGAAGTATTGAGTTGTATATTATCAATTCTGGAATAATCAAAGCCACCTATTACTTGAACTTACTTTCTCTTTACTATTTAAGAAAACTAAACATAAAAAAGAGGTTTCAAGTCATAGTGAGTAGCATCCGCACGTGGCAAATATACGGAAATTATACGGAAACCTGACAATGTTTAGTTGGACAATACTCCTTAAGGTACAATATTAAGACAAAGAATCATATATGGTTGATCTGAAGTAATACATAAGTTACGTGCATTCACACAAGAAGAATGCCACTAGATTTCTTCTACCTTGGAGAAATTTCTTGACACCAGGACATTGAATTCATTCTAATACAATTTCCATATCTCTTATGTGTTTCGTAGACTCGTTGGTTTGAGCTCCTTCTGCCCTGTTTCATTAGCATCCCCTAATTTTGACTTGGAATGTATTTATCCAAAATTATGTGAATGATGTAAATATGCTAGTGGGAATTTCTAGTGCGGAGCTCAAGGCCAATGGCCAACTAGTGAATGGTTAGGCATGTATGATGTTTACATTTAATTTGGACTGTTTAGTTGGATTCTATGCTGATTTAGAATATTATTTAAATATTATGTGCATAAATAATAAAATGGTCCAACAATGGTTGTGCAAAGAGTACCAAAGGGAAAATGATTCCACCATAGGGGAAGAGGAAATGGGGTACATGGGTGACTGAATCCTTGCTTCCAAGTGTCAACCTTAGAACTCACCTAAAATTATGTCGTGTGATGAGAATAAACCAATTATCTCCTGTTTTGACCATTTTCCAATCATTAATGCATGTGTGTGGTTGGTGGGAAATGTCACCTCATGTAGTTATTGAAGCATGGGAATGACTGCACTTTTGTGACATTTATGTCATGACAGAAGTCAATCTGCAGCTGCTAAGAGTCCTTTCTTCTACTGCTAGAATTCATGTCAGAACTTGTCTTTTCCACCATTTTCCCATATCCCTTGGAGTTAACCCTCATTTGTCTCATTCTTTCATGCAGATTTGGAGGATGTAGAGCTCTCCCTTTCTTTCCATGAACTTTCCATGTTTTTTTGAACCCATAAATTCGAATTTGGAGACGATGCTACAGATTGGGAAGTGGGTGTTGTTGGTTGTAGGTGCGCAAAGAGGTTGGACAAGCTAGGAACCCTTACCCTTGATTTTTGTTGCTCGTAGGTGCTTGAGAAGAAACATATTGAGGCCATAGGAGGTTCTATAGAAGCCAATACCAAGCTGGACTTCTTCTATGAACACACAGGAAGCACCCAATAAGATGGATCACCAAAGAGAACCGTGGATCGGTGAAGGGGATGTCTAAGCTAGAAGGGTGTTGTGTGGGGCGGGTATTGTGGAAGCCAAGGATGTGAGGGCTCAGTGAGCCCATGTAGAGCTCTATATGAGCACTTGAAAAAGCATAGAGAGAAGACTGAGTTATGGGATGAGAGATAGAATCCTGTAGGTGTTTCCTTCGCCTTGGTGGCCTCACAACCCATGTTGGGAGTGACCTATCAGGATCAGAAAGACTATATGTTGGACATAGTGCCTATGGTTGGGTGGAAAAGCGCTCTTACACATCCAGTTGCTTGGATTTGCATTTCTTAAAGATATGTATTCTCATGTAATTGAATCTGAAATGTTTTATTTGATGCATGTAATGTTTATGCTTGTATTTTCATAATATTAGATGTGTGTGGATAGATTTGAATTCCGATGTGCATGTTTATTTATGTTATGAACACATTGCATATGTTGAAAGTCATAGTATGGACTTGGGGTGAAATTTTAGAGCCCAGGTTTGGCCAGTGTCCCCTCCCGATGGTTAGTTTGGGTGAGGGGGATGCTACACCAATGTATGGTGAGAACCATAGTTTCATTTCAGTATGTTTTTTGCTAGGTTCATGAATATTGGCTGATTATTGTAGGTTTCTCTTCCCATGGAGATCCTAATAAATGGGATATCTATCACTAGCCTTCCATAAGTTCCTCTATTTGTTGCAAGTTAACAAAACCCAAGAAAGCCAAAATAGAGAGTTGCATTGAAGCATGATCAAATTTTCCAAAACATACTTCAAGTCAAAGCTTTGTTACAACTTTGCAAAAAATGTTTAACCAAGAATCCTATAGGAAATAGTTTTAAACATGTGAAATAATTAGATTACACTATAGTGATCATTAAGGATGGTTGTGTTCATCAATGGAAAATTGATCATAGTTTGAGTAAAACAAACACTGAATGTTTCAAAACTGCAAAATATGAATGTAAATTGTAGTAACAATGAAGATTTTTTGTTTGTAACTTGGGGAGATGGAATATAATTTTCAAAATACAGTTTTCAGATGTAAAAACTTCTCAATTCAACCAAATTACAATATAGAGGAACCAAAAAATTTTATTCGTAAATGAATTCTAACTAAGATGGAGATGGAACAGTTGCGAAAGATCAATTCTTTGACGCTCATTCTTGTAATTAAAAAAAATTATATTTTGTATAGTTATAAGATTTTTGTCTTTCTTGTATGAAAGAGCCATATACCTGAGAAAAAAAGAAAAATGACAAAGTTTGTCAATTTATGTTTATGGTTTTTTTTAACATCTATTTAAAGCTTTTGGTTTCTCATGAAAATGTGGGTGGCAGTTATGTTTGAAAACTAAGTTTTTCTAACTTAAGATAAAAAATATAATATTTTGGATTCAACAATATATGACTCTAGGACATACATATCAATATCATTCTTCCATTGGAAGTTCATAATGAAGGTGCAAGGAGAAAGTACCTGGTATAATTCATCTAATATGAGGCCCATTCCATGGGAAAAAAGCACCTTTTCATTACTATCAAAACTAGGATCTGTGGCAGCATTTACCACCATGTATCCTTGTAAAATTAATTTTACATGAAATTAGATTATTGATCCAAATGGATATTGGTGGACACCCACCTATTCCACTGGCCCAAAATAGTTTTCCATTTCGGCAATTTTGTAGTAATTTTTCTCTGTCCTTTTGGGTCATAAACATCTAGGGTCATTTTGAGGCCCTAAACAACCTTTTTTGGTGATTTGGGTGAAAAAATGGTATTCCAATAGCATACATTTGGCCTCAGTAAAAAGTTGTAAATCTCGAATAGACCTTTCCAACGGGCTACCAAGCACCCCAAACAGAGATCGTATGCAGACGTTATGACCCTCGTAAGTTGACTATTCAACTAACCACCTTGGGGCCGCAAACTTTATGATAGTTCATCTTCTAGGGTTAGGTTTTTGGATTTTTGGCATTCTTTCCCTCATTCTTATGATAAATAGGCCCTTCCGACCTCTTTTTGTATTCATCTTGGCACGAATGAACATAGTGGCCACATCTCTTCTCAGAGATAGCTACCACAATTCTAGCTGTTGTATTTTACAGTCTATTCTATTTCTGTTATTTAATAGAATATGTGTTTACTGTATCACTGTGTTCTTTGCAATATATCTCTATATATGATTCTGTATTTGATATTTCATTTTGTTCCCACATAAATCCAGATCAGTGGTATCATAGGAATTTTCTCTTTGATTGTTTCTTGGTGCATGTCCTCGACGAGGTCAGGGTATAGAGAGTTGGGTCTCGAACTAGTTTCACTTGGGGAAGATCACTCTCGCAGCCGCAAATGGCCTCATATGGTGGAAGAAAAGAGAGACAACAGAGTAGGAGATCCTATCAATTTGTTGCTCGAGGAAGCCCTCACGCGACAAAGGAATGAGATGATGGATAATTTTGCCCAGATCCTTCGATGCATGTTGATGATGACAGATACACCTTCAACAAGCAATCATTTCTGAGATGCGACTCCCTTCAAGGTACAAGTTAATATTGATATCCCTTTATTTGAAGGTGAGATCGATGTCAATGCCCTAGATAAATGGTTGAATCTACTATAAGGGTATTTCTCTATCCACAATTTTTCCAATAGGGAAAAGATCATCTTTGTGTTCCTCAAGGCTGTCCCTCATGTCAAAAATTGGTGGGAAACGTTTTGTGAGAAAAAATCATCAGACGAGTCTGGATTGTTTGATGCCAATCCCACTTGGGCCTCTTTTATAGATGTCGTCAAGGAACAATACTACGTTGTGGGAAACTATGATGACTAGTACAAAAAATGAATGATTTTGCGTCAAGAGAGGGACCAAATGGTGTCGCAGTGCACCAACAAATTTCATACATTGCGCACAAAGTTGGGTGTCAAGGACTCCAAGTGACACCTAGTACTAAAATATCGCAGTGGCCTACACCGGTACATATGAACAGAGATGGATTTTCTGGACATCTCTTCACTTGGATCCACCTACCGATATGCTGTTAAAATTGACCATAAATTTCAGCAAAAGAACAAGCACGACTTTAGACCTGCACAGAAGCAGGGCAAGGGAAAATCTGGTTCGTAGAACACGGGACAGAGAAGGGACAACCAATCCCAACCACAATTGAAGAAGGGTAATGGAAAGATAAAGAAGGACACTAGGAAGTGGTGCGAGTTCCATAAAATCCCTTGGCACAACACTGATGAATGTCGCTCAAAACAATCATTGGTGGTAGAGATCAAAGCTTCAGAATCATATCCCAGTTCTGATTATGATTCAGAACCCAATGTCACAGCCGTAGAAAAAGGGAAGTGGATAATTGATGCAGAACCCAGTGTCATTGCTTTTACCAGACAGATTCAACGAGAGGAACCTAAAGAGTTAGAGGCAGAGGAGCACCTCCTCCACTCACAGATGTGGGTGAAGGGAATTCCCCTACATTTTGTGGTGGACATCGACAACCAAAAGAACCAGATCTCAGCAGAAACCATCAAGAGATTGGAACTACCAATAACACCACACCCGCAACCATACACCATTGGATGGCTCAGCCAAGAAAGAGGGATCTGCATCAGTCATCAATGTCACCTACCATACGGAATCAACCCCTTCAAAGATGAGGTATTGTGTGATGTGGCCCCACTCGAAGTATGTGATGTTCTTTTAGGAAAACCATATATGTGGAAGCGTCATGTTGTATATGAATAATGACCTCGCACTGTCATTGTCACTTTGGGAGGACAAGTCTATTCGATACCATAGATAGTTACACCTACCCCAACTAGGCAGGGTAGGAAGATAATCTCCCACACTGGGAAATGTTCCCTATAACCAATTTCCACTGAAGGAGAATATAATATTGCAGAGACATCCACAACCTCTACACATTATCCCTCTACTCAGCAGAAACAAGAACACAAAGTTAGTGCAGCATCGCCTATTCGGGTACCTCTACAGTGCAAGGCCACGCATTCAAGGTGCTCCTCCAAAAAAAAAACCATCCACACCAGTGTAGACCAAGGATACCACGACAACCAAAATTTTTGAACAGCTCGAGCACATCCATCAACATCAATTACAACCCTTTGCAGATGTCAAAGTAAGGCAGCCTTTTCACTTCAACAAATGCCGCACCAGGAGCTGAAATCAACACACAATTCGACATATGATAAGTGATTTGATGCAATGGAGACCATTGCTTCCAAAGGGGGGAGGAATGATCCAAATGGATATCGGTGGCCACCCACCTATTCCACTAGCTCAAAACAGTTTTCCATTTCGGCAATTTTGTAGTGATTTTTCTATGGTTTTTCGGGTCCTAAACGTCCAGGGCCGTTTTGAGGCCCTAAACGAACTTTTTTGGAGATTTGGAGGGCCATATGGTTTTCTAATGACATACTTCTAAAAATAGATGAA
The DNA here is from genome assembly GCA_027924585.1 of Larix kaempferi. Taxonomy (NCBI): domain Eukaryota; kingdom Viridiplantae; phylum Streptophyta; class Pinopsida; order Pinales; family Pinaceae; genus Larix; species Larix kaempferi. The sequence goes on from BSBM01001065.1 coordinate 6,436,281, forward strand.
AGTTCTAAATCTCAGATAGACCTTTCCAATGGGCTACTGAGCACCCCAAACGAAGATCGTATGCAAAAGTTATGACCCCAGGAAGTTGATTGTTCAACTAACCACCTTGGGGCCACAAAATTTATGACGGATCATCTTCTAGGGTTAGGTTTTTGGATGTTTGGGATTCTTTCCCTCATTCTTATGATAAATAGGACCTTCCAGCCTCTTTTTGTATTCATTTTGGTAGGAATGAGCATAGCGGCCACATCTCTTCTTAGAGATAGCTACCACCATTCTAGTTGCATTTTACAGTATGTTCTATTTCCACTATTTAATAGAATATGTGTTTACTGTATCAATATGTTCTTTGCAATATATATATGTATATGATTATGTATCTTCTCTTTCATTTCGTTCCCACATAAATCCAGATCAATTATGTTCAGTGAATATTTCATACACATTCGAATTTGGAGACCGATTCTTCGAGCATGCTATTGTCAAGTTGGTTGGAAAAGTTTTCAAACCTTTAGATTCATGGTTTTAGCCCCTGTTTCATTTCCCTTTTCGAAAAAGGAAGACATAATTTGATTTGCATACATCAAAATAGGATTGTTAACATTAAATGGAACAACTCAAACCCCCATTTTCCTCCATTTGAGGAAAACCATGTGACTACCATTTCAAATTCATAGGGCAGCCTCATAAGACAATAGAGAAATATGATCAAATCAAACATGTTCTATTTCATTCCTAAAAACTACATAGTTGATCCTCACTAAAAGGAAACAAGTTCAGCCTCACTCGTTTGGTCCTGAAGGCCTTACTTGAGCTCAAGTAAGGCATTTCAACTCCTTACCTTACCACATTTCAGAACGTTTCCTTCACTACATAGAAAATTATTTGAGGTGGATTGTGAGGTCCTTATATACTATATCTTTCCTAGTCACGTGAACTATGGACTTTAACTGAAAAAACGTTGTAAGTTCTAAGTAATACTATCATTATAACTACTTAACCATTTGCTGACAGGGGATAAGAGATTCTAAATAAAATAACAAAAATCAGCATCATTTGTATCATACCATTGACTATTGTCTATGCCACCATTGGAACAAATATACTATCATAAGAATCCCTTGCTAAGTACATCAGACTGTATAGAAACTCGGGATATTCCTCTAACCACTGCAGGAGAAGTTAATAAATAATATCATAAGTCTTCATATTCTAAAATCAGGGATTCAAATATATGTGTGATATAATAGAGTGTAAGAGTCAAAAGTATTGAATAAGAAACTTAAACAATTTAAAACAGATCTTGGGTTTGTATACCTATTATAAATTTTCTTGGAATGAATATATGTCATGTGATGCATGTAATATTGATGCTGGAAATGATTGCTTAAACTCTCTTGAAATTTAAAGACTATATCAGACAAGAGAACTTGTTTCAGTACTAGAATTTGTATATGTAGTCATTTCCAAGATTTTGGGGCCTATTCCTTGGACTTGAAGCTGGTCATCACTGGACCAAGGTTCAAAGCCAATTATATATTTATTAATTGAGTCAAGTAAGGTAACTGGAGCTTTGGCTATGCTGGTATGCAAATCTGGAGGAGAATATGGATAAACATGAGGAGCCAACTGCAAAAGAGAAACTGTAAGCCAAGTAGTATGATCATTTGAAGACCTTAGTTGTCTCTCTATTTCAGAAATGATTTTCAAAGCTTTACGCAGCCACTCTGATTCATCCTTACAATCTTGCAATGGCAGCACACATTGTCAGTTGAGAGATTACTAAGCAAGATGGTGTTTGAAAGCACACGTGTCACTAACATTTGTATATTTCCCTAATTAGTTATCATGTCTATTTCCTTCCTTGTAACCACAAATATTATGACACAAGAGCATTTTTTGTTCCCAAGTTTTTAAAAACTTCACACTTGTAAATTGAAACATATTATTGAGAATATAAATAAAGGGCTAATCTATCCTATCTACTAGTTTACCATCAAATATATCCATGGGGTATTTTATATTAGGCTTTGCACTTAACCATTTTGGAAAACTTATACAAGCGGTCATTGTTAATTGAACAAGAACATCAATAACACTGAACAAGATAGCCATGGATGTGTGAATGAAGAAGTTCCATAATATTAGGATAATTTGTTGTATGAACAGATTTGGATGAATTACGATAGTTGTGGATGTATGAATGGATAACTTATTAAGCTTAAAATAGTTTAAAAATATTTTGTTTTGCTATTAGTCCAAATGGTTCCTAGCTACTCAGTTCAAAGTGTTTAGATAACATCATGCAAGAATACTTCATTGGGAAACTGAGGCACTCACAATAACTCCCTACAAAGAGTCTTATAGTTCCATCTAACCAGGCAGACTTATAGCGTCTAAATATTTGATTCTTGGTTCAATGTTGTAGCTCTGATCAGGTTAGATCAATGATTTGGAATAAACAAAAACCTCCCACAACAGTGCCAAAAACCCCCCAAGACAAGAAATACAAAGATGCAAAGAAGGATTTTGAAGCCAGGCTATGGGCAGTGGTGAAAAGCACTCAATCATACAATGGAGGAACATGTGGTACAACGGGTTCAAAGGTTTTGTTTTTCCCTTATTGTAAGATGCAGAAGACAGTGTGTGTCACAAGAGTTCGATGACATTTTCTTGGAATGGGGAATAAGGAAAAAATTAGTGTATGCAACAATATGCCTAATACATGGAGAGCTTCGATACAAAAACAATTTAAAGATTTGGAAAAGTTGAAATAGTTTATTGAAGGTTCAATTCAAACCAACAATCTAGACACCAGAGCAATGCTAGGTGTTACACAAACTTCTTCTCAACTTCATGATTCTACTTCCCAGCTTCACAACCTATGGGATGTGAAAGGGATATGAAATCTTGATGCATATATTGGGTGATTTTTTTTGCAAATGGCATAGATTTTAACATTTGTAGGTCTCCTTACTATAAGGATATGGTCAAAGATCTGGTTAATAGTGCCCCTAAAGGTTACAAACCTCCCATCTACAAAAATATCAAGACATCAATGTTTTCTAAAGAGAGGGCTCGAATTGAAACTAGACATCATGACATTAAATATGGTTGGAAGGACTCTGGGGTCTCCATTGTTTCATATGGTTGGGCAGATGTCAATCATCATCCTCTTCTCAATATTTTGGTTTCTAGTTCTAAAGTGCTTATGTTCTTAAAATTCCATGATACTGCAGGGAAAACAAAAGATGGTCCATATTTGATGGGTCTCTTCAAACAAGCAATAGATGAGGTGGGAAGATAAAATGTGGTTAAGATTGTTATAAATAGTGCCTCAAACAATGTGATTGCTGGGGGTTTAACCGAGGATGAATATCCAAAAAACATTTGACTCCTTGTTCTGTGCATTGCATCAACCTCCCACTTAAATATATCAACAACATTGCATGGGTTGGAGAAACTATAACTAAAGCAAAGATGCTACATATTTTTATTATTAATCATGCAACATCCATAACAATTTATAGAAAACATGCCAGCCACCAACTTCTTCGATGTGCCCATACTAGATTCACATATGCATTCATTATGTTAGAATGCCTCATCAAAGTGCATCAATCTTTGAGTGAGATGGTGGTTTCAATGGATTGGCAGAGGTGGAAGGGTTCTCATGTTGGGGATGGTCTACGAGTTGAGGACATTATTATTCGATCTTCTTAGAGGAATTTTGGAGGAGAGTGGAAGATATTGTTACCCTCATCAAACCTATTGTTTCCACCCTTCACGTGTTTGATAGTGATTGTCTATGCTTAGGGGATGTGTTTGAGAGTATGGATCAAATGAGAGAGAAGCTTCGTGACATAATGGAAGATGAAAATTCTAGGATTGATAGGGACACCCGGAATGAGGTGTGGGATCTTAGTCTTACAAGGTGGAAAATGATTCATAGTCCTCTTTAATCAATTGCATTACTACTCAACCCCAAATGGTTTCACAAGAAACCATCTTTAGATGTAGAGGTGATGTAGAATTGAAACACCTTTATAAGTAGATGTTATGAACATGATGATCACACTGCTTTACGACTTGAGTTGGGAAAGTTCTTGAGATATTAGGGACACTTTGCAAATGAAGATTGTGCGCATAATAGAGAACAACTTGGACCCATAGAATTTTGAATACAATATGGTACATGAACTCCCTTGCTTCGCCAACTAACTATTCATTTACTTTCATAGATATATTCATCAACCAATACATTTAATGTGTTCTACACTTTAAGCACTTTATTTTTATTTAATTTTTAGATTTTTTTTTCAAGTTTTCAAATATACATTGTTAAATTTTAATAACATAATGTTATGTTAATGTGAAAGAAACTGCAGTGAATATGCTTTTATCCATTCGGCAAAGAGGAATCGCTTAGGCACACAAAAGGCACAAGATTTGGTGTTTGTACACTCAAATCTACACATGTTATCTCGTCAACAACCCAAGTACCAAGCATGGCCTAGTAGGATGTGGAATTATGGCAGTTCACAGAACGATGGAGATGATGATATTCCACTTGAGGCATTGCAATAAAATGGTGAAGACATGCTAGATAAGACAAGACATCATGTTGACCAAAGTAGTGGCTTTGTAATTGGCTAAGCTCATCCACCCTTCTAGCAAGTGAGCTTGAACATGTAGATTATTAGATATATTTGCATTTTCCATAGGACTATCCTTGTTAGAAGAAAATTTTGAGATATTCTATAATCAACATAATATATGTAATTATTAACATTGTTATTCTCATTACTTTGTTCTTCTATTATACTTACTTTCAATGTATCAATAAAAAAAAATAGTTTCTGATTGTTGCATTTCATTTTCTTTGTATATACATTCACTCCAGATCTAGCACTATGAATGTAGTTGTCTTTAAGCTTATCTGTAACAATCTGAACCACATAGATTTCCAAATATATATGCATATTTATGATCCATTCATCAAGGGTATCAGTTCTGAAAAATAAACAATAGAAATTTATAGGCATAACAATTTAGAAAAATAAAAGGATGATTAGAATATATCTCATGTTACACCAATTCATATCCTTCACTACCTTATTCAATTCTCACTAGCTGTCAATGCAATCTATCTATGGTGGTTGTCTCATAATAAATTAAGGAGGATTTGCGAGCATACTAACATATAAACTTTATGTTTTTGTATAAAAAAAGGAGATATCTCAACGACACAAAATTATGCACATGGCTTGTCCCTCAAGTTCAAGAATATCAATGTAATGGAAGATCCCTTCAGTGCTTCAAAGAAACTAACGCAAAAAAATTGAATAAAATGTAATGGAAGATCCCTTCAGTGCTTTAGATCTCCTCTTCAATTTTTCTTTTGGGTTCTATACTTGTGAAGATTGGAATATGAAATGTAATTTTGGGACTCCAAAAATCTTGTTTCTCCAAATGGGTCAACCCCCATTGGGTCCAAATTTGATCAGGAATATAAGTTTTCTTCACTGTGTGCATTGATTTGCTTCATATTTTCTCAAAGAGCAACTAAAAATTGTTGAATTGGGTTGGATCGGTTTTTCAAATCAAGTTGAATGATTGAATTAGATCAAGAATGATTGAATTAGATCAAAAAATTTTCTCTCGCAGATGCTTTCTTTCCCGAGCATTTTTTCCCTAGGTATGTGCAATGAGATTTTCTTATTGAAGAAATGCATATGATAGTTAAGAAGGAATGCCTGTGTATATGCTTTTTACTCAAGCTTATACATCTTTTATTGGGAGGCTATGGTGTTTTTTGTAATTAAGCATGTATTTGTTGTAGTCAAACTTTGGTTATTGTAAAGTCCTGGATTATTTATGTAGAAAATCTGAATTACCTAATTCCCATTGTATACCTTTCATCTTTCTCTTATGACCACAAACTCATGAATTTGATGATGAATGGGATTCTCGATTCTCTTTCTTGACATGCTATTGGTTTATCAATGATAAAAATAAGCAGATTCAAAATTGAATTTGATGTTTAAGTTATCCATGCAAGATATAGTTAGTTCATTGGGTAACATGCAACAATCATTGTCCTAAACCCAAATCTTAAAACAAGGTATGTGACAAAATTGATTTGTTCATTATGACTAAATCTGTTCATTATAATTCGAGGAACCTTCACTTTTATTGTTTTTCTCTCTCTTAGTTTCTTGTAAGCGAAACCTCTAAAATCCATCGGTTCTTGTTCAACAACATTCAACCATGTAAAATCTTTATGTTCTTGTGGTCCTGGTTAGCTCATTAGATGTAACAATTGACTTTAAAACAATATAAAGCAAGAAAATGGAGAAGAATGAAGAACAGGAAAGTTATACTATGATTTCAAATTAAAAATGAGTTGCATCTAATATCAATGAGGAATGTCCATGAACATTCCACTTGTTCAGATAACAGAACGCAACAAATCCTTTCTTCTATTTAAGCAATTACATGCAATTAGTTTATTGTTTGATACCATGAAAAAAACTAAATATTTCTATTGATGCCCGTTAATAGAATTCTCGATAATTATCTTACAAGCATGCATAAGCCATACAAACTCATTGCACAAGCCATACAAACTCATAATCTGCATCCACACAAACATGACACGCATGACAGGAATCTGCTCAAGTTCTTATGAATGCATCCTTTAACACTGGAGTTAAAGTGTTCATCACCAGAATGGTATCATATGATATAATATGCGAAGACTCTAGGAACCCATCAATAATCTGAGGTTCACATTGTACTCTTTTGATGTCTCTCAAATGTAATATTTAAGTCGGAAGGGTCAAGAGTCAAAATCTTTGGTTGGCTCTTCAAAAGTTTGAAGGGGTCAAGAATTGAAATTATTTTAGAGCATTAGTTGCCATTACATATCAAAGGCCAATGAGAGTAAGGCCAATGAGATTTGACTATTAGTGCTCGTACCTCAACTACTCCATGATCTCCACTGAAATAATAAAACATCTATCTACCATATATTCCGAAAATAAGACATCAGAAGGCGTGCAAATGCACATGACTACTACTGCAATATATGAAAAGAATGGAGACAAATGAGAAGCTATGTTCTAAAATGTTTGTCGCCACCTTGCCTTCCACTTTCACATTGTTTAATTGACGAAAATATTTCTAATTTATGGTGTGCACGATACTTCTTCGATACTCACTCAAACAAAATACAAGGAGTAATAATAGTATCAACGTTCATTGACATATTTATTAGTGGAGAGATTTTTTAATTCAGATTTAAGATATATATATTATATATATATATATATATATATATAATATGTTTTTTTTTATATTGAGGGAGGATGGAGCAAATGTATTTGTCAAGATTGATTTTATAGTAGTGATTCAAACTTCTAAAAAATAATTATAAAAAAAAAATTAAAAAATAACAGTTAACTGATGCATGAATAATTCCTTATGCATGGATAACCTGTAGTAATGGACAACCCATTTAACTAAATAAGGTAACAGATAGCTAAGGCATTGCAGCTAAGCATGAACAACAAATAACAGATAACTTGTTCCTGTCACTTAACTTGTGTCCTATTAGTGTTCATCAACCACAAAGTTAAATAGCTGTGCTAATTTTAAAATTTCCCACATGTTTGAAACATATAAATTTTCCACGTAATAAAGTGAATTATTTTTTGTCAAATTGTGTAGTGCCTTGTTAAAAATCAATATTTTATTAGTTTAGGGCATCCTCTTTAACAAGAGGAATGTCGCTCCTTGGTACTATTCGAAAAAATAATTTAACCATCACTAATATGTTGTGCGTCCACATACACCACACTCATGTGTACAATACAAAGCACATCTCCTAATAGCTCACAGTTAGAACATCTTTGCAAAATATCAATACAATACAAAGCACATCTCTCTATCAATATAATACAAAGCACATCTCTCAAACGGTAACATCTCTACAAAATATGCTTATGACTTTTTGGTAGAGGATAACGCGGTTGGGGAGCCTGCTTGGTGGTCTTCTGAAATATGGAATTGGAAAATCACGACAAAGATCTGTTGTTTCTTATGGTTAAGTCTGAAAAATAAAGTTCTTACATGGGATAATCTAATGAGATGCAACTCTGTTGGCCCAAGTATTTGCTATCTTTGCTCTCATAACTCTGAGTCTTTTTCTCACCTTTTCGGGTCATGCATTTTTATAACAAATGTCTGGAATATTTGTCAAAAGATCTTAAGTTTCAAGGTTTGTTGGTTTCAAGATAATTTTTAGAATAGTGTAAGGTTTTGGTGTCTTAAGAAGCCTTGATTTCTTGAGGTCCCTTTTTTTATATGCTCAAAAGTATGGAAACAAATGAATCGTTCTTATGTTTATAAGAAAAGACCAAACTTCATTTAGGCAGCTTGTAGAGCGTTCGATCATTACAGGGAACTAAGCATGAAGAAGGTAAAGATGAAACAAAGATCTCTTATTCCTCCTTTTTTTGACACCTATGTCCTTGTGGGCTATTTTGATGGGGCTCAGAAAGATGGTATTTGTAGAGTAGGTATGGTTTTACATATCAAGATGGGGCATACCCTTATGCTTTGGATGAGTATTGGTTCTGGTACTAATACAAAGACGTAATTGTTGGCTTTATGGGGTATTTTGTGGATTTCCAGACATCGTGGCATTCAAATGTTACAGGTGGCACAGGATTCATTGGTTATTATCAATTGGATTGCAAGGAAATCTTCTTTAAATGTACTTCATCTTAGTCATTGAATGACTAGAATCTTGGAGTTAAAGGTGTCTTTTACTCAACTCTCTTTTTGCCATATCTATAGGGAGTTTAACATGGAAGTTGAATACTTATCCAAGGTGGCAGTGGGACAGATGGATGGTATCCTACATTTTGAAGAATGTGTGGATGATATTCCTATTGATGCTAGAAGTCACCTTTTGTTCTAGACAGTTTCCATTTTGTTTGATGCTTGAGTATGGTCAATAATAGTTTCCTTTTTGTATTTAGTATTATGTGCCCTTTCTGGGGGGATCTTGGCATCTTTGGTCCTTGATGGTAAGTTGTATGCTCGTAAAAGCTTGTAATCATTTTACATAGGAATTGTCGCCTTTTGCAGTATTCTGGTATTAATGGATGAACTAGATGACACTTTGATGTGGTGTTGTATGTGATGTAACTTTGATTCCTCAAAAATAACAAGTTATATTTTTTCATCTTGAAAAAAAATAGCTCACAATTAGAAAACTATTTTTTTTCATTTAATTTTTTTTTAATGTAGTGCATCCTAAACAATAAACCACACTAGTGACTTTTCACTCTAGTTATTTATATTTTAATAGTTACATAAAAAGATTATTATATATACGATATAAGATTAAATGTATGTAGTTTTATCTTACACCATAATTCTAGATAAGTACAAGGATTATCACTTTTGATTTGTTTTCAGGTTTAGTGAATGCGATGACATGAAGGAGAAATACAAAACAATGAACATCACTTCAATCTTTCATAGTTATTTTTTGTGGACTTCACCTTAGTTTGATGTGATTGAAAAAAGATAATTCAGTATCAAATTCATGGAGGTATGTGTAGGAAGGCATGGGATTGTTGCACTTAGTAACACCAACACGTACAAGTCACTAAAATCTCAAAAAATCACCTATAGAAGAAGTAATAGCATGCTATGCACAAGTAACAAAAGACAACAACTTACAAGAATTAAGTAACAATGGTCACTTTACCACAAATTTTTAACTCTCGTGCGTTCATAAATCCATATTGATACTATGTTTCAACAGTTAAACTAATTTAACACTTCCATGGAAAAAATGCTAACTTGGGAAAATTATCATGCTACAACAAGAAATCAAAACTAATCATTCAACAATGAGTTTACAAACTCATAAAAACAAAGCATCACATTACAGGGTAGAACGTCTGTATTCTATTCAACTCACTATTTGTATTGCTTACTCTATTACAAAATCAAGATTACATGGATATTTATACATAATAAAAATAGTCGGTCATTAAATTTAGATTGAACCTTCGCTGCATCTAAACTAGAATTTAATTCTTCAGAAATCATAAAGATATTATCCCCTTTGAAATTTGACTAGATGAAACAGATTTGGTGAATGTCCCTTCAAAATTTGATGTAATACACTGCCTCTATTAACCTTCGATGAGATAAAATAGAGCCAATGATTGTCTCTTCAAAAATGAATGATTGAGTCAGTGTGATAATGGTGACTCTTCAGAATTGTGGCAGTTAACCATCCAGGCGTTGGAATAATTACTTTCCAACATTGCCCCCTTTAATTATTTCACCCAAAAAGCTTGTTGTTGTTCTTATCAAAGTTTCAATTTGTTTTTTTACTGCTATAACATGTAACAATATTTAGAAAACATGCTTGCATCATACAAATTCCTATATTATTTCTATGATGCTGAAACAGTTCCTTTGCTAAGGGATTTGTAAATATGTCTGCAAAGTGATCTTTTGATCTACAAAAATCCACACTAATTTCATCATTATTTATCATCCCTCAAATAAAATTATACCCTGTATCTATAACCCTGTATCTATAACAGTCTAATTTTTACCCTGTTGCATTAAACTTGTAAATGATGTAATATCATTATAAAAATCGTGGTGCGGATATCAAGGCCAAGGCCTTGCCATCTATTTAGCATTTTATGTATCCTCAATTAAAAATTGATGCATGTGGACCGTGTGCTAGTTAGGCACGGTAGACATCATAAATATGATTTAAATATGTATTTTAATAAAAATACCCACAACTAGCTATGCAATGCAACAAGAGTATGGGGGCATGTTTTTTACAAGGAATAGGGAGGGAAATATTCAAACCCTTGAATCCAATAGTGTAAATCCAAGTGTCAATGAGAGAACGCATGAACCATCAACTACCCATTTTGACTTTTATACCCAATCATTTATTTCTTCCGAGAGTTGGCTGAGGTAGTTATTATTTTGGGAAATGGATAGGTATGGATGTAAAATTTCGTGTATGGCCAAGCCACCATTTTTGGAAAATCATGTTTGTCTTGCCGGGCAAGAAAAGACCCACAATTTTTTTTCCCAAGCGATTATTCATGCATGGGTTTTGCTCTCTCATGTCCATATTGCTAGCTAGGCATTTTCCTCCATGTTTTTCTTGGGTTTTCCTCTAGTTTTTTAGATGGGAATCATTTTTAGTGATAGAGAATGAATGGGAGAAAGAGGAATTTGATTTGCGGGTTCAAAGGGGTTGTTTCTCCCATTTGAATGTTGGTATTCCTATGGGGAAACATCAATTTGTTCCTTGTGGTCATTTTCCCTTCTCCCAAATCAGTTTTTGGTGTGCCACGAATTGGAAGAACCCATGGGAATATTTTTTTGAGCATCCCACAGTTAAAAATGTTTTTCCATGTCCAACAGTTGTGCCTTGTTGTTATGTGCATCCCTATTTTGACTTGAACTTGTGAGTTAGAGACTAGGAGTAGAAGAGGATTATAATTCGCTTGATATATCTAGTGAAGAATGTAACCTCACCAAAGATCAAGGGATTTGGATACTTTTGTATGCACACCCTGAAGAGCACTAGAAGGGAATGCATGGCTTGCGGGACTGTGTAACAGTGAAGGGAATATTTCCTTGTGTTGGGTGTGTAGGTATTGTGGGTGCCAAGCTAGCTAGATCTTGTAGAGGTACCAATAGCTCTATGGTTGAGCTCACTAGCTTAGCAAGTCCTTACTTTCTACTACCTTAACATCCTAATAAACCCAGCTATGGATTGGCTTGGCTGAAATGTGTATAGACTTTTCTATGTGTTATTTTTTGTTCCCTTTCCTTGTGGAAATCATGCCTAGATCGAGGGTGGTAGTTGTGTTGGGAGATTTATTAGCACAATTGGACTGTGGTTGGCTAGAATGTTGCAGTTACATATGCAATTACTCGTGAAAAATTCACATCAATATAAGTATTCTCTTGTATTGATTATGCAATGTCTTTATTATATGACTGTTATTAATATCTTGAATGCATGCAAATGTGTGTACAATTTATTTCTGCTATGTTTATTTTGATTATACATCTACACATATTCATTTTGTTTTTATGAATTTGTAAAATGATGGATGGGGGATGAGAAGTAGAAATGGCCCAAAGTTTTAGTCATATTCCCTTCCTCGGGTTGGATTGATGGAAGGGGATGTCATAGTGTGGTATCACAGGCATAGGTTACAACATCGAGCATGAATGGGCTAAATTGAACAACTAGCAATGATTAAGATAACTTCTTGATCAATTTCTAAGTTTTCTAAGTATTTTTAAGTTTCTTCCTAAGTGTGTGTTGGCAAAAATTGTCGAGTTGAACCGATAAGATTTCAGCGAAAAAATGCTTATGTGTACTAAAATTGTCGTCAACAAATTGAAAACATTGCCAATACGTTTTGGTGACAAATTAAAAAAGTTATCGATAAAGGTGATCAAAAACAAATTGAAAAGGTCACTGATAAAGGCGATCAACGACGAATTGAAAATGTCGTCGATACATTTTGGCAACAAATTGAAAATGTCGCTGATAAAGGCGATGAGAGAAAAAATTAAAAGGTCATCGATAAAGGCGATTGATGAAAAATTGAAATGTTGTTGATACGTTGCAGTGACAAAGTGAAAAAGGCGCCAATAAAGAAGATGAATGAAAAATTGAAAAGGTCGTTGATAAAGGCGATCGATGAGAAATTGAAAAAAATTCACTGATACATTTCAACGACAAACAAAAAAGTCCGCCAAAAATGCTTTCGGAGCAAAATGGAAAAGTCCACTGAAAATATTTTCTGAGTAAAATGGAAAGCCTACCGACCAACATTTCAATGAAGTTTGGAGAAGCCCACTGAAACAGGGAAATTGGTCATTTTTCCAAGAATATTTTTAGGTGCCGGAAATTGAAAAATGGCATTGATCTTATTCACTAGATTGTGCAAAATCGAAATATTTACAAAAAAAATTCTTTAAAATCCCCCTTGACCCCCATCATCCCCCTGAGACATCATTGATTGTGAGAAATTATGTAATTTGTTAGAATTGTCAATATGATCTTTTTCCCAAACGCATGAAAATAAATTTTATAAATTTCTAAGAATATAATGCAGCTAACAATTGTGTTTATGAACACATTTTGCAAACTTAGAATCATACTAGTGACTGACAGGGATCAACATTAAGCATAGTGTGGTTGGTAAAAAAAATTTCTTGGTTGGGTCAAAAGGATCATCATCATGGATGATGCATAGGGTTCCTATGATCTTGAGACTGATGCCATGGGAGAGAACATACATGTTCAAAATGCTGATATATAATCCAATGGGAGAAGAAACCAAGAGATTCCCCCAGGTATTGTAGCCACCATGAGGATCCTACGAGCAGAGTTGCAAAGCTGTAGAGAAGACAATGAAAGGATGATTAAATCTCAAGAAGAACAAAATCAGATGAATGCATCTATGTTGAAAATTTATATAGACATAAGAATGAATATTAACTCTTGGAATCACTCAACAAATCTAGAAAACAGTGGGAGTAGTTGAAAGAGAAATTCCCACAAGAGTTCCAATAGCTCAAGAAGAGTTTCTAGAGATAGGACATATGCTCCAAAAATCTCTTCTAGTGGATCATCTAACTATGAGGAATCGATTGAAGGTTCAATATCTTAATCTCACAAGACTAAGAGGAAGAGGAATTACAAGAACAATTCACATGTGGAATTTAAGAAGGTGAAACCTCCTTCATTTGATGGTGAGATAAAATCTAGTCAAGAAGCTGAATCTTGGTTTATTGGGATGAGAAAGTATTTCCAACTCCAAGACTACTATGGAAATATGAAGGAAAGGGTGGCCATATTAAATTTAAAAGGAAGAGCATCTATATGGTGGGATCACCTTAGGAAAGTAAAGAAGATCATTGAAAGAAAGATTGCGTGGAAGTAGATCAAGAAGTACTTCAAGAAGAAGTACCTCTCTGATAGGTACTATGATGATAAGAGCAAAGAGTTCCATGAGAAAGGCCAAGTATTTTTATGATAAAAAGAAAAATCAAAATAATTTCGATAAGGCATGGGAGGACAATAAAAATGAGAAGTTTGACCAAAGGAGGAAGGCATTCAAACCTCCTCATCTAAACAAATAGCGAAGGAAACCACCAAAGGTTGTGACCAATCCAACTAGAATAATGGGATAAAAGACAAGAGATCCAAAGGATCCAAGAGAGCAACTTCAATGTTGGGGATGTGGAGAGGACCATATGCTTAGGAACTATCACCATCGGAATGGGAATGTAAAGCAAGTTCACAACATCCAAGGAGTTGAAACTATGGGTCAAGTGGAATGCACCATCCCTAGAATCTATGCAGCATTAGAGGATTGGTAGGATGACCATCAATCAACTATGGTTGAAGTTGAAGGTAATATTTCTAAGCAATTTGTTTCTTAGTATTTTGATTGATCTTGGATCTACTCACAGTTATATCACTCCTAAAATTGCTGAAATGTGTGCTTTTAAGAAAACCAAGCATAGGAAATCATGGTTAGTGCAATTAGCCATTGGAACCAAGAGGAAAGTTAGTGAAATGATAGATAAATTTCCATCAAAGATGGATGGGCTATTCACTTATGCAAATTTCAATATTCTGCCACTTGGTTCCTATGATATTCTCATTGGAATGGACTGGTTAGAAGTGCACAAATTTAAACTTGAGTTACACAACATGTCTTTTGAATGCATGGACAACGAAGGAAACCCAAGGTTCATAAAAGACATTCCAAAAGTGATTTATGTTAGGCATCTTTCAGCCATGTAGCTAAAGACGTTATGTAGGAAGGATTCTCAATTGTATGCAACTCATGTTTTGGAGACAATAGAAAATGAAACTCCTTAGTTGGAGGACTATCATGTATTGCAATAATTCAAGGATGTTTTTCCTGATGAAATTCCAGGACTCCCTCCAAAAAGAGACATTGATTTCAAAATTGACCTTGTTTTGGGAGCTGCACCAATGTCCAAGACACCCTACGGGATGAGTACACTGAAATTGCTAGAATTGAAAATGCAGTTACAAGAACTGTTGGAAAAGAAATATATCAGGCCAAGTGTGTCCCCATGGGGATAACCTATTCTATTTGTGAAAAATAAAGATGGAAAACTCATGTTATGTATTGACTACAGGAAGTTGAACAAATTCATTGTGAATAACAAACACACATTACCTTGAGTTGATGACCTCTATGATCAAATGAGATGAGCAAAGGTATTTTCAAAGATTGAATTCAAGTCTGGTTACCATCAGGTAAGAATCATATAGGAATATATTCATAAGACAACCTTTATAAAAAAGGTATGGACACTATGAGTTCGTGGTGGTACCATTTGGTCTTATGAATGCACTAGCTACATTCATGTATCTCATGAATAGTGTTTTTGGCAAGTATTTGGACAAGTTTGTTCTTGTTTTTCTAGATGACATTCTTATCTAGTCCAAGAATGAAGATGAGCATTTAGAACATTTGAGAATGGAGTTCCAATTGCTAAGGAAGCATAAATTTTATGAAAAGTTGAACAAATGTGACTTTTATAAAGATAAAATTCATTATTTGGGCCACATTATTTCAGAGGAAGGAATATCCATGGACCCTAAGAAGATTGAAGCCATTATGAATTGGCCAACTCCAAGGAACGTGACAGATGTGAGATCCTTCATGGGACTTGCTGGTTACTACAAAAGGGTCATTAAAAAATTTTCAAGAAGAAGGGAATGGAATTTTAATGGACGCTAAGATGCAAAGGGAGTTTCTAGTGGTTGAATAATCTTCCAACAAGTGCATAAATTTTGAAAATTGTTGACCCAGAAAAAAGACTTTTTGGTGTGTACTAATGCATGCAATCAAGAAATTGGAGGCGTTCTTATGCAAGAAAATCACATGGTATGCTATGAGTCAAGAAATTTAAAGGAGCATGAGAAAAATTATGCTACTGCTGATTTAGAGCTTCTAGCCATAGTGCATTCCTTAAATATCTGGAGGAACTACTTAATGGAAAGAACATTTGAGATAAGGACAAACCATTGTGGTTTGAAATATTTGTTTGAGCAACGAACATTAAATTATAGTCAAGCAAGATGGCTAGAATTTTTGTGTGAATTTGATTTAGAGATCAAACAAATAAAGGAGAAAGAAAATAAAGTGGTTGATGCACTCAACAGAAAAGTACATGAAATGCATGCAACAACCCTGAGTACTTGCCAATCAAATTTCAGGCAGCAAATTGTTAACTATATTGTTGAAGATAGAATTTATGTGCAGATAAAGGACAAATTGCAATAACAGAACATTGAAAAGAAGTACGAAGGGTATCACTTGGAAGGTGACAAGATTCTTACTTATAAGAATAGGATTTTTATTCCAAGTGTGGAATAATTCAGGAGGATTGTTATGGATGAAATCCATAAATCTACATATTTTCGCCACCAAATATATCACAAAACAATTTCTACAGCTAGAAAACAATACTTTTGGCCAGGGATGAAGAAGGACATCACTGAATACATTTCTAACTGCATGAAATATCAGTAGGTGAAGGTTGAACACCAAAACCCACTAGGTTTATTGCATCCATTGCCAAATCCAAAATGGAAATGGGAAGTAATTTCCATGGATTTTATTACGGGCTTGTCAATGACAACAAAGCACCATGATCCTATTAGGAACCTGTGTCAACCCTTCTCTTTACTTTGTTAGTATATTGTATTATCCCATAGTATTATATGTTCCATGGTCTTGATCCATATTATTGGACCCATATTCTTTGTAAGTCGTTATGTAGTATTATATGTTCCATGATATTGATCCATAGTATTGGACGCATAAACTTAGTATATAAGTACATGTTGAGTCCAATAAAGGAATCCATGAGTTATTTTTATTGAGCTTACTCAAAGGAGGTTTCCCCCTTGAATTGGCATGTGATCAATAAATCTCTTCCGTGTTATTCTATTTCTTATATATCATGCATTTTCATCATTTAATTGTTGAAGGTTCATCACATCTAGTATCGGAGCACTTTTTTGAGATCATTGGGTGGAATTTATCCCAATGTTTTTTTCACATATGTATTGTTCCTTTCAATTGTAGGTTCAAATCCAAGATTAATCCCTATCCAATTAATTACGGGAAGTACCTGTGCCTAGCCCTAAAACTCATTGTGAGGAGTACCACATGAACCTTGAAGTAGATGGACCATTGAGAGGACTTGCCAACGAAAAGGGAAACACCCCCTACATGATTGACTTGTTCTCACCCATGAGGTAAGCCAATAGCTATCATTTGTGCAAAATAGTTATCAGTTTTACCTAAGCCATGGAGTGAGGGGTACTTCCCTAATACATAAGTCGTCAGACAACATTGTTAGCCGAGTGAATCTGATCCACATCATAGTTGACATTTGTTGTTGGATGCTGACTTCGACATATCTTTTGCCATTCATCGTTGCTGATACAAATTTGACAAGTTTCGATGAGACATGACTTTGAAAATTTCAGCACTTCGACAAGTTTTCGATTTCAACACAACTCTGACGAGTCTCAATTTCGACATACTGCGACATGTTCCGCATCTTCAACATGTTCTACAATCTTCTAGTTCATGACATCGACAAGCAGCATCGACATGTGACCCACGACTGTCAAATTTTAACAAAATATCTCTCTGTCTTCTAGTCGACTGTAACAATTGAACTATTGAAACCATTATAACTTCTTCTTTGTAACTAAACGTAATGGGTAGTTACCCAAGCGTCTCATAATTCTATATAAGCATGTATAACATTGTAACATATATCAGTTTTGATCTGGTTGCAAGTAATAGAAGAATAGTTCGCATTCCTGCATATTGTGTGTGTGTATTTGTGTTATCTGTATTGCGTAATCCTTCTTTGCTCATTTTGTTTATTAACCTTCTGCCATAATAGAGCCGACTCATTCAGTCGAACTGTTGTCCCCCTCATGCTTTCTGGACACAACACGGATCATTGGTATCAGAGCACACTCAGTTTTGTTCATGCCTAAGTTCTGCGTATACATTTCTCTCGAAGTTACATAACTTATCCTAGTTCAAACTTGCTCACAATTTCAGCAATCCAAGTAGACGCGATCTCCATAAATGACAGAAGAAACAGACAATAGAGATGCAACCGACGAAACATCACAGCTTATTGAGAAAGCTCTGGCTCGACAACGAACTAAAATGTTCACCCAGTTCAATGAGATTCTCTTGCGATTCACTTTGACATCCGGAGGATCCATGATGAGAACTCACTCCGATAAAATTATCCCCTTCAAAGTGAAAATGAGTCTGGACATACCGAATCTTGAAGGTAAGATTGACGCGGAATCCATAAAAAATTGTGTATTACAATTGGAATCCTATTACGCTGTAAATCAGCTCTCGGACACTGAAAAGATCACCATTGCATCCTTAAACATGTCTACCTCCGTGCACTGCTGGTGGGAAAACCTCTCAACAAAGATGGAGGAAAGTGGAGACCCCATCAAAACATGGGATAAATTCGTCGAACAAATCCGAAAGGAATTTTACCTGCCCAAATACCTCGAGCAACAGTATAGGAAGTGGCAGCAGCTAAGGCAATGGAAAGACCAATCAGTACACAGTTACATTGATGAGTTCTATCGACTTATGGCAAGAATTCGCATCCAAGAAGAGGAGAAATTGCTAGTTTTGAAGTACGTTAGTATATTGTCCCAGTACATCCAGTAGGAGATGGAATTTATGACTGTCAATACACTTGCGGATGCTTTCCACTATGCCAACAAACTTGAAACCAAGCAGAAAGGAAAAACACGTTTCACGAGAAAGCTGACATCAAGATGACCACCCGACAAGAAGGAACTAGCCGACTTTGACAAGTCAAAGTCCTCTCAGCCGACACCGCCAAAGCCAGATCATGGAAATAATCCTCTTCACAAGAGGGAACGAAGAAAACAACTGTCGACCGAAAAATGGTGTGATTACCATCACTCAATTTGGCATGATACAAATGAATGCAAAGCTCGCAATACATTTCTGATGAAAGTGTCCACCTCCGATGCATTCAACAAGACGGTGGAAGAATCGAATCCAGATGGGATGACCCTTTTGACCTTGACAACTTGATTAACCTCGACTATTGTCGATGAGGAGGAACGAGAGCGGCTATTCCATACATGGATATCGGTCCAGAGCAATCCATTGCATCTGATTGTGGACAACTGCAGCCAAAATAAATTCTTTTCTGAAGAGCTTGTGAACAAACTAGGTCTTGTTACCACTCTACATCCTCAGCCTTACAACATAGGTTGGATGAAGGATGGACAAGAACTACGGATCACTCAATAATGAAAACTCACCTACTTCATAAAACATTTTGAAGATGAAGTACTCTATGATGTGGCACCACTCTCCATAGCCGATGCCCTGTTTGGGAAACCTTACCTCTAGGATAGACATGGAATTTATCAGTCATGGACTCAAAAGGTGAATGTCGGAATCCAAAATCGATGGTTCAGCATACCAGAGTGTCAACCTACACTGACAATTGCATTGATATCTTCCAAATAGACAAAGATGCTCATTAATCATGCTCACAAGTTCGCATTAATCATGATCAAGCTGCAACATTTTAAAAATATTGTAGCAAGAAGTTGAGTCACGAACCAATGCACTTCTCGACAAAAGCAGCAAGGTGATCATATTCTCTATAAGTACCAGAACCTCTTTCAAGCTCTGGATGGAGTACCTCAGCATTGCTAGGTAAAACAGTCCATTTAACTTGTTCCTGGTTCTTCTTTGCCTAATGCATCTGTTTACAGAAGATCCATTCTTGAAAATGAAGAGACTCGCAGACAAATCCAAGAATTAATTGACAAAGGTCATATCCAAACCAGCTCCTCTCCTTGTAGAAGTCCAGTCATCCTAGTTCTGAAGAAAGACAGGACTTGGTGCATGTGCATTGACTATAGAGCTCTCAACAAAATATCTGTGAATAATCGATACCCTCTGCCGCAGATAGACAATCTTATCGACTATCTGAAAGGTGCTAAATTCTTTACTGGTCTCGACCTAAGGTCAGGATACAATCAGATTCCAATCGAGCACTGAGATGTGTGGAAAATTGCTTTCAAGACCAAGGAAGGATTGTTTGAATGGTTATTCATGCCTTTCAGCTTAACCAACGCACCTGCACCACACCTGCGACCTTCAAGCTACATATGGATAACCTTCTCTGAACTTTCTTCGGCAAATGGGTTATTGTCTATCTTGACGACATATTGATTTTTAGTCAATCATGGGAAGAACATGTCGAACATCTTTGGCAATTCATTGACACTCTCCAGCAACATCGGCTCTAACTGAACATGGACAAGTGCTATTTTGCGATGACCAACATCAAATATTTGGGGTATGTAATTTACTAGGCTGGCATTCATGTCGATCCAGACAAAGTACAGATCCTCAAAGATTGGCCAATTCCTAGAAGCTTTCAAGAACTAAGAAGTTTTCTTGGTTTGGTGAATTTCTATCGACGATTCATGCACAGCTTCGGCCACATAACCTGGCCCGTGAATCAGTCGATGAAGGGAAACCGGAAAACTATCTTTCAATGGACAGAAACACATCAAGCAACTTTTTAACAACTCAAACATAGGCTCTGCACTGCACCAGTACTTGTCTTACCTGATTTGCATCAACCTTTTGAGATTGAGACGGACGCATCGAAATATGCCTTAGGCGCAGTGATCACTTAGTCTAGTCATCCAGTCTCTTTTCATTCCAAGACTTTTAACGACACAGTTAGAAGATACCCGATGTACGAAGAAGAATTGTATGCCATTGTGCAAGCTCTCAGGAAATGGAGGCATTACATCCTTTGTAAGGAAACGGTCATTCTCACTGATCATAAGCCTCTACAGTTCACTCCGACATAATCAAAGTTGTAGACAAACCAACAAATCAAGTGGATTAATTACCTACAACAATTCCAGTTGGTGATTAAGTATCGAAAAGGAAAGGCTAACGTCGCTGTAGATTGCCTCAGTCGACCACCCATTACTCTCCTTTTGACAGTGATGAGTATGTGTTAACGCAATTTCTATAGACACGGGTTCACTTTGCACTGTTGCCAACAAACCATCAACCCAAAGTCCCTTATACACCAGCCCGAAAAGGTGTAACCCTTCACAAAAACACTTGCAGAGCAAGTACAGTCTCACCCGAGATGGATAAGGGGGCTACTGGAACCAAGTTTCCGCAGTGAAGTTGACGATATGCTTTCAACACCCTTGCAACAACCAGAGATTATAATATTCGCAGGATGCTATTAACTTGTCATTCACACTTTAAGGTATTCGCAGATTTCAACAACCATTCAGAATAACATATTCGACATACTTATTCAAATTAACATTACTTCTTACACCTACAACATATTCACATCAATATAAAACATTCACATAACATATTTCACATTCATCATCGCATCATTGCATAAGAATAAAGACAGAGATTACACCATAACCGAACATCTTCATTCATTCCCCAACCCCGTGGAATGATCCTCACAGAAACTGTCAATACACCATGTTGCGGATACAAAACAAACTTGAAAGATAGGATCAACTATCCCAAACTCTATTTCCCTTAGGCTTACAATTCTACTCTATTTATATGCTTCTATTTGATTAGAAAATGGTCCACACGACTTACTTAACTAATCTAACAATTCTTGTACTTCCACAAATGTCTCTAATGGTCCTTCTTTCGCAGAATGACCCTTTCGCACCTATCGGCTTCCGCACTTCATGCGGATCTATCCCATTCCAACAATATGCAAGGATATGACAGGACCACCTGGAAATAGTGGTATGAGGACGAAAATGACTTATCAGTAGTCTACCAGCAGTTACACAGTAACAAGTCATCAACCTCAGACTTCGACTACTTCCTAAAAGACACCTTACTATACAAGCTTGGACAACTTTGTGTACCGATTGGTGAGCGACAACAATAACTCATTTGGGATGCGCACTATAGCAGGACTGTAGGACACTTCGGAGTAGCGAAGACACTTTCTATTCTGGAAAAGTTTTTCTTTTGGACTACACTTAAACATGATGTCAACAAGTACATTCGATCATGTGTGGTTTGCACCATTTCTAAGACACCTAATCGACGATAGGGATTGTATACACCTATACCACTGCCTAGTCGACCATGGCAATCTATTTATATGGACTACTTGACGGGTTATCCTACTACTAAACATCAGCATGATGCGATATTAGTAGTAGTCGACCGATTTTCCAAGATGGCCATTCTCATACCATGTAAAAAGACCACGACAGCGCAGCAAACTGCTCAGCTCTTCTTTACACATGTTTGGAAACACTTTGGTTTACACACAACCATCATTTCCGATCAAGATGCCAGATTCATCAACATATTTTTGAAGACCCTATGGAAACATCTAGACACATGACTCTCATTGTCGAGAGCTTTCCATCCTCAGACTGATGGACAGACAGAAGTTGTGAATCGCTTGGACGTAGTACAACTGCTTTGTATGTACAACCACCAGCATCGACGCACATGGGATGATAGTCTTCCATACATGTAACACAACTACAATCGTGCTCATCACAACTATATAGTCAAGAGTCCCTTTGAAGTCTATTATAGATTTAAACCGTCAGCTCCTATCGACTTGATCAGCTCCTCGACATAGCCAAACTCCAACATAGACCACATCCACCGAGAAGTTGATAAAGCAGTCAAGTTTCGAGAACAGATTTGCAAAATCTAGAAGCAAGCTCAGGAAATGTTGCACAAAGAAAATGAGAAAGATAAGGCCCGACACGACAAGCATCGTATTCCTCATAGATTCAGAATTGGGGATAAGGTCTGGCTACATCTTAAGAAGGAGCGCTTCACTGGTCCTTTCGAGAAACTCAAGCCTTTGCGATATGTGTTATGGAGAAAAATTCCTATGGCTTGGGGTAGACCACAATAGATAGCTGACTACCAGAAAATAACTCAATTCCCAATGCAACGCTATATAAATGATAATGCTAAGATAATGGAGAAAAGACCAACCTTCAACTGGATGTCCGAAGTAGATCCATGTTGAGCTTTCAACCTCTACACTTGAACCTGTAGATTAGTCTAAACAACAAGTACAAGCAAGTGCATATAATATGTGAAAGACATTAGCATAATCAATAGCATGATCCATGATATCATAAGAAAATATATCCGAATGTAATTTAACAATATTCACAATATCAATTGGACGAGAAAATGAGTATTTCCATTAATAAATAACAAGAAGTACAATGATACAATCTCTTGCCAGCAACCAATCTGAACCAAGAACTGGGTCTCTCCACTTGTGCCTCCACCACTTCAATCCCCCATGTAATGGAAAACTCAAACTATGAAAGGAGTTTGGTAGGTGAGCATAAGGAGTTCACAACAACAAGGATCAATGAGTGTAGACTCAAGTCACGGGAAAAATCCACTAGAGTTATCTTGCTCTCTCTTTGTCCTCCCTTCCATACACCATAAGATCTCAATATATAGCCTTCCCAAGGTAAGTGAAAGGTCGAATCGAATCGTTTTGGGGTATATGGAGGGCCAAAGGTCACCCTAATATTGCTTTTTGGGAGTAAAAAGTAATTTTCTATTGGTTTTTACCATTTTACTTGGCATCCACGGGCTATAGTGGAATAGCCTGCGTGTACGCTGGCCATAGTGGAACAACTAGCTTATAGGAACAAATAATAGGGATTTGTGTGTTCTTAGAGGGAAAATGATAGATCTGAGTCAATAAAATGGATCCTGAAGGCCAATCAATGTTGATGCTCACAAGGTGAAAATTTACGCTGTACCAGATGCCCCCTAATGTCTGGGGCCATAGAAGGTACTACGATGGATGAAATACATTACAAATCTCAGAAGTGGAGTGATGGAGGCACAAATGGAGAGAGTAGCTCACTCGTCAGAATACACTAATATCTTTGAATACATGTCGGTACAATACAACAATCTGATACAATGGCTATGATAGGAAATATATAGTGAGTACATGTCATAGGTGGTCATAGCCATGACCCGTATAGTAAGATATGGTCTGCTGTTGAAAGGAAACAACTGGTTCAATATTGGAGGTACAAATTGCTGATGTAGGAGAAATAAGCTCTCATGAGTACAGTCACAATCAAGAGCAGCATATTGAATGCGACTAACGTCTGGGGTCTCCTACACAAATCGCCTACGATGCAAGTCCCATCAAGTGAATGAAGGTGTCGAGGTCAAACCTGATGTGACATCGTCTGATTACCGGTCAATGATGTATATCATTAACAGACGTGAGACAACCCACCAATAATGAAAATGGGCATCAAGGCACAGAGTACAATCATGAGAGTGTGAATAGATGTGTTGAGGTCAAACAATAAGATGAATCCATTGATCAGGGGACATTGATGTATTCCCAAAACTGTCGATGGCGAGAGAACCTACCACTAATGACTGCAAGCCTCAAGGTACTCAATCGACTCTAAGTCTCAATTCCAAAATAAATGAGTTGAAGTCGATGGAATGGAACTTGATTGAAGGAGGGCATTAAGGCATCCCCCATCAACCAGTAGGAGGTAACATCTACGCTGAAAGATTTGGAAGAATTCGGATGAAAATACTCACTCAATAAGGATGGAAACCATGCAATAGTCAAGAGATATGAGGAGTGTCCGACTCTGGTTTCAAGACTTCCTTTGAACAAGAGCATGAGTAGATGGATAGACTCAAGTAACATAAACTCGTAATAACATTGTGCGATGCAGGAGGCATCAACAAAAGGATTCATAGTGACTGGAAGCTTAACCAGTCGGTGGATTGAAACTGAGAAATGAGTACTTCTCGTAAGGTCTTACTATAGTCCCGAATCATAATGGATGGAGTGGAATGAATGCTCTATTCAAAGGAGACACAACAACTTCCAACAAAAAGAAGTAGATATTCTTCCGTTTGGCTTTTTGGAATATTTGATTTTTTTGGTCTTTTTCATATTTGGAAATATTGAAAAAGAATAAAATTTCTTATAGTACAACAAGTGAGGGAACAAGTGTCTAATAGAAAGCAGACTAGTCCCAAGTAGTGGAACATACCTATGATTGATGAAAGGAAGCATGTGCGGGGTGTGGACACTCACAGGGGGGGGTGTTCCCTCAAGGTCAAAAGGTCATCAAATTGCGAAAGGCAAATGAAAGCTCTGCAGGGCTCGACAAGGAAAGTGCTCAGGCACCAAGATAACAATTGAGTAAGCAGGAGCTGACACAAGGCTCAAGCGGCAAGCAGGATGATGCAATGCAATCACAAATTGGTACAAATGGGGGGAGTCCTTATGAGAGATGGCTAGCATAAGACAAAGTAGAGTATGAGTCTTTATCACAAAGTCATGGCATAACTACAAAGGACTCTCGATCCTAAGGAAAAACAATGGCATGGGCACCAAGAGGCATAAAAAAGGGTTCTAACTAGGGCATGCATGTTCGGACAAGCCCTACTGCTAAATAACAACACTTCTAAAACAATGTGAAGGCTCCATTTCGGTTACAAAGCAGGGTCGCACCTAGGGTTAATGACAAATGGTCAAAGGTCAAATCCAAAATCCAAGTGAAATATATGATGGGTGTGAAATATACCTTCCGTAGGCGTGAAACGGTAAAAAAATCAACTCTGATTGGAAAAAACTGTTCAAAGTGGTACTCCAAGACATTACATTAGTCCGAAACATCTTAAAATGGTGAAAACTATAGAAAAGTGGGTTTGCAAAACTATAAATAGTAAAAATAAATTACTATTTATGAATTCATTTTCATTTTCACCCAACTAGTAGTTTTGGTTAGTTTTCACCTCCAAAGTTCAGTTGTTGATTATGGAAGTTGTGGGTGTCCATTTCGTGAACCATCTGGAGCAGGTTAGTCATCTCATCTCCCTCTTTCATTTAGTAGCTTTTATTTCAGTTTTTATTGGTCCATTATTTCTATTTGGCAAGCCCTACTTCTCCACGGCATTGTACGCGGGCTATAGCCCTGCGGATCGCAGGTAGGGCCTGCTACCCACGGTCAATGCATGCGTTGACCGTAGGTAGATGTCCCTGTCTACTCAATATATTGCGAGTACGGACATGAGGTTGGTTGTTTAAATGTTAAGGGATAAAAAAAATTTGTTTCTTCCTCCAGGATGGTTCTATAGTGGAGGGAAAGAGAGCATGATGTTGTGGATGAGATGGTTCGCCGAGATTTTCCCACACAGCAAGCACTACAAGCATGTGGCCTTTATAAATTATGGAGCATTGGGGGTTTGAGGGCCCAAAACCAATTGATCCGTCGGTTGATAGACTACTGGGATGTAGATGCACAGAACTTTAACATGGAACGCCAAACACTCTCCTTAGAGGTGCATGACATATATTTCATCGCAGGGTTTTCCTGTCGAGGGGAGGTAGCTAGTCTTTGATCTTGCACTGTAGGTGGTGGGATCACCATTCCCCACTACATAGAGCATTAATGTCCTCCCCAAACCCAAAAGGTTGGCATTCAGGTACCCTTTGGAGCCATAGTCAGTTTGAGCATGAAGATCATAGTGTCCACTCTCGTCAAGATTACAAGTTCAACAGCTTTACACCAGGCTTCAAGGCCGGTGATGTTCTACACCCCAGAGTGCATGTGGCCCATAGTATATGACTGGTGCAAAATTTTAATGGTGTCTATGAAGACCTAATTAATGGAGTGCAGGAATGGGAAGGAAAAGAACTTCAGGTATGGCAGTATTCTATGCATCTTTTTCTTTGACGGAGTTCCAGGGCTCAGTCCAAGGGTTGAAGTTCCTCCTCATAGTCTCTGTGACCTAGGAATCACTGTATAGAGATGCGTTCTTCCACTGGTAGGATCGATAGGTCATAGTCATTGATGACTACCCATATGCAGGGATAAAATTATGTGGCGATCACAACATGCCACTTCCTCTAGAGGCCTCATTTGGAGACATTGGTATGTTACTCTTTTTATGTTTTGTATATTAATTTTTTGGGATTTTTTATTATATATGAAAATGCAAAAATATTTGTGGTGTAGTATCATATATTAACATTCTACTGTTTGATTTCAGATACTGGTCCGTGGAGACCAGAGTGATTCCCAAGACATCATCGATGGGAAAGGGGTGGAGAGGTAGCTGGCGCTACATTAGAGTGCACATTAGAGACTGTACGGGTCAACCTATCCCATATGACCAATAGGGTACCCATGATTGAGGTGGAGCATCTACCAGAGGTGATGCAACGACATGTTGTGGGAGTACCGGGCACTTGGGTGTGACTACTGCGGTGCATAGCCCAAGAAGTTCACTACTATTACCAGACACATCCTGCCGAGGAAGCTAGGACTCCTCCTAGAGCTTAGATATCTCAGAGTCCCATATTTTGTATCGTTTATGTATATTTTTGAGAGCTACGGGCTCTAGTTTTGTACTATGACACTACCTTTTTGGACATGTTATTTATAAAAGCTATGATTCTATGGTTCTACTATACGTGTATGTACAAATGTGTGAATGAATGTTTATTTGTGTTCTTCTTTATTGATGAGACAAATGCCAATCTAGGACAAAATTAGCATATGCATATGATACATGATTAAAACATCTTGGAACATGAATGGATGTAATGGAAACAAAATGATGCTCCAAGTGTCTTACCCTTAAGAACCTCCGTATTAATGTAGGGTCCCTCACGCGATACCAGCCATTCAATTGAGACACAACTAATTGTGAATCCAGGTGGACTTCTAAAGACTGGATGCCATACGAAATGGCATCCCGAAGTAGCTCAACTACGGCACTTTACTCAGCCACAGTGTTGGATGTAGGACCAAGACAGGTACCTCCTGAAGACACAATCTGACAGTCCGGTGAATAAATAACCCACGCAGCAGAAGTGAGTCCCTGCGTATGACAACTAGCACCATTCGCGAATCCTAAGAAAATAGGAGATTCTGCTGACATCTGTCAACCAAACGGAGGCAAATTAATAGATCGGAAATACCAAAAGAAACCTAAACTATGTACAGAAGAAACTATACAATAGTATACAAAAGTATTAGCTCAAGTGTAATACCGCTTGAGGTAGAGCTCATTTCTAGGCTCCTTCAAGGCGTTCCCCTCATAATCTTCCAATTCATAGGCTCCTTTCTCAAGGACACGCCTCATTATGTAAGGACCATGCCACATTGGGTTAAACTTGCCTGCCCCTAAGGAGTCCTTGGCTTGGTCATATAAGAGGACCAAGTCACCTTCAACATACTGCCAGGGATGGACAAACCTATAGTATTGAGCCTTGACAAGACCTTTGTTGGCATCTATAGCCACAGTGGCATCTCGATGTTGCTCGTCAAGCTGATCAAGGTGGACCAAACGCTGCTCAACATCGGAAGTATCAGGCATGAGCTCTATGGCTTGTTTTAATGAAGGGATATTGCATTCAATCGATAATATAGACACCACACTGTGCACTAGCTGAAACGGTGAGAAACCGGTGGTAGTCTCAACTGCGGTCCGATATTCCCACAAAGTAGGATATAACATTATGTGCGAGTTTATCTTGCTTTGCTCGATGGTACATTGGAGAATAGTCTTCAAGGACTTATTGACTGTCTCAACCTGACCATTTGCTTGGGGGTAGTACGAAGATGAATGATCTTGATGAGACCCAAGCTTGAGTGACAAATATACCATCATTTTGTTCTAAAAGTCACTGCCATGGTCAGTGACAATCACTTTCAGAATACTGAACCAAGCGATAATTTGATTCAACATGAAGTGGGATGTTGTAGCACCATTGACTTTTATGATAGGCATGGGTTCAGCCCATTTGGAAAAGTAGTCCACGAGCCACAATGATATGCTGATTCCCACTAGCTAAAGCTGGTTTGCAATCCATGAAATCCACCCCGCACTTGGTGAATGGACTGATGATGACAACCTGATGAATGGGCGCTGGATGCGAGTGTATATTTAGAGAAAACACCTGGAAAGGGTGATATCTCTTCACAACGTTCATACAATCTTTAAAGATCGAAGGCCAGAAGTAACCTGCTCGCATGATGCGTTGGGCTATCACAAGCCCGGATAAGTGACCACCACACGCCCCGCTATGGCAGTCATTCAACACTAACTCCACTTCTTCATGAGTCAAACAATGACAGAGGATAAAATCCTTTCCTCGACGATACAAAGTGTCACCAATGATGACATAATATTTAGCTTGGTGTCTCACATGTCACCCTTCATCCAGTGAATACTGCGAAGGGAACTTCAAAGTTTGGAGATATATGATGATATCCCCATGCCAAGGGTCCACTGACGAGATAAGAAACAAATGCTCATCCACAAAGGAATCCTCATGGGAGATGTCCTCATCAATTCATGGAAATTATGACATGAGCTCAGCAAAAACCAAGGATTTCACCAACTTCGCCGAAGCAAAATCGAGATCAAACTCCTGAATAATAACAATCCATTTATTGTACTTCCCCCCTATTAGACGTCATGATAGCACAAACTGAAACAAATTGATATTTTCTATAACCGTGGTTTTCCTAATCATGATGTAATGTCTTAACCATTGGACTACATGAAGAGTCGCAAGTGACAACTTCTCCACATGAGTGTATCTTAGCTCAACACCTACTAAATTTTGACTAAGATAATAGATGACATGCTCTTGGAGTGCATCATCTACCTGAACTAAGACCATGCCAATCGTCTCAAGAGATGTGACCACATAAAGCAAGAAATCTCTAGAAAAGTGGGGTCGACTAAGTAGAGGGGATGATACCAAAGCTTTGTTTAAAGCATTGAAATACTGTTGGGCTCACTCATCCCAGATAAATGGTGTGTCCTTCTTCAACAGGTAGGCGAAACCTTTTGTAGGACTAGCATAATTCACTACAAAACGTCGTAGAAAAGTGGCTCTCCCTTGAAGGCTCTGAAGTTGAATTAGGTTACGTAGGGGAGGCAACCAAAGTATAGCCTCAACCTTCAGTGGATTGACTCTAATACCCTCTTGTGAAACTTTGAACCCTAATAGGCGAACCGTTCTCATGGAAAAGATGCACTTATTGGGATTTAAACGAATCTTATAACATCGGTATCTTTCGAAAATAAGGTGAAGGTGCTTCGGGTGGTCCACTCTCTTACGAGAATGACTAGCAAGATCGTCTAGGTAAGCCTCCACTATACGGTTGAGGTCATGAAAAGCATAGGTCATAGCACGTTGAACATAGCTCCGACATTTTTAATTTCGAAGTGCATTTTTTGGTACTCAAATGTAACCCAAGGACATATGAAATCCATTTTATGTTGGTCCTTAGGCTTTATCTAGATCTGATTATATCCATAGAAACCGTCCATAAACAAAAAAACTTCGCTCCCCACACACACATCCAAAATTTGATCTATGAATGGTGTGGGAAAGTTGTCTTTTGGACATGCACAATTAAGATCTCTAAAGTCCGTGCATAAATGGATGGTTCCTTGCTTCTGATTTACAGGAACAAGATTTGACACCCATTCAGTAAGAGGAATCAAGTAGATGAAACCAACTTTAAGGAGTTTCTCCACCTCTGCCTTAATTGCAGCTACCTTCCTAGGATTCACAGCATGAAGTCGTTTCCGAATCGGCTTAGCATTGGGATATGTCTTAATCTCGTGTTCAACACTACTAGGGTCTATTCCTAGCATCTTCTCATATGACCAAGTGAAAACATCCCGATATTCTTTGAATAGTTCGATGTATATATAGATCTCCTTGGGAGAACAATCAACACCAAAATAAACATTCTCTATCTTTCTGTGCGTGTGAGAGATGTTTATCAAAATGGTTGGGGAGATATTGGCCATATTCCCCTCCACCTAAATCCCATGTGAATCCGAAGGAGCAATAGGGTGACCAACCTTCTCTACAAGAGTTGTTCTAAACTCTTCTTGTTCAATGAGATCAAAGTTAGGGAGAAAATAAGAGCGGTTATGCAAATCTTCAGAAGGCCTCTCACTAACACACATGGCATCAATGATGGTTTCATCCAAAGGAAAAGTACCATCAAGACAATCATGTGAGCAAGAAGAGTCAGTTTCCCATGCCGACAGCATAACGGGATCTTCCTCTTCTATCCATGAAGAGGGGGGATCGAGCTCTGCAGTGGCCTGTTGAATTTCACAGCAAGCAAGCTTAGGTACAGATAACAGCATAGCCATTCCAACATGTGAAATGTCTCCAGAGGATGTACTCATGGATGGTACAGTCCATGAATCATCAAAATATGAGGTCCAAAAAGGTACATTATTCAATGAGGGAGAAGCGCTATCGGAGATGGTTCCAATAAAAGCAATTGGTGCAACAAAGCCGAGTGATCCCATCAAGGATGGATACAATCCTACACCAATGTTCCCAGTTGTTGGCTAAGAATCTGTAATCTGGGGAACAACACTCCCCAACGATGCTACGGAATTAGAACTAGGGAATTCTAGCTGATCGATCGTCACGATTCTACCTTCATGAGGAAAGTAGATAACTCTAAATACAGAGGATATGATCGCTTTCATTGCATAGATCCAATTCCTTCCCAGAAAGAGGTTGTAGTCAATGGGAACATCAACCACCTCTACTTCAATAGGCATGGATTTCCCACCAAAGTGGACCTCATGGGAAGGGATAATACCATGCAGCCTAAAAGGATGATCATCAAACGCAATAAGCATGGTCATAGATTTAGACAGGGGAGGAGAGCCAAGAGCCTTCTAACAATCCAAAGACATTACTGAGGTGGAAGCACCTTCGTCAAGCACCGTGCATTTACCAAACATATCCAAGCACCTAAGATGGATTTGAAAAGCTGCATCGCAAGGTAAGCGAGGCTGAACATCAGTAGTGTCGAATTTAATGATGCTAGGACTATTCTCATCCTGAACTCCTAAAGCAGATAAAAGGGCATGTCACTATGAAGGACATGCCTGTAACACCTCAAGATCCGACATGGCACATAGAGTTTGGCCCAAATATTCTACAATGGAGTAGTTCTGGGTGGCTTAGGCATTGGGATTGGAGGAGGCTCATTCCCCATATTCGGTTGTGGTGCACCATAATCGCGTTGTCAAGTAGCAACACTAACTTGAGATTGGACCATGTTCACACATCCAAATCCCCTGACATGAGAAGAAGACGTTGCAGTTTCATTAGTCCCATAGCCAGTAGCGGGAGCATTCGAAGCCATATTCTGATGATGTGGAAGGGGGTCTTTCAACATAGGTGGGCTCTGTGCAAGAGGCTTTGATGCTTCCTCAATTCGCAAGTGAGTTAGGTGATCCTCCCCACAAAGTTTGCAAGGGAATTTCACTTTACATCTTGGCTTATGGTCCCCACCAGTATTTCCACCATCCCGAGGAGGGTTGTTGTTCTCTTTCCTAGGAGTGTTTTGATTACTTCCATTATTTGAATTATTCCCACAATTATGGTTGTTTCTCCCCTTATTTTTTACACCAGGTTGCTGGTTACCTAATGGGTTTGTCATCTGTATAGAATGAACATCGGAGGACTGGGTAGGAGTTCAAGAGGCATGAGCCTGTTTGGGGGTAGACTAGATAATAGACAAATTTTTCATTTGATTGGTAACCAAGTCTACAGGTCAAGTACTTGTGAATCCCACAATTCCATCATCATGTGGTCCAGGAACGGTCTGGGCTTCATGTCGTGAACATGGTGCGTCAGGGATAATATCATATAGGATGTTCGATTGAGCGTAGAGTAAATCTAGCTATTGGGATTTGAATATAGCTTGTTCCTTTGTCGTAATGCTGGACACAGAAACATCCTTAGATATGTATGGGAGCAAAGACTTGAGGAACCATGCCAACAGGAATTTTGGAGGAATGTTGGTTTTCACTAACCTCTTCCGTCGACACTACTCCTGAATATGATCGGATATGCGCATGGCCTTCTTCTAGCGGAAGGTAGATAAAATCTCAGTGCTAGTATCGTAGCGAACCAACAACTGAAAGTGATCTAAGAAAACAAAAGATATCACATTAGAAACTCGACATACCACTTCGCGACTTCCCCCGTGAGGGTGCATTGAAATAGTTTCAGACAGATAGAGTCATGATTTAATGAATTCGAGGAGCACCAAAGGTGAAAAGTTGTAACATGATCACCTGGATCCTCACCACTCTTCCCTTCGAACTTCATAATGTCAAAAGGGAGCTCGTTAGGGACTGGAGTCCAAGAAGGATCATGACACACCGAATCATTCGTAAGCTTCAAAATATCTGGTAGATTCAATCGAGCAAGAAATGGGAGCTATCGCTATGAAGATGGATTGAAGACTCCCACAAGAGGATGACTTTGCGGGCCGTAAGGATGATATGAACCATGACCATGACCATAGGGCTGATAACCAACCCCACCCTAACCCTAATAAGAGAATGAAGGTACATATGAATTATAAGAACCATAATTAGGACGGTTGTAATAAGGGCCATAAGTGGATGCATTATAAGAAGGATTGCCACCATACTGATGGGGCATATAAATGCTCATTGTAGTAGGAGAATTCGAGTAATGACCATAATTATAAGGTATGTTTCCACCCCTAGCGTTAGGAATGTTCCCACCCCCAGTGTTGGGAATGTACCCACCTCCAGTGTTGGGAATGTACCCACCCCAAGTGTTGGGAATGTGTCCACTCCAAGTGTAGGTATGTGCCCTCCTCTCGTGTTCGGAATATGCACACCCCCAGGGTTGGGAATGTTCCCACCCCTAGTGTGAGGAATGGTCCCACCCCCAGTGTTGGGAATGTTCCCACCCCTAGCGTTAAGAGGGACATGTTGGTTAGTAGTTGTGGTCGTAGTCACAAGTATATGTGTAGCA
Organism: Larix kaempferi; assembly: GCA_027924585.1. Lineage (NCBI taxonomy): Eukaryota > Viridiplantae > Streptophyta > Pinopsida > Pinales > Pinaceae > Larix > Larix kaempferi. The sequence goes on from BSBM01001065.1 coordinate 6,470,409, forward strand.
ACATACGTGTTAGGTTGTGTAACGTGAGCTGTGTTATGTGAAGTGTTCCCACTAAAATGAGGGAAAGTCCTAGGACGTGGTCCTCCCCCAACAGCTGTAGAGGCTAAAGGGACATGACCATACATAAATTGAGATGGAGCAGAAAAGGTCGTGCTGCCCCCAGGCAGAGAAGTAGTGGATGTGCCACCCCCGGAGGGAGCAGAATGGGTGGCACCGCCCCCGAAGGGAGTAGTGCCGTAACTCCATGGCTAGTATTAGCTTGACTACCTGACAAAGCGGATGTAACTTTCGAATTAAGGCTAGGAATACCAATTGAAGAAGGATTAGTGGTCAAAGGGTTCGTGGTGTCATTGAGATCCGACATCCCATATAGGAAACCATGTGTGTGTGGAACATAAAATGGGTTTGACTCTGGGGGTGTGTCTAGCCCATAATTTGATAAAGTAGCGTCTGGGGGTGATCCTTCCCCTCCAAGTTCCTTAGGATTGGAAGGAATGGTATTTCCATCGACATCCACCGACGGAGTCATGGGAATTCTTCCTAGTGTGCCAAATGTGGAAGTCATAATGTACTTGTGAAGTTCGTCATAAGTATCAAAAGTATCGACGGAGAGGTGGACCTCGCTCTACGATAACTCCAAATAAACAAAACACCTCCTAATGGCCAACTATCAATCAAAGAGCACACACTTAAAGAAACTACAACCAAATGCACACAAACATGAATGGCTCAAGGGAACTCCCGACACTACAGGCGATATGTCTCGCCTAAGATAGGCTTGAGACTCCCAAACTATAACCGAAGGTAATAGAATCATTTATAAGGGTTCAAAGACTTCACTGCGTGCACAGGGTCAAATCCCTATACAATAGGAAACTGTGTTGTCCAACCCCTATCTGACTCAGGATATGCACAACATAACCACTGCAAGCACCCTATGTGATACCTAGGTAAAGCAACTAAGGTCACCACAATATAACCAATGCTTAGGGGGACAGTCACAGGTGGGATCTTTCGTATGGGCAGGGCAGCTAAGCTCAAAACTCAAGAGGGTCAAATCCCCCTAGAGTCCCCATACATGAACAAATCCTGGAAGTATATCCCACGTTTAGCTAGTATTGGAGGGATATCTCCACAACCAACCTCCCATGACCTCGTGCTTAAATCTAGTATGAGTAGAGCTTCCTAAGAACACTGAGGTATATTATGGGTTTCACCACTCCCTTGTCCGACACATAATGTTGGTTTAATAGTCTTGGATTGTTAACTCATAACGATATATTCCAAGAATCTAAACCTAAGCCAGTTGGTGCACCCTATAAAATAAAAATTGTTTCTAATCAATTTTAAGATTAAGAATTGATTTTAATGGTTGTAATTACTCAAAGCATATGGCCGTGAAACTAATGATATATAAGACTCAATGGTATGCACAACCAAAAAAACACATACTCAACTAATCAATAAAAGAGCATGCCACTAATATGACAATCAATCCAATGATTCAAAATAAAATGCAATCTCTTTAATGTTTCAATGCACAAGCAAGTCCTAGATGAAATCTCAAGCACTCAGATGCAAAATGCAGTACATAAATCAAACATTTTTCTATTTCTCTTATAAATGCAAGGAAAATTCAAAACAATTGTTTTTGTATCTTTTCAATATAATGAAATGAAAAAATGCAAGCATAATCTAACTATTCAGCAAAGAAATACAAAGGATATCAAATAGACAACCCAACTGTGAAATTAAGCACATCAGATCTAATGAACAAGTAAATCAATTACAATAGATGAAACTCAAAAAATATGTGTAAAACTTTGCAAAAGGCTTGCAGCAGTGCTCTATTGAACTCAGAATGGTAGAATACAATAAAATACAGTAACAATGACTGAGCAATTCGAATTAACCAAGGAGGTCATTTGAATATACTCCATGGAATAACTTGGATCCAACTAGGTGCCCTCATCATTAGATCAATGGAGTCATCAATGCACAAGTAACAGTCAAATAGGTGTCAAACTGAGTCTAACTGAGTGTGGTAAGTGTAACTGGAACATGTAGGCACTAACTGAATGAAGGAGGCTCAGTGGAGGGTGCATGAGGAGCTAACTGGAGTCAGAATAGGCAGTCTAGTCTCACTGGGGTTCCAACGAGGTGATACAATCAACACGGAGTCAATCTAGCCTTAAATCAAGGAAATAAAACCAACTGACTGAAGTGAATTGAGTGGTAGGTGAAGAAGTGCACCTTTCTCAGGTGGTAGGTGAGAAGTGGGCGCTTTAATGACTAGGAGGGCTAAAACTGGAAGGAAATAAGCTCCCGGGTGCTGGCAAAGTACAGATAAGGTGTTGGAGGCATCAAAATTGTGACTGTGATGCATGAAAATAGCGGGGATGCATGAAAAGTATAAAACTGAATGATGAGTTATGCTAGCACCCCCCCTCAAGCTATACTATGATGTAAAAAATAATAACTGAATAGGGCCCTGCTTACTGAGACCAAAGGTCACCCTGATACAATAATAAAAAAATGCTAGAAATAAATCTAATTGAGGAAAGAGGGAAAACGCAATCTGAATAAAGCCCCTGCTCAAGCTGAACATAGAAGAACCTAATATGTCTCCACCATGATGGCACTCACCCCCAACAGTGAACGGCGGTAAGAGAACTTCTTCTCAGTGAAGCTCTTGGTGAAGATGTCTGCAATTTTCTCGTCGGTAGGGAAATATTGCAAAACAATGGTTCTGTCATGCACAAGCTCTCGGATGTAGTGCATGTCGATATCTATGTGCTTGGACCTCTGTCTCTAAAATGGATCCTTCGAGATCTTTATAGTACTTTGATTTCCACAAAAAATGATAGTCGAAGTAGTACTACAAACATCAAACTCTGACAAAATACCCTACAACCAAACTGCCTGAATGCAAGCATTGACTGCTCCTCGATACTATGCCTCTGCTGACGATAATGGAATGGCCTCCTACTTTTTGCTTGACCAGAAAATAGGCCTAGTTCCAATCATGAAAACATAACCGAAAGTGGAATTCCGATCAATACTATCACCTGCCCAATATGAATCTGTGTACCCAATCAATTCTAGCTCACAATCTGCAGCATAGTGTATGCCAAAGTGTCGAGTACCCTGCACATAGTGTAAGATCTTCTTGGCATCCCGCCAATGGAGCTCATGGGGCTGCTTCATATATCTTGATACAACACTCACGGCATAAGATATATCAGGCCTTGAGTGTGTCAAGTATAGTAGAGAACCGATCAATTGTCGATACAATGTAGAATTTGCAAGCGGTGTAGAATCTTCCTTTTCAAGATTGATTCCTGAGAGGAATGGAAAGGGGGATGCCTTACAATATGACATGTTGAACTTTTTTAATAGGTCTGAAATGTATTTTTTTTTAGATATGGTGATCCCATCAAAATTTTGTGCAATCTCAAGCCCCAAAGATTGTTTTAGCAAGCCCAAATGGCTCATGTCAAAAGCTAGATTTAAAGTAGTCTTTAACTAGTTGATTGAAGCAAGAGTGCTTCCAGTTATTAAGATATCATCAAAATAAAGAACTAAAATCAGCAAATTACCTTCGTTTTTCTATAGGTACACATTTGGATATGACTTGCACCTTCCGAAGTTTTGGGAGAGAAGGAAGGAGTCCATCTTAGTATACCAAGCTCTTGGGGCCTATTTTAAGCCATACAATGACTTCTTCAATCTGCATACTAACTTTGGATCTGATATATATCCTTTTGGATGCTTCATATATATTTATTCTTTTAGATCTCCATGGATAAATGCGCTCTTCAAATCCATATGGTGCACTTCCCAGTGCTTGGATGAGGCAATAGCTAAAACAAGATGGATCGAATCCATCTTTGCAATCGGTGCAAAGGTCTCAGTGTAGTCCACTCTTTGGACTTGGGAGAAACCTTTTGCAACCAACCAAGATTTGTATTTTCAGGTTGAACCATCATCAGCAACCTTTTTGCGGTAGAACCATTTACATTGGACTAATTTCCTCCTAGTTGGAAGAGAAACTAGCTCCAATGTAGCATTCTTTTGAAGAGAACTCTACTCTTCATCCATGGCGGTTTTCCATCTCAGATATCGGTGGGAATGATAATATGATTTAGGATCTGAAATTATCATGAAATAAAATTTCTCAGATAGCAAAGTATCATAGAATGAAAGAGCCATACCTGCTCTCTGAAAGTCTGCTCGAGTCCTCCTTGGATCGGCAGGATTTCCAATGTTTGGGCCAACATAAATGAGTGTATTTTGGGCCCACTTTGGCAAGTTTTGGGGAACATATGGATTATATTCCAAACCTGATATTTCATGTTCATCAATGTTTGATAAAATATCATAAATATTAGAACCAAAAATTTCATCATCTTCTCCAAAATCTTCTTCTTTTGGAGGCGGGAAATCAACAGTTTCTTCCTCGACTAGTTCTAGATTTTGAAGTGGTTCCTCACATCTAACACTACGATCAATGGATATATTTTTGTATCTTATATACATAAGTTTGTATCCTTTTGATTCTTCAGCATATCCCAATAGGATGGATTCAACACTTTTCATATCCAAAGATCTTCTCTTTTTACTCGGAATTCTAGCCCAAGTGGTTGAGCCAAAAACCTTAAAATTGGACACATCAGGTTTGTGACCAGTGTAGGCTTCGAAGGGTGTAACATCGGTCAAAGATGAATGTGTAACTCTATTTTGAATGTATGCATCCACATTCATGGCCTCATCCTAAAGGTTTTTAGCCAAACCATTTGATTCAATCATACAGGTTGCCATCTCTTTCGTTGATCTGTTATTCCTTTCCGCTACACCGTTAATCTGAGGTGTGTAGAGAACTATGTGTTGGATCTGAATGCCACTTTTAGAACAAAATTGCAAAAGATTTTATTTTATATATTCACCTCCATTATCAGATCTAATATATTTTATCTTCCTCTCGGTGGCAGTCTCAACAAAAGCCTTAAAAAACTTGAATTTTTCTAGTACTTCCGACTTGTTTTTGAGAAAGAAAACCCATGTAAATCTGGAGAAGTCGTCGATGAATGTCAAAACATACCTTCATCCATTCATGGATATATGTGGCAGCAGATCGCTGATATCATAATGTATCAGAACAAAAATGCAAGAAGCTCTTCTAGCTTTTCCTTGGTCAAATTTGTGCTCGAGGTGCTTCCCAATGATGCAACCTTTGCATATTCCCTTCGAGGATTTGATCATTGGAAGGCCATCAACCATGGAATTTTTCTATAGCAGCTACAAATATTTATAATTTAGGTGTCCAAACCTCTCATGCCATAGCCTACTAACCTCATTTCCATGAGTCAGAAGAGCGATGGGCTTGTCACGTGGCAGAAAGTGTGAAAATTCATATGCTTTTGAAGCATGATTTGCTTTTCCGACTGCAATAATTTTTCCACTTTGAATATTAGAAATTTCAACTTTGTTAGGGAAGAATACAGCTTTCTTTGGTGAACCAGTTTGTGTCATCTGATAAACAAAAAGAAGATTCAAAGTGAAGGACAGAACATAGAGCACATTGTGAAAACTGCCATGCTCTAAATGAATAGTACATTTTCCCTTTCAAGAGATCTCAGAGTCATCTACCATGTGGATGGAGATGGTGCTGTTGGGATCAAATGATGATAGAGAATATTTATTTTCATCCTTTTGGTTTGAAGCTCCATAATCAATGAGTAGAGTTGAAGGATTCGAAATAGTTTCCATGAGTGCATGACCTCTGTCGGGATGATCATTTTTCTCCTTCTTCCTTGCACCATCAGGAAGGGTTATGTTGTTTTCCTCTAAAAGAAGGGCCATCTAATCTATGGTTTTCTTCATGCATGATCGTTCAGGATGACAACCATTGTTGCAATAAGAACATTTATGTTTATGTTTTCCCTCTTTCCCTTTTTGCTTGTTTCTTGAACCGGATGGCCCATCCGATTGATTTGTCTTCTCTCTTTGCTTGGACGGATCAAAATTTGGCTTCTATTTCTTTTGCTTCCTGTTTCCATTTGTAGATTTGTATCCTCCAACAAATAATGCTTCGTATTTGAAGCATATGGCCCCCATCTGAATGAGTTTATCATGCTCCTTCGTCACGGATTCAATGAAGGCACTTAAGGTAGGCATTTTCTAATTCAGGATTGTGAGCTTTCCTATATTGAAAGTTGAAACAAAAACTGAATAATCTTTTCCAAGTTTTGAAAGAATGCATAGGATCAATTGTTTATCTTCTTTGTCCACTCCACATTGCTTCAATAGCATAACCAAGGTTTTAAACTTAGTGAAGAAGTCATTGATGGTCTCTAAATTTTTCAGGATTGAGGGAAATAACCTCATTCTCTAGAGTTGATAAGATCTCACCTCATCCTGCTTGCCAAAGAGTGTAGAAAGTTTCCCGCATACCTATTTCAGATTAGTCAATCCACTAAGATGGAAAAGAAGATCCTTAGATATTTTGAGACAAAGGAAACCATAAGCTTCATCAATCTTATTGAAATATTTTTCCTTCTCTACTGCTGATGTAGCTTTGACTTATATGCCCATGGTAACTCTGTAGAAACCTTTAGAGCGTAGCAATATCTCCATATCAGCCTTCCATTGAAAATAATTGAAAGGAGTGAGGAGATTTGATGAAGAAGACTCCATCTTTCAAGAGTAGCAAATGTAATAGAACTGTAGAATAACCTCCAGATCACAAGAAAACAAGAACCATAAGGTCAAGCAATCCACCCGTTTCAAGTCACTTCACACCCGACGCAAGACAATCAAGCAAGCTTGAAGATCCAATGATTTGAATCCAGGAATTATGTGGAAGACTCTCGACTTCTGGAGTGGAGTGGAAGAGAAAATTTCAGTAGTAGCGAATGCACAAGAGAGAATGCATGCCGCAACTGTGATATTTTTGAGCAAAAATCACTCGATCTTCATGTAGAACACCTGCAAAAAATAAGGCTTGTCCCTGCCATGGCTCTGATACTATGTGAAATTAAGAACAACATATCTAATGAACAAGTAAATCAATTACAATAGATGAAAATCAGAAAATATGTGTAAAATTGTGCAAAAGGCTTACAACAGTGCTCTATTCAACTCAGAATGGTAGAATACAATACAATACAGTAACAATGACTGAGCAATTCAAATTAATAAGGAAGGTCATTTGAATATACTGCATGGAATAGCTTGGCTCGAACTAGGAGTCCTCATCATTAGATCAATGGAGTCATCAATGCACAAGTAACGGTCAACCAGGTGTCAAACTGAGTCTAACTGAGTGTGGTAGGTGTAACTGGCACATGTAGGCACTAACTGAATGAAGGAGGCTCAGTGGAGGGAACATGAGGAGCTAACTGGAGTTAGAATAGGTAGTCTAGTCTCATTGTGGGTCCAACAGAGTGATATAATCAGTTAGGAGTCAATCTAGCCTTAAATCAAGGAAATAAAACCAACTAACTGAACTGAACTGAGTGGTAGGTGAAGAAGTGCGCCTTTTTCAGGTGGTGGGTGAGAAGTGGGCACCTTACTGTTCGGGTATATAGGGTACTACCAAAGGACCGAACACCAAGAGCAACCACTTGACACAAACAGATCACAGATCAACACACCGATGTTTTGACGTGGTTTAAACCCTCTTGAGGGAAACACTCCCTGGCCCCGGCCAAATAGCTTCTACGGGACAATTTATTATGCAAAGAAAGAAAGTTACAAATGAGCTTCTCATAATCGATCAACTAAACAATGACCCTCCATGCTCTTTAAATAGAGATCATGGACCAATCGGGTGTTAAGCCACGGATCAAGGTTAGGTTTGATCTAAGAGAAGTTGAGCCGTCGGATCACTCTATGTCGGAAACATATCGTGACCGTCGGATTAAGTATTTACAAATGCATACTAATGCATACTAAAGAAACACACTATCCCTAACGGATATATTACACAAATTGATCTTAACTAACTCCTAAGTGTCTAAATATCCTAACATCCCCCCTTAATAACAACTTGGGATAGGATTGAAGGATTTACAAAAGTGACACTATTAGGAGAAGGAAGGAGGCATTAGAGCCTATCCCCCCTTAATGACAAGTTCCTGAACTCCTAACATAGATCGAAGTTTAGAAAACTTCGCTTCTGTAAGAGACTTGGTGAAGATGTCTGCAACTTGATCATCTGTAGGGCAAAAGAGCACTTCGAGAACACGATCATGAACAAGATTTCTGATGAAGTGCATATGTAGCTCAATGTGTTTGCTGCGTTGATGTAGAACTGGATCTTTGGCAAGCTTGATGGCACTTTGATTGTCGCACCAAAGTGGAGTAGGCTGCTGCTGCTCGAATCCAAACTTTGAAAGGATCTGTCGAAGCCATAAAGCTTCCTGACTGGCATTGACGGCTGCTCGATATTCTGCCTCTGCTGAAGAAAGAGCAAGAGCTTGTTGTTTCTTACAAGCCCAAGTAATAGGTCCAGATCCCAGACTGAAAACATAACCTGCAGTAGACTTTCGATCATCAGGATCGCCGGCCCAATCTGAATCAGTGAAACCAACCAACAAAGGTTTCCCCCCTGTACTGTAATGAATCCCAAACTGAACTGTTCCTCGAATATATCGAAGTATTCTTTTAGCTGCTTTCCAGTGACTTCCATGAGGTGTCTGCATATAACGGGCAACTCGACCAAGGGCAAAGGAAAGGTCAGGACGGGAATGAGTCAAGTATAAAAGACTACCAACAAGCTGACGATACAATGTGGCATCTACTTCAGGTGAAGTACAAGTGGCAGAAAGTTTGACTCCAGACTGGAAGGGAGAAGGGGCTGGTTTACAATCTTCCATGTGAAAGCGACGAAGAAGGTCACAAGCATACTTAGACTGAGAAAGAAAGATTCCTTCTTTGGTTTGCAGAACTTGGAGACCAAGAAAATAATGCAAATGTCCTAAGTCTGACATTTCAAAAGTTTGTTTAAGACTGGATTTCACATGGGTTATAAGCTTAGGGTCACTACCAGTAAGAATAAGGTCATCAACATATAGAACAAGTATGATGAGATGGTTTCCTACTTTCTTGGTATAGACATTGGGGTCAGAATGGCATCTAGAAAAACCAGTGTCAAGGAGAAAGTTATCCATTTTGGCATACCAAGCTCTAGGAGCTTGCTTAAGGCCATATAAGGATTTCTTAAGGCGACAGACAAGGCTAGAGTTATTCTGAACATAGCCAGGAGGTTGTTCCATGTAAATTTCCTCCTGTAAATCACCATGTAAGAAGGCAGACTTGACATCCATTTGATGGACTTCCCAGTTGTGTAAGGCTGCAAGGGAAAGAACAAGGCGGATGGAGTTCATTTTGGCGACGGGAGCAAAGGTTTCATTGTAGTCAATCCCTTCAACTTGAGAAAAACCTTTGGCAACTATCCTTGCCTTAAGTCTTTCAACACTTCCATCTGATGCATACTTAGTTTTGTAGACCCATTTACATCTGACAAGTTTTCTTCCTTTTGGAAGAGGTACAAGATCCCAAGTATCGTTCGCCATTAAGGAACGATATTCTTCATCCATGGCTGCATCCCAATCTGGATTCCCTGAAGCTTCTGCAAAAGTTTCTGGATCATGATTCTCGGAAACTTGAGCCAAAAGAGAAGAGGATCGCTGAAACTGAGAACGTGTTCGACGTTGATCTCTAGGATCACCGGCAAGATCACCAGCTGCTTCACATGTTGAACGGACCCATCGAGGAAGCACTTGTGCTGGTGCAACTGGAGGAACATGAGCAGGCGGAGGTGGATTTTCATCCTCACTGTCATCATCAGAAACTGGAGTTGGAAACCTGTCAAGGAAGTTGGAAAAAGAAGAAGAAGGCACAAACGCTGAATCAGGCTCGCAGGCCAAAGATGGCACACTCGACGAGTTAGGCTCGCAGGCCAAGATATTTTCATCAAATTTAACATCTCTTCTAATTATTATAGCATGAGAATGTGGTTGAAGAAGTCTATAACCTTTTACATCTTCAGAATATCCAACAAATATGCACTTTTCACTTTTAGGCTGCAATGCTTTCCGTTTTTCATCCGGAATGTGAGCCCATGCTTCACTACCAAACACACGAAAGTGACTTACATCAGGTTTAACTTTACTCCATGCTTCTTCCAGTGTTATACCTTGTAATGCTTTTGTGGGGGTGCGATTAACTATGTAATTTGCACAATTTATGGCTTCAGCCCAAACTTGAAGACTTAGTCCCTTAGATTGGATCATACAATTTGCCATTTCTTTTAAAGTGCGGTTCTTCCGCTCAGCTACACCATTTTGTTGTGGTGTATATGGAACAGTGTGTTGTTGTTGGATGCCTTGTTCAGTGCAGAAAGTAGTGAACTGTTTGTTAACATATTCTCCTCCATTGTCAGATCTTAACTTGATAATTTGATGACCAGATTGTTTTTCAACAAGGGCCTTGTAGGCCAAGAACATGTTAAATACTTCGCTCTTAAGTTTTAGGAAACAAACCCAAGTGCGTCTGGTGTAATCATCAATGAAAGTTAAGAAATACTTGAAACCAGAAAAGGAAGCAGATGGAAGAGGACCACACAAGTCACTATGCACAAGCTCCAAGGGAACCGAGGCGTGCCAAGAGGCACGTTTGTCAAAACTGTCCCGATGATGTTTTCTGAGTACACAACCGGAACAAACACCATCTCTGCAAGATACCATCGGAAGACCTGTCACCATATTTTCTTTACATAGTTGTTGCAATGAGCGATAATTTAAGTGACCAAATCGCTCATGCCAAAGTTTGCTCGAGTTATCACTATGAGCAACAAAAACTGAAGGGAAAGATGATGACCCAAAGTTGTTAAACTTGTACAACCTGGTAATATCATCAACAATTCCGGTAGCTAGAACCTGTTGAGGATCTTTAAAATCCTTGATTACAACTTGGTGAGGTGTAAAGGTCACAGTTTTACCTTCACCAGAATGAGTGATCTGATAGACTGATAACAAATTGCAGGAAATTCTTGGAACACATAGTACATCACTAAAATGACCATTATCTACTGGAACTGTTCCAGCTCCTACAACACTTAGAGATCTATCATCACCAACAAATATTTGTTTGGTGTTACATTCATGCATAGTAGAAAAGATGGCTTGATCCTTAGCCATATGATAAGATGCTCCAGAATCAATGAGCCATTCATTTGAAGTAGAAGAAGAAGATGCATTATAAGAATAACCAGAAGCACAAAGTGCATGTCCATGAGAGGCAGATTCTGAAGGCGAATCTAGGCTGATGTGGTGCTTCTTCATTGCTGCTTCCAAGGCTGCCATCTTCTTGAAACACTTAGATTCATCATGATTATCTTTCCCGCAATAGTTGCAATGACGCTCAGTCTTCTTGCCTTTTGGCTTGGATCCTTTGTCATTTTTTAAAGAAGGAGCTGACTGAGAGGGTTTTGGACCCTTGTTTGACTTATTATTACGAAAATTTTGTTTCTTGGGAGGCTTGGACTTTTCTTTCTGTTGAGACTATAAGGTTTTCCCAGATGTATCTGCATTGTTGATTATTCCAAGATGAATGAGTTTATCTTGTTCTCTAATCAAGGAATCACAAAAGGATTCAAGACTAGGCTCTTGATAGCTAGCTGCATTCAATGACGCTTTCATGGAGTAAAATGTAGATACAAAAACAGAATATGCAGGTCCAAGTTTGGAAAGAATATGATAAATGCATTGTTTGTCTTCCCTCTCAATCTTACATTCTGCACATAAGAGCTTGAGAGTTTTGTACTTAGATAAATAATCTTGAATGCATGAAAATTCACTTGGATTTAAAGAAATCAACTCATTTTCGAGTTGGTGACCTCGAATTTCATTGTGTTTACCAAACACAGTTTCCAACTTGTCCCAAGCAGCATTAGGTTCATCAATTCCAGATATGTGGAATCGCAAATCAGTAGAGATTGACATCCCAATCAATCCACGAGCTTCATCACATCTATTTGCCCATTTTATTTTCTTATCATCATCAGTGGGTTCTTTTTCTTTCCCTGTTGTAATTCTGAAAAGTCCCCTACTTCGTAGAACATCCTCCATACAGGATTTCCATGAGAAATAGTTGGAACTATTAAGTAGAATATCACAAAGGGCGGCCATATTTGTAAATTAATGGCTGTAAAAGCAGAAACCAATAGTCTGGATGTGAAGAGCTCGAAAAAATAGGCGGTTTCAAAAAAGACGGCACTGAAAACGGACTCTGTATGATGAAGTTATGCTTGAACAAAGAAACTGTTGAAGATGTCCCCAATAGTGACGTGGCAGCTAGAGAGTGTCCAGTGAAAAAAAAGAACCCCCCTCTTCCCAAGATGAACCTTTTGACAATCACTTTACAAAAAAGTTGCTTTTAAGTGAATCACTTTTGTAAAATAAGTGATTTCACTTTTACAATGATATTACTTTTAAATAGTGCAACAATAAATAAAAAGCTTAAGTGACTCACTCGTATTTTTATTTTTTATTATTTAAGTGAGATGCACTTTTACAATAAAGTAACTTGAAAATAGAAATTGCATGCACTTTTCTTTTTAAAAGTAACTTCCTAAGACTTGAACTCAAGACCTATTAAGGAATAAAGCAACTTTGGACCAAGTGAGCTAGTTTAAAAGGTATGTAAAATATGGAAATGAGGAAGGGGCTTTTTTTTTTTTTTTACTCTTCTTGCTCGGTTTGCGTGCTTGCCCTTTTTCCTGCAAAACAAACCACAAAACGAAACAAAAAAAATTTTCCACACTTGTGGAGTTAGATCTTGTTAGCTTGCCCGGAAAGTCTACGTTTTCTCTCTGTTTCTGATTTGCCGAGATCGCGCAAAGTGCACGGCAAAGAGCATACGCAGCCGAAAAAACCCTTTCCCTTTCTGTTTCTGATTTGCCGAGATCGCTCAAGGTGCACGGCAAAGAGCATACGCAGACGGGAAAGCAACAATCCGAACCAAAAAAAAATCTAACAGTAAAAAAAAAATGAAATATGAAATTTTTTCTTTTCAAAAACGAAATAAAAAAAAATGCGTCACTTTAACATTATACCTTCAGATCTGATGAAAAACGCGTTTCTGGAGCAACCGGGAACCGTTATCGATCAAACGAAAACTATTTCCCAATGGAAACGACGCTCCAGACGCAATGGAACACCTCCCACAGCCCAGAAATGCACAGAAATACCAGAACTAGAAACCCTTTCAAGTTTCGGCAACAACAGTTCAAGATCTAGATCATAACCGGAAGCGGCACTTCATAAAAGCTCTGATACCATGTTCGGGTATACAGGGTACTACCAAAGGAACGAACACCAAGAGCAACCACTTCACACAAACAGATCACAGATCAACACACCGATGTTTTGACATGGTTTAAACCCTCTTGAGGGAAACACTCCACGGCCCCGGCCAAATAGCTTCTACGGGACAATTTATTATGCAAAGAAAGAAAGTTACAAATGAGCTTCTCATAATCGATCAACTAAACAATGACCCTCCATGATCTTTAAATAGAGATCATGGACCAATCGGGTGTTAAGCCACGGATGAAGGTTAGGTTTGATCTAAGAGAAGTTGAGCCGTCGGATCACTCTATGTCGGAAACATATCGTGACCGTCGGATTAAGTATTTACAAATGCATACTAATGCATACTAAAGAAACACACTATCCCTAACGGATATATTACACAAGTTGATCTTAACTAACTCCTAAGTGTCTAAATATCCTAACACTTACTAACTAGGAGGGTTAGAACTGCAAGGAAAGAAGCTCCTAGGTGCTGGAAAACTGGGGATAAGGTGTTGGAGGCATCAAACTGGTGACTGGGATGCATGCAAATAGTTGGGATTCATGCAAAAAGGCATGTAAAGTACAAAATTGAATGATGAGATATCCTAAAAAAGACCCAAATAGTAAGATTCAACCAAGCTAATGAGCTATAAACAAGAAATTGTGAAAAATATAAGAGCTCAAAAACAAAAAGAAAGAGGAGTTTTTGGTCACTAACAGAGCATGGAACTGTCAGGAAACGTGCCAACTAAGACTCAGGAACAATCAGAATCAACCCAGCAAATAGCCAAGGCCAAAAATCAAACAATCTCGGACTTGTACGCAACTGTTCAAAGAAACATTGTGGGTAGATGCGGGCTAAAGTTCAAACAGATGCGGGTAGACGCGGGTAAGATTAGGTTGAGCCGCTTACAGAGAAACTAAAATGAGCCCAAGAAAAGTCAAATAGCTTAGAAAAAAATAGTTTTCTACTGTAGATCCCAACGGCCAATCAATGATACAGAAGTTCGACAAACAACAACTCAAAATAAGGACAAATGCCTAAAAATCTCCAAAAATGGATGTTCTCCCCAACGGAGTCGCCATTTCTATTATGGAGAAAACTTCCTATGGCTTGGGGTAGACCATAACAGACAACTGACTACCAAAAAGTAACTCAATTACCAATGCAACGTTATATAAATGATAACGCTAAGATAATGTAGAAAAGACCAACCTTCAACAGGATGTCCGAAGTAGATCCCGGTTGAGATTTGAACGTCTACACTTGAACCTGTAGATTAGTCTCAAAAACAAGTACAAGCAAATGCATATAATATGTGAAATACATTAGCATAATCAATAGCATGATCCATGATATCATAAGCGAATATAACCCAATGTAATTTAACAATATTCACAATATCAATTCGACGAGAAAATGAGTATTTCCATTAATAAATAACAAGAAGTACAATGATATGACCTCTTGTCGACAACCAATATGAACCAAGAAATGGGTCTCTCCACTTGTGCCTCCATGACTTCAATCCCCCATGCAATGGAAAAATCAAACTATGAAAGGAGTTTGGTAGGTGAACATAAGGAGTTCACAACAACAAGGATCAATGAGTGTAGACTCAAGTCACGACAAAAATCCACTAGATTTATCTTGCTCTCTCTTTCTCCTCCATTCCATACACCATAAGATCTCAATATATAGCCTTCCCAATGTAAGTGAAAAGTCGAATCGAGTCGTTTAGGGGTATATGGAGGGCTAAAGGTCACCCTAAGACTGTTTTTTGGGAGTAAAAAGTAATTTTCTCTTGGTTTTTACCATTTTACTTGGCATCCGCAGGCTAAAGTCGAAAAAATTACGTGTACACTGGCTATAGTGGAACAGCTAGCATACAAGAACAAAAATAGGTATTTGTGTGTTCCTAGAGGGAAAATGATATCTGAGTCAATGAAATGGATCCTTAAGGCCAATCAATGTTGATGATCACAAGGTGGAAAATTACGCTGTAACAATATTGTCCATACAGTATTCTTCGATAGGTTGGTGAAAACACTTTCTAGCTTGACATTCCTGCATGCCGAGGTCTGCATCCAGTTTTCAATGTGGATCTACTTCGACCATACCATACGCCCTTGTTGGAACACAACAAATTATCCACAGCAGAACCTGAAGACATCCATCCACATGTCTAGGAGCCTCTTCCTTGCGACACCATTGTGGGACAATGAGTACACCTTACAAGCACGAAAACAATTCCCTTGTTTTAGGTTTCCAAAGCTAGCCAAATCCCATCCCAAGGAAAGTGGTACTCTGCTATTGAAGCGATTGAAAAGTTTCCTCACCTTCACGAGCAAACAATGGGGTCCATTGTTTCTTAAGGAAAGAGGTATGATCCACATTGTAGTTGGCATTTGTTTTCAAATGCTGGCTTCAACACATCTTCGACAAGTCATTGTTGTTGATACAACTTCGACAAGTTTCGACGCAACATGGCTTCGACAACTCCAGCACTTTGACAGGTTTTCTATTCCAACAAAACCCCGACGAGTTTCGACTTCCACATACTACGACATGTTCCGCACCTTTGACATGTTCTACAATCTTGAATTTCGCGACATTGACAAGCAGTGTTGACATGCGACCAACGACTGTCGAATTTCGACAGACTGTCTCTCTGTCTTCCAATCAGCTCTAACGGTTGAACTATTCAAACCATTATAACTTCTTCTTTGTAACTAAACATAACAGGTAGCATATCTCAGTTTTGATTACTTGCAAGTAATAGAAGAACAGTTCGCATTCCTCCATATTGTATGTGCATATTTGTGTTATCTGTATTGTGTAATCCTATTTTTCTCATTCTGTTTATTAAGCTTCTTCCATAACAGATCCAACTCATTTAGTTGATTTGTTGTCCCCCTTGTGCTTCCTGGACACGACATGGATCAGAATCCCCTAAACCTTTAGGAATCTGAGCATACATGGGATCCATATATATTAACAACAGATACATAGAAGCTTGCATTTGTCCACAACCGTCGCAAATCAATTCCAAGCCATTGCAGATCAATTTTGAAAAATTCTATATATATATTAATTTTGGTTTCACCCCGCTTATGAAATTCTCATTTTCTGATTCCGTGTCCATTAGAAAAGTGTCCAAAACCTAGTCAAACCCCAATTAACCATCAGAGTTTTTTCCAAATCCAAATTTTCCTTTACTAAATAAGTTTTGGTTTTTGTTTTTCTAACCATTCCAAAATAAAATCCTTTTTATGGTTGTCACCCGCTCAGGAGCAAAAAACATGGAGGAAGAACTTGTATCCATCAAGACCAAACTCCAATATCTAGATGAAATAATTCTTGGCCTCCATCTTCACCCTTCAACCATGAACAATATATGATAGTCAGAGTCTTCTGTAGACACTGGGTTGTCTTCTTCCAACACTTTTCATGGGCCGAAGCTTGATTTTCCTCTCTTCCATGGTGATGATATCGTTGGATGGATATATAAGGAAGAACAATATTTCAGTCTTCATAATACTTTTGATGTCAACAAAGTTCCACTTGTATCCTTTCATTTGGAACATGAATCCCTTGAATGGTTTCGTTGGTACATCAAGGCTCATGCAGAGCCAAAATGGACATATTTTTGTCAACTCCTTTCGCAATGATTTGGTCCTAGTTGTTTTGATGACTTCACATAAACACTCACTAAACTTCACCAAATTTGCACTATGAGAGAGTATCAGACATAATTTGAGAAACTATCCAATCACATAGAAGAATTGTCTGATGAATTCTACATGAGTTGTTTTGTTAGTGGTTTGAAAGATGCAATCCGATATGAGGTTAAAAGTTTATGTCCCAACAAAATGATGGAAGTCCTAGGGTTGGCTAAGTTAGCAAAGCATAAGATCATAGCCCAAGAGGGCTCCAAATCCAATTATGCTCCATTCAGAAATATGGTTTCCCAAAGACTCCCCATCACGCCAACTCCTAGAGCAACTCCTATCAAGCATTTTTCTTAAGTAGATGTGCGGGCATGTCGCGAAAAAGGAATTTGTTATAATTGTGATGAGAAATTCACTTGGGGACATGGATGTGTTGAGCAAAATCTATCTCTTGGATGTGGATTCTCCTCTTGCAACTAAATTTTTTGAAGAAGCTCATGATACAATAGATGATCAGGTTGACATTCAACAACTTCCTGTTGACCCTCCTTCTTAGGATGACCATCTAGAGATATATCTCCATGCTTTAGCTGGAGTCACCACCCAACAAACAATGCGGGTCAAGGGTTACTTCAAGAATATCCCTCTTACAATACTCATTGATTATGTTAGCACTCATAAATTCATTGACCTTCAGAGCGCCAAACAAGATGATTGTTTAGTCCATCCTTGCTCCAGCTTTGAAGAAATGATTGGCAATGGGGGTAGCTTACCTTGCAAGGGTAAGTGTCGTAATGTGTGTATCTCTATTGGATATTATAACTTTCTCTCCAGTATGTTTTTCTTTCCCTTATTCGGATGTGATGTGTTTTTGGGTGCCCATTGGTTACGGACACTTGGACCCATCTTACTGGATTCTGTTGAACTTTGGATGCATTTTTCATCCAATGGGAAAAAACACATATTGAAGGGATTATAGCAAGGGTCTCTCAGCATCATCAATTGACATCGCTTTGAAAATATCCTTAAGAAGAATTCACATGGTGTCATCACTCAACTCCATTCAATTTAGATGCAACCTTCAGCGGTCTCCACTACTCATTTGGATCTACAACAAATTTTGGATGGATATGCATGTGTCTTTACTAAACTAATGGGATTGACTGGCTACTACCGTAAGTTTGTCAAGGATTATGGGAATATTGCAACTCCATTAACTGATCTCTTGAAAAATGATGCTTTTACATGGACACATGATACTAAGTGTGCACTTGAAAAAATGTAGCAAGTTATGTGTACTATACTTGTTCTAGATATGCTTGATTTTTCCAAGCCTTTCACTATTGAGAGTGATGCTTGCAACAATGGAATTGGTGTTGTTATCCTTCAAGATGAAAATTCCCTTGCATTCACCAGCAAGGCCCTTTTTAGTATTAATTTAGTCGGCTCTACTTATGAGAAGGAAATGATAGCTATTTTTCATGTAGTACAAAAGTGGTGGCCATACCTATTAGGGAATCACTTCTACATCAAGACTGATCACCAGAGTTTGAAATATTTCATGCCACAATGGGTCTCCTCCCCAACAAAACATAAATGGGTTAGAAAACTCATGAGTTATGACTATGAGATCACTTACAAGAAGGGTAAGGACAATCTCGTGATGGATGCTCTTTATAGCACATTTGATGACCATGTTTCTCTTTCAACTATTTCTATTCCTCTTGCAAATTGGTTGCAATCTGTTCAGCGGGGCTATGTCAACGACTCCTCATTATCTCAAATCATCCAATGGTCGTCCAAAAACTCTTCTGCTGTACCGCATTAATATTGGAATGGTGCAGTTCCCTAAGATACAAGGGTCGTCTGGTGCTTCCCCGGAGCATAGAGATTCAATAGGTTGTATTCTATGAACTCCATGCTTCTCCATCAGGGACACTCTAGTTTCCTCACAGAGTATGAGTGGGCACGACATAAATTATTTTGGTAGGGAATGAAAAGGAAAATTCAACAGATGGTGGCTGAATGTTATACCTTCCAGCGCAACAACGGTGAAGCAACACTCCTTCCAGGATTGTTCGAACCCTTGCCCATCCCTACACAGATTTGGACAGATATTTCTATGGATTTCATTGAAGGGATCCCTACATCTAGAGGGAAGACAATGATTTTGATTGTGGTTGATAGAACCTCCAAATATAGTCATTTTTGTGCCCACAGAAATCCCTATACCGCCTCCTTAGTTGCACATATTTTCTTGGACCGGATTTTCCCTCTTCATGGAATGCCTTCTTCCATTGTCTTAAATCGCGATGCAACCTTCACCTGTCATTTTTGGACAGAACTATTTCGCCACACAAGCACCAAACTGAAGATGAGTTCAAGGTATCACCCACAAATAGATGGTTAGTCTAAAGTTATCAACAAATGTTTGGACACTTATCTTCGTTGTTTCACCTCTGAACAACATCATTAGTGGGAAAAGTGGCTCCCTCTCGTTGAATGGTGGTACAATACCTCCTACTACACTGCATCTAAAATGACTCCATATGAAGCAGTCTATGGTCAGGAACTGCCAGTGCTTCTTCCAGACACCCCCAATAGTTCACCAGTTTAGGAAGTTGACATGGTTCTTCGAACCCAAGATCAGTTTCTAAGTAGTTTGTAGGACAATCTTCACATGGCAAGAAATTGAATCAAACAAGAAGCCGATCAACACCGTTATGAGCGCAGTTTTCAAGTAGGTTAAATGGTTTTTCTTCCTCCACAAACTTACAAGCAATCCTCCCTGAAATTCAAAGGGAATCATAAGCTTGGTCAAAATTTCTATAGGCCCTATAAGGTTCCTTAAAATATTGGGTCTGTTTCTTATAAATTGGAACTTCCTCCTTCTTCCCGCATTCATCTAGTATTTCATGTCTCTTGTCTAAACAAAGTTCTCGGCACCAACATCAGTACACAAACGGTTTTACCAGAACTAGATAATGAAGGATCCATCATTTTGGAGCCATAGGCCAGTCTCGGTAGGTGCACTTGTCATCTCCTCTCTTGATCCATGACATAGGTGTCAATTCAGTGGCATAGACTGCAACCAGAGGATTCTACATGGGAACCACTCCTTCAGATTGAACAATAATTTCCACATCTAAATATTTGAGGACAAAGATTTTTCTAAGGGGGAGGGGATGCTAGGAACCTATATCAACCCTTCTCTTTACTTTGTTAGTATATTGTATCATCCCATAGTATTATATGTTCCATAGTATTGGATGCATAAGCTTTGTAAGTTGTCCCGTAGTATTATCTGTTCCATGGTATTGATCCATAGTATTGGATGCATAGACTTAGTATATAGGTATGTGTTGAGGCCAATAAAGGCTTCGATGAGTTATTTGTATTGAGCTTGCTCAAAGGAGGTTTCCCCCTTGAAGTGGCCTGCGATAAACAAATCTCTTTTGTGTTCTGTTATTTCTGATATATTGTCCATTTTTATCATTTAATTGTTGAAGGTTCCTTATAGATTCCATCATGGTGGTGGTGTACAAATTAACAAAGCCAACACATTTTATACTAGTTAAGTGAACATATAAATCCTATGCCATTGAAAATATTTTCATCAAGGAAATTTTCAAATTGCATGGACTGCCTAAGGCAATAATTTCTAACAGGGATACCAAGTTCACTTCAAATTTTGGGAAGGTATTTTTCCATATTTGGGTATGCAACTTAATTTTATCACTGGATACCATCCTTAAACAGATGGACAAACAAAAAGAGTAAATCAAGCACCTCAAGACATGCTGTTGGCAGGCGGTTTGGTAAGGAGGAATCGCAGCATCATCAATGTTGCGACACATCAGAAGAGGTCGCAGAAGGCAGAAGGATAGACTATTTTATGTATTTTTGAGTTGATTGTACCACAAAATGCGGGTTTTTGGGTCATTGGACAATATGAGATGTAATTCTAAGTTAATTGTACCACAGTAGGCGGGTTTTTGGGTCATTTGGACCAAGTCAGTTAGATTTTGGTTCATTTTTCCACGAGTCGGTTAGGAAGTTGTAAGTAAGTGGACAAGCATTGTAAAGGAAGAAGCCTATTTATAGTCAAAGAGTCAGATGTGTTGGATAACCTTTTTTATCTGATCTAGGCACGATTTTTGGATGTTGTTTATGCACATCTTTGAGTCTGTATGTGAGATAAAGAGATATTGCTGAGATTTGGTTTTGCGGAGATGTTGTATCAAGGTTTTTCTGAAGTAATATGACATGATGGAACCGTTTCGTGAAATTCCCTGTGTACCTTTTATGTTAATGCATGTTGTGATGATTTCTTGCTACAGTTAATACTTTCATGTTATACTTGTCGTGATGAATGTTTCTATGGAATGATGCTATGAATACGAATGATGTTAATATTGAATCCATAGATATGTTTTGAATGCTGCAATAAGTTAAGTAAGTAGTGCTGCAATCATCCTCCTTCATTTAGCGAAAACATGGTTCCATCCACTCTCCCTTGATCGCCTCAGGTTAGACCTCATCTGCTTTACAGGTGTTGCTCGACAGGGTAAAACCTATTTGGGATGGTGCTCAGGGAGATCGCAGTGGGTTGGTGTCGACAGTGATGGAAACCCCTGTTGACTGGGTATCATCTATCACGGATTGAAATAGGCGAGGAGCCAACTAACATTGAAGACGGGTTTCCTGATGCACAATTATTCAGGGTTGAAGTAGCCGATGGCTATTTCGAAGAAATCATTCAGTTTCAGGAAATAGGTACCACACCAGAGGAGCTCACCACTAGTCAGAAGAAGTAGTTGGTGGTTAAAGATGCAAACTTCCATCTCATCGCAGTAGAGTTATACAAGATGGGTGCCGATGAGATATTACGATGGTGTGTCTTGCCACACGAGCAAGAGTAGTTATTGGCAGAAGCACATGGAGGAGTAGCTAGAGGACACTATGGCGGTTGGGAGACTGCCAGGAAGGTGCTATGGGTGGGGCTATGGTGGCCCATGCTCCATAATGATGCGACCAACTATGCGTGGTCCTGTGACGTCTGTCAAAGAACTGGGAATCCATCCAGGAGGGACGAGATGTCGTTGATGCCTTAGTTAACACTGCAGTCATTTGACAAATGGGCAATGGATTTTGTGGGACCCATAAATCCACTAGGTAAGTGCATGGGTGCCAGATATATCATCACAGTGACATATTACTTGAAAAGATGGGTGGAAGCTGCACCAGTCATTGATTGTTCCACAGCCACAGCTGCGCAGTTTTTGTTTGACAACATTATCACTCGGTTCGGCTACCCCAAAATATTGTTGAGCAATCAAGGAAGCCACTTTCTCAATCTCACCATGAGTGCACTGACGAAGGAGCTACAGATTCAGCATAAGAAGACTACACCATATCATCGATAGGAAAATGGCATGGTGGAAGATTTCAACAAGATATTGGAACATGTGCTGACAAAGGTATGCAATGCGAACCGCGATGACTGGGATCTAAACTTCCCAACAGTATTGTGGGCCTATCGCACCATGTGTACAAGGTTGATGAGACAGACACCATTTAAGTTGGTGTATGGACAGGAAGCAATCATGCCAATGGAGTACATTTTTCCAAGTCTGTGCATAGCAGCAATGACAGGAATGGATTCTACGGCAACATTGGAGGAACGTCTAGTGCATTTAGTGTAGTTGGAGGAAGATCGCTTTATTGCCGATTTCAATCAAGGTGTGAAGAAGGATCACCAAAAGGCTTGGCATAATCGCCACATCAAGAACAAATAGTTTCAACTGGGTGACTTGGTGCTATTGTATGACAGCAAGTTTATGAAACATCCAGGAAAATTACAGATGCATTGGCTTGGCCCATATCGCATCAGTAGCATAACTTCAGGAGGAGCGGTATAGTTGCAGTAGTTGGATGGAACGATTCTCCCCAAGTTGATTAATGGAAACAGGTTGAATCCCTATTGGTCGGGTTTGGAACAACGCGATGCTTGAGTCGCATCGGGAAAAAAAAAGAGCTTAGATTGATCAGTGGCCGGGTGGTGCACCAACATGAATGAAATGCAGAAACAGGGAGGCTTGTGCCGTAAGTTAGGAGCAGTCTGTGCCAAGTGGCAGGGTCGCGACCAGGTCAAATCAACAATAAATGCCAAAAGTTAAAATAGTTCATTAACAGTGCTTGTTCAAATGATGGGCATTAATGGCAGATTCGGCCAATTGGCTGACAGGATTGACGATAGATTTGCGTCATTAATAAAGGATTTCGGTTGAGTTAATGCAGGATTTAGTGATGATTACAAAGGCTTCGGCTGGATGCTATAAAAATGGGTAGAAGCTGGTCGAGAGGCACTGAGAATTCAGTTGTTAAGTGCCTATGCATAGCTGAAGAGTATTGTTATAGCTTGGTGAGTGCAGTTGTGCGTTGGGAAAGTTTTAGTTGAACTTGCAGAGTGTCATTAGGATGGAGAAGCTATCGGTTGAGAGAGTTGGATACGGTATTCCACGAGAGCTATAAATAGTTGAGATTAGCAATGAGGTTGAGTCTCCTTTCATTGAGATTGTCATTGAGGAAGAATTTGCATCTTCAAGAGATGTCAATCTTGAGGATGAAGTCATAAACATGCCAGTGGAGATGTTAGTAATCACCAAGAAGCGTCGAGGGGGTCAGCATTCTGAGTCACCGCAGAGCAAGAGGAAACTTAGATCATCCGCTGCAGTGGTAGGAAAAGCTCAGGTGTAGGTAGGGCAGTCCATTCGCTGCGTTGATGAGTCTGCCCCATGGGAGGGATTTTCGACTATTGACATGCCTGGGTATATCCCTCCCAGTCAACCGAATGCAACCCCGCGCAAGCTAAACCTGAAGCAGAAGTATGGCGTGAAGATTCCAGTGCTCCCTTCCGAAATGGAGTGCTTGGTTGATATTGTGCCGGCGTTGTTGTGCCTACAATATGATGATCATGATATGGTGTCCCACCCAGACATTGCATCGGCCCCATATGTTCCTGGGTCACCACTTACCGCGACGCCAATTGTACAGGACTGGGCACGTGGAATGGAACAGGCCGGTTTGTTAAGGCTCATTAACTTGCCGCATTTTAGGTGGATGATGAAAGTTAATGGATGTGTGAAGAAGCTGCTTTCGTGCTTTCATTGTAGTTCCTTGTGGCTGGATAGAGAAATTCTAGTCACTATTGATTTTATTTCGTACATTACCGGACGGCCTAAAGATGGATTCGATCCATTGCAGTACTTCCAAGGGAAGGCGAACAACAAAAAGCGGGTGGGTCAGCTGGTGAAGAAATATGGCTTGGAAATAGATGGTCATGGGTATCTCACCGGCAGTATCAATGATAAGGCGGTACTCACCGACACCAAGATTTTATCCTCCAAGGTGGTTAGGGGTGGTCATCCTAACTAGTGCAACTCAGGGATTGTCGCATGTGCAGTACAATGCGCGGAGGGTGTCCAAATGAACTGGTCCTTGTTTCTATTGAATCAATTGGCGGAGGATGCTATGGCAGTTCAGGCCGTTAAGGGCTCATTTACATATAGCTGGCTGCTACTCTTGATTGCATTTGTGGCTTGGAAGGAGCCCGATGTGTATCAGGGCATGGATGTTGTGGCTGTAAAAGAGTGGCAAGGTGTGCACTATCAGAACTTATGGTATCTATGGGAGCTAGAGCGAATTCGAGATTGCCTATTGCTAATCTAGCTCTATTGGGAGATGGTTTGCAATGCAGCAACACAGTTACCACCGATATTCGAAGAAATTGCGGCTAAGTTTAAGTTGATCATGGAGTTTGCGGTTCGACAACATTCTATTTATGTGCAGGCAAGGTATGACCCCGGTCAGCAGTGGTTGCTAACCCCTTACAAGGTAATGATGGAAGCACTGGATTCCATTATGAATGATTGGCCACCTGAATGGCGTGAACCTATGGAATTGGAGGATATTGAGGATAGAGAGCCGGCAAAGGGTCGAGAAGATCGCACATCGACGCAGAACCCGTACAGTCATCATTATTATTATCAAGAGTCCATAAAAACACTGACGGATGATGACAGTGATCGTGGCTTGGAAGAGAATAGAATGAAAGGGCACCAGGACTCAACAATAATCAGGGGGCTGCCCCTGTCGATAGAAGCAAGCTTGGGATGACTCATAAAAGCAATTGGTGATGCATCCACCATAGCATCTCAGAAGATGACAAGGGCGACAGACGAAGGCTTCCATGCGCTCACTGCTCATATGGATTCGCTATGTGACATGGTTTTGAGGAGGGAACTGGAAGAGGTAGTCGTACCACAAGTTAGCACAATCAACACCGAGCTATGGGTCAGGAATGTGGAGATTCCCCCAACTGTGATTGTGGCTGAAGATGAGGCTGTGAACAACTTGCTGTAGCAGTTGAAGAAGGTGTTCCTTAATGTTAACGCACTTCCAGTGAAAGATTTGACCATTATGTAGGTAGATACCATCTAGGAGACGACAGATTGGCTGCGGGAGATTAGTGGCATGTGCATACAATTGCAGGAGAGCAAGGTCGACGCAAAGTGCACTATTGAAGAATTGAATGGCAGGGATGCTTCAACATGGCAGGCTATGGATGAGCTCGAGGAAGATATCAAGAAGGAACGAGCTGAGAAGGCTTGCGAGATCGAAGAACTGAAGAAAGAGAAGGACCGCCTCATCGCCGAGAAGGCCAGTATGTGGGATGACAGTGTACAGGTTGACCTGGCCATCACGAAAGCTTATTAGCATGTGCCGGAGCCGAATGAAGAGGTGGATGTGCTACAATGGGTGCAACGACTGGGTGCTGCGATTGTCCAGTTGAGGCCAGAGAATGAAGAGTTGAAGGCTCAGGTGAATCCTGGTATGCATCAAGTTGAAGTCGACGACAAAAAAGGGCAATTGAGGAGGTCGCAACTCAGATGGAGGAGCTAGAAAAGGCCACGATGAAGCTCATAGCCAATACCGTACAGTTCTAGAGCCAAATTGTTCAGGACGAACAGGTTGACCAGTTGATCAAGTATTGACAGGATGCAAAAGGATAGTTGGCAACACTCAAGGAAGCCATGCACACAATGCCACCCATGGAACAGGTCGCCAAGTCTCAGGACTTAAAGGAATTGTAGCAATGAGTTACCAAGGCTGATAAGCGACAGAAGAAGCGTGTTGCATAGCTAGAGCAGTTTTAGGATGTTGGGGGATAGTTCATGACCAAGGTTGGTGAAGCTCTTCAGGAAGTACAGAAGGTTCGTCAATAGGTGACGGCGAAGCTCACTGCGCATCCATATACCGAACATGTGCTCGACAATTAGGTGGCATCTATAGAATCTAAGGAAATGGTGATGACAGTCACGTAGCAGTACGAGGATTTCAAAGTGAAGACCATAGAGTAAACCACATCCAGTTGACGTCGCTCGAGGGTGAGCCACAAGATTGTGTTGGGGGCCTGTTGGCAGGAGGTTTGGTAAGGAATAATCACAGCTTTGCTGATGCTGTGATACATCAGAAGAGGTCGTGGAAGGCAGAAGGATATATTATTTTATGTATTTTTGAGTTGATTGTACTACAGAATGAGGGTTTCTGGGTCATTTGGACCAGGTCAGTTAGATTTTGGGTCATTTGTCCAAGAGTCAGTTAGGAAGTTGTTAGTAAGTGGACAAGCATTGTAAAGGCGAAAGCCTATTTATAGTCAAAGAGTCATATGTGCTGGATAATCTTTTTGATCTGATCTGTGCACAATTTTTGGATGTTTTTTATGTGCATCTTTGAGTCTGTACGTGAGATAAAGAGATATTGGTAAGATCTGGTATTGCAGAGATCTTGTATCAGGGTTTTTCTGAAGTAATATGACATGACGAAACCATTTGATGAAATTCCCTATGTACCTTTTATGTTAATGCATGTTGCAATGATTTATTGCTGCAGTTAATACTTTAATGTTATACTTGTCGCAATAAATATTTATGTGGAATGATGCTATGAATATGAATGATGTTAATCTTGAATGCATAGATCTGTTTTGAATGTTGCGATAAGTTAAGTAAGTAGTGCTGCAATCATCCTCCTTCATTCGACGGAAACATGGTTCCGTCCACTCTCCCTTGATCACCTCAGGTGAGACCTCATCTTCCCTACATGTGTTGTTGGATAGGGTGAAACCTGTCTGGGCCGATGCTCAGGGAGATCGTGATGGGTTGGTGTCGAGAGTGATGGGAACCCTTGTCGACTGGGTTTGAGTTAGCACATGGTTCGCATGTGTGTAATGGATAAACCATCCAAGTGGGAGGACTATCTACATTTGGTAGAATTTGCATATAATAATGAGTAGCAAGCATCATTGGGCACAAGTCCATTTGAGTCTTTGTATGGACGGAAGTGAAAGACAGCTGTTATTTGGGATAATCCAGTGAACATATTTTTACTAGTGCCAGAATTTCTTAACAAAATGGAACAAGAGGTTGCAAAAATCATGCAGAATTTAAAAGCATCCCAAGATAGGCAGAAAATCTATGCAAATAAGCATAGGGTGCATTGGGAGTGTTCGGGATCATGTTTACCCTAGAGTGAGGCGAAAGAAGAGTTCCTTAAAGCTTGGGAGTTATGCCAAGATATCACCCATATATTGTGGTCCATTTGAAGTGCTTGAAATAATTGGGCTAGTGGCATATAGACTTGCATTACCTGCTAACACTAGGGATTATAATATTTTTCATGTTTCTTTGATCCAGGTCGGTCTCGAGGGAGAGTTCCAAATAGAGCTATTGCGCATCCTATATAAAAAGGTAATATTTCTCTGGAACCAATCCATCGGATAGGTGAAGGTGCAATCAAAGCACTATATTGATCCCGATGGGGTTACATGGGAGATGGAGGATGCCATATGAGTGGCATATCCATTTTTGTTCAATTTTGAAGACCACTAAGGATAGTGCTAATTTAAGGGAGGGGAATGTAACACCCCTGTTTTGAACCCATTGTATTCAACTTGTAAATTATGTAATATTGTTATAAAATTTTTGGTGAGGAGCTCAACTCCAAGGACCCACCATTGATTTAGTGTTTTATGTATCGAAAATTCAAAATTGATGCATGTGGATTCCGTGCTAGCCAGGCACGATAGAAATCGTAAATATGATGTAAATATGTATTTTAATACAAATACCCACAACTAGATATGCAATGTAGCAAGATTACGGGGGCATGATTTTTACAACGAATAGGGAGTTAAATATTCAAATCCTTGAAGCCAATAGTGCAAATCAAATTGTCAATGAGAGAACCCACGAACAATCAACTACCCATCTTGAATTTTGTCCCCAATCATTTATTTCTTCCAAGAGTTGGTTGAGGTTGTTAGTATTTTGGGAAATGGAGAGGTATAGCTGTCCAATTTCATGTATGGGAAAGCCACCATTTTTGGAAAATTGTGTTTGTCTTACTGAGAAAGAAAATAGCCATGAATTTGCTTCCCAAGCCATTATTCATGCATGGGTTTTTCTCTCTCACGTCCATATTGCTAGCTGGGCATTTTGCTCCACGTTTTTCCTAGGTATTCCTCTGGTTTTCTAGCTGGGAAGTCGTTTTTAGTGTTACAGAATGACTGGGAGGAAGAGGAATTCGATTTGGAGGTTCAAAGGGGTCGTTTTTGCCATTGAATGTTGGTATGCCTATGGGGAAGGATTGATTTGTTCCATGTGGTCATTTTCCCTTCTCCCAAATCCATTTTTGGTGTGCCACAAATTGGAAGAACCCATGGGAATATTGTTTTGCGCATCCCACAGTTAAAATAATTTTCCATGCCCAATAGTTGTTCCTTGTTGTTATGTGCATCACTATTTTGACTTTAAATTTTGAGTAGGAGACTAGGAGTACAAGAGTATTAGAATTGGATTGATAAACCTAGTGTCACAACCCCTTATTTACTCAATTAAAAAAAAATTATAAGTAGATAATGACGACATTACTACTTATGTCGCAAGTGTACAGGTTGGTGATGGATGCGACTCATCCCGACATCTCTCATAAGGTATAATTTGAATTCGGGGATAAACATTATCTTGAAATATTCTTTTGCGGAAACTAGTCTCAAGGAGACGACTATATATTTTTGTTGGGTTCCAGAATTGTCTTTTATAACGATGCTATTTACATTAATTTCCCATCCTATCTACCATGATTTAATACATCTATGTTCAATAAGGATATCTTTTACTTTATTTTATTAATTAAATCTCATAAATGAAAAGTGAGCCTAACATGTTATTTTTAAATGCGTTAAATACAATATTGTGCAAATGGTAGACATTTGGTACTCCATCTGACCTTTCATTCAGCCCTTCTTCCGATCCCGAGTTCTGCACTAGGTTCGATAGCTTGTTTCTTACTAGTTTAAATGGCTTGAATTACTTTGTTAGAAAATTGATCTATCTTTGCTCCTTTATCCTCGCTAAAACTTGTCATATATGCATACAAAAATTAAAATCATAAGGTTAATAATAAGCTTTTGCATTATCTAAATGAATAATTATAACTAAAGTATCAAAAGAATAATTATTTATAAATAAAAGTTAAATCATAAAATAATATTTTTAAACAAAACTTTTATACAAACATATTGAATAAAAATGAATTCTTAATTCTTAATTAAGTTATCATTTTATATAAGTAGACTTCTTTTAGCATTCACAAACCATATGGTGGAAAAACCTCACATCTTAAGTTTTAATATGAATGTTTTAATTATATGCAGGTGCCTTATTTTAAACAGACCATATGGTGAAATTATTCAAGCTATATCGCATAAATATTGAAGGAGAAAATGTTCAACAAATCATGGAGCAATGCAACCAACAACCTAGCCACACTTTGAAGCCAGCAAACCCAACCGACAATCAACTCATGCAACAACCTAGCATCAATTCCACTCAGAAACCAGATTTATAGACTAATTTCCATTACAGGTCATCCAGACGCTCATTTGGACGCTCATTCGGACCTTCATTCATTTTCTGTCAAAAACGTGTTTTAATAGACAACAAAATTCCGGGCTAGATTTGAGAGCAAACAAAGACAAAATTGAAAATTCTGGCACATGGGTTTTGTGCAGAATAGGCCCATTTAGATGAATGAGAGGAATTTTGTGGTAATTCAAATCCATTTTGGTGCAGTTCATGGTTCTCTGAAGCCAACTTGCCCAGAAAATGTGGTTGGCCATTTTCTAAATTTAGAAATTAATTGTAACAACTCAGGAATTTGGGGGATTTTATTCTATCCTTCCCCACTGGTTTGTTCATGTATAAATTAGACCCTAGAGTTCTGGAGATGGATGGTATTGTACAAATTTGGATTTTACTAATAGTGAATTTCTTCTCTATTCATGTTCCATTTGCGTGTTTGTTTCTATGCAACTAGTGATGGAGTAATTCATGGAATCAAACTCAGCTCCTAAGAGGGCCCCTCGGAAGTAGATGGATTTTACGTTTTACCTCTGTCAATTCTGCTAAGTACCATATGCTTTGTTCTTACTATGCATAAACGTTTTTTTTCTTCCATGTATATGCTCATAATGTTCTTTCCTTTCGTTACTATATAGATGTTTTTAATTCTATCCATGTGTGCTATGTGCTATGTCGAATGAGGTCATTGTAATTCATTAAGTAGGAAAGGAGATGTCTACTACG
Organism: Larix kaempferi; assembly: GCA_027924585.1. NCBI lineage: Eukaryota > Viridiplantae > Streptophyta > Pinopsida > Pinales > Pinaceae > Larix > Larix kaempferi. The sequence continues at coordinate 6,501,151 of BSBM01001065.1, forward strand.
TGCATTTCATGAATAGTTGTTGTATTTCATAGATAGCCTTTCAATTCACAAATGGAGTTAAGTAAATTTCGTAAATAGTTTTTACTGTATTCAGTATTTCCATTCATTTCAATAGTGATTAGTTTTTCTCGCACAGAAGTCTTTGATTTACTTTGCACTGTAGCATTTTAGTTTATTTCGTGCAAGTAGTATTATTGCTCTTACCATAGATTAGGGTTGAAGTTAGTTTCTCCTTCACGCATTTGTATTCATTTTTATTTCTTTGCATCTTGGATCCAAGAATTAGTTTTCATTGCTGTAGTTGTCATCAATTAGAAAGAATTGTATTTTCAACTTCTTTTGGTTAATTCGCAGTAGGAGTTAGTTTTCAAGATAAATGCAATTAAGTAGTTAGAACAAGTAAGTTTTAGTTTAGTCAAATAGACTCTCATTTCAAATGCTCATAGTTAGTTTTCTTTCATAGTAGAGCAAGCTTCACTTTGCTCAAAACTGGTTTCCAATTTAAATTTGTATAACATAATTGTATTTTAATTCTCAAAATGTTAAGTCTTTGGTTTACTTAGATCATAGAATAGATAGATTTTGAGTTGTTCAATAGTTGTAATTATTCTGTTCTTTATAAAAAGTCATTTTCTTTTGTTTTCATGTAATATTTCATCTTCATAATTCATACGGCTGGCCATTTGTACCTATGTTTAGACTGTTTTTCAGCATTCTGTTCACACCTTAATTTAGACTGTTTTTCAGCATTCCATTCGCACCTTCATTCAGAGTGTCTTTCAGCCTTCCATTCATATTTAGACAAATATTTCAGTATTTTCTAGAATTTTCAGTATTACGTTTTTATGCAGAAATAATTAGCTAGGGCTTAGGTTAATTTTCGAGTACTTTATCATGTTCTGTAACTAGTTTGGGATTCGAATCCACCCTTAGCATTTCACATTTGGTTTCATATTAACACATAGATTAATTATTTCTGTTATAAGTTATGATGAAATCTACTTATACTTCGATTCCATTTTACTATAGCTATAATTAAATCTATTTAGATTTTAACTATGTCTTACTAAGCAGTAGGAAATGATTTTATGATTTTAATGCAAAAGTAAGTGTAGTTGCTTCTTAGTTTTTGGTCTAAACAATTCAATTTGTTCCATGTATGAAACATAGAGTAGTATGCATAAACCCAACTGGTCTTAGAATCATTTTTCTTGTTTTTATTCATAATTTGTCATTCAGCCTGCCATTCGGACTCTCATTCAGACTTTAATATTTTCTGTTATGTTTTTATGAACAACTAGAGTTTGATTTCTTAGAATTTTGGTTTGCATTTACTTCCAATAGTTAGCCAGTGCTTGAATTTGTAGTTAGAACCTTACTTTGAATTACATAGTGTTACCATAGAGTTTGTTTAAACCTTGTTTCCGTTTTAGTTCTTTTTACCTCTTTAGTCTACCTTTGGTTTTCATTTCCAACTTGTATTTGGATTTGCAGTCAATACCTTACATCCGTTTTTATAGCTTGTTAATTGGCCTAGAACTTGTTGATTCCACCTTTAGATTAGATTAGTTCAAGCCTTCAATCCTTCACATATAGTGTTTGAAACGCATAAGCTACCTTCCCGAGTTGACAATTAAATGTTGAATTAGATAGCATATATTTTCACCAACATTTTGGAGTCATTGCTAGGGAGGTGCTAAAGGGGTTGGAGCGTACATAGATAGGGGTAGATAGGCTTCCTTTACATTACACAACGAGGGGAAACGATAAGATGCAAAGACGACCTCACTACGGATTTCGCGTAGTGTAATAGCCTGACACATCCACTTTAGAGGGTCACCCCAAAGCCTTGTTGTTCATTTATGCAAGTGTGATTTTCTTTCTGTACGTTTGAGTGTGTTTACTTTTCGCAAGTTAATTTCATGTAGGTGTTTTTCATAAAAGTATGGTGTGTTTAATTTTCAAATTTGTTTTAGTAGTAGATAGTCTTTTAAAAACACATAATGTTTTTTTTTGAACTATAAGAATCCCAGAGACTAATCCTTGTGTGAGGCAGGACCTATCAACCACCAAATGGATTCAAAGGTGATCATTAGTATGAGTGAACTCTCTCAAATCCTAACAAAATTTGGAGTCATGATATCTACCTCTCAAGAAGAGCAGATCCTGACAGAAGTTGAGAGTTTCTCAACCTCTCCCGAAATGACAGACGAACGAAAGTCCCCAAAAATACAAAAGAACTTTCTTTGCGAGACTATAGAAGAAGCTGATGTATTGGGGATTACGTATGAAGGAGAGTGGCAAGAAATTAAAGAGTTCTATACATGCAAGCTAATAGATCCATCTTGTGCTCAAGAAACTAATCATCTAGGAGAAGGGGATCTGCAGGCTATGGTGAAGGAAGGTGAGTACCATGACTACATCGAAAGCTAGTTTGAAGAGGTAACATAGCCACAGTACCATTCCTTCATTCGACACCTTTGGATGCAAAGATAAGTGGGTTGGTAGAACTTCCACATTCAGGTAATCATTGCAACAACCTTTTCATATGTGGATAAAGGTATAATTTTCATCTTGCTTTGCACTTGGTTTCATTGGAAGAGTTCATATAATTGAAATAAAAATATCTTCTTTCTTCTTATGGTAGGGAAATATATACAAATAAAATGTTGCTTTCTTAGTTGAGGGAATATTGCAACTTCATTTTCTTTTTCAAATAAAAGAACTAAGAACAAGATAATATCAATAACTAAATTGAGACAATTTTCCATCATTATTTATTTTCATACATGCAACATTGTTTATAAGTTTATGTGCGTTGTTTTTATATGTATTCACCATAAGGATGATGATGGGAACAATATGTTTAGTAATCACATGTATGAATCAATGTTGGATGCACCAGTATTTCACAGTAAGATGAATATATGAACTAGTCGGATAAACAATTAGCGCAGGACCCGAAGTGCACAGTGATATCATTGTTGTTAGAGTGTATAAGGTTGTGAGGTTTAATCTATTATGCTTGCTAAATGCATCTTATTAGACTAAGTAAAATCTATCAAGTTGCATAAGTGTTAGTAGAAAGTGCAGTCATTAGTTGCGTTGTCCGATCATTGAAGAGTCACCCTGCATCACGCAGTCCTTGAATGCACAATAGCTGAAGCATTCGTCGCAAAGAAGTGGAACTTCGCGTAGTTCAAAGTTCACAACGTGAGTCCCGTAACGCACTGCTCACCAAATCTGTTTAAACACTCATCACCTGGTTGTGGAAACTTGATTCTGCAACCCCCCGATTACTTCGCCTTGGGTGAGACCTCAAGCTTTTCACAGATTGTTTCCGAAAGGGCTAGTAAAAAGGGGTTTTGTCAGTACCTCGAACCACGCACAACGTGGGTCTTTATAGAAAAACTCAAGAACAGTTATACAAGCCAACAAATAGTTTAGTTGTTGTGCTTGAATTGGTGATGAGTACTGTTAGCACTCGAATTTTCATTGGGTTGTATCAAGGAAACCCCGAGGTAACCTCAAACCAATCTTTAGACTGAAAGTTGGCCTCTTTTAGCCGGAGAGGGCTCTCTCAACAAATCTGCTATCCAATGTCACCACGACAGCAACTTGATAATAAATTCAATGGCCAAATTTGTAAAATCACAGTAAAAACTTTACAGGCTTTAAATGATGTGGCTAGATAAACAAAAGAAGGATATCATTGGGCAATGGAGTCAAGATCATGAAATACAAAAGATGTGTAGAGTTTTTAGCAAAATATTTTTTCATTAGAGGCAGGATAGCTGTGTTTTTTACTGTCAAGTTGCTTGATTTCTATTGGTAATGGAAGGAAAGATGAACATTCCATTAAATACGGGCATCAAACTAGGATAAATCCATATTAAATTTAGAAGAATATTTGAGTGGATACTTGAATAGCATGAACTAGAGCATATAGATATGAATTCCAGTTTCACTATAACCTTTATTCAAATATGATAGGAAAAACATAATGGAAAGGATTAAAAAAGAAGACAAACATTACACATATGAGAAGGGAAAATGACAAACTATAAAAAAAAAAACACAACAGGAGAATCTCCAATTCTGTTAAAAATGCTTGCTTGACTCTGCAATATTTATTTAAATATGAAGATTAAAACAAGACCTTCCTGTAGGCCTTCTTACTGAAAATTGAACCTTCTTTTCATTGTAAAATGCATAATTTATACAAAAAAAATGCTCCGCCAGCAAACTGTATTTGTCTAAAAATAGTTTCTAACTAATTTTTAAGAATAAAACAAATTTGGAGCGATTACAAAATATTTGGAATGAAGAAATATAGAGAATTTTTTTGTAATTTTCTTTAACCTGCTGATTCCAAGACTTCAAATATCTTTCTTTTCCACGTGTCCAGTATTCTGGTGATGATCTGAGCAACACCATTAACTAACATATTCAACAACACCATTCCCGTCATATCCTTGAAATAATTATATCTTCTAAAAGAAAAATTGAAAATCTTGTCATGTGTCGACTTGTCATTGAGTAGCTATTATATGTTTATTGGAATGTTTAAAATCAACTGTAGACGAATCAAGTTTCATAATTTCCATCTTGAAAATATTTTATGCAAAGCGCCAAATCTGCCTTCGTGCAATAAAATGACTTGTTGTGCATTCTGTCTCGCAATTGTTTGCAAAAATGTTGTATAGTGGATTGTTTCTCAGATTCTGTCAATGCCCGTTCTGATACTATCCAAACTTATATGGTAGTTATTCAAAAAATAAAATAAAAATGATTTTGATAGCACATGGAAACCCTGACTTGCTAATATTTCATCGTTGTTTATGTCCAGCATCCATTTTGTGTCTTTGACCTCTTCTAATATGAATATAGCAGCAATATTTCTCTAGAATGACTTGTCTACAAATGCATTAATTTGGGCATTTTTCATAATTGGATACTCTACGTTGACATATACTAGAAGTGATTCATTTTTCGCACTGAATTTTGAAACATTTGCATTAATGACCATGTATAAACCTTTGACTTGCCAGAATGATCAACCTTCTTGACAGTAGGGTATTGACACTATAATTTTTTTCATTCTACATATACATCGAGCCATATGTATGGAAAGTATATACCCCACTACTTCCAGTACTTTTTGAAACATTCTCACAAATGAATATGATGATCCAAGCCTATTGATAACGACTATCAGAACTCGACAAGTATTGATAAAACTTATTTACTACCATGCTTCGTAATACCCTTGCTTTTCTGCATTTTGGAGACTTCATTTGAGCTCGCTGCTTGGTCTTTAACCCCTTCTCCTTTAGCGACAGAGGCACCATAATATTTGGCACCACTAAGTATGGACACGAAAGAGACGAGACCCCTATGTTAGGAACAACGTTTGAGAGAGGACCGATAGGCTTGAGCAATAAATAGCGCCCAACTTTCATCACCCAAAAACTTGTATTGTATGCGACCTACATGTCATGAAGAAAAATATCTGCTATTCCTCATACGCAAGCTCAACACATATTTTACTATTTGCTCCTTCTTTCATCTGCGAACAAACAGCGTTTAGGGTTTCAAGAACAAGACAATAGGTTAAAGAATAATAAATTGACACGAAAAGGGCAACATTTCCTTTTATAACCTCGTAAGCGGTTTTTCTTTGCTGAAGGTGGTGTCACATGGCCCGTTGAGTAGTATTCAATACCATTTTTACTCATGCGGATGAATCAAATGTGGATACGTGTGATGGTTTTTTATACTCCGCAACCACCCATCATCTTTACTTTAGTGCATGCAGACACTGTTGGATAAATTGAGAGGCGTTGATCTTCCTCTATGGTACTTGCACACCTTCCCAAACAATACAATCTTGACTACTTTGAAAAAATTGTAATGTCTCCAACGGCATTCATTGTTGTCACCAATACTCAGATTTAGCAGCTCCCAATTTCCCACCTGTACTCAAGGATGTATTTATAGTTTGAACTATTTTTCCATTCCATGTTACAGACATACTTTCAGAACATTGAGATACATTTCGACCTTTCAAGCTTTTCGGCAAGTGGTTCCATCTTAATTGTAAAGAGCACATAACTGAATGAGGATGGTGCATTTGTTTGTTAGTCAACGACTCCTTGGAGTGAACCCATAGTGTCGAACTCCATTGATGGTGGTAGCCGATCCATGGGAAACCATGTGTAGTCGATATTCAGGAGCTGAAAGCGTTTTGTTTTAGAAGACATTTTAAACCTGTACTTGGATTTATATGGGCAACTCGTCCCACATTCTGTTTCCTCCATATTCATTATTTATATCACCATGATCTCTTCCCAAATGGCGATATCTGTCATCTGAGGAGAATCATTCTAGGCCATGCGAAAGGTAAAGGCATTAACGTGATGAGAGAGTTTGCTTAGTCATTGTAAAACAACGTGATCCAATACAGACGATTATAGCCTTACCATTGCTGCCATAAAATTATTAACCACAAAAATTTATTAAGTGCCAACAACTGGCTCTAGCCAGGGATGCTGTCCTCCCAGCGAGGCAACGAAGAACAACGTAGACCCTATGCCTGACCATTGGGCAACTCCCAACCTTGACAACCGCAACCTGTAACTTGTATCCTGTAATCAATCTTTCATCCAAAAATTGTAGTTGAAAACAACTTTAACTGTAGAAAACTAAAAACAACACTGTACATACTGGAAACTGCTTGCGTGGAAAACTTATTTCTCCTACCTTCCCTACCTTTAGAATGTTAAAGACTTTCCATCAATCAAGTAATTCAGAAACACCAATAAAACCAATCCATTAGGTGTTCAAACAATCTAACTCCTTTGCCGTGTTCGAAATAAGCCAATAACAGAAAATATGACAGTATAGGCAACCACTGATAATCTTTATTCTCAAAATAAAAATCTAGCTGAAAATCGAAACTCAGAAATTTCTTCATATACTCAACTATAGGATCAAAGAAGATACATTTAATTTGAAGTACCTTCGGATTTTCTGCAATTTGACGGGAGAGCTGAAATGTTCTTTCTTCCTTAACATTCTTTTCCAGAAATGAATGATTAACCTCATACTTTAAAGTATCCTCAAACAACGAACATTTTGAAAGATAATTAAATATGACATCTCTATCTTGTTGATGAAAGAAACTGGTGTCTAATAGCTGATTTCCTTGCGGTGGATTGTCATCATAAATGGATTCCTTCATAAAATCATCATGATTGTCATCATTCAAATTCAAATTTTCATGTCGAAAAATGGAAGAAGTTTCACTTACATATCTTGGACTATGTGAAGATTGAAAATCTGTATAAGCAAGGGTTGTAGCATGACTCTGCAGGAGCTGATCTATTTTTTCTTCCGTTAAAAGAGGAGGTGGTCTGTGCATTTCTTGAATAAAAAAACTATTGTTTTCTTCTTCTTTTGCAGATTGATCATGATGTTGGATGTATTCTTCATTTGTATACAAAGGAGTAGATGAATCAGCCTTTGTTTCCAAAGAGGGGTCATGGGATACTACTGTCATTTCTTCATTTATCTCATCTACAACAAGCTTTTCTTGATCGTCAAGGCCATGGACTTGTGAACATAAATGACAGAGTGTTTCAGATAGGCCTTCATCATTCATATTTTATAGATCTTCATCAATACTTTCAAGGTATTGTATGAAACCCTCAAATTGATCAGAACAATTTTCCACTAAAGACAAAGCTGGAAATTCTACTGTATAATGCTCATAAAATGCTATGTGAAAATATTTTAAAGAAAACAAGCTGCCAGATCTCAAACCTTCATACCAATCCCTTGCTTTGCCTTCTAAAGAATCCATGAGCATCTCCATAAGACAGTCCTCATGAAACATAATCTTCAACTTGTGTACATGTACATGAAATTTGATTAAATGTAAAGCAACATTATCACTGTTTTCATCTCTGAAATTGGGCAAGTAGGTTTGCCAATCTATTTTGGGAATTTGATTCGGAAAACCAGGAATATGAGACCTGTTCATTGGAGCATACCTTCTTAACAATGAGGCCATTTCGAAATACTGGAGCTTCAAATTCTGATTTGAAAATCGAAGAGACCAGCCTGTGAAACAATGCAACATTGGATTTCTTTAATGTGGAGTCGCCATGAAATTTCTGAAAACTGGATTCTTTGAAGATGGAGTCGCCAGGTGAAAGATGCACAACCTGCTTAATATCTGACTGTTGTTCACCATCAACAATCAAAACTGCAACTTTGTCGTTCATACCGAGGGAAAATGAAACCTTCGATCCCCGACAACGGCGCCAAAAATGTTAGCACTAGAATTTTCCTTGGGCTCTATCAAGGAAACCCCGAGGTAACCGGAAACCAATCTTTAGACTGAAAGTTGGCCTCTTTCAGCAGGAGAGGGCTCTCTCAGCAAATCTGTTATCCAATGTCACCAAGACAGCAGCTTGATAATAAATTTAATGGCCAAATTTGTAAAATCACAATAAAAACTTTACAGGATTTAAATGATGTGGCTAGATAAACAAAAAAAGGATATCATTGGGCAATGGAGTCAATATCATGAAATACAAAAGATGTGTAGAGTTTTTAGCAAAATAGTTTTTAATTAGAGGTGGGATAGTTGTTTTTTTTACCGTCACGTTTCTTGATTTCTGGTGGTAATGGAAGGAAAGATGAACAGCCCATTAAATATGGGCATCAAACTAGTACTAATCCATATTAACTTTAGAGGAATACTTGAGTGGATACTTGAATAGGATGAACCAGAGCATATAGATATGAATTCCAGTTTCACTATAACCTTTATTCAAATAAGACAGGAAAAACATAATGGAAAGGATTAACAAAGAAGATAAACATTGCACATATGAGAAGGGAAAAGGACAGACTGTAAAAAAAAACACAACAAGAGAATCTCCAATTCCGTTAAAAATGCTTGCTTGACTCTGCAATATTTATTTAAATATGAAGATGAAAACATGACCTTCCTGTAGGCCTTCTTACTGAAAATCGAACCTTCTTTTCATTGTAAAATGCATAATTTATACAAAAAAAATGCTCTCCGAGCAAACCTTAACTGTATTTGTCTAAAAATAGTTTCAACTAATTTTTACAAATAGAACAAATTTGGAGCGGTTACAAAATATTTTGAATGAAGAAATATAGAATTTTTTTTTGTAATTTTCTTCAACCTATTGATTCGAGGACTTCAAATATATTTCTTTTCCACCTGTCGAGTATTCTGGTGATGAGCTGAGCAACCCCATTAACTAACATATTCAACAACACCATTCCCGTTATTGCCTTGAAACAATTATATCTTCTAAAAGAAAATTTGAAAATCTTCTCATGTGTCAACATGTCATTGAGTAGCTATTATATGTTTATTGGAACGTTTAAAATCAGTTGTAGACAAATCAAGTTTCATAACTTCCATCTTGAAAATATTTTATGCAAAGTGCCAAATCTTCCTTCCTGCAATAAAATGACTTGTTGTGTAGTCTGTCTCGCAATTGTTTGCAAAAATGTTGTACAGTGGATTGTTTTTCAGATTCTTTCAATGCCCATTATACTGTGCAAACTTATATGGTAGGTATTCAAAAAATAAAATAAAAATGATTTTGATAGCACATGGAAACCCTGACTTGCTAATATTTCATCGTTGTTTATGTCGAGCATCCGTTTTGTGTCTTTGACCTCTTCTAATATGAATATAGTAGCAAGATTTCTCTGGAATGACTCATCTACAAATGCGTTAATTTGGGAATTTTTCATAATTGGATACTCTACCTTGATGTATACTAGAAATGATTCATTTTTGGCACTGAATTTTCAAACATTTTCATTAATGACCATGTATAAACCTTTGACTTGCCAGAATGCTCAACCTTCTTGACAGTAGGGTATTGACACTATAATTCTTTTCATTCTATATATATATCGGGCCATTAGTATGGAAAGTATATACCCCACTACTTCCAGTGCTTTTTGAAACTTTCTCACAAATGAATATGATGATCCAAGCCTCTTGATAACGGCTATCAGAACTTGACGAGTATTGATAAAACTTATTTACTACAGTGCTTCTTAATACCCTTGCTTTTCTGCATTTTGGAGACTTCATTTGAGCTTGCTTCTTGGTCTTTAACACCTTCTCCTTTAATGACTGAGGCACCATAACCTTTGGCGCCACTGAGTATGGACACGAAAGAGATGAGACCCCTATGTTAGGAACAACATTTGAGATAGGATCTATAGGCTTGAGCAATAAATAGCGCCCAACTTTCATCACCCAAAAACTTGTATTGTATATGACCGACAGACGATTATAGCCTTACCATTGCTGCCAGAAAACGATTAACCACAAAAATTTATTAATTGCCAACAAGTACCGATACTAAAAATTGGCATCCATACAAGAAAGATATTTTTCTAGAAAGGAGAATAGACATCCACATCTTTGTGACATAGATTGGTTAAATAAATACCTATGGAAGGATATTCACGAAATTTTCTAGGCAAGTTTTGGAAACGAGTTGCACAAGTGGATATCAAGACTTGCAGAGAAAAAGAACTGTTTTCAACCAGAAGGAGTACCTACCGAGTAGACTCTAGAGCTCATTCATAGGCTTAAAGGAATAGATAGCCGACTCTCACGAGCAGTCGACTTTTCGGTTGACAGTATACTATAAGGCTTCGTGACAGAGTTCATTGTGAACATGCTAAAGTCCTATAGTGCAGCATAAGCAAAGTTTTTCAAAGGGTTCAGAGGTAAGTACCTGAACAATCTGAGTTTATACATTAAAATTCTTTTAGCTGAGAAAGGCGTTTTAAGAATGCAGTAAAAGTCCTAGGAGTTTATGAATCTGTAATGGTGAATAACATATATAGTGATTCTAACAAAGAGACACATAATTTGAGATGTGGGAAATGATATAAGAATACTACTAAGAAGTCTTTTAGTAAACATGGACTTCTCGTAGATATTGAATTAGATGTTGCACATGATAGCCAGACCACACCTCTATCATCCACCTATTCGCCTATTACTCCGCAGAACCCACCGGTTGTGAACACCGTGCCTCCTATTGCACAAAACCCACAAGTTTAGAACCCTCCAGTTGTTAATATTCCTAATCCACAGAGCGTCATTACCAGTAACATCGCGGGAGTGAGTACTCATACCATCTCGACTCAGACCATCCTAACTTAGACCATTCCAGCTCATAATATTCCGATTCAGAACATTTCGTGCAGTACCATCCCTAACACCACTCAGGATACTTTGCAGAATACTACTATACCACCAACAACAAGGACGAATGATGATATTAATCTTCCAATATTAAAAGGAATGGGTCTAGAGGACCCTGAGCAACATTGGTTTCTATGTGAAACCGTATGGAGTTTCAAGCAAGTTCAGGATGATGTTGTGAAGCGAGCACAACTCATAACCACATTTAGCGATTGAGCCTTGAATTGGCTCATGAATTATTCTCAATGACATAATAGAACCTTAGTGGAGATTAAGGATGCACTATTGAGTGAGTTCAAGAATCCAAAGTCAGAATCCCAATGTATAATAGAATTGAAGGAGATTAAACAAGAACCTAATGAGATAGTTTGGGAATTTGACTAGAAGGTTAAGACATTGCTACACTAGGTCATTTCTGTTATAGCATTGCAATAGCACCAAGAGTGGTTCATAGACGCACCATTTCCCCATATCAGACTGCCATTGATGCAACAGAAAGTGGCTTTGTAGGAAGAATCCTTGGAGATCGCGATGAAGTTAGAAACTTCACCTATAGGAGAGACTAGCACTGGAATGTTTCAGATCCAGACCCAGCTAGCGACCTTAACATTACAGTTGTAGGACATGAAGAAGGGGAAAGAACAAAGACAAGAAGTATGGTGTACGAGATACAAAGGAGAAGGACACACCAAGGAGAAATGTCCTTTGTTTCAAGAATACCTTAATAGTGGAGCACCAAACCCATTGAATCAAAACCAAGCGCCATGGTGTGAGATCTGTATAACTAGAGGACACTAGCCAGAAGACTATTACTTAATCCAAAAATATGTGCGCACACCTAAGAATGTATTTTGCACATTCTGCAAATCTGTTGGACATGATGATTCCAACTGCAGAGCATATGACCTCATGATGGAAAGAAATAAAGATATCGATCATATGCATGGTGGAGTATATAGAGTCCAAGACGAAACTCCGCATAACACGGATTATGTGCATTATGATCAAGGCACATACAGAGGCCGTGGAGGATACCGCGGAAGAGGAAGAAATACTAGTCTAGGACAAAGAAGAGGAAGAGGCCAGATGGTCTGTTATAACTGTGGCCAACAAGGTCACTTATCTAGAGATTGCACTAATCCGTGTACTACCTATAATTATTGTAAATCTTTTGATCATGTTATTGAAGCATGCCTAGTGTTAGCAGCTGAAATGCAGAAAAGAAAGCAAGATGTACCTATCCTGAACATTCAGTTGATCATGACAGAGAAAAGGAGAACATATCCAAGTATTAATGTTGTGATGCGAAGTGGCACCGCAACATGAAGAGATAGGAAAGTAGAAGCTTCAACTTCTAGAGACTTTGAAACTAAGCATACCCTGTTAGTACTAATTTTGACCACTTTTATTTTATTATCAATTGAGCCTTAAACCGAGCACCTATCTACCTGCTAAAATTATCTTGATGTCTTGGATGGTCTAAATTCACATATTTCATTTTTGAAGTTAATATCAAGAGAAAGGATAATTTTCCTTTTTATTATATTGTAAAATATTTGTGGAAAAAGGTAGATCATGATCATCCCAGATCAACGGCTCTCATGAATTCAGGCATGGAAAGTTGCATGAAAGATAATCAAAGGCACATGGTCCTGAATTCAAAACCACTAGTGTGACGTGGTAGCCTCTCATCGATTCAGGGTCCCCAAAGTGGTAATAAGAAACCATTTTCTACTGGCCCTGAAACCATCAAGCTGATAAAAGACGTTTAATACATGTGGTAATTTTGTAGAAAGGTAAATCATGAGCATATATAAGGTTGTCATGAATTCATACTCGATGAGTGGCATGAAAGATAACCAAAGTCACATGGTCCTGATTTGAAACCACTGTGGACACATGGTAGTTAGAGAGATATCCAGGGGCCTTCAAGTGGGTTTCCCAAACAACTTTTTGAAGGTCCTGAAACCACCAACTCATAAAAAACGTTTTGGAAAATCGTGGACCTGGAAGAGACACATTTTTACATGAGCCGTCCTAGGAAAACCGCGAGGAATCATCTCAAACCATTAACAACCCACTTCACAAATGGGCCCATTTACCTCTAATTGCAAGCCATTTTCAAAACAAATGCACATATTGTGAGATATTGGGGACCTTTTGAGAGGGATTTTTCCAGAACCATTTTCTCTTACAAGCAACTGTCTGATCCGTTTTTCTGTTATGAACTCTTCTTTTTCTATCTAAGTAAGGGCAATTCGAATTCAAAAGGGCAACAAATTTTCTCAGGAGGGGAGAGGGTTGAGCTAGCCATGGCCAGCAGGACATATTGTATTTCTTTTCAGTGATGAGATGCCTATCATTGGATTCATGATCCTGATAGAGGAGAAGAGATAGTATTTTTTGTAGAGATTAAGATCATTGGCTGTAGCAACCTGTTTTTCTCTTGTATTTCCACAATTTTTCCTCTCTGTTGATCTTTCTTGGAATAAAAAATTGTGCAACAATTTAACAATTATTCAGAGTTTTTGGATATTTTTTTGACTGATACATATGCATATGTGTTGGGTAGGGACTGCAATCTTGGTTGGTTTTTTGCTTAATTACATATGCATTTTTTTTGTTGACAAGTTGACTCATGGAGATTTTGCAGCATGTTAGAAATTGTTGACTACTCTAAAATGATTGAAGCTCAGCACATTTATTCTCTCATCAAGACTGGCAAAGAATTTCAGGAATTTGTCCAGGAGGCACTCATTTTAGTCTTCTGCTTGTCACCTTCATATTCTAAGGAACTTGTCCAAGAGTCACTCCTTTTAGTATCCTCCTTTTCACCTTCTAAATCCATCCTCACTTAAAGCTGTTATACTGTTCCATTCAACGAAATTCCTTTACAATTTGATATTATGTCCAATTTAGTTTTTAAAGCTCTTCTTTATGACTCCATGCCCAATGGAAAGGCCTATGAGATGAAATTTTGCATATCTCAGCCCCAACTCTACTAGTAGCTGCTACCAGCCAAATTCCATATTAATTCCTTGTAAATTCTACATTATTTTCTGTCAAATGTGTTTCAATTCAGCGAAAAATTCATAAGATATTATTGATGCCCAGGAACAGTTCTAAAGACAGCCTTAGAACTTCTCTCGGACTAACATCTTTTTTGGAGCCGTTGCCAGGGACGTGTAAGTGAAAGAAGGTTTCCCTGGGTAGAATGACAAAGTTAAAAGATTTGGCTCTTGAAGGTGAACAAGAGTTAGACATAGGCTATTTAAGCAATTAACCTTGGTTACTCCACATTCTAGTGATTCCACTAGGGATCACACTCAGGTTCAACGGATATACCAATTGCCTCAAGGAAGAAAGAAAATAGTAAAGAAGATCTAGTAGATCTTCCAAAGAAGGCTTCTAAGGATCATTTTTCTCCTTGTTTCTTATGTTTTCCATGTTTAAAAGATCCCATAGAAGCATATCTAAAGTATTCAAGAGGGTTTCCATTTTCAGTTTGTTGTATATTCTGAAGCTAAAATTTCTTCACAGTCAAAAGCATAAAAGTTCGGATAAAAAGGTACAGATTGAATGTCAATGAGGCCAAAATTTAAAGTTGATGCAGATGAGTGCACTGGAACTACTGTTCTCAACAGATCACAAGGATCTATTGTCCCCATTGAAGCCAATGTTAGTACTAGTTTTGACCACTTTCATTTTATGACCAATTGAGCCTTAAACTAGGCACCTATCTACCTGCTAAAATTATCTTGATGTCTTCGATGGTCTAAATTCACATATTTCATTTGTGAATTTAATATCAAGAAAAAGCTTAATTTTCCTTTTTATTATATTGTAAAATATTTGTGGAAAAAGGTAGATCATGATGATCCCAGATCAACGACTCTCATGAATTCAGGCATGGAAAGTTGCACAAAAGATAATCAAAGGCACATGTCCCTGAATTCAAAACCACTAGTGTGACGTGGCATCCTTTCACCGATTCAGGGTCCCCAAAGTGGTAATCAAAAACCATTTTCTTGTGGCCTTGAAACCACAAAGATGATAAAAGAGGTTTAATATATGTGGTAATTTTGTAGAAAGGTAAATCATGAGCATATCTAAGGTTCTCATGAATTCAGGCTCCATGAGTGGCATGAAACATAAACAAAGGCACATGGGCCTGATTTGAAACCACTGTGAACACATGGCCGTCAGAGAGTTATTCAGGGGCCTTTAAGTGGTTCTACCAAATAACGTTTTGAGGGCCCTGAAACTACCAACTCACAAAAGACGTTTTGTAAAATTGTGGACTTGCAGGAGACACGTTTTTGCATGAGACGTCTTGGGGAAACCGTGAGGAGTCAGCTCAAAGGATTACAACCCCACTTCAAAAATGGGACCATTTACCTCTAAGGGTTGGCCGTTTTCAAAACAAATGCACACATTATTAGATATTTGGGACATTTTGAGATGGATTTTTCCAGAACCGTTTTCTATTACAAGCAGTTATCTAATCCATTTTTCTATTACAAACTCTTCTCTGTCTATTTAAGCAAGGGAAATTCGAAGTCAAAAGGGCAACAAATTTTCTCACGAAGGGAGAGGGTTGAGCCATCCATGGCCAGCAGGCCATCTTGTAAATCTTTTCAGTGATGAGAACCCTATCATTGGATTCATGATCTTGATAGAGGACCACAGATAGTATTTTTTGTAGAGATTAACATCATTGGTTGTAGCATCCTGTTTTTCTCTTATATTTCCACAATTTTTCCTCTCTACTGATCTTTCTTGGAATAAAATATTTGAGCAACAGTTTAGCAATTATTCATAGTTTTTGGATATTTTGTTGAATGATACATGTGCATATGTGTTGGGAAGGGACTGCAATCTTTGTTAGATTTTTGCTTAATTATATATGCATTTTGTTTTGTTGACACGTTGATTCATGGAGATTTTGCGGCATGTTAGAAACTGTTGACTACTCTAAAATGATTGAGGCTCAATACGTTTATTCTCTCGTCAATAATGGAAAAGAATTTTAAGAATTTGTCCAAGAGGCACTCATTTTAGTCTTCTGCTTGTCACCTTCAGATTCTAAGGAACTTGTTCAACAGGCACTCCTTTTAGTCTCCTCCTTTTCACCTTCTAAATCCATCCTCAATTAAAGTTGTTATACTGTTCCATTCAATGAAATTCCTTTGCAATTTGATATTATGTCCAATTTAGTTTTTAAAGCTCTTTTTTATGACTCCATGCCCAACGGAAAGGCCTATGAGCTGAAATTTTGCATATCTCAGCCCCAACTCTACTAGTAGTCGTTGCCAACCAAATTCCATATTAATTCCTTGTAAATTCTACATTATTTTTTGTCAGATGTGTGATGGGCCTTGAATTTAGCATATTTTTACTACGATTTCACCGTATTTATAATTACTTTTACTTATCCATATTCATGCATTAATCCTTTCTTATGCTCATATTCGAGTTTTTATGCTCAAGTAATTTTTCCATTACATGTCTTAGTATTTCATTTGATTTTTTACTAACATTGAGGGAATTAGTGTACTATGTATTTGCTTTGAATATTGAATCAATTGTTGGAAGCAGCTACAACATATTTGAGGGAGTTTTGTAGCAGTGCAGAACATTTGTTGTAGCATTACAAAAACTCTATCTGTAGCATTACGGAAACTCCATCTGTAGCATTACAGAAACTCTATCTACAACATTACGGAAACTCCATCTACAGCATTACAAAAACTCTATCTGTAGCATTACAGAAACTCTATCTGCAGCATTACAGAAGCCCTATCTACAATATTACAGAAACTCTATTTCGAGCATTACAAAAACTCTATCTGCAGCATTACGGAAACTCTACAGGTATCTACAGCATTACAGAAACTCTATCTGCAGCATTACAGAAAGTCAATAATTCAAATTTTACCTTCAACCACAAACTTTGGAGAAAGATATTCATTAGGAGTAATGGATTTTTATAAATCCATTATTTCTATTATTCTTATATGTCTCAAATCATGATGTTAAATTAAAGTTGGTAAATGGACGTGGATATGAGTGCATATTTGGCTTATTCACAAAGATTTGAAGATCTCTATCAAATATATGATGGACCTAAGAAGTCAAAAGTTGTTAAGAGACATTTGGGATGAGTTTTGACTATTTTATTGTAGCCTCTATCCCTAAATTCGAATTTGACTTCAAAGGTATTCTAAATAGCATGTAGTTAGTAAGGATCTTGGATTAGTTTTGAGATCCAAACTTTTAGGAATTTGTTAAGGATATTTTGGATCCTCATTTATTAGTTGTTATGGAGGAATCATGTATAAATAAGAGTTCTTTCTCCATTCTAAGGGAGGACTCTTGGAGCAATAGTCCAATTGATGATGGAATAAAGCTATACTCTCATTTGGATTCAATTAGATCTTAGTTTTGTAGTTTCTTTTGCAATCTGATTTTATTTATTTTATGTTGATGTAGTTGTACTTTATTGCTTAGTTGTGATTTCTTATGAAGTGTGAATTTTATTTCTGCAATTTTATTTGAATGCATAGATAGAGATTTAAATGTTTATTTTACAATCATTGGGCTTAATGCAATAATGTTATTTACTCCATTGGATCATAAATAGTAACTTGTATTTGTTAAGGATAGCTTTTAGATTTTATCTATGCAATTTACCTTTATGTCAAAGTGTGTTGTGAACTTAGATTTAGAATTTACTTTCTTGCATAGTGTGAACATAGTATTAGAATTTACTTTTCCCGCAAAGTGTGACATAGTTCTAGGATTTACTTTTCTACAGATTGTGAATGTAGTTTTAGAATTTACTTTCAAGTGTGAATCTAATTTTAGCATTTACTTTCATGTCGTGTGTTTTACATTCATGTCGTGTGATTTACTTTCATTGCAATTTAACTTCAATATTTGTTTAGATGGTTAGTTCCTTGCCAAGACAATGTAACTGCTCATACCATTGTTTATAATTAAGGTTATTGAACTACAACTTCAAGTAGATAAACCAATGTAAGAGGAGATTGTGGTTTGCACATACAGTGCACAGTAACTCGTAAGTTTTCAATGAACCCCGGGTTGACAATTAATGTACACTTCTTATTTGTTTTCTATGTAATTAGAAGGCAATTAAAAAGCCCGTCATTTTGGCATCGCTGTCGAGGAGTTACCACGACCATTGTAACCCCTTACTTGGTTAACATAGTTATTTTCCTCTTTTTGCTTGAGTAAATTTTCTTTTGGTAGTGAGCTATTTTTTTTTTCATTATACATGCATATTTTTTTTTTAAGGATGGAGGCGCAGAGACAAGTAAGATGCAAAGATGACCTCACTATAGCATTGCTATAGTGTAATAGCCCACCGCAAGTCTTTGCAAATCTGAACCATGTTAATAATTTATGCAATAGTAGTAGATTTGTTTATGCCTTCTATTTTCATGAATAAAATCAAAGATTCAAGATGATAATTATGTAGTGCAGTAAGAGCCACACATATTACTAATTTGTCTTTTGCAGAAATCTTGGAAAGAAGAATGAGGCTTGGCGAATGAAGATTTTATTGAAGGATTCAAGAGGATTTGAGGGGAAGCGATTGAAGAAACAGTTCAAAAGACTCAAAAATTTCAAAACGGATTTGGAGTACCATATTAATGCATTTTCAAAACCTGTTTCTACTGGAGTTACCCCTATGAATCCAGTTCCATTCGGATTTGGAATCACTCAAATCGGTTGTGAAACGAAGAAGTTATTAGCAAAATATGGTCGGGTTGTCTAAGGTGGCCACCGCTCTCCAACAGGTAAAAAAAAAAGTGAATTTTTGTTTTTCTTGGATTTGTTTTATAAGAATGTGTTGTATATATCTTGCATATGTTTGGGATTAAGAGAGACTGATCAACTCTCTTCTTCCATGAGCTCACATTTTATTGCAGGTAAGTGCCAATTTTTTTGCAGGTCCTTGGGAGATTAAAGAATGCTAATCTATACATGAAGTGATTTGTGAAGACCAAATTTAATGTTGATAAGAATTCTCTCCAGAAATCCAAAAATGAAGATTTATTAGCATGATATGTGCTACTTTTGAAGCTCAAGTTCCTAGAATTCTAATCCAGCAGTGTCTCACTGAAAGACAAAAACCAAAAGACTTTTGATCAAAGATAAAAGATGGATCCCAAAGGAGACATATGAAGAATTGATATATCTGAAGACCAATGTTCCAGAGGTCAACTGCCATTCCCACATTCCCATTGCCACATCCCCGATTTCTATAAATACTTTTTTCGGAAGACCAATGATTTATCATGCTCATTCACTAGTGCCATGGTATGCTCATGTATTTCCTTTTTCCCATTTTGATATACATGCATGCTGAAGTTAATACATCTTTCATTTCCTTATGTGGTTGATAAGTTTTTCTCATGAACATCATCTATAT
This sequence comes from Larix kaempferi, assembly GCA_027924585.1. Taxonomy (NCBI): domain Eukaryota; kingdom Viridiplantae; phylum Streptophyta; class Pinopsida; order Pinales; family Pinaceae; genus Larix; species Larix kaempferi. The sequence goes on from BSBM01001065.1 coordinate 6,520,896, forward strand.
CACCACTATCATCAAATTTACTTCATCACCCACCATTTCATTTCTCCCATGACTTTCTGTTCCATCCATCCCTGACCCACACAATAAAGCAGCTTGGCTCACTTACAATGTCAAGCTCCCTCACCTCCCTACCCCCTTTCCAAATAAAATTTGATGGTGAAAACCTCTTTCAGGCGCCATCAGACCTTGTAATGCTTGAAAACTAGCTTGCTGGTGGGCATCCCTTGGGAATAAAAAGCTTCTGATTGTGAAAACCCTCTGGGCGCAGTCAGTCAGATCTTGTCTGAAAACTAGCTTGCTGGTGGACAAGGTTTGCAAATAAGAGAGAAATAAAGTATTCCATCACACTCTTTAAATAAAGTTCCAATATTTGCTACTACATCAGAAGATCATTTTTCATCTCCAAATCCAAGCTCTGGATTCCGCATTGCTCTTTCTTGTCAGTTTCTACACCATTGTGGACTGCATCAGATCTCATGCTTCTCAGGATGCTGCTGCACATTTCACGATATTCATAGGTAGGTACAAGTATGCTTATTTTCTTTATTGTTAGTCAAGTTCATTGAATGCTATAGATTTGTATTTGGAAAATCACTTGATCCTTTTTCACTACTTCCTCCTATATTTCTAAGGGTAGTAAAATATTTCAGTTTGGGGGAAGGGGCACACCATTACCTATCATGACCACACCATTACACATAATAATATTTACATTACTCATCATCATTCTTTTCCATCCTCTACCACCCTTGCTCAACTCAAACCTTCATCCTTCCATTTAAGCATTACCTCATCTTTACTTCCCTAGCTGAGCCCAGCCTGACATCTCCTAAACACCCAAGCATGAAAAGTATGTTGCTACATAATCCCTATGGTTGTCACACAAGAAACAATAATAGGAATCCCTACTACTACCACACAAGAACCAATAATAGGAAGCCCTACTACTGCCAAACAAGAACTAGTAGTAAGGAGAGATGGACAACCGATGCACATGGACAAGCCAAAGAATTTGTTGGAAGAAGAAGTCTTACTACTGTCACACAAGAACCAACAGAAAGAAAAAGGGAAGCAACTCATATACAATCCAAGGTCACAATAGGAGAAAGGGAATAGGCTGGACACAAGAACCTACAGCAGAATAAACTCTTGTAGAAGCCATTCCAAGATATGGTACTCATGAGAGGAAAGAAAAAGGATTGGCTGAAAGAAACAAAAAAATTTGAAGTATGATGCATATGAGAGCTAAACTTGGAAGCAACAATAAAAGGTGAGTTGCATTGAGAAGTGGTGGAAAATGTCGATGGTAGCATAAGCATCAAATGCCAATATGGTTTTAAGATTTCATATTACAAGGACTTCCTCTACCTCTTTCACATGATTTCAACATTGGTGAGTGAGTTGTCCTGTAGTAGCACATTTGACAAAGCAATTATTAAGTAGGTGTAGCCACATATTCAGATTCTTTATTCCACTTTGCAAAGGATAACATATCATAATGGGATTGCCCATTATAAAATCTGTTGTTTGTTTATGCACAAAGTCAGTTTGGGTAATGAATGCAAGTTTTAGGCACAAAGGTTTGATTGAAAATTTCCATGAGTGGTGTGGTCCCTATCCTGGTAGTTATTATCTACTTCATTCATTCTTATTGTTATGAGAGCAATGGTTTGTAAATTATAAAAAAAAATGGATTGCTCTAACTTTCCACTAGAATATAGGGTCTGCAAATTTGGTGACTATCAAACGATCTTAGAGGATCTTGGATCCAAAGGCTGTAATGAAAACTTGGTGCATAAATAAGAGAACTTGCGTGTGGCATGGCATCATTATGCAGAAATATTAAGAGAGCAATGGAAACAAAGATTTACTTCTTGAATGTGCATTGATATTATAATAGAAAATTCTTGTTCCCAGATTATAAGTTTCATGAATTATGTCAATAACACAGATTTATCAATGCAAATCTTTTTTTTTCTCAAAGGCTGATTTACTCTTCAGTTTGGGGAGAAGACTGGATGGACAAATAGAAGCACATGAATTTTGTTGAAGCACGTCGACAGTCCTGTAGCAACATTTCAAGATCTGGTATGAATTTTATTTCAGCAGCAATAAGGTAGCGTTACGACAATATTGTGGTTTTGGTTTTCTTTCTCTGGCTACAAAGACTAATCTTGAATGGTTGTAGATGCAACAAAGAAAACATAGATACATGCCTACAGCTAGCAAGGGGATTTTTGAGAAGTTTAATCCACAAGATATATGTAATCTGCTCAAAAGGAATGCATGCATCCCTTTCCAAGGAACATATTGAAGAAATTGTTGTCCAAGATAAATATCAAGACAAGGTTGGTCATATAAAAATGAAAATTCATTTTGAAGCTACAAATCAAGGTACACACAGTTCCGTACTTGATAAGGCATTTCACAACAATCATTTATAATAAGCTTTTGGGAAATGGTGCATGTGTTGAAAGTTGATATAGTGCAATGGACTGCTCATGGCATATTAAGGGAGAAGAAATGAATTAAGCTGCCCAAATTTTTCTTACCATTGCAAAACATTGGCTACCTTGTGAACATATGTTTCGTTGGATGGGGATGGAACATTCCTCTCTAATTGTTTGAGAGAAATACATGCAAAGGCAATACATTGGAATGCACATGCCACTTTCAACATTTCTATTGCACTGCTTCTATTTTCTTAAAGATGAGTGGGGTTGCTCTTCTTCTGCATTTGCTGATATTTGTACCATTTGAGCTATTAACGACAGTTTTCAACAATATTTTGGGAGCATTTTATGGCATCAAAAATTGCATAATTGCCATTATTTGTAGCAATTACATCAGTCTTGTTCACTTGGCAAATGCATGCACAACAATGGAGCATTTTATGGCATAAATTTTTTTTTGTAGAAATTGAAATGAAGATATCTCCTAAACTATGAAGTGGGATTTCCCGAAACTTGGTGGAGATAAGCATTAGGGTAAGGAGAATAAATACACCAAGTTTCAGCTAAATCTGATGCACAGTTTTCGAGAAATCAAGAATAGTCACCTACAGACATTTTCTCATTTTCTCGAAAACCGTGATGTGGGTTCCTCCCATTTTCTGCTAGAAGAAACATAATGGCATTCCTTACACCCCTACAAAATTTGGTGAAAACCCAGTTGATAGTTTTCCAGAAATCAAGCATAGTCACCTACAACCATTTTCTCATTTTCTCGAAAACCATGATGTGGGTTTCTCCAATTTTTGGCTAGGAGAAGCATAATGACATTCCTAACACCCCTGCAATGTTTGGTAAAAACCCAGTTTATATTTTTGGAAAAATGACATTTTTTGTGAAAGCTGCAATTTGCCAGTCCATTGGCTACAAAATATATTTTTCTTGCATTTTTAGATTGAAAATGTTAAGTTGGCATGGAGGATTGTTCAGGATGAAATTTCATATCTCTTGATGATCAGATACATTGGTGGTAGCTTTTTTATGATCCATTTTGAGTCATGCATAAAAAGGAACATCGTTCAGCTTGGTTGACACAGGGTTGCATGAGGACATGCAACATTTTTAGTTTGGGGGAGATGACGGGCCTTGAATTTAGCATATTTTTACCACCATTTCACCATATTTATAATTCCTTTTACTTATCATATTCTTGCTTTAATCCTTTCTTACGCTTATAGCCGAGTTTTTATGCTTAAGTGATTTTTCCATTACATGTCTTAGTATTTCATTTGATTTTGGACTAACATTGAGAGAATTAGTGTACTATGTATTTGCTTTGAATATTGAATCAATTTTTGGAAGCAGCTACAACATATTTGAGGGAGTTTTGTAGCAGTGTAGAACATTTGTTGCAGCATTACAGAAACTCTATCTGCAACATTACGGAAACTCCATCTGCAGCATTACGGAAACTCCATCTCCAGCATTACGGAAACTCTATCTGCAACATTACAGAAACTCTATCTGTAGTATTACAGAAACTCTATTTGCAGCATTACAAAAACTCTATCTGCAGCATTACGGAAACTCTATCTGCAGCATTACAGGAAGTCAATAATTCAAATTTTACCTTCAACCACCAACTTTGGAGAAAGATATTCATTAGGAGTAATGGATTTTTATAAATCCATTATTTCTATTATTCTTATATGTCTCAAATCGTGATGTTAAATTAAAGTTGGTAAATGGACGTGGATATGAGTGCATATTTGGCTTATTCACAAAGATTTGAAGATCTCTATCAAATATATGACGGACCTAAGAAGTCAAAAGTTGTTAAGAGACATTTGGGATGAGTTTTGACTATTTTATTGTAGCCTCTATCCCTAAATTCGAATTTGACTTCAAATGTATTCTAAATAGCATGTAGTTAGTAAGGATCTTGGATTAGTTTTGAGATCCAAACTTTCAGCAATTTGTTGAGGATATTTTAGATCCTCATTTATTAGTTGTTATGGAGAAATCATGTGAAAATAAAAGTTCTTTCTCCATTCTAAGGGAGAACTCTTAGAGAAATAGTCCAACTGATGATGGAATAAAGCTATACTCTCATTTTGATTCAATTAGATCTTAGTTTTGTAGTTTTTTTTGCAATGTGATTTTATTTATTTTATGTTGATGTAGTTGTACTTCATTGCTTTGTTGTGATTTCTTATGAAGTGTGAATTTTATTTCTGCAATTTGATTTGAATGCATATATAGAGATTTAAATGTTTATTTTACAATCATTGAGCTTAATGCAATAATGTTATTTACTCCATTGGATCATAAACAGTAACTTGTATTTGGCAAGGATATCTTTTAGATTTTATTTATGCAATTTACCTTTCTATCAAAGTGTGTTGTGAACTTAGATTTATAATTTAATTTCTTGCATAGTGTGAATGTAGTATTAGAATTTACTTTTCCCGCAAAGTGTGACATAGTTCTAGGATTTACTTTTCCACAGATTGTGAATGTAGTTTTAGAATTGACTTTCAAGTGTTAATCTAATTTTAGCATTTACTTTCATGTCGTGTGATTTACTTTCATTGCAATTTAGCTTCAATATTTGTTTAGATGGCTAGTTCCTTGCCAAGATAATGTAACTGCTCATACCATTGTTTGTAAGTAAGGTTATTGAACTACAACTTCAAGTAGATAAACCAATGTAAGAGGAGATTGTGATTTGCACATACAATGCACGGTAACTCGTAAGTTCTTAACGAACCCCGGGTTGACAATTAATGTACACTTTTTATTTGTTTTCTAAGTAATTAGAAGGCAATTAAAAAGCCCGTCAATGTGTTTCAATTCAGTGAAAAATTCAGAATATATTATTGATGCTTAGGCACAGTTCTAAAGACAACCTTAGAACATCTCTGGGACTAACAGACCCCTATTGAAAAGATATTGATTAGAAAAGCTAGTGGGAAGACAAATGCTTTTAACCTGGAGAAAAACAAAGAAGTCTTTGAATAAGCAAGGGATATCTTCAAAGAGCTAGCACCTACGATGCCAAGAATTCCGTTGAGAAGTTAAATATGACATATGGAGGATATGCCGGCCACGTATGACAAAACGTGCAATGCAGCAGAGATAGGAACTTCTGTTGCGCAGTTCCTATGGAGTTGCATGAAATATTGAAGAGCGCAGATTCTGTAGTGGAATTACAAAAAAAGTTAAACCCGTATGAACCATGTAGTGAGAAGGATACTATGGAGAGCGCAGTTCATCACATCAATGTCCACAAAAGAACATGATGAGAAATGAGTCTCATCACACAAATAGGAGATTATGAGATGGACGAGATAATCCTTTATTTAGGATTAGAAGTAAATGACTTGACTAAACAAACATGGAAGCATCTGGGAAGACCAAAGTTGCTATGGTCACCCACACAATTGAGATTGGACAACCAGCAGAAGGTCATACCTTTTGGGAGATTAGCCAATTTTATGGTTGATATTGACGGAGTGTGAAGTCATGTAGACTTCGAGGTTATTGAAATTGTTGATGATAGTCATCCTTATCCAGCACTATTGGGTATAGACTGGGCGATGGATAACCTCTCCATCATAAACTTGAAGACCAAGAAGATGATTTTTGAAGGGAAAGATATCAGGGTCATAGCACCATTGGACCGTTCACAAGGAGAAATATAAAGTGAGCTGATTCAGAAAGAATCCAGAGCAAAGGATCTTCATCTCATTTAGAAGATGAATGCGAATAAATATGACTACATTAATCCTACGGTGGATGGAGCACTTCGTTGGCGATGTGACAATTCTTGCATCTCTTACTCTGACGCAAGACTAGAGAATTGGAAAATCCATATGCATGAAGTATATGCAAGAAGATGTGCGCAAATAACAAAGTCACTACACTGGATTAGAACCTAGGTAATTCCAATCCCCACCTATGATGGTTCGACTAATGTTTATTCATTTATTCAAGAATATACCGTATCAGTTGCAGCTGAACACCACATACAAGCATTAGATATGGCACTATGCGCTACACCTAGAAGATGGTGGGCTACGCATAAGCATACTTTGACCACATGGGATTAGTGCAGACAAATGATGCAAATCCGATTCACGAAGAAAGATGCACTGACATTTGAGAAGTACAATTGGCAAACGGATCTAAGGGATCACATTGAAACATTGTTGTAGAGATTTCTTCCTATGGATAAAAAGAGGCCCCCTTAGGATAAAGCAGGATAGACTGACTTTATACTAAGAGAAAAATGAAACAAATGCGATCTTCAATCCTAGATTAAGCAAGTATTTTAGAGTTTCTGTATTGAAGAGAGTGAGAGAAAGAAACTTACCTTTTACCCTTCATGTCTGTCGCGCTCGTCATTTATATCTTGAATTCCTCACGATGAAATTGTTAAGATCAAACAATGCACAAGCATCTACAATTCTCCAAGATCTCTAAATTACAATTTAGAATCCAAATATAGCTAGATACAAATCATGAAATTGAAACACAATCAACACACATGAATTGGGAAACAAGAATTAACTTTATAACAACTTGAAGATGCTTACAATGGTTGCTTGATGTCCAAGCCAACTTTCAGCCCCAAGTCCTTCCTCTTAGCTATCTCTGTAAAAGTCTCAAGGTCATAGGTTGGATGCCCCCAAAAGTCCTCCGTTTGGCCCATGGAAGGTCTCTCCTTTATAGTGTTTGGAAGGTTTAACCAAAAGGAGAGTAAAATGGATCTAATGAGTGTTTAGTGGATCATGCCTAGTAAACAAAGAGATGAGTTGGGATTGAATCAACGTTGGTGCACCCAAGAAAATATTTTGAAGGGTGAGATCCAAAATCCATGGAAAAAAGGCTAAGCAAGGATTGGCGCGCCCCTGGGTCTGAGCATAATGCGGCATTTCTGCACCCCAGGGTCTGAGCATAGCATGACAAACCTAATTGTCGCTACTCAGTAGATGTGCAAAGTGCGACAATGTATGCAGATTGGGTGACATGTGGAAGATAAGATGTTGTCTTGGTATTCAGGAAATAGAATTCACTCCTGGGTGTCCATATGAGACCAAGGAGGGTACTAGTAATGTATAATGATCATTAAGGGTAAGTGTCGTTTAGGTCACTTGGTGTAAGAATGCGACATCAAGGTTTAGTGTGTAACATTGAGGTATAACAAATGCCCCGTAAAGTTTGATGTCATAAGAGACTGATGGCCGAAATACTTTACAAATAATTTGCGCAGATACCATCGAGAGAAGCAACAAGGAGTTGAAATAGAAACAAAAATGTCAAAATACCACCGAGGTGGGCATACCCATGCTCAGAAACAACTAACTCAAAACATGGCTGCCAACCAATACATTGCAGATCGATGAGCACTGAGATGATATAGAATGTAGACAAATCATGGCTACTGTGAACAATCGTAGATCCATGAGACAATAATGACACAGCCATGACCAATACATAAGTGGATCTATGTGACAATACAAGAGTGATGTCTTCCACGTAATGAATAGGTGGAAACCTGATAAAAAATCGCCATTGCAACCTGGTCGTAATAGATATATAAAAAGGTGTCCACGGTCTTCTACCCGATCCCAAACGATACGAATCTAGCCATGTGATTACAAGGTGTTGAAGTTGAACATGGTAGAAGCCATTTGATTACCAGTCAATGATGTGAACCATTAACAAATGCGAGGGAAATCACCAATGATGACAATGATCCCCAAGGTATCTATAGTACATCTCAACAAAATGCGAATATATGAGTTGATGTCAAGCACTCGTGAGATTATTCGATCAGAGGTTAATGATGGAAACCTACAGTCGAATACGAGGAAATCTTCCATTAAGGCATGTAGGTACCAAGGCACTGATGGTTGAATCCTAAGCCTAATTCCTGGATAGTGATTTGGCTTCAATAGTAATAGACTCGTCGAAGGTGAGCCATAATGATTCCCATGTCATCGACACGAAATCGGAACGAGAGATAGTTTGTAACAATGGAACAAGAGAACATGTACTGACACAATGGAATACTTGATATAGTGGACGACTTAGAGCAATGCAAACCCTTTGAACATATAACGACGTAAAGTAGAACCTGGCAGCAGGGATTATAGATAGTAGAGAACAAACACACGAAAAGCAGGCTCATTTCCAAAGAGATGACTCGAGATGATGACCATAACTCGGCAAGAACAGATAAATACCCAAAAGGAGACAAGGGACAGATGCATGCCATGTTCAAAGGTGATCACTGACAAGCTGCCAACAAGAAAAACTTGACTCATTTCCCATTTTTCCTCGACATGATGGACAAGTACCTCTTTGCTGTTTTATGAGCTTGAAGAGGATAATAGATGCTTGGTATAGCTCATATCATAGATGAGTCTGATCTCTCATGTTTTACGAACCTGAGAAAGGAGGGGTTCGTCCAAAAATGGGCGCTTCAGTGTTGAATTTTAACGAATCCATGGAAGGAAAACTCGGTAGTTTTTCACATTTAGAGATCTTGAAAAACTTAAAGAAAGCTCCAGAATGTACTTTTTCATAAATTTAGTCCCTCAGTCACGAAAAAGTGTAAAACAATTCATGAGAGAACTCCCCCAGTAAAAATTCAACTGAGGTATACCTTTCTTGTAAATAGTCTAGACGGGCCGAAAAATGGGTAACCTATCACCGAATAGACGTCCTTTCAAATACTTTTACAAGTATGAAAGAGATAAGTGCACTTGGCAATCTTTTCATAATGAGGGAGTCTAAAAAGGGCTTAAAGAGAACTCCAATTGTCTTTTTCGTAATGTTTTAATCACTTTAGTTTGAAAAAAGAATAAAATAATACCAAAATGATACTTTCCTCATCGTTTTACAAGCACGAGTGTTAACACCCATATATTTTTCTACAATATGCAGTTGAATGGAAGGAATGGAGGGTCAAAATGTACTTGGTAGAGAACCCGAGATATCCTCCATGCTCCAAAGCTAAGTGCTAATGGGAAAGACTAAGAGGTCTAAGGAGAGCCAAATGTGCAAAAGATAAGAAAGTGTTGAAGTATAGGTGTTAATGGACGAGAAACACTCTTTATAACCTATAGTCCGCCGGTCAAATAATGGAACACTAAACATCACCAATCTATGCCGTAGATTGGGCACAGGGATCAGATCCACGACCCTATGTGGAATACCGCATAGCCAAGTTTTGAGGAAGATAGTAAAAGGGTAGATGCAATGAGTTTTCCCCGCCATTTAGGTGTCAGCAGCAGAAGATGTCGCAAGGAGAGATGACAAAAGGCTTTATATAAGATTAGGTGCATGCGATGGCATGGGCTGGTGGAAAGCTCCACGGTTCAGAATGCGAAAGGGATGTACATCAACAGCTCTCGTAGTAGATCGCATGAAGGAGTAGCATGCTAGATAGAGAAACAACAGATGCGATGAAACTTTCCTGCCCGCCAGATGTCATCCTCAGAGCCCGTTGCACGGAGGAGGAAAATTGTAGTACGGACCGCTTGGGGTACATGCGAGGCCATCCTATGGGGAAATGTGGTAAAGAAGATTCGACGGTCAAATCAAGAGATAAAGAAGCAGCTGATCTGATGGTAGTAAATATGACATGTGAGAAAATCATTTGGGTGAAGCCTAGGAGAGCTCAGTTCTGTTTTCTCTAAGATTCTATTTTTAATACATCAGCAGTGTTTGAGGCTGGGTTATTTGTAGAGATTTCTTGTGTTATCTTTCTTGTAGTCTATCTTTTTCTTTTCCCATGTTAATTTGTTTATCTTTCTTTGTATTTCATTCTATTAAATTTCTCTCATGCTTGGATAAGTGTAGCATTGGAATGGGATTCATAGAAAGAATACCCTATTGCTTTCATTTCAGGCATTTCATCACCAATTTCTACTAAAATTGGCATAGGATTCATCCTTGTTAGATGCCCTATGCTGATGGATTGTTCATTTCTCTTATGTTTCACCCCTTAAAGTTCTCTGACTGTGCGTGGGTGGCTACCTTGCCTCTATTTAGATATATTATGTAGCTTCACTTTTATGTGTTTTATGATTCATCTTTTGACTCCATTGCCCAATAGTTCTCCTCCTGATTCTCTTACCAAGGTCTTAAATAATTTGTTCAAGTAGAAATCTGATCTTCTGTACCTGTTTTTTCATTGAATATCTTAAATGTTGAATGCTGGTATGTTTCTTCATTATTGGCAATCTTGATTATTTCTAGCTTTCCGTGAGTTAAAGAGAGAGCCCTCTCTGTTTGTGCTAGGTCAGAAATGCAAGCTAAAGACTGGTTAGTAGTTACCTAGAATTTCCCTCTCCACAACCTAGGGGGTCAATTTTGGTGTTAACAAATTGGTGCCGCTGCCAGGGACCACGATTTTTTTATCAATCCCTGGGAGAATGACATATACGTCCGAATTTCAAAGAACAAGAGAGATCCCTGTGGGAAAACAGAGGTTTCTAGATTTTCAATAAGGCTGAAGAATTTTGCCTTGGCGACTCCACTCACAAAGATTAGATAATTCAGGAAGACTCCACTGGACAAAGATCGGTATGCCAAAACATACTATTGAAGAAATTCCAAAGGCATCTCGGCCTCAAGAAAGATCCATACGAGAGGTAATCCTTTTCCTGAAATCCTGCTAGGGGTAGATAATCCTGAAAGTTTACTCAGACGTAGAACCATGAAAGATTGATCTAGTGCTCCTATCATTGAGACTATTCCTGTTTTAGAAGATACATCTATTTTTCAGGAATTGGATTTAGACATTGATATTAGCAAACCTTTGTCAAGAACAAAATCTAAGTCATACCTAAGCCTAGGTGAAGAAACTTTGAATAATTTTGAATCATATCTTTTAGATCTTGTGTGGTTTTATTCTAAAAATCTTTCCAAAGTTGAAGGGAATAAACCCATTTCTCCACCCCCACAATCCCAAGCTACAATCCCATGCAGTGATATTGCTCAGAATACTTTCCCACAAGCTCAGAACCCACTTAGACCCATGGCTGCCAGATTTGCACCTTTGGTCCTTCGTGCTGCTTTGCATGACCTCCCTCAGAACTACACTCAAAGAGTTGTCTCTTACAATGGAGAGGGAGACTGGTCAACCAGACAGCATGTTGATAGATTTGAATATTTTATAGACCTGGAAGAAGTGGACCACGACGACGCTAAAATAAGATTGTTTTCCCAAAGCCTATTTGGAGAACCCAAGAAATGGTTCAGACAGTTTCCCAATGCTTCCATAGCAGATTTTAAAGATTTTAAAGTATTGTTTCTAGAAGGATGGGAAACAATGGGTAGTCCTACCATAGTATTATCCTAGTATAATCACTTAAAGAAAGGCAGGTTTTAATCAGTCCATGAGTTTTCTGCCAGACTCATGAAGACCTATAATTATATTCCTGATGATCTAAAACCCTTAGTAGGCACTGCAAAGCTCCACTATGTAGATGCCTTTGATGGAGACTTCTCATGCACATTAAGAGAAAGAAAATCCACCTCCCTGCTGGCTATGCTGAAAAACGCCATGGAGGTTGAGGCCAACATGATGTCTTCTGGGAAAATAAAGGGAAAAACTGAAGCAGATAAGAAGAAGCAAGAAACCCAAGCCTCTTCTAGTGACGCTAAATTTGATACCATGATGAGAACTATGGAAAAATTGATGGATAGGTTAGCCATGGAAAATAAGCCTCTTGTTAGCGAACAACCTGAAAATCAAGTAAGGAACCCTAACTTCAGAAGGCCTCCCCCTCCAAGAAATCCAAGGAACCAAGAAGACCACCAGATAAGGCCTCCCTTTCCTAAGAACTTGATAGATGAAGAGGGACGTGAAAACCCTGCTACTGACCAGATACATCTCTTCGACATCCTAGAACATGTGGTTCATTTAACTGAAAAGGACCATGATTTTTTCACCAAGGGAAATGCTGATAAAGCTACAGAATTTGATTCTAAACAGTATCAGATGGGCTACATGAATGTTGTGGACGATATCTAGAGAAAGATGAGGTTGAGAAACAGAGAAATACCAATAACCGAAGGGAATTCTGCCCAGAGTCAGCCCCCTAAGACTCAACATAATGTGGATAAGCTAAAGGAAAAAAAACCAGAGGATCCTGCACAGAAAATATCAGAAGATAAGGGGAAGCATTCTAAATAAGGTAGGGATCCAGAAGAAACTGAAGTAGGGAAGACAGCTTCAATATTCAACTTGAAAGCTAAACTGTCTAAGGTAAAGATCTCTATGCCCCTGAATGAGCTATTAAGAAACAATGAATATAGGGAAGAGATAAATAGCCTAGTGAAGGGGCAGGAAGGAAATACACAAGACATGTTGGAAGTGACGGATGATGCCCCGACTATAATCTTTGGTTCCAAACTGGAGGAGCCAGATGATGAAGAAGTCCCTCCCTTCTATTTGAGTTTGAATATCCATAATAAGTTATTACACAACACCCTGATAGATTCTGGAGCTTCACACAACTTGATGCCAAAGTCGGTAGTGGACCAGCTGGGTTTAGAGGTCACTAGACCTTACAAAGATCTATATTATTTTGACTCCAGAAAGGTACCTTGTTTAGGACTGATTAAAGATGTGGTGGTAAACCTTGCTCAGATTCCAGCGAAGAGTGTCATGATGGACATAGTAGTAGCTAATTTACCTACTAAGTTTGGGATGCTGTTATCAAGATCCTGGGTGAAAAAGCTAAAAGGAACCATGCAGATGGACGTATCTTATGCTACTATGCCACTTTTCAAAAGCAATAGGAAGTTATACAGAGAGAAAATGATGGCTTATGTGGTAAGCAGTGATGACAAGCCTGAAAATCACCCTATATTCGCTATGGATACAGATGTAGGTTCCTCCATCCTCTTCAATGATGGTCTACATACTGATCCTAGACCCCCATTTTTCCATGAGGTCGAGGAATACAAAGAATTTGCAGCAAGGCATGAGGCATCAGAGAGGCGAAAAAATGAAGAAGGACTGTGGAAGATGTACTTTGATGGTTCACTAAGAAAAAATGGAGTTGGGGCTAGGGTTTGGATTATACCTCGAGACCAAGAATCTAGGGCCCTACCCTATAAATTGACTTTTGAATGCACAAACAATGTGGCTGAATATGAAGCTCTACTTTTAGGACTAAGAGCTCTGAAAGATCTAGGAGCCAAAAGAGTACACGTATTTGGAGATTCAGAGCTGGTGGTGAACCAGGTAAATGATAGTTATAAGGCAAAACACCCCAGAATGAGAGCTTATAGAAACGAAGTTTGGGACATGTTTCAGAATTTTTTCGATGAACATAAGATCTAGGAAATTCCGAGATGCGACAATCAAGTAGCAGAACCCTTGGCCACTACTGTAGGTGGTTTCAAAACACCCATTTTTTCCCAAGAAAAATACGAGGTCGAAGTGATAAACAAACCCTCCATCCCAGACAACTCCAAGTATTGGCAAGTGTTTGAAGATGATATACAAATTAGGAGGTTTTTAGAACTATCTCATGAGTTTGCCAATGTTCAGATGGATACATGAAACAAGAATGTAGAAGGTCTAATGGACCAGGAACAGTCAGAAAGCAAAGAGAATGAAAAGAAGGATTGGAAGAATACTTTAGGAGGAAAAGACATTGTCTAGCTAAAAAGAAACTATATTCCCAAAGGATTAATACCTCTAGAAAAGCTCTTTGATCAAAACGATGTGGCAAAGAATCCTAAATTCGAACCTCCCAAGGATATAGTAGAAGATCAGAATTTGGTTTTTGTTGGGGAACCTCGGATGGTAAAGTTGTCTAAAAAATTTGAGACTAGGAGGAAATAGCAGTATGTTGATGTGATATAAAAGTATGCTGCTACCTTCGCCTAGAGCTATGAAGAATTAAAGGAGTATGATACCTCAATAATCCAACATTCAATCCCAATTCGGCCTGGAGAAAAATATTTCAAACAAAAGTTGAGGAGAATAAATCCTAAGTTGGTACCGGTAATAGAAAAATAAATCAAGAGGTTGTTCGAAGCAAAAATTATTGTCACTCTGAGATTTTCTTAGTGGGTGGAAAACCTAGTTCCTGTAAGAAAAAAGAATGGAGAAATTAGAATCTGTATAGACTTTATGAATCTGAATCGAGCCTCCCTAAAGGACTATTATGCTCTGCCAAAAATGGAACACATCTTACAGAAGGTAGTAGGAGCAGAAAGGATTTCTACAATGGATGGTTTCTCTGGGTATAATCAGATCAAAGTCAGTCCAAAAGATCAAGAAAATACTGCTTTTACCACTACATGGGGCACTTTCATGTATGCAAAGATGCCTTTTGGATTGATGAATGCTGGAGCTACTTTCCAGAGAGCAATGGACATTACCTTTGTTGAAGAAAAGGATAAGTTCATAGTGGTGTACATGGACGACATAACGGTGTATTCAAATTCTGATGATGAACATTTAAAACACCTATAGTGGGTCTTTAAGAAACGCATAAAATATGGTATTTCCCTCAACCCAAAGAAATCTCATTTTGCTTTAGAAGAAGCTAAACTCCTGGGACATATCATATCCAAAGGAGGTATCAAGATTGATCCTGAAAGGGTTAGTGCCATCCAGAAAGTTGGAGAACCAAGAAGCAAAAGAGAGGTGTAGTCTTTTATTGGACAAGTTGGTTTTATCAGAAGATTCATTCATAGTTTCACTGAAATTATGATGAGTATCACTAATATGCTAAGAAAGGAAAGTTAAATAAAATGAACGGAAGAAGCTAGAGATTCTTTCAAGGGAATAAAGAGTGCTATCACTGAAGCCCCTGTATTAGCCAGTCCCAATTTTTCTAAATATTTTTTGTATTTTTTCTTATGTTTCTGAGCATACATTGGATGGAGTGCTACTACAAAAGAATGACCAGAATGCAGAACAACCGATTGCTTTTTTTAGTACGGTGCTGAGAGATGCAGAGTTGAAATATGACATCATGGAGAAACAGGCGTATGCCTTGATCAAATCACTAAAGGATTTCAGGATTTACATACTTCACTCATACAGCATCGCCCATGTACCAAATAGTGTTGTGAAAGGTATTCTTACCCAAGCAGATCCTGAAGGTAGAAGGGAAAAATGGATTGTTGTATTACTGTAATATGAATTGGAGATAAGACCTACAAAACTGGTGAAAGGGAAAGGATTAGCCACATTGATGACCAAGGCCAATTGTGATTCCTTGTAGATGAATTTTTTAGAAGAATGTTCTCAGCAGCTAGACACTGAAGTACAGATAAGTCCAGAATTTGCTACATCCCCTTGGTATGCTGACAGTGTTTATGTGTTACAAAGATTGCAAGCTCCTCCGGGATTAAGAAAGAGTAGGTCCCGGGCTATGAAATACTGTATAATGAATCAATTCTTATACTGGAAGGACCCCAGAGGTGTGTTATTAAATTGTCTACTAGAGGAAGAAGCTAAGCATACTAAGAAATAATTTCACAAGGGGGACTGTGGTGGACATCATTCTTGGAAAGTGACAGTGAATAAGATCTTGACAGACAGTTTCTATTGGCCTACCATGTTCACTGATGTGTATAAAGAAACTGTTTCTTGCCACCAATGTCAAATTTTTGAAGGAAAGAGGAAAGTTGTCTCACTACCCCTCCACCCAGTCATAGTAGAATTTCCTTTTCAACAATGGGGATTAGATTTCATTGGGAAAATAAACCCTAACTCTTCTGGGAAGCATAGGTGGATATTGACAGCTACTGATTACTTTACCAAATGGAGAGAAGCTATACCCACCATAAATGCAATAGAAAATGTTATTATGGACTTTCTGGTGGATAACATCCTATATAGGTTTGGATTCCCCAAAAGAATTGTGACTGATAATGCACCTGCCTTTTGTTCGAAATCCGTAGGAAAACAGACTAACAGAGTCCTCCAACAAAAGCTTTGTAAGAATCATAAAAAAATTGTTGGAAGAGAATAAAAAGGCTTGGCATACTAAGCTGAGATATGCCCTATGGGCTGATAGGATAAGCACGAAAAGAGCCATTGGAATGTCCCCTTTCTAGTTGGTATATGGAGCCGAAGTGGTGTTCCTAGCATCTCTAGGGTTGTCGGTTATGAGGTTGCTGGAAGGAATGGAAGAAGAGCCAAACCATATGCAGAGGAGAATAATCTAGATAAGCAAACTAAATGAGCTAAGAACGAAAGCCTATGACAAAGTGCAGGGGCACCGGGAAAAGATGAAGTTTTCAACAAGAAAGCCAAAGAAGATGAATTCCAGGTAAACGGTTTGGTCCTAAAATGGGACACCCCTGGAGAAGATAAACACGAGAAATTTGACCATCTGTGGATGGGGCTATATGTTATCGCAGCAAATTGAGCATTAAATTCTTTTATCCTAGAAAAGCAGGATGGATTTGCCTGTTCCGGAGGATTGGTCAATGGAAGGTTCCTAAAGCACTATCTATCCTAGAAGAGCCAGGCGATTCATGTACAATAAATTGTATATATTTGTATTTTTATTGTTACAATTGTTATGAAATTCTATTGTGGGGAAAAACCAGAGAGCTTTGAAGCCCGAAAATGAAAGCCCTAAGGTCGGGAAGGAGAAGCCATGATTTATTTTTTGAGGATTCAGCCTAGATATGAGGCAAGTATGATCCTCAGTTACTAAAAAGAAATCTCAGTCTAGGGTTGGAAGGAGTCGCCCGATGGATCAGGCACTTAATCTACGGAGTTCTTTGCTACCTCACAGGGAGGATAACATCCCCTTTGGAGCTAGTTTTTAACACCCATATATTTTTCTACAATATGCAGTTGAATGGAAGGAATGGAGGGTCAAAATGTACTTGGTAGAGAACCCGAGATATCCTCCATGCTCCAAAGCTAATTGCTAATGGGAAAGACTAAGGTGTCTAAGGAGAGCCAAATGTGCAAAAGATAAGAAAGTGTTGAAGTATAGGTGTTAATGGATGAGAAACACTCTTTATAACCTATAGTCTGTTGGTCAAATAATGGAAGACTAAACATCACCAATATACGACATAGATTGGGCACAGGGATCAGATCCATGACCCTATGTGGAATACCGCACAACCAAGTTGCGAGGAAGATAGGAAAAGGGTAGATGCGATGAGTTTTACACCGGCCAGGTGTCAGCAGCAGAAGATGTCACAAGGAGAGATGACAAAAGGATTTACATAATATTAGGCGCATGCGATGGCATGGGCTAGTGGAAAGATCCACGGTTCGGAATGCGAAAGGGATGTACATCAATGGATCTCATCGCAGATCGCCGGATAGAGAAACACCAGATACAATGTAACTTTCCCACTTGCCAAATGTCATCCTCAGATCCTATCATACGGAGGAGGAAAATCGAAGTAGGTACTGCTTGGGGTACATGCGAGGTCATCCTATGGGGAAATGTGGTAAAGAAGATTCGGCGGCAAATCAAGAGATAAAGAAGCAGTCGATCTGACGGTAGTAAATATGGCATGTGACAAAATCATTTGGCTGAAGCCTAGGAGAGCTCAGCTCTGTTTTCTTTGATATGTTATTGTTAATACATCAGCAGTGTTTGAGGCTGGGTTATTTGCAGAGATTTCCTGTGTTATTTTTCTTGCAGTCTGTCTTTTCATTTTCCCATGTTAATTTGTTTATCTTTCTTTGTATTTCATTCTGTTAAATTTCTGTCATGCTTGGATAAGTGTAGCATTGGAATGGGATTCACAGAAAGAATGCCATGTTCCTTTCATTTGAGGCATTTCACAACCAATTTCTACTAAAATTGGCATAGAATTCATCCTTGTTAGATGCCCTATGCTGATGGACTATTCATTTCTCTTCTGTTTCACTCCTTAAAGCTCTCTAACTGTCTGTGGGTGGCTACCTTGCCTCTGTTTAGATATCTTATGCAACTGCACTGTTATGTGTTTTATGATTCATCTTTTGACTCCATTTCCCAATAGTTCTCCTCCTAATTCTCTTACCAAGGTTTTAAATAATTTTTTCAAGCATAAATCTGATCTTCTGTACCTATTTTTTCATTGAATATCTTAAATGTTGAATGCTGGTATGTTTCTTCATTATTGACAATCTTGATGATTTCCAGCTTTCTGTGAGTTAAAGAGAGATCCCTCTCTATTTGTGTTAGGTCAGAAATGCAAGCTAAAGACTTATTAGTAGTTACCCAAAATTTACCTCTTCACAACCTAGGGGGTCAATTTTTGTGTTAACAACGAGTAAAGTCGACTAAGCTCGACATCGGTTACTTAATTTTAACAAGCACGACATGGGTGTGAAAAAATGTATTGGAGAAAACTCACTATGGCTTGGGAATACCAAAACAGATAGATGACTACCATAAATCAACTCAATTCTCAAAGCAATGCTATTATATATGACAATGTTAAGATAATGGAGAAATGTAACCAACCTCGATCCAAACATTTGATGTAGATCCCCGTTGGAGCTTTCAATCCATGCACTCGAAATCTACAAATTAGTCTTGAGAGCGAATATCCAACAAGTACATATAATATATAAATGACATTAACATTATCAATAACAATGGTCTTTAATATCACAAGAAAATGTAACCCAATGTATAATAAACCACATTCACAACATGATGGACGAGGATATGAGTATTTCTATTAATTAACAAGAAGAAGTACAAAGTGATACAACCTCTTGCCGACAACCAATCTGAACCAAGATCTAGATCAATCCACTTTTTCCTCCACCACTTCAATCCTCCATGAATGGAAAACTCAAACAAGATAGGAGTTTGGAAGGTGAACATATAGGGTTCACAACTACAAGGATCAATGAGTGTAGACTCAAGATAGGGAAAAAAATCCAGTAGAGTTCT
Organism: Larix kaempferi; assembly: GCA_027924585.1. Lineage (NCBI taxonomy): Eukaryota > Viridiplantae > Streptophyta > Pinopsida > Pinales > Pinaceae > Larix > Larix kaempferi. The sequence goes on from BSBM01001065.1 coordinate 6,540,262, forward strand.
CTTGCTATTCTCTTCTTCCTCCCGTCCATAAGCCATATGTACTCAATATATAGTCCTCTCAAAGGTAGGTGAAAGGACACATCGAAGCATTACCCGTAGAGCCAAAGGTCACCCAATGGTCGCTTTTTGGGAGTAAAAACTAATAAATAGTGATTTTTACCATTTTACTTGATACCCGCTGGCTATAGTGATGCAACTCACGGGTATGCCTACGATAGTGATGCAACAAGCAGGTAGGAATAAAAATAGGGCAAACTAGCATCTCTGAAGGATATAAGTGGATCTGAGTCGGTGAAATGGATCCTATAGGCCAAAGAATGCTGATGCTCACAAGGTGGAAGATTATGATGTAACAGATGCCCCCTAATGTGTGAGGTCAAAGACTAATGCTACTATGGCCAAAATACATTATAAAACTCAGAAGTGGAGTGATGGAGACACAAGTGGATAGAGCAGCTCACTCATCATAATACAATAGTATCTCTGAACACATGTCGGTATAGTACAACAATCTAATACAATGGCGATGAATAGGCAGTATATAATGAATACGTGTCATAAGTGATCATAGCCATGATCTCTCTAAAGTAAGATATGGTCTTACGCTGAAAAGAAGACAACTGGTGCAAAAATGGAGGTACAAACTGCTAAAATCTGAGAGGTGATATCTCAGATGTAAGGTCAAAGTCATATGTAGCATACTAAATGCCACCATCACCTAGGATCTTCAACACAAGTCTTCGATGGTGCAATTCCCATCAAGTGAATTAAGGAGTTGGGGTCGAACCTGATGAGACATCTTCTGATTACCGATCAATGATGTATACCATTAACAGACACGAGATAACCCAACAATAATGAAAATGGGCATCAAGGCACAGAGAAAAATCATTGGAGTGTGAATAAATGCGTTGAAGTCGAACACTAGGATGAATCCATCGATCATGGGACATTGATGTATTCCCAAAAATGTCGATGGTGAGAGAGTCTGCCACTAATGACTGCAAGCCTCAAGGTACTCAACTGAACTCTAAGCCTTAAGTCTCGAAATAAATGGGTTGAAGTTGATGGAACGAGACTCACTGGAAGGAGGGCATTAATCCATCCCCCATTGACCAACACGAGGTACAAGCAATGTTGAAAGATTTGGAAGATATCAGGTGAAACAGATTGATTCAATAAGGATGGCCGACATGCAATAGTAAAGAGATCTGAGGAGTGGTCGACACTGGTTTCAAGACTTCCTTTGAACAAGAGCATGAGCAGATGGATAGACTCAGGAAACATAGACTTGATATAATTTGTGCAATGCAAGAGGCATTATAGAGGGCTCCATAATGACTGGAAGCTTAACCACTCGATGGAGTAAACTGAGAAACAAGTACAGCTCCTAAGGCCCAACTATAGTCCCAACTCATAATATACGGAGTGGAATGAATGCTCTTGTCAAAGGTGACACAACATATGCTAACAAGAAATAGTGACCATAATCCCATCCAGCTTTTTGGAATATTTGATTTTTTGTTCTTTTTCATATTTGGGAAAAGCTTGAAAAAGAATAAAATTGCTTACAGTACTACAGGTGATGGAACGAGTGTCAAATAGCTAGCAGACTAGTCCCAAGCAGTGGAACATACCTATGATCAATGCAAGGAAGTGCATGCAGGATGTGGACACTCGGGGGAATGTTCCCTCAAGGTAAAGCGTCATCAAGATGTGAAAGATAAATTAAGGCTCTGCTTGGCTCAAAAGGTAAAGTGCTAAGGAACATGGCTAATAAGTGAGTAAGCGGGAGACGGCACAAGGCTCAAGCGGCAAGCAGGATAATGCAATGCAATCACAACTAGACATAAAAGGAAAGTCCTTTTTTGTAAGTTTAGTCTCCTCACCCGAAAAATTATAAAACAATGAGAGAAGAACTCTTCTAGTCACGTATAACTAGAGTATACCTTTTTTGTAATTACTCCACAAAGGTACGGAAAAGGGGTAAACTTATACCTAAGTGGATGTCGCTTCAAATCCTTTAACGAGTCTGAAATAACAAGTATACTTGGCAATCTTGTTTGATTTTGAAAAATCCTAACAAGGGCTTAAAAAAGACTTTATAAAAATCTTTTCCGTAAAGGTTTAACGAGCTCGAGAAAGTAAACTCGTGACCTCCTTACTATTTTTAACGAGCTCAAAGTAGATATTGAAGAATGCTCATAATGAGAGTAGACAAGTGTCACGGACATGCGAGACTAGTTCCAAGCGCATGGGACAAAGCTATGCATAATGCAAGCAACATAAGCAAGATAAGGACATTCAATGGGTGTCTACAAATTTGGATAGTAATAGGTTCAAATGCATTATAACAATGGGGAGGCCTAAACCTATATCCAAGGTTCCGAATATGCCTACCATGACCGAAGCAAATGTCGAAAAGGACCGATAACCAAGTATAAGTCTAGCTAAGAATCCTGTCTCCAAGAAACATCAGTACCAAGATCATCTCTAAAACGTACGTAAAGAAAAATCTGATACAGGTCACTATGGTAGAAAACTTTTCAACTTCACTATTATCACCCTCAAACATAATGCAGGGAGAACTAACCACTGAAGGTGCCATAGTACCAACACCTGAGGGACCAAAATGATCAACTTCGAAATGAAGAGCAAAGTTGAAGGACGTGGAGGAATCTGCAGTGGAAAATTCATCATTATGGGAGTTGGAAATTCTAGAAGTAGAATCGAACTCATCAGGATCACCGATTCGGGGATCTATAGGAGAGTCTACAGACTCACCAATAGGGAGATCAAACTTTAATGTCAAATCGGGGCTAGACAAAACTATGCCTGGATCAAAATCCAAATGCATGGAAGGTTGTACTCGAGGCTCATCTCATTCAATAAGATCAAGGGTGGGAAGGAAATGAAATTGATGATGAGAATCCTCCCAAGGCTTTTCATTACCATTCATGGCCTCAATAAAAACGTCATCTGAAGGTAGAATACCATCGAGGCAATCATGTGAACAAGATGGGTCGACTGCACACATGGGAAGCATAATAGGATCTTCTTCCCTTGTTTGTGAAGAAGAGAGATCTGGATATGCAATGGTTTGTTGAATATCTTGGTAAGAAATCTCAGCTACAGATAGTGGCATAGACATCCCGACGTACATAATGTCTCCAGACATAGAATTCATAGATGGTAAAGCCCACGGATCATCAAAATATGAAGTCCAAAATGGTACATTATGTGAAGGAGGAGATGCATTGTCAGAAATGATTCCAATAAAATTCATGGGTGCGGGAAAATCATAAGTTCCCATCAATGAAGGGTACATACCAACATCCATGTTCCCAGTTGCCGGTTGAGAATCACTGACTTGCGGGACTATGGATCCCGTGGATGCTGTGGAAGAGGAGTTAACGAAATCCAGCTGATCGATGGTCACTATCTTGCCTTCGTAAGGAAAGCAGATAACTCTAAATACAGTAGACGCGACATCCTTCATAGTGTACATCCATTTTCGACCTAGTAAAAGGTTGTAGTCGATGGGCGCATCAACCACCTTGACTTCAATAAGCACAGACTTACCTCCCAAGGAGACAACAAGGGAAGGGATAATTCTATGCGGCATAAAAGATCTATCGTCGAATGCAGTGAGTGTAGTTCTAGATGTGATTAGAGGAGGAGAGCCAAGATATTTCCAACAAGTTAATGAAATTACTAACGCGGAATCACCTTCATCAACCATAGTACGTTTGATGAAGCTCTGAAGGAAAACCACCTGGATTTGAAAAGCCACTTGGTAAGGTATCCGGGGCTAGACATCATTAGTATCGAACTTGATAACACTAGGATTTCCCCCATCCTGAACTCTTAATGCAATCAAAAGGGCATGCTTCTGAGAAGGACAGGCTTGAAAAACTTCAAGAGCCAACATGGCACACGGAGTTTGGCACAAATATTCTACGATGGAGTAGTTCTAGGCGGCTCGAGCATTGGGGTTATGCATGGAGTGCTTGAAAACACTTTTCGATATCCGCGGCATAATGGAGGGCTTCTCGATATGCAAGGAATTATCAGGAGGAGGGGGAGGCTCACTCCCCAAATTAGGTTGTGGTGCACCATAATCGCACTGACAAGTAGCAACACAAAGCTTCGACTGAACCATATTCACACATCCATAACCACTAGTATTGGAAGAATATGTTGCCGTTTCATTAGTACCATAACCAGTGGTGCGAGCATGTGAAGCCATGTTTTGATGATGAGGAAGGGTATCCTTCAACACAGTTGGGCTCTGTGCCAAATGCTTCTATGCTTCTTCAATTCGAGGACATAAGTTAGTAAGATGATCCTCCCCACAAAGCTTGCAAGGGAATTTCACCTTACGCCTAGGTTTACGATCCTCTCCAGCATTGCTGCCTTCCCGAGGAGGGTTGGTATTCTCTTTATCGGGAGTATTACGATTGCTATTGTTATTACTTCCATTGTTTCCACCCCTACGATTGTTTCTACCATTGCTGGTTACCCGACGGTTTCACTAATTGCACATTGTGTACATCAGATGACGGAGTGGAAGTGGACACGGTGTGAACCTATCCAGTAGTAGACTAGTTTAGCGACAAATTTTGCATTTGATTAGCTACCAAGTCTATAGGGTGAGTGCATGCGGACCCCACAATGCCATCAACATGTGGTCCAGGAACTGACGTAGGCTCATGTCTTGTTCTCAGTGCATCAGGAATAATGTCATACAAAATGCCAGACTGAGAATAAAGTAGATCTAACTGCTGGACTTTCAAGATAGCTTGTTCCTCAGTCACAATGTTGGACATCGAAACATCCTTCGCAATGTATGGGAGTAGAGACCTGAGGAACCATTCCAACAAGAACTATGGAGGAATATTGGCTTTCACTAATCTCTTTCGTCGACGCCACTCTTGAACGTGGTCAGAAATATGTGTGGCCTTATTCTGACGGAAAGTGGACAACAACTCAGTACTAGTATCATAACGAACCGGTAAATGGAAATGGTCTAAGAAAACCAAAGCAATCTCATTGAATCCCCTATAGGTGTTTCTAGGAAACTCCACATACCACTTCGCGGCTGCCCCCATGAGGGTGCATTGAAATAGTCATAATCTATTGGAATCATGATTCAAAGAGTTGGAGGAGCACCAAAGGTCAAATGTCGTGACATGATCTCCCGTGTCCTCACCACCTTTCCCCTCAAACATCGGAATGTATGAAGTGGGATTTGTAGGGACCGGGGGCCAAGTAGGGTCGTGAAACATCGGATCATTCGTCAGCTTCGAAATATCTGGAAGATTCAATCCTGCAAGGAACGGGAGCTAGGGCTGGAAAGCTTGATTATAAGCCCCCATAAAAGGTTGGTTAAACGGAATCGTGTTATAAGATGGACCAAAATCTTAAACATGAGGATTAATCTACAGATAATGAGGACCTGACGGACCATAAGTTTTCCCATGGCCATAGAATTGACAACCTCCTCCTGTTTGACCCATTTGAGAGTAAGCAGGTATATGCATGTTTTAGGCACCATATTTGGGTGGTGGGTTATACTGGTGGCCAGCACCGACTGTGTTGTAGTAAGGGTTGCTACTGTGAGTATGGGAATGTATGTACTATTCATAGCGGGAACTATGTTGTAATGATCGTAATGGTATGGTATGTTCCTACCCCGAGTATTAGGATTAGCTTGAGCAATTGCATGGTGATCAGAAGCATGAGAAGTATTCCCAACTCCAATATTGGTGTGACTAGTAGCAGGGATGGTGGGGTGATGTCTAGGTGGAGAGGAAATATTTCCACCCCCTACATTAGCATTACTAGTGGTGGTAGTGGATGCAAAAGTATGCGGTATGTGTCCACCCCCGTGATTGGGAGGAACATTATCATTCTTAAAAGTAGTCCTGGGTTGACGAGTAGTAGCAAGTGTATTAAGTGGTGGATGGCGAGTCGTGTTTCGAACAACATTCCTATTAGGTTGGGAAATCCGAGGAGGTGGTCGTCTCCCAGCATTAGCATTGTTAGGAGGAACATGACCAGTCCCCATACTATGTGTGTGGGTGGACAATGTAGTGCCCCCAGCGAGGGTAGTGCCCCGAGTGGGTATAGTATGGTTAACACTTTGACTAGTGCTAGCATGACTACCAAACATAGTGGAAGGTTGGACGGTACTATGACTAGGCATACCAAAAGAGAGTGTTGTCGGGTTGATCGTAGGGCCTGTGTCATCATGTAACTTTGGCATCCCATGTCTATAACTGTGTGGAAACGAAGAAACGAAAGGATCATGCTGCTCTTCATCCTTGGGTAAGTTGGGCATTCTGTAAAGATAATTATCCAGATTCAAAGGATCAAACAGATCTCGCTCAAGTGGATTAGGCCAAATAGAACCAAGTTGAGTCTCAGGTGGATCACCTCCCCACTCCTCACGAGGAGTATGGGGATCGGAAGTGTGGTCAACTCTACCCGATTGAGTCGAATATTTTTCCTCAGTATCGGGATGTGCAGCCATGAATTCTTGGACGTAAGTCTCATATGAATTCGAAGACTCAGAGGGATCCCTCCGGCATCCTCTAGCAACACGGCATGAAATCTTAGCTGGCTTTAAACCAGCCAACCGATGTGACCGGCGGAGAGTAGGGCTCTGTGCCATGATATCTCCAGAGAGAATATGTAATCAAAACGTCCCCCAAAGGCCAACTATCGATCAAAAATAGTAAATCAAAAGCACACACCTAGAGAAACTACAACCAAGAGTAGACAAACAGAGTGGCTAAATGAGCTCCCGACACTAGAGCCAGTATGTCTCTCCTAGAAGAGGCTTGAGACTCCCAAATTATAGCTAGAGGGAATAGAATCAGTTATATAGACACCCAGGCTTCACTGCGTGTATAGGGTCAAGTCCACTGCACAAACACAATTGTGCTGTCCAATCCCTATCTGACTCAGGACACAGACAACATAACCACTGCAAATACCCTATGTGATACCTAGGTAAGGCAACTATGGTCACCGGAATATAACCAATCCTCAGGGGGACAGTCGCAGGTGGGATCCGTCGTATGGGCAGGATAGCTAAGCCCGAAGCACAAGAGGACGAACCTCTGGTACTCCCAAATACGAACAAATCATGGATATATTTCCCACGTTCAGTCGGTGCTAGAGGGATATCTCCTCAACCAACCTCCCGTGACCTCGTGCTTAACTTTGGCTTGAATAGAGCTTCATGAGAACACCGATCTATACCATGGATTCTTCCACTCCTTGGTCAGACACCTAATGTTTCGTCTAGTAGTCTTGGATTGTTAACTCACAATGATCTATTCGAAGACTCTAAACCTATGCTAGTTGGTGTACCCTATAAATAAAATCAGTCTAATCAATTTTAAGATTAAGCATTAATTTTAGTGGCTGTGGTTACTTAAGGGATATGATCATGAAACTAGTGATGTGTAGACTCAATAGTATGAAAAATCGTCCAATCCTAGACTCATCTATCTAATAAAACAATGTCACTGATATGCAAAATCAACCACCGATTCCAAAATAAAGATGCAATCTTTTATCTTTTCGATGCACAAGAAGAACCTACATGAAGGAAACAAGCACTCAATGCAAGATGCAGTACATGAAAGTAAAATATTCTTGTATTTTCGCTTATAAACAAGAAGGAAAATGCAAAAAACTAGATGTGTATTTTTGTATGTTTTCAATATAGATGGAATGAAAAAATGCAAGCAAAATCCTACTATTCAGTCACTGAAGTGCCGAGAAGATCACTAAGATAACCCAATAGATCCTAAACATCAAGACTCAGCTAAAGGAAAAAACCAAGATGCTAAATCCAAAGATTGGTAAAAAATCAAGAAGGCACAACCCAGAGAAACGAAGAGTTCTAGTCACAACCAAGCGATGAAACAGTCAAGAGAGAGGCCAACAAAGACTCAGGAACAACCAAAGCCAACATAGCAACAACCAATAGCCATAAACCAACAAAAGCTGCAGTTGTACGCTACTGTCGAAGGAATACCTGCGGGTACTCACGAGCAATAGAGTAAACAGAGGCGGGTATACGTGAGCTGAGCTAACGGCCAATCAGTGACATAGAGCTTCGATAAACAACGACTCTAATTAAGGACTAATGCTCAAAAAATTTCTCAAACATGGATCTTTTCCCAGCGGAGTCACCATTTCTGTATTGCAGAAAACTCACTATGGCTTCGGAATACCACAACAAATAGATGACTACCAGAAATCAACTCAATTCTCAAAGCAACTCTATTATAAATGACAATGTTAAGCTAATAGAGAAATGTAAGCAACCTCGATCCAAACATTTGATGTAGATCCCCGTTGGAGCTTTCAATCCATGCACTTGAAATTTGCAAATTATTCTTGATAGCCAATATCCAACAAGTACATATAATATATAAATGACATTAACATTATCAATAAAAATGGTCCATAATATCACAAGCAAATGTAACCCAATGTATAATAAACAACATTCACAACATGATGGACGAGAATATGAGTATTTCTATTAATTAACAAGAAGAAGTACAAACTGATACGACCACTTGCTGGAAACCAATTTGAACCAAGATCTAGATCAATCCACTTGTGCCTTCACCACTTCAATCCTCCATGAATGGAAAACTCAAACTAGATAGGAGTTTGGAAGGTGAACATATAGGGTTCACAACTACAAGGATCAATGAGTGTAGACTCAAGATAGGGCAAAAATCCACTAAAGTTCTCTTGCTATTCTCTTCTTCCTCCCATCCATAAGCCATATGTGCTCAATATATAGTCCTCTCAAAGGTAGGTGAAAGGACACATCAAGGCATTACTTGGGCAGATGGAGAGTCAAAAGTCACCCAATGACCGCTTTCTGGGAGTAAAAAGTAATAAATAGTGACTTTTACCATTTCACTTGATACCCGCGTGTTAAATTTTCAGAATTTACTTCAATTTGATCTAGGATCTTAACTGAGAGAACAACATGTAGAACAAATCTACAGCATAACAATCATGGACACAATAATTCAAGCACACAAGAGACACGGAGTTTACTTGGGGAAAACCATAAAGGTGAAAAAACCCCAATAACTTCCTCAGAGATAAATAGAGCAATGGTACAACCAAAATACAAGAGATAGTCTTCTCCTAGCAGTAAAGCCTCCTCCTCCACAAGTGCACCACTCTTCCAAGTGTGTGCGAGAGAATAGAATGTGTAAAATGAGAGAGACACTCTCTATTTATACACTAACTTGACTTGACCTTTACTCAACTAGGTCGGCCTCAACTTAACCACTTAACATAATGCTGACTGGGCCGACCCCCACTACGGTGGTCTAATAACCCTTTGATCAACATGGCTGACCCCCAATAGGGTGGTCTAATAACCCTTTGAACCACATGATTATACAGAGATGACCCCAACAAGGTGGTCTAATAACCCATCAAGTATAAGTTACAACACTTACAATATAAATGATGACACTTCTGTATAGTTGAATAATAACATCTCTATAGGAATACAATATACATATATGTGAAATACATTCCGAAGTTACATATACATCAACACTTCCTCTTAACTAGGAAGGTATTTCTCGACACAGGTCTTCTAGCACAAGTATTCTTCTCTGGATCATCGTCACTCGATAATCTTCATCGAGTCATCATCATCGTCACTGCTGCTGCTATCTCAATCAATCTCTGAATATACTCGTCATAGGAATTTCTACAGAGCCATTCCTTTTTCATACTGGATGTAGGCCAACCATCTGCAGGTCTTCATCATCTGTGCGAACGGTTTGATAAAGGTGGCCTCTCAGGACTAATTTTATGTGCGGATGCAATACCGGAAAGAGGATCCCATGAACATTTATGTGCCTAGGCACGACCGAAAAGATCTCCCAAGACTAATTACATGCATCTCCTCCACAATACCTTTAAAGAGCATCCCAGGAACATTTATGTGCTGTAGCACGATCGACAAGATCTCTAAAGAGCATCCCAGGAATTACTACAAGCACACAGCTCAGCCTCTCGGATCTCCAGGACTGATTACATGTGGATAGACAAAACCATTAAAGAGCATCCCAGGAACATTTATGTGCCGCAACACGACCGACAATATCTCTAAAGAGCATCCCAGGACTAATTACGAGCACACAGCTCAACCTCTCAGATCTTGAGGACTAATTATATGTCTCTTTAGTAATACCTCATCCCAGGACTGATTATGAGCACACAGCTCAACCTATCAGATATCTGAGGACTGATTACATACTACATAGCAATACTAGAAAGAGTACCTCAGGAACATTTATGTGCCGCAGCATGACCGGCAAGATCTCCCAGGACTGATTACATGTTATTTGCACAACCTGCCACATATCATCTCTGACCTCCAAGTATCAACCTGATACTCATGATCCATTGGATCATCATCGCACAAGGCATCATCCTGATGCCCATGATCATACTGATCATCATCACTTGTACCATACTGGTACATATCATCTGGATCAACATCCTGAAGCTCATCACCATGATCAACCTGATCATAAAATGCATCCACTTAATGCACACCAAGTATCTACCTAATACATATCATCATACATGATCCACATGATCATACAGTGTATCCACCTGATACAAATACAAATACATGATACATATCAACATATATGATCTACCTGATCATACAATGTATCCACCTGATACATATATAGATACATGGTCCAAGCATCCAACATGATGCATATACAAAATACATAGAAATGATCCAATCGATCATATCCAACATCCAACATGATGCATACATACATATAAATATAAATGATCCAACTGATCATATCCAGCATCCAACATGATGCGTACATACATATACATATAGATGATCCAACTGATCATACAAAGCAGAAACTAGAACATCATCCCGATGCTCATCATCTAGCGCTTACATCCACAGCCATGTAAAGGATCCTCCTTCCAACATGCTTGGAATGGCTTCAGCAAATGTGTCCATCACTTCTTCCTCGAAGTGTCGTCGATCTGAAGAACACCAAGCCTCTCTCTGAAGTACTCAAACTTCACTCTGGCTAGTGGCTTCATCAGCACATCTGCAATCTGCTTGTCCGTCACAACATACAGGAGCTTCGCTACTCCTCTCTGTACCATATCCCTGAAATAGTGATATTTAATCTCTATGTGTTTCGACCTGTCGTGGAACACCGGGTTCTCGGAAAGCTTCACATAACTCTAGTTGTGACAAAAGATACCAGTAGCCTCCAGGGGGAGATCAAATAACTCATACAGTAGCTTCCATAGCCATACTTCCTCACAACTAGTTCAACATGCTGCAACATACTCTGCCTCGGTTGTACTCAGTGCTACGCAAGATTGCTTCCTGCTAAACCAAGAGATCACACCTGATCCCATACCGAAGCAACACCCAGGAGTGCTCTTCTTAACTGCAACACTGCCTTCCCAGTCTGAATTAACATAACCCTGCAGGTTAAACTTTTGATTCACGTCATACTTGAGCCCATAGTCAACCGTACCCTTTGTTAAATTCTGAGAATTAATTCACAATACTCTAGGATCTTCTCTGAGAGAATAACATGTGCAGTATATCAATGCATAATAATCACAATAAGCATGAAAAGCATCACAAGAATCAAAAGCATAAGACACAAGAGACACAAAGTTTCCATGGGGAAAACCCTAAGGTGAAAAACCCCACAACTTCCTCAGAGATAGAGAGAGCAATGGCTCAACCAAAGTACAACCAAAATACATTGAGATAGTCTCCTAGTAGCAGATGATCCTCCTCCTCACTAGTGAGCCACTTTATGAGTGAGAGAGATGTTCTTTTCTGAATAATCTAAATAGAGATCACCTGATCTCTATTTATACTAATCTGTTTTCCCAGTGACCTTATGCGGCCGACTTGTCTAGCTAGGTACATCCACATTATAAGATATATATTTCAAAGCCGACCCCACACATGGTGGTCTAATAACCCATCGGCAAGTACACACACTTGCGACACTTGTCCATCCACATGACGACACTTCCTTATAGAGGAATAACACATCTCTAATAAGGGTACAATAAATATATATAAAATACATAAATGGAATACATTCTGAAGTTACATATACATCAGCACTCCCTCTTAACTAGGAAGGTATTTCTCGACACAGATCTGCTAGACAAGTATTCTTCTCGGGATCATCATCATCAATGCATCGTCATCATCATCGTCACTGCTGCTGCTATCTGAACCAATCTCTGAATCTACTCGTCATAGGAAGTTCTACAGAGCCAGTTCTTTTTCATACTGGATGTAGGCCCACCTCCTGTAGGTCTTCATCATCACTGGCCATACTGTGGAATTCTCAAGACTTATTACATGCGTCACAAAACCTGGCTGCAGCATCCCAGGCTATTACAAGCACATAGCTCTACCTGTAGGACCTCCCAGGATCACATTACATGTGACCCGTGACAAAACCTGGCTGAAGCATCCCAGGCTGTTACGAGCACACGGCTCCACCTGTCGGATCTCCCAGGAGCACATTACATGTGATCTCACCACAAAACCTAGCTGAATCATCCTAGGCTATTACAAGCACACAGCTCTACCTGTCGGATCTCCCAGGAAAACATTACATGTGGTCCACCACAAAACCTGAATGAAGCATCTGAGGCTTTTTTCATCCTGTCCAGATCTCCCAGGAGCAAATTACATGTGGTCATGGCAAAACCTACTGAAGCATTTGAGGCCTTTTTCATCCTATCCAGATCTCCCAGGAGCAAATTACATGCCATAGGACAAAACCTCGTAAGAGAATCTCAGGATGTTATGGGTACACAACTCTGACCTAAAGATCTCCTAGGGCACAAATTACATGTCCTCCCAGAGAAATGTCTCGAAAAAGAATCCCAGGCTGTTATGGGTACGCAACTCCGTCCTATAGGATCTCCTAGACATGCTCATCTGCACAACCTGATCCACGACCACAAAGTATCATCTAATACTCATCATAGATCAACCTGATGAACACATGATCATCCTGATCATCATCACTGCAACATCCTACTGCATGTCATCTGGAGAAACTCGTCATCCACGATCACCCTAATCATACAATGCATCCATCTGATGCAGACCAAGTATCTACCTGATACATATCATCATACAAAGTGTATCCACCTGATACATAGATACATGATCCACACAATGTACCCATCAACATACATGATCTACCTGATCATACCTGATACATATCAATATACCTGATCTACCTGATCATACAATGTATCCACCTGATACATATACAGATACATGGTCCAAGCATCCAACATGATGCATATACAAAATACATACACATGATCCAACTGATCATATCCAACATCCAACATGATGCGTACATACATACATAAAAAATGATCCAATTGATCATACAAAGCAGAAACCAAAACATCATCCTAATGCTCATCATCCAGCGCTTACATCCACAGCCATGTGAAGGATCCTCCTTCCAACATGCTTGGAATGGCTTCAGCAAATGTGTCCATCACTTCTTCCTCAAATTGTCCTCGATCTGAAGAAGACCAAGCCTCTCCCTGAAGTACTCGAACTTCACCCTGGCTAGTGGCTTCGTCAGCACATCTGCAATATGCTCATCCGTCGCAACATACAGGAGCTTCATAGCTCCTCTCTGCACCATATCCCTAATATAGTGATATTTGATCTATATGTATTTGGACCTATCATGAAACACTGGATTCTCAGACAGCTTCACACAACTCTAGTTATCAAAGAAGATACCAGTAGCATCCAACGGGAGATCAAATAACTCAGACAGTAGCTTCCATAGCCATACTACCTCACAACTAGCTAGACAGGCTGCAACATACTCTGCCTTAACTGTACTCAATGCTACGCAGAACTACTTCTTGCTAAACCAAGAGATCACACCTGATGCCATACTGAAGCAACACCCACATGTGCTCTTCCTATCTGCAGCACTGCCAGCCCAATCTAAATTAACATAAACCTGCAGGTTAAACTTTTGATTCGCTTCATACTTGAGCCCATAATCCACTGTACCCTTCAGGTACCTCAGAACATGCTTTACAGCAACCAGGTGAACACTCCTCATATCTGTCAGGAATTGGCTCAATGTGTTCACAACAAAGCAAATGTCCGGTCTCGTGTTCGTCAGGTACATCAAGGACCCAATCATCTGACGATACATAGAGACATCAACCAGCTCAGATGAAGCATCGCATAGAAGCTTTAGATTCGATGCCATAGGTGTGGTCATGTTCTTGCAATCCATCATCCTGAATCTCTTCAAGATATCTACTGTGTACTTCCCTTGACCAAGGAAGATCCCACCTGCACTCTACGACACCTCAATACCTAGGAAATAATGCATCATTCCCAAATCTTTCATATCGAACTCTGTAGCAAGCTTCCTCTTAGTATCTGCAATCAATCTATCATCTCCTATTACAAATAAGTCATCCACATACAAGAGTAGAATCACAGGATTCCCTTCCTCAACCTTGTAGTAAAGATTGGAATCCACTTTACTCTTGGTAAAGCCCAAACTAGATAGGAAATTGTCCATCCTACCATACCATGTTATGGGAGCTTGCTTCAAGCCATACAAGGCTTTCTTCAATCTGCACACATATGAATCCCTATCATGTATTTCAAAACCAAGTGGCTGCTCCACATATACTTCCTCTTCAACTACACCATTCAAGAAAGTAGTCTTGACATCCATCTGGTGTATTTTCCATTTCATCGCTGCAGCCAGGGCAAGTACTGTTCTGATGGAAGTATACCTGGCTACAAGTGCAAACGTTTCTTCATAATCTTTTCCCTCTTTTTGAGAGAATCCACGAGCTACGAATCTTTCCTTGTATTTCTCCACACTGCCATCTGCATCATGCTTGATTTTGTAAATCCATTTGGAAGTCACAACAGACTTCTCTTTAGGTCTTGGGACAACATCCCAAACATCACTCTCCATTATTGATTGATATTCCTCAACAATGGCATCCTTCCATTCTTTCTTTTCCGCTGCTTCTTCATAACTGGAAGGCTCTTTGTTCATAATGTCACAGAGTAAAGCAACATAGCTGGTATGTGATCTAGTTCTCTTCTTTGCTCTGTGTTCCTCTTCTGGAATGCCAAATCTTTCTGCATCTTGAATGAGCTCTCTCCCCCATGCACGTTTCCTGTTGCAAGAGTTATCCTCACGGGGTGGATCTACAGGTTCTTTTGGATCTTCAATCTCACGAACAAGTTCTGGAACTGCTTCAGTCATGGTAGTGTCTTGAAATCTAGTTTCCTTAGGTTCTTCATAAACTTCGATCGGTGCCTTCCTTGATTTGATGAATGCTGAGTTCTCATCAAATGTCACATCCCTGCTAACATCAATCTTCTTCAACCCTAGAAAGTATATTTTGTAAGTCTTCAAGCTTTCATTGTAACCCACAAAGATACCCTTCTTTCCTGAAGTATCTAGTTTGGTCCTCTTTTCCTTTGGGACATGAGTGAATACTGGACAACCAAATATTCTTAGATGGCTGACTTCAGGTTTCTTACCAGAAAATACCTCTTCTGGTGTCTTGTTGTCCAATATCTTGTGGGGTGTTCTGTTCTGCACATATACAGTTGTTCTAGTTGCTTCTGCCCATAGATGCATAGGTAGATCTCGGTCATGGAGCATTTCTCTTGCTGCTTCCATGATTGTTCAGTTCTTCCTTTATGCAACTCCATTATGTTGTGGATTGTAAGGAGCATTCAACTCCCTCTTAATCCCTGAATCACTATAAAGCTTCCTGAAGTCACCTGAAGTGAATTCTCCACCATTGTTGGATCTGAATGTTTTGATCTTCTTGTCAGTTTGATTCTCCATCAAGGTTTTGAATTCCTTAAACTTATCAAACACCTAATCTTTGTTCTTCAACAAGTATACCCAAGTCTTCCTGGAGAAGCCATCAATAAATGAGACATAATAAACATACCCACTGAGAGAACTGGATGATATAGGACCACATACATCTGAATGGATGATTTTGAGGATGTCTTTTGCCTTTCTTTCACTGCTTTGGAAATCCTTCTTAATGTTCTTACCTTTTGCACATCCTTTCCAAACACCTTCATGTTTGGTCTTGATTTCAGGAAGGCCCTCTACAGCCATGCTTGCAATTGGAAGTGCTCTATAGTGCATATGAGCAAGTATTCTATGCCAAAGTTCACTTGGCTCGATGGATTCATGTACCATGGCATGTTCAGGTTGTCCCTTCAATTTATACAAACCTCCCTCTTGATCTCCAATCACTACTGCATCATCTATGTTCTTTCCCTTTGGCCACATTAGGACTTGGCCATCACCAAATGCAACCCTCATGCCTTTTCCATCCAATGCAGAGATGGAGAGTTATAAGTTCTGCTTGAGCCCAGGTACATAAAGAAGTTCTTTCATCTTCAAAGATTTTCCAGAATCTAGGTTGTAGGAGGCTTCACCACTTCCTTTGATTGGGTATTGATAATCATCCCCAAGTTTCACCTTATGGGGTGATTCATGTTCAGATAGATTCACAAAAGATTCCTTAAACCTAGTCATGTGTTTGGAAGCCCCACTATCAATCAACCAATCATTACAACCATGGGAGAGGTACCTGTGAGAGCAGAGATCATAACATACTCTTCTTCACTTGATGAGTTATCATCACTTTCTACCCTAGCGTTCATCTTGGGTGGTTCATCATCCTCGGCAGCATGAGCATGAAACCTTCTTTTGCTGCCCTTCTTCTTCTTGTTGGATTTGTTGTTGTCCTTCTTGTTCTTGGGACAATTTATGGCAATATGTCCTTTCTCATTACAGGTGAAGCATATTCTTCTTTCTTTGAAGTGATGTGAATATTTCTTGGAGTGAGGTGACTCTCTCTTGGACTTCCCTTTCTTGGTGTGAGTTGTGAAAGCTTGATCTTCATTCCCCATCTTTTCTTCTCGTGCCACAAGCCTTGCTTCTTCTTGTGAGCATTCTTCCCGTAGTCTACTGAAGGAGATCAAATTATTCCTTGCATAGAGTCCTTGAATGAAGGAGTCCCATGACCTAGGTAAGCCATTCAGAGTGGTCATGACAAATTCACCATTCTCTACCATTTCATCCACTGCTTCTAGTTGTTCCTTGATCTGGGAGACTCTTGAAAAATAAGATTGAATGGTTTCTCCATTATGAAACTTTACCCCTTTCAATTGGTTCCGCAGGGTCATCTTCCGATTTATGTTCTTCCCTTCAAATAGCTTGGTCAAAGAGTCAAACATCTCCTTGGGTGTCTTTAGAGAAGACACATGGGGTATGAGATGGTATTTGATAGAATCAGCAATGATTCTCTTTGCCTTGACCAAGTTCTTCTTATGAAATACCTTAGCCTCTTCATCCTCTGGGATAGGGATGTCTTCTTTTACATATGAGTCCAACTCATTCTCTTCCAGGATTAACCCAATCCTATACTTCCAAGCTAGGAAGTTATCAGCTGCTTCAAGCTTATCCTCAAGCTTGGTGTGGTGATACATCTTAAAGAGTACTTCAAATGGAAATAGAAAATATTTAGGTCTTACCACTTGAAATGTTGAAAACTGGATCTCGTCCTCGATTAGGGTTTGTCGAAAAAACCCTAAAAATTCAAAATGTGAATTTCAATTTTCTGAACGGATAGAAAGATGCGCCTTGATGAGCTGATCAGCCTGGTCCATTCAGAATTTGAGATCAGCAAAGCTTTACCCTTCGGATTTGTCCTTTTGTCCTCCCGGGTTCAATAGGGAGAGCCCTGAATCAGGGTTTAAGTTTCCCGGAGATCTACCCAGCCAAAAATCTCGATCCAAAGCTCTAAACTTCGATTTTTGCAAGGCGCTTCCAGCTATGTCTTCAGATTTCATAAATTCCTATTTTTGTGGAAACCCTAATTTTTAGGGCCAAATCTGAAAATGCTCAGAATTGAATTTTGATTGGATAGGTAGATGCGCCGTGATGAGTAGAGTCAATCTACTATACTTCTTTTCCCAAATCTGTGGAGAGAAACCCAATAAACAAGAAACTCAAGTTTCCATCACTGCAAAATGTTTTCTTCTCAGGTTAGCTCTGATACCATGTTAAATTTTGAGCATTAATTCACAATACTCTACGATCTTCCCTGAGAGAATAACATGTGTAGTATATCAATGCATAACAATCACAATAAGCATGACAAGCATCACAAGAATCAAAATCATAAGACACAAGAGACACAATGTTTCCGTGGGGAAAACCCTAAGGTGAAAAACCCTGCAACTTCCTCAGAGATAGAGAGAGCAATGGCTCAACCAAAGTACAACCAAAATACACTGAGATAGTCTCCTAGTAGTAGATGATCCTCCTCCTCACTAGTGCGCCACTTTCTGAGTGAGAGAGATGTTGTTTTCTAAATAATCTAAATAGAGATCACTTGATCTCTATTTATAGTAATCTGTTTTCCCAGTGACCTTATGGGGACGACTTGTCTACCTAGGTACATCCACATTACAATAAATATATTTCAGGGTCGACCCCACACATGGTGGTCTAATAACCCATCGATAAGTACACACACTTGCGACACTTGTCAATCCACATGACGACACTTCCTTATAGAGGAATAACACATCTCTGATAAGGGTACAATAAATATGTATAAAATACATAGATGAAATACATTCCAAAGTTACATATACATCAACACCCTTCAGGTACCATAGAATATGATTTACAACAACTAGGTGAACACTCCTTGAATCCATCAGGAACTAGCTCAATGTGTTCACCGCAAAGCAAATATCTAGTCTGATGTTCATCAGGTACATCAAGGACCCAATCATCTGACGATACATAGTGATATCAAGTGACTCAAATGAAGCATAACACAGAAGCTTCAGGTTCGATGCCATAGGTGTGGCCATATCCTTGCAGTCCATCATCCCGAACCTCTTCAGGATCTCTACTGCATACTTCCCTTTTCCAAGGAAGATTCCATCTGCAGCTCGCCACACTTTCATGCCAAAAAAAA
Source organism: Larix kaempferi (assembly GCA_027924585.1). Classification (NCBI taxonomy): domain Eukaryota; kingdom Viridiplantae; phylum Streptophyta; class Pinopsida; order Pinales; family Pinaceae; genus Larix; species Larix kaempferi. Next base: position 6,559,417 of record BSBM01001065.1, read on the forward strand.
ATAGTGCATCATCCCCAAGTTCTTCAACTCGAACTCAGCAGCAAGCTTCCACTGCATGTCAACAATCAATCTATCATCACCTGTTACAAACATGTCATCCATATGCAAAAGTAGTATCACTGGATTTCCTTCCTCAACCTTGTAGTAAAGGTTGGAATCCGCTTTACTCTTGGTAAATCCCAAAATGGATAGAAAGTTATTTATCCTACCATACCAAGTTCTACACATATATGAGTCCCTATCATGTGTCTCAGAACCAAGTAGCTGCACCACATACACTTCTTCTTCAACTACACCATTCAAGAAAGTGTATCTTCCTCTTCATTACTGCAACATGCTTGATCTTGTAGATCCTCTTGGAAGTCACTACAGACTCCCCTTCAGGTCTTGGGACTGCATCTCAAACATCTTCATGATTGACTGGTACTCCTCGATCATGGCATTCTTCCCAGATCCTGGGAACTTCAATATCTTCAATATTTTTAATAGATAACTTTGTTGTTGAACAAATGTTGTAGTCCTTCTTTTGTAGGTGATGGTATACGATCATTCCTACACAACAAGTTAAATTGCATGATTAGAAAACATCTCATAGTTTTCAGAACAAATTCTTACACATAAAGAAATATGTCATACAGTCAAGCAATTATCTTAGCCAATGCTTCAATACAACATTTATCCATATTCCGTAAATTTCTAGATGCATTCCAATCTCTACCAGAACATTGTTAAGAGTGTGCGCAACTCCTAACATTTCAGCAAAGAGGTTTCATTCTAGATAAGTAGCAATGGAATGTTGTACAGTTCCATAGGCCACTTACCCATGTATATTAGTAGTATATTGTTCATCAATGCAACTATTCTAATATGCATAATACACAACCTAATTCTAGGAACATAAGCATATACATCATTGAATAGCATTATGTAAGAAATGACAATTCAAATACTTATCTTTGTTTGGTTGTTGGGAGGACTCCCTCTGAATCTTTGCAACTCCATTTTGATGTGGATTGTGAGAAGTGGTCAAATCCCTCTGAATATATGCATCCTTGCAGAAACTACTAAAGTGTGCTCCTTTGCTTTCTTGCAGGAACAATTGGAGTGTGCTCCCTCTTGATCTTTTCTTCCTGGATTACTTGTCACGAACCCAAAATTTCATAAAAATTTAAAATTTTTCTAAATGGTCTATTAAACCTTTCAAGCTATGCGGAAGTAAAAGATTTGGTATTTAAACTTGCTATTTAATTACAAGGTGGCATTTAACCATCTTATGAAATTTATTTAATTGTTTAACTGATAATAACATAGAAAATATCCATAAACATCATTATTTACCTTTTTTAACATCCTTCAACTAAATCTAGAATCTCTATAATTTTAATGATGTAATACTTCATATTTTATCACAACTCCTTCATTACTCCTTAGACATTCATATGAGTAAGAGAACAATTACATGTCATATAACATTAAGTCCTTTTACTAACTACAGTTTAAAACTTATCATTCATTGAGTCAGATTTTAATGTATTCTACAAAGTCATAGCCTTTTCTAAAATCACTAAAACAATAAAAGAATATACAGAACATACAATTTCAAACCATATAATTGTTAGTCCAATGTTTGACTCTTTGCTTTAAATCGTGACAACCTTACACTCACTTACTCTTTTAATGTTAGCAGGTAGATGCTTTAAACGAAAGACACATTATGAGAAGATTGTCAACATACAATTGCAGCAAGATATAAATAACAACCTCAACACCGTTTTAATTTTAATAAACATACAAGGTACCTTTTTAAAAGCAAACTAGACTGAATGATATTCATCACAAATTAGTTAGTTATTAATAAGGAAAATAGATTAGCTATTTAAAATCATTCTTATGATCCAGGTTCCTAAAGTGCATAACCAATTTGCATTAAAATTTATAAGAGAAGTAGACATGCCAAGAGTACATTCGACAAAAGATATAAAATCCACAAGCCAATTAATCACCACAAAAATGAGAGACCATTTTAACGTGGTTCACCCGTACACGGGCTAGTCCACAAAGGTTTGTGTGTGTATTAATTTACAATTCCCAAAGGGATTACAATCTCGCAACATGTTTGTTGCTATTAACCTGAAATCTTATGACCCATTTCTATTCTACAAGTGCCTGACAACCCTCAAATGGTTGTTTCTCTCCTTCATGCTACATCATAATGGAGACATAAAATCTTAATCTCTAATCATAACTTCAAACTGACTCTCTGACCAAGTATTGAGTCTTACATTAGCCAAACCATATAGTAAAATATTATCTTTATCACACTCCTCAGAATGTTATTAACTCAAGGATTCTATGCCTTACACCAAAATTATTTATTAAAGATATTACACAAGTTTTTTTTTTATACTAGAGTTATATCACCACTATTTCAACTATTCTGAGGGTCTATTTTCTTAAATAAATTCCCATATATCTTTACAAAAAAAATATTATAAAATAACTCTGATTTAAATAAATCTCGTAGGAACTTTAGAGGCCTAAAACTTATATTAATAAGTTGCATATTTTAAAACCAAGTTTGGTCTCCCACTACATTAATTCTTTTGGAATTTTGGAGAAGATATTAAACGATGCCCCTTTCCCATCAAGTTCACACTATGAAAATGACCAAGGTTTAGCCTTTTCCTTTTTAGGAGCTATCCATCATTCTAATGTCTATTGTCCCGAACAAAACATATTTATTATATTTATAGTATTATACATCAAGTATAGACTACTGAGGACTCAACCCCCTGCATTGGAAATAATGTAACTGTGATTAATGAAAGCAATGCTTAGAATGCGGTCCAAAAGTCATAGCTAACTGGATCTAAACTTATTGTGGACATTATTCCATTATAACCGATGTATAAATACATAGATCGGTACTAAGCGTTCTCTCATGATCATAAGTTGGTATAATAATAACACCCAGAATGCATATATATATATATATATATATATACACAGCTTACTACATCATACCACTAAAATGGAAATTCCTACATAGATTTACTGTTGAATGGATCTAACCTGTAATAAGATATACTTGCATATATTTGCGATCAAATTACACTCATAAAATAAACACCGATCATTCTGAGTTAGATTTCCAACTATGCATAAGCTCAAAAGCAGGTAACCCGCAATATCTATAACAACGGTATTTCTATCAATACGCAAGCAACAATTAATAAATAAAAGCAGAGGTTTAGTTGCACCATGACTCTTGTATGCAAATTCAAGAGAGTGAAAGAAATAGTGCATAAGAGGAGGATACTGGAATTTGTATGTAATATACAATAATTAAACATTGCACGAAGATGGAGGAAACCAAAATCTATGTGCAACCTATAGCAATAGAATAAACCAGCATTCTGTCTGCCCAATAAAAAGAGGGTGTCAAAATCTCTGTATTAATCGACGGAGTGTAGACACAGTGAACTCTTTCGATAATTTGTAAATTAATACAACAAAGGGGGGAGAATCGGCTCTTCAATTCTTTTCATAGGTGTATGAAAGGGAAGGATCACATGCTTTGGCAATCATAAGGATAAAACTAGAAGAAAAGCACACATCGGTATGTGATTGCCTTCGTTAAAAGTGCATCCCTAAAATAGAATTTTTATTTTAACACAACAGTTCTATTCGATAATAAACACGACTCGAGATCTGGCTTGTTCCACCAAAATGCCATTTTCTCTTGATGAGTCCACTCGACGTCAAAATATAACTTCCCCAAAAGCAAGCAACCGCATAATGTATATATAAAGACTTACTACAACGTTTTTCTTTCAAATCGTTAGCAACACCAGTAATACAAGTATAGATTATATTTTCCGAATCACTACCATCAACGGACTGAAAAAGGAAACAATTTAAGTATCAATAAAACCTGAGTAGAAACACTTGACAGGATCCGGGCTATCCCTCCATGCCATGTTCCAGCGTGATCCTCTCTAACTTCCCTCCCTCCGTGCATCCACTTATCGTTACAGTGTTTTCTTCTCACCCCCTTGTATCGATAGCAGCCTATATCGATCCCTTCTCCTCTACATTCAACCAAAAAAAATCCCCTATCTATGCAGCGTATCCCCCCTTAAATTGATGAGTATGCAAAAAGTGCTGGCAGTATGCCTTTGGCCATCCAAAACAGGAATAATAACATTCAATCAGACATAGATATTCTGCGGTCTCCACAATGAGGCTAAATAGAGGTACATTCTATTGTTTTGACAACAATATAAAAGGGATTACAGAGATCATGCCCTTGTTGGCTGTGATGGACTCTTTCAATGCCGGGAAAGGATTTGACCGAGGTTATTGTCCTTATACAAAACCTCTATTAGAAAATATATATGAATAACACATGTAAAAATAGAATATATATATATAGACCATACTACGCCACGATGGAGATCTCGACAGAGATAATTGAAAACTAAATAATTGAGCTACGCTGCTATGGAGTTCTGAAACTTTATCACACTATTAAACTGGGACTACGTTATAAGTAGAGATCAATCCAGCAAGCAACATATTAAGCTATACTAAATTTTTGTGGAAGCATTACTTCGTGTCGATCTATCAAAACGCAGGAGGATTCTGTCGTCTACAAATAATCGCAGAATATGAAACTAGTTTTAGGGCAGAGATTACTTGTTGCATTTTAGCAGAGATTCCCCCCGTTGCATTGAGATTTCTTTTGCTTCTTCCACAGCGTCCCCATGCATCTTCTTCTCCAGTTTTTCCCCTTCCTTCTTCCTGTCGTGCATCTCCCTATTAATGAAAACGATCTTCCATATAAAGATTGCCTACTTCGGAGGGTCTGCCAGATGTAAAGAATTACTTTAAGATGCGTGGTGGAAGAACCACGTCCAGCGTTAGGGTAGATATTCCTCCGAAAACAATATTTCCACGATGTTTTAGAAGAAGGGGTTTTCTCGACACGTAACACCACTCATAAAAGATTTGCTCCCTCTCTAACCTCTCCGAGTTCCCGCTTCTTTATGAAGGAGTGGCCTTCCTCCGTTCATATGACACATGGTAGCTTTCCATAAAAAGTATGGAACGAGTGGTGGTTTGGTGGAAACGAATTTTCCCCATAAAGGAGACAACTCCCTCCGAATCCTCGTAGAGTTTTGCCACTCCCTCTTAATATGTAAACATTTACAATAACTCTTAAATCTCTTTTTTCTAAACTAGGGATTGTAGTTCACTTATGATAGAATATTTAACCTAGCATTGAGCCTTAAGTCTTAAGAGTCCCTTTACTGTCTTTCGACGGTCAATGGATTGATGTGGAATTCCCCACCTATAATAAGGTTTAGTATTGTCTATGTTGTCAAGACAACTTCTTCCTTAAAGGATTTAGTTACTTCACTTAAGTGGTGTCATGTTCTTAGTAACATTTAGGAAAATGACGTAACAAAAACTCCCAAGTACCACTGGTGGGGCCTTGGCCTTGAGCTCCTCACCAGAGCCACTTATACAATTACACAATTATAATTAAATTTACAAAAATAATAATAATAAGGGTCAATTTGGAGGGATGTTACATTACCTGTCCTTGAACTTACATCCATCCTTAATCACTACGCATGCTTATTAGTATCATCATTATGTTATCCTTGAGGTCTCATACATAATCACACATTTATTAGTATAATCTTAATACTATCAAAACACAATAATCTTAAACATGTATAGTCATGATCATTCACAGATAATAAACATTAGTATTCAAGGTTTCAGGGAAGTCTTCTTTTACTCATGCGTATTCTTATTTGATCATAGGGCTCTTCCGATTAGTTAAATCATCAATGCATAAACCCATGATTACTCAAACCTATACCTTCATGATTCTTTTGATTAGTCATATCATCAATTATGGTAAGAAACATAATATGCATACAACCATGACTATCCAAACCTATGACTTCATGAATAATCATTATCAACAACACAACAGTATAAGATCCTAACACAAGGTAGGATTCTAGCTTGATATAGGAAAACATACCTGGATTAGCATGCTAGCTAGTTATGTCTAACATACATGCATAATGTCTTCTAGTTCTCTTCACTGACTTGTGCTAGTAACCTACATGTCTCATAAGTTAACCATTGTAGAACCAAGTTATACATACCTTGTAAGTAGATCTTCTATGTGATCCATGACAATGGATGAATCTTTGTCTTCATGTCACCATGATCATATGTTCTTGAAGTAGAACATGATTTGTCTTTCTTGGTGTACCTTTTATGTTAGCGAACAACATAAGCCTCATACAACATCACAATGCACTAGTACAATCATAAGTGTCAAAACCTTCATCAATGAATATCTTCTGTTAAAGTAATACGACAAGTCTAGTAATTAATCAAGATTGTACTGTAATGATATGAAGACAAACATATCATAAACTTAACCATGAACAGATTTCGAAACATACCTGTAAGACATACCTATCAAGATTGCTTGTAATCTTCTTATGGAAGGCCTTAGCCTCATCTCCCTCTGAAACAGGAACTTCTTCACTTATGCAGGTGACCAATCCATCCTCTTCTAGGATTAACCCACTCCACTTGATTTGCAGGAACTGGTGTAATGTCCCCATTCAAATAAGTGCATAGTAAGACAATCCCATCAATCCTACTAGTTTCCTAGGTTGGATGGGAACATGTGGGATGGTAATAAGGAAGCTAATAAATGATATTTAGACATTAGAAGGGTTCAAGTATTTAATAAATATGATGAATAAATAAATTCAAGAGAAATTCTAGGTGGCAAGTGGTTTTGGAGACATATGGAGGTGGTGGGACCCACACTAGCTTGATTTTTCAATGACACATGGAAGCTCTCTCTTGCCAATTCGAATTCATGGGAAGGTGAACACTCTTGGGTGAGTTGGTAAGTCATAACACATGGCATTGAGCATCTTAGGTCGAAATGGGATGGAATAGTAACCTCCATGGGAGAGGAAGAGTCAAATTGGAGACTAGTGGACACTTGGGCTAGATTCCCTAGTTCTATGACAACAATAATGAAGCATCTATGACATTTATGACAAAATTCAGACCTGAATTCTTACAACTGACCATTATGACATGTCAGCCCCAAAAATAGGCTCAAGGAAGGCTCTCATGGAGTTGGAGGAATCCAAAGAGACTCAAATTCGAATTTGGGAGAAGATGGAAGGTTGGAACTAGGAGACAAGTGGCAAATGAGGAATATTTCCTAAATGGAAAATTATTGAATCTATTGAGAGGATTTCGACCCCTTGAAGGCTAATGTTGGTTATAAAATGTAGAAATCAAGTATGAGAATGGCTTTTGATGATTGGAGAAAAATTGCATTTGTGAAGAGAGAGTTAGTGGATGACTAGTTTCTTGCCTTAGCCAATTTCGAGGGTGAAAGATTCCCATCCAAGTTGGTGTTTGGAGAGGCCACTCAGGTCTTTCATGGTGCTTTAATGGAGTTTGTATTTGCAGGTATCAGCTACAGGAATTTTCATGGTTTGGTTTAGTGCAGCACTTTCTCTCCACCGTTTCTAGTTTTGAAGGCATATTCATGCTCCTTGAAGGAGGGCGTTTTTGGTGAGCACTTGTGCTTCTTGAGAGAGCTTCTCATTATATATTTATGATTGTAATAGCTTCATATCCTCTGTTATTCATATTCAGAAAGTCTCAGGTCGAAATACCCACTGGTTGTATGCAAAACTATTGATTAATGAGCAAACAATGTCCATTTCCCCAATGCATTGATGTATGACACTATAATGTTGATTATTTCGAATGGATGGATGATTCTATGATATATTTGTGATCAATATAATGCCATGGATGTCTTATACAAGTTTCATGTACTGTACTTGAGCATTTGAAGCATTTTTACTCAGTTTAGTTGTATTGGGAGATGAAATAGTGCCATTTCCCCAAGGGTCGAATTGGGGGTTTTTGCTGTTGAATGTGAGAGAGTTATAACAGTAGTAAAAATCAATTAATGGTGCATATGAGACCTCAATAACATACTTAACACATTATGTACCTCTGTTCATAAATTTGTGGGAGTTTGGAGGCATTTGGAAGGCCATTTTCAGTGTTACCCGGGGGGGGATTTGATGCACAAATTACTAGTCAAAATTACCTATATTGATCAGAATACAAATCAAGTTTGCAGCAGTATTTGGAGGTCCATAAAACATCCCTGAACCTTATATTCAAGTCTAAATACCATTAATACACTCATACAGAATATTTGGGAGCATTTGGGATGATTTGGAGGTCAAAACAGTTAAACTAGTCAAAGGTCGAAATTGGGGAAAAAGTTAAAAAATTGGCATTTTAATAAAATTTGAAAAAGGGATATTTCAAGTGGTATCAGAGCATGTTCTTGGAACCTGATGGTCCTAACAAGAAGTCAAAAGAATAATCCACCACCCTTTGAACCAGTAGTTGAAGAGGTTTCTGTTGAAGAAGAGGTAGTAGAAGAAGAGGAGTCTTTTGCTGAAACCATGGGTAGAGAGGAGGATGACAAATTAAAACATAAGGAGGAACTTATTGCAACCTTAGATCGATGTTTCTCTAAACTTTCAGCAAACATGGATAGGATAGGTGATAAATTGTTGCAAGGATTTGAATTGTTGATTAGCCAGCTTCAAAGCAAAGGGATAATAGGAGATAATAGCGGTTCACACTCAGGGGAAAAGATGAAAGGGAATGAGCATATTTTCTCAAGTACAGGACCTCATAATAGACCTGATGAATTTCAAAGCACACAAAGGCATACTGCACCTAAATTTCTCACACCCAAAGAAGAGCCCAATCTTGCATTGGATTACAAGAAACTAGTAAATGATTGGAATGATTTGAATGAAGAGTGTAAAAGAGGTGTACCACTCAGTGACTACATTGATGCTATGCAAAAGATTAATAGGAAGGGAGACAATAGGAGTCCATTCCAAAACAAAAAATTAAATAGTGCTATTGGAAAAATGTCACTTCCTACTTTTGATGGTTCTTCTCAAAATTCTGCTAACACTTGGGTGCAAAAATTGGATGTATATTTTCAGCTGAATCCTATGTTGGAAGAGGATGCATTAAAAATGGCCATTTTGCATTTGGAAGGAGATGCCAATGAATGGTGGTTTCATGGGATGAAAACCTTGGGTCATAATCAGGTTAAAACATATGGAGAATTTGTTGACAGGGTACTAGAAAGATTTGAACAAAAAGATCCAGAATTGCCTTTCAAAGAACTAGCTCAATTGAAGCAAACTGGGTCCCCTACTGAATATATGTTGGACTTTCAAAAATTATCAGTCAAGGTGGCTGATGTATCTATGGGAAGATTAGTATTGTTGTTCACTGAAGGTTTGGCTGAACCCTTAAGAGGTTTGGTCAAATCCCACAAGCCAACTACATTAAAAGATGCAATGAGCTTGACTAGGGATCTCCAGAATGTGCTTCCTAGAACGAGATTTCCTCCTAAGCCTAGCTATAAATTTGAAAAGAAACCTTGGCAAAGGGATGGATATGATAAGAAACCTTGGCAAAGAGATTCATTTGAGAGGAATAAAAAAGAGGGACTAAACAGGGATGAACTTAGAAAAAAGAAACTATGCTTCACATGCTTCCAACCATGGACACCGGGGCACAAATGTACCAAAGGAAAGGCTCAATACATAGAAGTATTTTCTGATAATGAGGGGTATGATGGGGGCATGGATGAAGATGGACATATTTCAGATCAAGAAGAGGCATATGAGACAGCAGTAGAAGAGGAAAGACAAGAAGAAAATCAGCCTTCACCGGACAAAGCAAGAATGGCAGTGCTTTCAGCAGTACCTCGCTATCATACTATCCGTTGCAAAGGTGTGGTACAAGGACAAAGAACTTCAGTTTTGGTAGATGGAGGAGCCACTCATAACTTCATTGATGCAGAGATGGTAGAGAAAAGAAAGATACCTATTGAACCATTTGATGGCTTCACAGTTGTCATTCCCGGTCACAACACAATGCAATGCAAAACATGGGTTCCAAAGCTGCAAGTCACCGTAGGTAACTATACTTTTGTTGATAGTTTTTATGTGGTTGATGTTGCTGATACTAATGTGGTTTTGGGAGTGCAATGGTTGTATTCAATAGGAGAGTATACAGTAAATTATCAAATTCCCGAAATGAAATTCCAAGATTCAAAAGGAGTACAAAGAGTTGTGAGAGGGCAACACACTTATCCAAATCAAGTAGTGACTTGCAATAGCATGAGATCTATATTGAGGCATGGGGATATAGAATGGGATGCTAAATGTCATATTACATCTCCCAAGCCAACTATAAATATTGTCAAACACCCAAAGGAGATAGAGAGACTCTTGCAAAAATATGAAAAGGTTTTTAGAGACCTTCCACATGGTAGGCCACCGGATAGGGGGGTTGAGCACAGTATTGTTTTGGAGGAGGGTACTTCACCCATTCAGATACCACCTTATAGACATCCTAAAAGGTTTAGAGATGAGATTGAAAAAGCTATCCAAGAACTCCTAGAGTTGGGACTCATTAGACCAAGCTCTAGCCCTTATGCTTCTTCAGTTGTGCTAGTGAAGAAAAAAGATGGAACATTGAGAATGTGCATAGATTTTAGAGCCTTGAACAAAAAGACTATAAAGAATAGGTATCCTATTCCTAGGATTGATGAGCTCATGGATGAGCTGCATGGGGCCAAATACTTCTCAAAAATTGACCTTAGATCAGGGTATCACCAAATTCGAATGAAAGATGAAGATGTGCAAAAGACCGCTTTTCGATGTCATTTTGGCCACTTTGAATTTCTTGTCATGCCTTTTGGGTTAACAAATGCTCCAGCCACCTTTCAAGCATGTATGAATAGGATATTTTGCAAGCAACTAAGAAGGTTTGTTTTGGTTTTCTTTGATGATATTCTCATTTACAGTAAAACATGGGAAGAGCATTTGCAGCAGTTAGAGATTGTGTTGAAAATCTTGCAAGAAGAGTCCTTATTTGCTAAATTATCAAAATGTGAATTTGGAATGAAAGAACTACTGTATCTTGGGCACATTATTGGGCAAGAAGGAGTGAAGGTACACATGGAAAAAATCAGGGCTATCTTGGAATGGCCATCACCAAAAAATATTACCGAATTGAGAGGCTTTATTGGCATATGCACCTACTACAGAAAATTTGTGAAAGGATTCTCCAAGTTGACTTCTCCACTCACTGATTTGACTAAGAAGGATGCTTTCAAGTGGGATGAAGAGGCTGAAAAGGCCTTCCAAAAAATGAAAGAGGTAATGAGTAGTTGTCCCATACTTGCACTTCCTGATTTTACTAAACCTTTTGTTGTGGAATGTGATGCTTCAGGTGGAGGAATAGGGGCTGTCCTAAAGCAAGGCCAACACCCCATAGCCTTTGAGAGCAGAAAGTTGCAGCCTCATGAAAAACTTTACTCCATTTATGATAAAGAAATGCTGGCCATTATGCATTCATTGGCCAAATTCAGACAATACTTGGTGGGAAGCAAGTTTGTGGTGAAAACTGACCACAATAGTCTAAGACACTTTCTCACCCAAAAAGATCTAAATGAAAGGCAACAAAAGTGGGTAAGCAAGATTCAAGCTTATGATTTTGATATTGAATATGTCAAAGGAAAGAATAATATAGTAGCAGATGCTTTGTCAAGAAGGCCTTCTTTTTCTCTCATGGATATTGCCAAGGATTGGAAAAACATGCTACTAGTTGAATATGCCAAAGACAAATTTGCTTGTGATGTGTTGGATGGAATCAAAGGGGATGATAATTATAGGATTTTGAATGGGCTGATATATTATAAGGGAAGAATTTATTTAGTTCATAACTCCAAGCTCAAGTACCGAATTTTGCAAGAAGCACATGATTCCCCACTAGCGGGCCATCCGGGGATCTTCAAAACTTATAGACAGTTGAGGCAAAGATTTTTTTGGAAGGGGCTGAAGGAAGATGTTTAGAAGTATGTGAATGAATGTAAAGCATGTCAACAAAACAAATCAGAACTTACATGTCCAGCCGGCCTATTACAACCATTGCCCATTCCGGAGCAAAAATGGGACAGTATTTCCATGGATTTCATCACCGGATTGCCTAAATCCTTGGGTAAGGATTGTATATATGTGGTAGTTGATAGGTTGACAAAATTTGCTCATTTTTTTGCTGTTACATCATCTTTTAGTGCTGCACAAGTGGCTGATATTTTTTTCAAAGAAATCTTCAGATTGCATGGGCTTCCCAAGAGCATTGTCAGTGATAGAGATAGTAGATTCATGGGTGCTTTTTGGAAAGAAATTTTTAGATTGGTAGGCACTCAATTGACTCCAAGTACCAGCTATCATCCACAAACTGATGGACAAGCAGAGAGGGTAAACCAATGGTTAGAAGGATACCTAAGAAACTATGTGGGAGGGCAGCAAAAAGCATGGGCAAAATGGCTACACTTGGGTGAGTTTTGCTACAACACCACTTATCATATGTCAATAGGAATGTCTCCTTTCAAAGCATTATATGGTTATGATGCACTTACATTTGCTGACATTATATTTGGTGATAGTAGAGCCCCAAAGGCTAAAGGTTGGGTGGAAGAGAGCCAAGAAATTTTAAAGCTCTTGAAAGACAATTTGCAGGTTGCTCAAAATCAGCAAAAACAATATGCTGATAGACATAGAGAAGAGAGAACCTTTCAAGTCAGTGATTTAGTATATTTAAGGTTGCAGCCCTATAAACAAACATCTCTCAAAAAGAATGGAGCAGAAAAATTAAAACCAAGGTACTATGGGCCATACAAGGTAGTGCGGAAGGTTGGAGAAGTAGCATATGAACTAGAACTTCCGGAAGGGAGTAAAATCCACAATGTATTTCATGTTTCTTGTCTTAAGAAATCTCTTGGTCAGCAAATCATCACTTCAGAAATACTTCCTCCTTTGGATGATGAAGGTCAGCTCACACTTGTTCCGGAAAAGATTTTGAAGACACGGGAAAGAAGGTTGAGGAGTAGAATCATCAAAGAATATTTAGTGCAATGGAAGGACTTACCAAATGAAGATGCCACATGGGAAGAGGAGAAGATTTTGCAGCATCCAAATTTTAAATTGCTTGAGGACAAGCAATCTTGGGTGGGGAGGACTGTAATGTCCCCATTCAAATAAGTGCATAGTAAGACAGTCCCATCAATCCTACTAGTTTCCTAGGTTGGATGGGAACATGTGGGATGGTAATAAGGAAGCTAATAAATGATATTTAGACATTAGAAGGGTTCAAGTATTTAATAAATATGATGAATAAATAAATTCAAGAGAAATTCTAGGTGGCAAGTGGTTTTGGAGACATATGGAGGTGGTGGGACCCACACTAGCTTGATTTTTCAATGACACATGGCAGCTCTCTCTTGCCAATTCGAATTCATGGGAAGGTGAACACTCTTGGGTGAGTTGGTAAGTCATAACACATGGCATTGAGCATATTAGGTCGAAATGGGATGGAATAGTAACCTCCATGGGAGAGGAAGAGTCAAATTGGAGACTAGTGGACACTTGGGCTAGATTCCCTAGTTCTATGACAACAATAATGAAGCATCTATGACATTTATGACAAAATTCAGACCTGACTTCTTACACCTGACCATTATGACATGTCAGCCCCAAAAATAGGCTCAAGGAAGGCTCTCATGGAGTTGGAGGAATCCAAAGAGACTCAAATTCGAATTTGGGAGAAGATGGAAGGTTGGAACTAGGAGACAAGTGGCAAATGAGGAATATTTCCTAAATGGAAAATTATTGAATCTATTGAGAGGATTTCGACCCCTTGAAGGCTAATGTTGGTTATAAAATGTAGAAATCAAGTATGAGAATGGATTTTGATGATTGGAGAAAAATTGCATTTGTGAAGAGAGAGCTAGTGGATGACTAGTTTCTTGCCTTAGCCAATTTCGAGGGTGAAAGATTCCCATCCAAGTTGTTGTTTGGAGAGGCCACTCAGGTCTTTCATGGTGCTTTAATGGAGTTTGTATTTGTAGGTATCAGCTACAGGAAGTTTCATGGTTTGGTTTAGTGCAGCACTTTCTCTCCACCGTTTCTAGTTTTGAAGGCATATTCATGCTCCTTGAAGGAGGGCGTTTTTGGTGAGCACTTGTGCTTCTTGAGAGAGATTCTCATTATATATTTATGATTTTAATAGTTTCATATCCTCTGTTATTCATATTTAGAAAGTCTCAGGTCGAAATACCCACTGGTTGTATGCAAAACTATTGATTAATGAGCAAACAATGTCCATTTCCCCAATGCATTGATGTATGACACTATAATGTTGATTATTTCGAATGGATGGATGATTCTATGATATATTTGTGATCAATATAATGCCATGGATGTCTTCTACAAGTTTCATGTACTGTACTTGAGCATTTGAAGCATTTTTACTCAGTTTAGTTGTATTGGGAGATGAAATAGTGCCATTTCCCCAAGGGTCGAATTGGGGGTTTTTGCTGTTGAATGTGAGAGAGTTATAACAGTAGTAAAAATCAATTAATGGTGCATATGAGACCTCAATAACATACTTAACACATTATATACCTCTGTTCATAAATTTGTGGGAGTTTGGAGGCATTTGGAAGGCCATTTTCAGTGTTACCCGGGGGGGATTTGATGCACAAATTACTAGTCAAAATTACCTATATTGATCAGAATACAAATCAAGTTTGCAGCAGTATTTGGAGGTCCATAAAACATCCCTGAACCTGATATTCAAGTCTAAATACCATTAATACACTCATACAGAAGATTTGGGAGCATTTGGGATGATTTGGAGGTCAAAACAGTTAAACTAGTCAAAGGTCGAAATTGGGGAAAAAGTTAAAAAATTGGCATTTTAATAAAATTTGAAAAAGGGATATTTCAACTGGACCTTGAGATGGATTAGGGTTTGTCAAAGAAACCCAAAAAATTCAAACTTTGAATTTCAAACTTCCGAAAGGATAGAAATGTGTGCCTTGATGAGCTGATCAAGTTGGTATATTCAGAATTTGAAAACTGCAAAGTTTCACTCCTCGAAATTGCCTTTTAGATTTTCGAATTCACTAGGGAGGACCCTGAATTAGGGTTTGAGTTTCCCGAAGCTTCACCCAACCAAAATATTTGATTCGAAGCTCTAATCTTTGATTTTTGTGAGGAGCTTTCAGCCGTGGTCACAGATTTCCAAAATTTCAATTTTTGCAGAAGCCCTAATTTTCCATCTTTCCGATCAAAGTCCTGAACTGGGGTTTGATCAAGCCTGACCTTCTGCCCAACTAAAAACTCTGATCTTGGTCTCTCAATTTCAATTTTGATGGGTAGCATCCAGCCGTGGTCTCCGATTACAAAAATTCCAACTTTCTCCGCAGCCCTAAATTCTGGAAGCCATGAATGAAGGTGCTAAAAAATAATTTTGTTTTGACAGAAATATGTACCTGATTGTTTCTTGTGTAACTCCGAACATTTCGATCCACAGTATCTAAATTTTTTTTCGAAGATATCCCGACCTACTATCTTTCCATTCCAATAGGTCTGACCTCAACTGGATTCTCTGAGAGGGAGTTATGCCAAGTGTCGCAACGTGACCGATTTATGGGATAATACAGGGGAATAATAACCCCAACAAGGTGGTCTAATAACCCATCAAGTATCAGTTACAACACTTACAATATAAATGACGACACTTCCATATAGAGGAATAATAACATCTCTATAGGAGTACAATATACATATATGTGAAATACATTCCAAAGTTACATATACATCAACACCGCGGGCTATAGTGATGCAACTCGTGGGTAGGAATAAAAATAAGGCAAACTAGTATCTCTGAAGGATATAAGTGGGTCTGAGTCAGTGAAATGGATCCTATAGGCCAAAGAATGTTGATGCTCACAGGATGGAAGATTATGATGTAACAAAAAGCGCTTGGAATATTTTTTTAGGTTTTAATCTAGGGCACAGAAAAGATAAAGTCAGGTCAAATGAAGGTCAAAACAGTGATATATTGCCAGTGTGAACAAAATATGGAGATCCTGTCAAAAATGGTTTATGAGACCTTCGAAATAAATATATTAGTAATGTGAAAAATTTGACCTAAAAAAGATATTTTAAATAAAATAATGAGCAAAAATATAGTCATGCAACTTATATAAGCAAGATGTAAAAATAGAAAGTTACCATTTTAACTTGGCTATTTTTTCTCATAGAGGAATTTTTACCTATTGAAGGAAAAAACTTCAAGTGACCATATCCGGAGATCCGAGGCACCATTTTGACAACCGTGTGCACCAGGTAAGAGGTCTTAAGCTCCTCTTTCAATTCATGTTCTTATTTTTTGATTTCACATCAGTTTT
This sequence comes from Larix kaempferi, assembly GCA_027924585.1. Taxonomy (NCBI): domain Eukaryota; kingdom Viridiplantae; phylum Streptophyta; class Pinopsida; order Pinales; family Pinaceae; genus Larix; species Larix kaempferi. The sequence continues at coordinate 6,575,867 of BSBM01001065.1, forward strand.
GTAATTTTTTGAGGAATCCCTAGGGTGCTTTTTCTGCACCTAGAATTTCCACGCAGCCCAACAAGGCCCAGGTGCGATAATCGCAAAGAAATGAAAATATTTCTTGATGTTTCCTCATGTTGGGCATGAAATCAAACTCCGAGTTTCTCATGAATGCTTCATTTGGATTTTTACAGGAGATTGCATCTCATTTGAGGAAAAATGGTTTATTGGAACGAAAGGGATCATGATGCTAATGAATGTGATATGGTTCTCTTCTTTGCTCTGTGTTCTTCTTCTATAATGCCAAATTACATCCTGAATGAGCTCTCTATCCCATGTGGGTTTCCTTTTGTGAGAGTTATCCTCACGGAGTGGATCTATAGGTTCTTGTGGATCTTCAAACTCACAGACAACTTCTGGAACTGCTTCAGTCATTGTAGTGTCTTGAAATCTAGTTTCTTTAGGTTCTTCATAAACTTCGATAGGTGCCTTCCTTGATTTGATGAATGCTAAGTTTTCGTCAAATGTTACATCCCTGCTTACATCAATCTTCTTGAACCCTGGAAAGTATATTTTGTAAGCCTTCGAGCTTTCACTGTAACCCACAAAGATAGCCTTCTTTCCTGAAGGATCTAGTTTAGTCCTCTTTTCATTTGGAGCATGAGTGTATACTGGACAGCCAAATATTCTGAAATGACTGACTTCAGGTTTCTTACAATAAAAGACCTCTTCTAGTGTGTTGTTCTCCAATATCTTGTGGGGTGTTCTATTCTACACATATACAGCTGTTCTAGCTGCTTCTGACCATAGATGCATAGGTAGATCCTGGTCATGTAGCATTGCCCTTGCTGCTTCCATGATAGTTCTGTTCTTCCTTTCTGCAACTCCATTCTGTTGAGGATTATAAGGAGCAGTCAACTCCCTCTTAATCCCTGAATCACTACAAAGATTCTTGAAGTCACCTGAGGTGAATTCTCCACCATTGTCAGATCTGAATGTTTTGATCTTCTTGTCAGTTTGATTCTCCATCAAGGTTTTGAATTCCTTAAATTTATCAAACACCTCATCTTTGTTCTTCAATAAGTATACCCAAGTCTTCGTGGAGAAGTCATCAATAAATGAGACATAATAAACATACCCACTTAGAGAACTGGATGACATAGGACCACATATATCTGAGTGGATGATTTCCAGGATATCTTTTGCCTTGCTTTCACTGCTTGGGAAAGACTTCTTAATGTTGTTACCTTTTGCACATCCTTTGCAAACACCTTCATGTTTTGTCTTGATTTCAGGAAGACCTTCTACAACCTTGCTTGCAATTGGAATTGCCCTATAGTGCATATGAGCAAGTCTTCTATGCCAAAGTTCACTTGGTTCCATGGATTCATGGATCATGGCATGTTCAGGTTGACCCTTCAATTTATACAAACCTCCCTCTTGCTCTCCAATCACTACTGCATCATTGATTTTTTTACCCATTGGCCACATTAGGACTTGGCCATCCACAAACGCAACCCTCATACCTTTTGCATCCAATGCAGAGATGGAGAGTAAGTTCTTCTTGAGTTCAGGTACATAAAGAACTTATTTCATCTTCAAATATTTTCCAGAATTTAGGTTGTAGGAGGCTTCACCACTTCCTTTGATTGGGTATTGATAATCATCCCCAAGTTTCGCCTTAAGGGGTGATTCATGTTCAAATAGATTCACAAAAGATTCCTTAAATCCAATCATGTGTTTGGAAGCCCCACTATCAATCAACCAATCATTACAACCATGGGAGATGGTACCTTTGAGAGCCGAGATCAGAACATACTCTTCTTCACTTGATGTGTTATCATCACTTTCTACCCTAGCCTTCTTCTTGGGTGGTTCACCATCCTCGGCAGCATGAGCATGAAACCTTCTTTTGCTGCCCTTCTTCTTGTTGGAGTTGTTGTTGTCCTTCTTGTTCTTGGGACAATTTATGGCAATATGTCATTTCTCATTACAGGTGAAGCATATTCTTCTTTCTTTGAAGTGATGTGAAGATTTCTTGGAGTGAGATGGCCCTCTCTTGGACTTCCCTTTCTTGGTGTGAGCTATGAGAGATTGATCTTCATTCCCCATCTTTTCTTCTCATGCCACAAGCCTTGCTTCTTCTTGTGAGCATTCTTGCCGTAGTCTACTGAAGGAAATCAACTTCTTTCTTGCACAGATTCCTTGAATGAAGGAGTCCCATGACCTAGGTAAGCCATTCAGAGTGGTCATGACAACTTCACCATTCTCTACCATTTCATCCACTACTTCTAGTTGTTCCTTGATCTTGGAGACTCTTGAAAAATAAGATTAAATGGTTTTTCCATTATGAAACTTTACCCCTTTCAATTGGTTTCGCAGGGTCATCTTCCAATTTATGTTCTTCCCTTCAAATAGCTTGGTCAAAGAGTCAAACATCTCTTTGGGATTCTTTAGAGAAGACACATGGGGTATGAGATGGTCTTTGATAGAATCAACAATGATTCTTTTTTCCTTTACCAAGTTCTTCTTATGCAATACTTTAGCCTCTTCATCCTCTGGGATAGGGATGTCTTCTTTTAGATATGAGTGCAACTCATTCTCTTCCAGGATTAAGCCAATCCTATACTTCCAAGCTCGGAAGTTATCATCCCCTTCAAGCTTATCCTCAAGCTTGGTGTGGTGAGACATCTTAAAGAGTACTTCAAATGGAAATAGAAAAGATTTAGGTCTTACCACTTGAAATGCTGAAAATTAGATCTGGTCCTGCATTAGGGTTTTTCGAAAAAACCCTAAAAATTCAAAATGTGAATTTCAAATTTCTGAAAGGATAGAAAAATGTGCCTTGATGAGCTGATCAGCCTGGTGCATTCAGAATTTGAGATCAACAAAGCTTTACCCTTCATATTTGTCTTTTTGTCATCCTACGTTCACTAGGGAGAGCCCTGAATTAGGTTTTGAGTTTCCCGGATATCTACCCAGCCAAAAATCTCGATCCAAAGCTCTAAACTTCGATTTTTGCAAGGAGCGTCCAGCTATGTCTTCAGATTTTAGAAATTCCTATATTTGTGGAAACCCTAACTTTTAGGGCCGAATATGAAAATGCTCGGAATTGAATTCTGATTGGACAGATAGATGCGCCTTGATGAGTAGAGTCAATCTACTATACTACTTTTCCAAAATCTATGTAGAGAAACCCAATAAACAAGAAAATCAAGTTTACGTCACTGCAAAATGTCTTCTTCTGAGGTTAGCTTTGATACCATGTTAAATTTTGAGCATTAATTCACAATACTCTAGGATATTTACTGAGAGAATAACATATGCAGTATATCAATGCATGACAATCACAAAAAGCATGACAAGCATCACAAGAATCAAAAGCATGAGAGACAAGAGACACAGAGTTTCCGTGGGGAAAACCCTAAGGTGAAAAACCCCACAACTTCCTCAGAGATAGAGAGAGCAATGGCTCAACCAAAGTACAACCACAATACACTGAGATAGTCTCCTAGTAGCAGATGATCCTCCTCCTCACTAGTGCGCCACTTTCTGAGTGAGATACTTTTCCGAGTGATCTAAATAGAGATCACCTGATCTCTATTTATACTAACCTATTTGCCCAGTGACCTTATGGGGCCGACTTGTCTAGCTAGGTACATCCACATTATAATATATATAATTTAGGGCCAACCCCACCTGGTGGTCTAACAACCCATCGGCAAGTACACACACTTGCGACACTTGTCAATCCATATGATGACACTTCCTTATAGAGGAATAACACATCTCTAATAAGGGTACAATAAATATATATGAAATACATAGATTAAATACATTCCGAAGTTACATATACATCAACAGACATCACACAATTCCCTACCTATGTCTTAGACACCATGGAAATAAACGAAATAAACCTCAAACCTGGAAAAACGTTGCAAAATACATCCACGCATAGTATCCAACAACCTGAAACTCGCGAACAACTAGTACAACCCTATGTTCAGCATCTGGATTAACCAAATCCTCAAGAAGAAGAAACTCAAAAACTCCAACGAAACAGAAATCCTCCATTTCTAGAAAAACTTATACGCAGTACAAAAGAGGAGGAAGAAAATGCATTCTTAAACGAATTAAAGCACTTAAACATCCAAATTTCGATTCTACAAACAATAAGGGATGTGCCCATATGTAACAAATTTATTAGAGAAACTTTTCTGAAGACACTAGGGAGGAGAAAGCACGATCCACCGACCATAAATGTAGTAGGACAATTAGCTGATTTGATGTTGGGTATCATTATTAACCCTAAATATCTTGATCCATGTATTCCTGTAGTAAACATCACCATCAATAACAAACAAATAAATAGAAGCTTAATCGATTTGGGAGCTACTATCAACGTGATGACTAAAGAACCATGATACGCCTAGGACTCCAATCAATGGTCCGACCAACAACTACAGTACTCCAGCTAGCTGACACATGCAATGTGAAACCCAAAGGGATGCTCGAAGACATTATGATCAATATTGAATCCTGGGAATGCCCAGCTGATTTCATAGTAGTTGAAGTCAAAAGTAAACTTAGTGGTTATCCAATCATACTAGGTACACCGTGGTTGGCAGCTGCAGATGCTTACATAGGTTGATAATCAGGAAACATGACTATCACCAGTGGACATGCCAAGAAGAAAATCACGATTTACCCACCAGCAAGGAAATATTCAAACTTAGAATAGAAAAATTGGACTGATGATTATAACAACAAATCAAAGCCTACAACCGGTCCTAACAATTGATGCTCCACTATCGTTAAAAGCAATAGATGAAGATGGTCATATAGATATGTTCATACAAAATGAATATTCTAACAATGTTGGTCTTGAAATATTTTTTGACACAGAGCAGCAACAAGAAGGTGAAAGTTCAAACTAGAACTAAAATAAAATGTGGACAGAAGTGCTATCTCTACAAGAACAATCACAGAAATCAAAGACAATCGAAATTATGCCTGGATCAACATCAATTCCAATCTCAAGCCAGAGCAAGAAGCACAATTAATGAAAGTATTATCACAACAACATGAAGCTTTTGCATGGACATATGCAGACATGAATGGTATACATCCTGATATTTGCAAACATTACATTTACATCAAAGAAGGTTCTATCCCTATCAGGCAACCACAAAGGAGGTTGAACCCAACATTAAAAGACATTGTCAAAATAGAACTACAAAAGTTATTAGATGCCGGGTTCATATATCCCATCTCTGATAATGAATGGGTCTCGCCACTGGTTATAGTCCCTAAAAAGGGAGGCAAATGGAGAATTTGTGTGGACTACATAGAGCTAAATAAAGCAACCAAAAAAGATCACTTTCCATTGCCATTTATAAATCAGGTGTTGGACACATTAGTTGGGAACAAGTATTTTTCATTTTTGGATGGCTTCAGTGGGTACAACCAAATTTTAATACACACAACTGATCAAGATAAGACAACGTTTACATGCCCCTAGGGTACTTATGCATACAGAGTTCCACCCTTTGGGTTATGTAATGCTCCAACAACATTCCAAAGGGCCATACTAAGTATATTCTCTTTAATTCATCAATTATCAAATGGAAGTCTTCATGGATGACTTCACACCCTATGGACAAAACTTTGACCAAGCATTGACCCATCTTGAATTGGTATTAAAAAAATGTATTGAGATGAGCCTATGTCTTAGCAACGACAAATGCAAAATGTTAATGCAAGAAGGAATCATTTTAGACATCATATATCACAGAGGGATAGAGGTTGATCAAGCAAAAGTCTCAGTAATAAAAACACTGCTACCACCTGTTAAACAAAGGGATGTGAGAAGTTTCCTTGGGAAAACAAAGTACTACAGGAGGTTTATTGAAAATTATAGCAAAATTGTTGCCCCAATGTTTTCACTTCTCACAAAAGACACTGAGTTCATATGGACAAACCAATGCATGACAGCATTTGATAACCATAAGGAGAAAACCATTACAGCACCAGTACTCCAAGGACCAGACAGGGCACTTCCATTCCACATCCACTCTAATGAATCATATAAGGCAATCGGGTCTATCCTTGGACAAGAAAAAGAGAAGAAGCCCTATGCAATTTATTATATATGTAAAAATTTAGCAAGGGAAGAGTTAAATTATACTGTCACCAAGAAGGAATTTTTGGTTGTCATACATTCCATTAATAAATTTAGGCACTATATCACTGGCTACCAAGTCTTTCTTCATACAGACCATTTAGCCATAAGATATCTAATGAACAAACCCAACACAAGTGCTGAATTCATTAGATGGATGCTACTACTCCAAGAGTTTGACATCATGATTTTAGACAAGACAGGTAAACACAATGTAGTGGCTGACTTTCTATCTCCGCTGACACATGTACAAGACAGTGAAGTGGCCAAGGACAGTTTTCCAGATGAGCACCTTTTTTCCATATCCACAAGAATTCCATGGTTTGTTGACATAACAAACTATTTAGTGTCTGGGAAGTTTCCAGAACATTATAGTTATAAAGAGAAGGCAAAAGTAATAAGGCAAAGTGCCACATACATGTGGATAGAAGGCATGCTCTTCAAACAAGGACCTGATCAAAAACTCAGAAGGTGCATTGGAGAAGATGAAGTGCATGATGTAATGCATGCCACTCATAATGAACCATGTGGAGGAAACTATGCTGCAAAGAGGACAACCTATAAAATTTTACAAACACGGTACTATTGGTCAACACTCCACAAAGATTCTTACGAATATGTTTCACACTGTGATGACTAACAAAGGATGGGAAAAGCAACACAAAAACAAGAAATGCCACTCCATCCACAAATATCCTTGGAGGCATTCGAAAAATAGGGATTTGATTTCGTTGGTCCAATCAACCCACAGTCAAATTAGAAAAGCTACCTCCTTGTATGCACTAACTACCTCACAAAGTGGACTGAGGTAGCAGCACTAGCTGCAGCCAACAAAACCAACGTGGAAAAATTCTTCACAAAGCAGATATTTCACAGGTTTGGAGTACCAAGAGAACTAGTTTCTGATCAAGGCACACAATTTACATCAAATTTAATAGAATACTTGCTTAAAAGAAACAATGTCAAGCACAGACCGTCCTCCTCCTATCACCCTCAAGCAAATGGTCAAGCTGAGATCACCAATAGAGAATTAGAGAGGATTCTGACAAAGATAGTCCAAATCCACAAAAGAGATTGGGATGACAGACTGAGTGAGGCAATTTGGGCCTATAATATCACATGGAAGACAACAACAGGATTCACACCTTATGAACTTGTATATGGAAAGAAAGTCATGTTTCCAATTGAATTTGAAATAAAACATTAAGAATTGTAGCAGAGTTGAATACGAAACTATCGGAAATACAAAAAGAACGCATGCTACAATTGAATCAATTGGATGAGCAATGTTAGCAAGCACTTTCCCACACTGAAACCATCCAGCAAGAAAGAAAAAAGTGGCATGACAAACACCTAAAGGATAAAAAGTTCAAGGAAGATTACTGGGAACTACTCTATGATTCCATGTTTCACACATTCAAGCGAAAACTAACAACCAGATGACTGGGACCTTATATAATTCAAAAGATCTATGACAATGGAGCTATAAGGATCATCACAATTGATGAATACGAGTTTCCTATGATAGTAAATGGACATCGGCTCAAATTTTACAAGAAGCCACAGTCAAAGGAGGAGTTTACACAAGTACTCTACCAGAAACAACTGATGCTGATAGAGACTATTGAAAATAATTGAAATTTAGTTCAAAAAAAAAAGAGAAAAAAAGGAAAAAAGAAAAAAATAAATAAAACAAACATGAGAAAGAGCGATGGGAAAAATGCCAAATAAACACACTACACAAATGATAAATTCAAAACTGCAGGGCATCATACATCCCCACGAAAGCACAACATGCAAACTGTAGACAATCAACAATCAAGCGAGCCTACTATTATTCAAAACATGCTACAATTCAAGCGAGGTTGTCATAAAAACTCAAGCGAACCAGAAATCTAATCAAGTGAGCCCGATTATTTTTAACCATTAAAGCAATTAAGTGAGCCAGCAACCTCTAAAAACAAATACAAGAAAATGTATCAACTCAACTACATAATTTATTTCCAGCAAACAAAGAGATCCAATCACATCTATTATTTCAAGCAAGCCTAGCATTGATTCAATAGAGCCAGCATAGATTAGAACAATGCAATGAACAATCCGAAACCCAATCCAAAAGTATCATCACAGAGTCAAATCAAAAAAAGGCACAAAATTGAAAAGCATCCAACACAACAATTTCAAATATACGCAAGGAAAAAGCAGCAAGCGCACGTAACTACTGATATGCCAAAATTTACTACAGACATTGTCAAATCTACTACAGAATCCGCCACTCATAAATATCGGGCCAGATCATCAAATCAGGTACGCTAAAACATTACAAGGTAATCTCTAAACATCTTTGTTTTATTTTTAAGGCCAAATCATTATACCACAAGACATTTGTTTTCTGAAGATGAGAACAACTTCAATCTTCATTCGGCGGCACGGTTCAGTTAAGAAGGCCTCAATAAATCATGATTGCTACCTAAGTCATATCAACCTCAATGAATCAGGATTACTACCTTTGTCATGTCAGCAAATGATAAACCCGCATCTAGCCGCCATACTTCCAAATAATCAAAGCAAATGGGGCAAGCTGAAATCATGAAACGAAAAGCAGGGCTCGATCAAGCAGAGGGTACAACAAATGTTAATGAGGACAAGTGCAGAAAGACAATTAAGTAAGGTTGCATGATATTTCGAAAGGCCAGTTTTGCATATACGAAACCTCTCAAAACTCTCCAGAAGAAAGAAACTGGAAGCTAGTGTTGTCACACAGACGACAATCCAGCCATCGAATCAGTAATCAACCTCGACCATTTGAGGGAGGATAGCCACACTCCAAGCACTGATTTACTGTTACAGTAAAGAATTTCAGGATGACAAAAGGTTTCAAGAAAAACGAACAAGAGGAACACAGTGCTATTTACCAGAACCCGCAAATTCTAGCAATCATCCGCAACACGGGTTGGATGCCTTTCATCTTAGGATTGAGAGGATACAATGGAGGGGTGGCTATGGAGTTTGCAATAAATTTAAAACATAACAAAAATGAACATTTTGTCACCCGAGTGAAGGGGTTACACATAAATTTGGATGATGAAGTGATTTCCAAATTCATGGGTCTACCAATGGGCCTTCATTGGAGCAAGGATGATCGGGAGGCAAACAATGAAGCAAAGGAATCATTTTTTGAGTGATGAGAGGTCTATGACAAAGAAAAAAATAGAGTCCAAGACTCTCCATGTCAGCACAATGGGAGGAAATGGCTGCAATTGTCCAAAAGTACATTACATGAACTAGTAGGTTAAGTTATGTCCCCATTTTTCATTTTCGAATTCTAGAACTGTTGAGGCAGAGGTCCCATCATCCACTGAACAACAACATTAGTATTCCATACTACCTGCTCTAATCTCTAGCAGAAATGAGCAAGAAAGTGATTAAAGGAAAGGAGGATGCCTTAGCCCATCATGGGTTGATCAAATTAATCATTTGTGAGGAATTAAAAGTGCAGATCCCAGAGCTTTCTTGGGAAGAATTCATGTCGGTATCTGCTGAGGATGTTCAAAGAATGAAGGGTACACCCACAGCTGGAGTACCCCTAACATGAGGATCAATGAGCAAGACTGCCTCTACATTAGGGACGAAGAGGAAAATTGACTTGGACAGTGTGGTTGATACCCTAGTGAAGATAAAGCATTCATGAGATGACTCCCACAAAACAAACCCAAGGATTCCTGCCAGTAATCAAGGGCCGAAGAGATGAAGTAAAATATTCACACAAGCATCCAAAATCCGAATTACCAAGGAAGAGAGAAGGGAACCCAGTCTCAGAGTTCAAAATGTGTCTGATGAGGACGATGATCTTTGGGTAGATTAGGAGGATCCCACTACACCAAAAGTGCAGGATGAACAAGCAGAGAAGGATGCAGAAGAGGAGCAAGATGAACAAGAAATGTACGATGAGCAAGAAGAATAGGATGCAGAAGAAGAGCAGAATTAACAAGAATATCAAGACAACCTCCAGGGGGACCCTCCTGAGCACAATTGTTACAACATAATCTTCCACCTTGTGAGTATCAATATTCTTTGGCCTGCAGGATCCATTTCACTGACTCAAATCTACTTTATATCCTTCAGACACACTATTTCCTCATTTTTCCCTTATACACTAGCTGCATCTCTATAGCCAGTGTACCCACGACTTGCATCACTATAGCCCATGGGTATCATGTAAAATGGTAAAAATCACTAGTTTATTACTTTTTACTCCCAAAAAGTGGTTATTGGGTGACCTTTGACCCTCCATCTACCCAAGAAATGCCTCGATGTGTCCTTTCACTTACCTTTGGGAGGACTATATATTGAGCACATATGGCTTATGGACGGGAGGAGAAAGAAGAGCAAGAGAACTATAGTGGACTTTTGCCCTATCTTGAGTCTACACTCATTGATCCTTGTAGTTGTCAACCCCTTATGTCCACCTTCCAAACTCCTACCATAGTTTCATTTTTCCATTCATGGAGGATTGAAGTGGTGGAGGCACAAGTGGATTGATCCAGATCTTGGTTCAGATTGGTTTCCAGCAAGAGGTCATATCACATTGCACTTCTTCTTGTTTATTAATAGAAATACTCATATTCTCATCCATAAATGTTGTAAATGTTGTTTATCTTACATTGGGTTGTATTTACTGGTTATATCATGGACCATTACTATTGATGACATTAATGTCATTTATATATCATATGTTCTTGTTGTTTATTGGCTATCATGACTACTTTGTAGATTCAAGTGCACGGATTGAAAGCTCCAACGGGGATCTACATGAAACGTTTGGATCGAGGTTGGTTACATTCTCCATTATCTTAGCATTGTCATTTATAATAGCATAGTTCTAAGAATTGAGTTAATTCTGGTAGTCAACTATCTATAGTGGTCTACCCCAAGCCATAATGAGTTTTCTCCAATACAAAAATGGTGATTCCACTTGGGAAAACATCCATGCTTGGGGATTTTTTGAGCATTAGTCCTTAATTAGAGTTGTTGTTTGTCGAAGCTCTGTGTCACTGATTGGCCATTGAGATACACTGTAGAAAACTTTATTTTTCTGAGCCATTGGACTCTTTATTTTCCAATTTGTTTTCCCTATCTGCGAGCTAGCTTAGCTCTACCCGCGTATACCCGCCTATGTTTACTCTGTTGTTCGCGGGTACCCACAGGTATTCCTTCGACAATAGCATATAACTCCGACTTTGGTTATTTTATGATCTTTGGTTGTTGTTGGGTTGGTTTTGGTTGATCCTGAGTCTTTGTTGGCCTATTTCTTGACTGTTCCATGCCTTGGTTGTGACCGTAACTCTTCTTTTCTCTTGGTTGAGCCTTATTGGTTTTTTACCCATCTTTGGATTTAGCCTTGTTGGTTTTTTCCTTTTGAGCTCATTCCTTTAGCTGAGTCTTACTATTTTGGATCTGCTGGGTTGTCATAATGATCTTCTGGGCACTTCAGTGACTAAATAGTAGGATTTTGCTTGCATTTTTCATTTCCTTATATTGAAAAATACAAAAAAAATGTACATGTAGTTTTGCATTTTCCTTTTGCTATAAGAGAAAATACAAAACAAATAAAAATTTACTTTCATGTACTGCATCTTGCATTGAGTGCTTCCTGAGTTCATTTAGGTTCTGCTTGTGCATCAAAAATATAAAAGGATTGCATTTTTATTTTGAAATCGTTGGCTTGATTTTGCATGTTAGTGACATTGTTTTATTCGATCGATGAGTCTAGGATTGGACGATTTTGCATACCATTGAGTCATACACATCACTAGTTTCACGACCATATCCTTTGAGTAACCACAACCATTAAAATTAACGCTTAATATTAAAATTGATTAGACCGATTTTATTTATAGGGTACATCAACTGGCATAGGTTTAGAGTCTTGGAATAGATCATTGTGAGTTAACAATCCAAGACTACTAGATGAAACATTAGGTGTCTGACCAGGGAGTGGAGGAATCCATGGTATATATTGGTGTTATCAGGAAGCTCTACTCAAACCAGAGTTAAGCACGAGGTCACGGGAGGTTGGTTGAAGGGATATCCCTCTAATACCGATTGAACATAGGAGATATTTCTAGGATTTGTTCGTATCTGGGGACTCTTGGGGGATTTGAACCTCATTGAGTTTCGGGCTCAGCTACCCTGCCCATACAATGGATCCCACCTACGACTATCCCCCTGAGCATTTGTTATATTGTGGTGACCATAGTTTCCTTACATAGGTATCGCATAGGGTACTTGTAGTGGTTATGTTGTTTGTGTCTTGAGTCAGATAGGGATTGGACAACACAGTTGTTTGTTGTCGAGGGCTACCGCCCTTTGCACACAGTGAAGCCTGGGTGTCTCTATAACTGATTATGTTACCTTCGTCTATAGTTTGGGAGTCTCAAGCCTCTCCTAGGTGAGACATACCAGCTCTAGTGTTGGGAGCTCATTTAGCCACTCTGTTTGTCTGCTCTTGGCTGTAGTTTCTCTAGGTGTGTGCTTTTGATTTACTATTTTTGATTGATAGTTGGCCTTTAGGGGACGTTCTAATTTTATATTCTCTCCAGAGATATCGTGGCATGGATTCCTACTTTTAACCAATCCCGTCGGTTGGCTAGTTTGAAGGCTATCGAACTTTCACGCTGCATTACTAGAGGATGCCGATGGGCTCCCTCCGAGTCTTCAATTTCTTACAAGACATACGTCCAAGACGTCAAGATTGCTGCACAATTTTACATGGGAGAAATAACTACTAGTCCATCGGGTAGATTTGAACACACTTTTGACACCCCTATGCCTCATGAGGCATGGGGAGGTGATCCACCTGATACCCAACCTAGTTTGTTTGGTCCAGACCCACCCGAGGATGACCCGTTCGATCCTTTGTTTCCACATAATTATTTGTATCGGATGCCATAGTTCCATGATGATATAGGCCCTATGGTCAACCCTACCGCATTCGCATATAGTATGATGGATTCCACCACAGTTGATCCTTCCACTACTTTTGGTAGCCACGCTGACACCATGCATAGTGTTAGCAACACTGCACCCACTGGGGGAAATACCCTCACCGGGGGAACCATGTTGTCCACTCACGCACGTAGTATGGAGACCGGTCACGTTCCTCCTAATAATGCTAATGTTGGAAGATGACTGCCTCTTAGGGCTATCCAACCTAATAGGAACACTGTTCAAAGCATGACTCGCCATCCACCACCTAACACACATATTGTTACCCGTCAACCCAGGACCACTTTCGTGAATGTTAATGCTCCTCCTAACCATGGGGGTGGACATGTACCACATACTTTTGTGTCCACTATGCCACTAGTAATTCCAATGTAGGAGGTTAGAATATATGTTATCTACATGGTTAGAATGCCACCATTCCTGCTACTAGTACCATAAATGTTGGGGTTGGGGATACTTCTCATGCTTTAGGTAACCACACGACTGCTCATGTTAATCCTAATGCTGGGGGTGGGAATATACCTCCCCATTATGGTCATTACTACTCGGTTCCCACTATGAATAGTATGTATATGCCCCATACTTATGGTGGAAACCTTTACTACAACACAGTCAGTGCTGGCCACCAGTTGAACCCACCCCAATACAGTACCCAAAACACTTATATACCTGCTTACTCTCATACGGGTCAGGTCAGAGGAGGTTATAAACCTTATGGCTATGGTCAAGCTTATGGTCCATCAGGTCCTCACTATCAGCATTTTAATCCTCATGGTCAAGCTTTTGGTCCATCTTATAATTCGGTTCTGTTCAACCAACCTTTTATGGGAGCTTATAATCAAGCTTTCTAGCCGTAGCTCCTATTCCTTGCATGTTTGAATCTTCCAGATCTTTCTGTGTTGGAGAAAGCTCACTATGGCTTGGGTTGTACCACAACAGACAGATGACTACCAGAAATCAACTCAATTCTCATAACTATGCTATATAAATGACAATGCTAAGATAAGGAAGAAGATAACCAACCTCGATCCAAACATTTGATGTAGATCCCCATTTGAGCTTTTCAATCCATGCATTTGAATCTGCAAATTAGTATTGACAACCAATATACAACAAGTACATATAATATATAAATGGCATTAACATCATCAATAGCAATGGCCCATGATATAACAAGTAAATGCAACCCAATGTAAGATAAATAACATTTACAACATTAATGGACGAGAATATGAGTATTTCTATTAATAAACAAGAAGAAGTACAAAGTGATACGACCTCTTGCCAACAACCAATCTGAACCAAGATTTGGATCAATCCACTTGTCCCTCCACCACTTCAATCCTCCATGAATGGAAAACTCAAACAAGATAGGAGTTTGGGAGGTGAACATAAATGGTTCACAACTACAAGGATCAATGAGTGTAGACTCAAGATAGGGAAAAAATCCACTAGAGTTCTCTTTCTCTTCTTTCTCATCTCGTCCATAAGCCATATGTGCTCAATATATAGTCCTCTCAAAGGTAAGTGAAAGGACACATCGAGACGTTACTTGGGCAGATGGAGAGCCAAAGGTCACCCAATGACTACTTTTGGGGAGTAAAAAGTAATAAACTAGTGATTTTTACCATTTTACTTGATACCCGCGAGCTATAGTGATGCAACTCACGGGTATGCATGCTATAGTGATGCAACATGCGGGTCAGAGGAAAATTGAGGAAAAATATGTTTGAAGGATATAAAGTGAATCTGAGTCAGTGAAATGGATCCTATAGGCCAAAGAATGCTGATTCTCACAGGGTGGAAGATTACAGTGTAACAGATTCGCCCTAATGTGTGAGGTCAGAGACTGATGCTATGATGGCCGAAATACATTATAAAACTCGAAAGTGGAGTGATGGAGATACAAGTGGAAAGAGCAGCTCACTCATCATAATAGTATCCTTGAATACATGTCGGTAATACAACAATCTCATACAATGGCCATGAATAGGAAGTACATAGTGAAGACATGTCATAAGTGATCATAGCCATGATCCCTCTACAGTAAGATATGGTCTCCTACTGAAAAGGAAACAACTGGAACAAACTGGAGGTACAAATTGCTGATTTCTGAGAGTTGATATCTCAGATGTAAAGTCAAAGTCATAAGTGGCATACTGAATGCCACTATCTCCTGGGGTCTTCTACAAGTCCTCAATGGTGCAAGTCCCATCAAGTGAATAAAAGGATTTGGGGTCGAACCTGATGTGACATTGTCTGATTACTGGTCAATGATCTATACCGTTAACAGACTTGAGATAACCCACCAATAATGAAAATGGGCATCAAGGCACAGAGTACAATCATTGGAGTGTGAATAAATGAGTTGAAGTCGAACACTAGGATGAATCCATCGATCAGGGGACATTGATGTATTCCAAAAATTCTCAATGGTGAGAGATCCTGCCTCTAATGACTGCAAGCCTCAAGGTACTCAACCAAAGTCTAAGCCTCAAGTCCCGGAATAAATGGGTTGAAGTGAACGGAACGAGACTCGCTGGAAGGAGGGAATTAATGCATCCCCCATCAACCAGCACGAGGTACTAGCTAAGCTGAAATATTTGGAAGAACTCAGGTAAAATGGACTGACTCAATAAGGATGGCCGACATGCAATGGTCAAGAGATATGAGGAGTGGCTGACACTGGTTTCAGGACTTCCTTTGAACAAGAGAACAAGCAGATGGATAGACTCAGGCAGCATAGACTTGACATAAACTGTGCAATGCAGGAGGCATTACAGAGGGCTCCATAATGACTAGAATCTTAACAAATCGGTGGAGAAAACTAAGAAACAAGTACAGCTCCTAAGGTCCAACTATAGTCCCGACTCATTTTGTACGGAGTGGAATGATTGCTTTGTTCAAAGGAAACACAACAGCTGCCAACAAGAAGTAGTAACCATAATCCCATCCAGCTTTTTGGAATATTTGATTTTTTTTTTGTCTTTTTCATATTTGGGAAAAGCTTGAAAAATAATAAAATTGATTATAGTACAACAAGTGAGGGAACGAGTGTCAAATAGCGAGCAGACTAGTTCCAAGCAGTGGAACATAACTATGATCAATGCAAGGAAGTGCATGCAGGATGTGGACACTTGGGGGGGATGTTCCCTCAAGGTCAAAAGCTGATCAAATTGTGAAGGGAAAATATATAAGCTCTGCAGGGCTTGACATGGAAAAGTGCTTAGGCACTAGGCTAACAACTGAGTAAGCGGGAGTTGGCACAAGGCTCAAGCAGCAAGCAGGATGATGCAATGCAATCACAACATGATATAATTGAGGGGAGTCCTTAAGGGAGATGTCTAGCATAAGACGAAGTAGAGTATGAGTCTTTATCGCAATGTCAGGGTGTAACTACGAAGGACTCCCAAAACTAAGGACAAACAATGGCATGGACACCAGAATGCACAAAGGGGTTCTAACTAGGGTACCCATGGTCAAACAATCCCTACCACCGCACAACGACACTTCTATAGCAGTGTGAAGGTTCCGTGTCAGTTACGAAGTGGGGTCACACCTAGGGTTTATGAAAATGGTCAATAGGTCAAATGCATAATGCACATGGAAAGGGAATTTAACTTATATGCCAGGTGTGAAACGTACCTGCTGTAAGTGTGAAAAGGTCCAAAACAACTCTCGCCAAAGAAATATCATTAAAAAATACTACTCCAAGACATTATATTAGTCCATAACGGCACAAAACGGTAAAAACTATAGACAAGTGGGTCCCGAAAATTATAAATAGTGATAAAAAATTACAATTCACAATTCATTTTTTCTATTCACCCATTTGGAGCTTTTGGTTAGTTTTCACCTGAAAGTTCAGTTGTCGATTCTGGGAGCTAGGAGCGACCGTTCATTGAACCATCCAGAGTAGGTTGGTAGTCTCATCCATACCTTTCATTTCAATGCTTTCATTTTGATTTTCAGCAGTGGGATTTTTTGTTTGGACAAGCCCTAAATTGCTTCGGCGCTACCCGTGGGATGTAGCTATGTGGGTCATGGGTTGGGCACAAAACGCACAGTCAATGCAAAGGTTGACCGTGGGTACCCGCACTTGTATACAAACTTACCCGTGGGTATGGCCGTGTAGTTGTTTTTTAAAAGAATTTGACTAAAATGCTTGTTTTTCTTCACTCTGGGATGGTTCTATAGTGGAAGGAGAGGGAGCATGACCAACTTGATGAGGTCGTGCGCAATGATGTGCAACCACAGCAGGCATTGCAAGCATGTGGGTTGTACAAATTCTGGAGTATAGGGGGTTTGAGGGCACAAAACCTATTACTCTGGTGCTTGATCAACTATTAGGATGTTGATGCACAAAACTTCAATCTCAATGGGAAAATCCTCACACTGGAAGTGGATGACATCTACTTCATTACCGGTTTGTCTCGTCGGGGTGAGGAGGCTAGTCTTTGGTCTCGTACTGTGGGTGGTGGGATCACCGTCCTTGACTACATAGCGTGGTATTTCCCCGCAAACACACGCACGTTGGGAAGTCAGGTGCCCATCAACGGCATAGTGAATCTGAGCATGAAGATCATTGTGGCTACCTTAGTACGGATCATGGGATCCAAAGGTCTGCACTAGGCATCCATGCAGGTGATGTTTTATGCATCACAATGCATGCAACCTATAGTGTTTGATTGGTGTACCACACTACTGGGGGCTATGAAGACCCAACTAATAGAATGTAAAGAAGGGAAGCCTAAAAAATTCGGGTATGGGAGCATCTTATGCAACTTCTTCTTTGAGAGGTTTCCACGGCATAGTCTGAGGGTGGATGTCCCTCCTCATAGTCTCCGAGATCCATCCTTGACGCGTTGGTATGATATTTGGACACGACAGGGTGGTGGCCATCTGGCATCACCATATACCAAGGAGTTATTCCATGGGTGGGACTGGCAAGTCATTTCCATAGAGGACTACCCCTATGCAGGGATAGACTTCCTCTAGGATAGAGACATGCCACTGCCACCAGACGCCATGTTCGGAGACATTCGTGAGTACTCTTTTCGGTTTTTTGTGTATTAAATTTTTATGGATTTTTTATTATAGATGTAAATGCAAAAATATTTTTGGTGGTAGTATCATGCTCTAATGGTTGAATGTTTGCTCGCAGGCAAAGGCCCAATGAGACCTGATGGATTCCCGAGACATGGTCGTCAGGGCAGGGGTGAGGAGGCAGGTGATGCTACAGCAGGACGCACACTATAGACCTTGCGGCACAACCTCACATGGATGGTTGCTAGAGTTTCACAAATAGAGGTGGCGAGATTACCTGAGGCCATGCAACACCAAGTAGTGGGGGTTCCAGGTGACTAGGTGTGGCTAGTGTAGTAGGTAGCCAATGCAGTACAGTATCTACAAGACACATCCTCTCGGGGCGACATCTAGGCCTCCTCGTATAGATTAGATATCTCAAGATCTCAATTTTGTATCGATATGTATATTTTTGAGGGCTACGGGCTCCAGTTTTGTATGACACTACCATTTTGGACATACTTATATATATAAAACTTTGGTTCTCTGGTTCTACCACATGTGTGTATGTACAAATGTATGAATGTCTTCTTATATTTGTGTGCTTCGTGATGAATGTGACAAATGCCAATCTAATATATAGTTAGCGTATGCATCAGATATATGATTAACACTTCTCAGAACATGTATGTATGTAATTGAAACAAAATATCATTCCAAGAGTCGTACCCTTAGGAATTTCTGTAATAGTGTAGGTTCTCGCACATGGTACTGCCCATTCAGCTGAGACACAACTAGTTTCGAATCCAGGAGGACTTCTAAAGACTGGATTCCATGGGAAATGGCATCCCAAAGTAGATCAATGATGACACTATACTCAACCACATTGTTAGATGTAGGACCAAGACAAGCACCTCTTGAGGACACAACTAGGTGGTCAGGTGAGAAAATAATGCAAGCAGCAGAAGCAAGCTTCTTCATATAACTACTAGCCCCATCCATGAATCCTAACAATGTAGGAAACTCTACTGACATCTTTCAATCAAATGGAAGCTAATCAACAGACCCGAAAACCAAAAGAAATCTAAACTATGTATAGAAGCAACTATACAATCGTATACAAAAGTATCAGCCTAAACCAGAGGTTAATGCGTAATACCGCTTGAGGTAGAGCCCATTTCTAGGCTCCTTCAAGATAGTCCCCTCATAGTATTCTAATTCATAGGCTCCTTTTTCCAGGACATGCCTCACTTGGTAAGGACCATGCCACATGGGGTTGAACTTGCCTGGCCCTAGGGGTTCTTTAGCTTGGTCATATAAGAGGACCAAGTCACCTTCAACATACTGTCGGGGATGGATAGACCTATCATATTGAACCTTAACACGATGCTTGTTGGCATCTATGGCCACAACGGCATCTCGACGTTGCTTGTCAAGTTGCTGAAGGTGGATTAAATGTTGCTCAAGACCCTTCGTATCAGGGAGTATCTCTATGGCCATTTTAAGTGAAGGGATCTTGCATTCAATCGGTAAAAGTGACTCCACACTGTGAACTAGCTGAAACGGTGAGAACCTAGAGGCAGTCTTGATTGCGGTTCGATACACCCATAAAGTAGGATATAACATGCCAATTGGTCTTGCTTTGTTGGATGGTACATTGGAGAATGATCTTCAAAGACTTATTTCCTGCTTCTACTTGACCATTCGCTTGGGGATAATAAGAAGATGAGTGTTGACGTAATCCAAGCTTGAGGGACAAATCCTCCATCATCTTGTTCTGAAAGTGACTACCATGGTTAGCGACAATCTGTTTCAGAATATCGAACCGAGTTATAATCTGATTGAATACAAAGTGGGTACTATAGCACCATCGACTTTAACGGTAGGCATGGCCTCAGCCCATTTGGAAAAATAGTCCATGGCCACTATAATATGGTAATGCCCCCCAACCGAAGCTGGTTTGCAATCCATGAAATCCACCACCCACTTGGTTAAGGGACCGACGGTGACGACCGGATGAAGGGGCACTAGATGTGAGTGTATGTTCCCAGAAAACACCTGGCAAGGGTGACATCTCTTCACAACATTCACACAATCCTTAAAGATGGAAGGCCAGAAATAACCAACTCGCATAATACGTTGGGCTGTAGTAAGCCCAGATAAGTGACCACCACACGCCCTAGCATGGCAATCATTAAGTACCCGCTTCAATTTTTCGTGAGTTAAGCAACGACGGAGGATTGAATCCTTTCGTAGGCGATACAAAGTGTCACTGACGATAGTATAATCTTTAGCGTCATGTTTCATACACCGTCGCTCATCTCATGGATAGTGTGGAAGAAACTTCAAAGTTTGGAGATATACAATGACATCCCCATACCAAGGGTCCTCTGATGAAATAAGAAATAAGTGCTCATCCACAAAGGAATCTTCATGAATGACATTTTCATCAAGTCTCAGAAGGTCTGACATAAGCTCAGCAAATACCAATTATTTCATCAATTTTTTCGAAGCAAAATCGAGATCAAATTCTTGAAAGATAACAATCCATTTATTATACTTCCCCCCGATAAGGCGTCGTGATAGCACGAACTAAAACGGATTGATATGCACGACAACTATGGTGGTTCTAAGCAAAATGTAATGTCATAACCACTGGACTGAATGAACAGTCGCAAGCGCCAGCTTTTCCACATGAGTATAACTTAGCTCAGCATCTACTAGATTTTGACTCAGGTAATAGATGACATGCTCGACAAGCGCATCATCCACCTGAACCAAGACCATGCCAGTTGTCTCTTAAGACATGGCCACATAGAGAATAAAATCTTGTGCGAAGTCTAGTGGACTAAGAACAGGGGCCGATACCAAATCTTTCTTAAGGGCGTCTAAAGACTGTTAGGCTTGCTAATCCAAGATAAAAGCTATGTCCTTCAATAAGCATGCGAAACCTTTGGTAAGATTAGTATAATTGACTACAAAACGGCGTAGAAAAGTGGCTCTCCCTTGGAGGCTGTGAAGTTGTAACAAATTACATGGAGGAGGCAACTGAAGTATTTCCTCAACTTTGAGAGGATCAACTCTAATACCCTCTTTCGAAACTATGAAGCCCAGAAGGCGACCCCTCCTGACAACAAATATGCATTTGTTAGGATTCAATCGAATCTTGTATCGTATACATCATTCGAGAATCATGCGGAGGTGCTTGGGGTGGTCCATTCTCTTGTGAGAATGGCCGGGAAGATCATCCAAGAAAACCTCCATAATCTTTTTAAGATCGTGAAAGGCGTAGGTCATGGCGCGTTGAAATGTAGCTACGGCGTTTTTAAGGCGAAAGGGCATTTTCCAATATGAAAATGTTCCCCAAGGAGAAATAAAAGTTGTCTTATGTTGATCCTTGGGTTTGATTTGAAACTGGTTATATCCGGAAAATCCATCCATGAAGGAAAAAATCTCACTCCCAGCATAAGCATCCAAGATTTGATCTATGAATCGTGTGGGGAAGTTGTCTTTCGGACATGCATGGTTCAAATCTCTATAGTCGGTGCATACACGGATTGTTCCATGTTTCTTATCCAAAGGAACAGGGTTTGACAACCATTCGGTAAGGGGAAGGGGGTAGATGAAACCCGCTTTGAGCTATTTTTCCACCTCTTCCTTGATTGTGGCTGCTTTTCTAGGGTTCACAGCACGTAAGCGTTGCCGAACCGGTTTAGCGATGGGATACATTCTAATCTCGTGTTCAACAATGCGGGTGTCTATTCCTGGCATCTCCTCATATGACCAGGCGAAAGCTTCCTGGAGTTCTGTAAACAATTCAGCATAAATAGCAATCTCCTCAGGAGTGCAATCGTCACCAATGTAAACATTCTCAATTATTCCAGGAGTACGAGAGATATTGATTGACATAGTTGGGGAAATGTTAGCCATATTCCCTTTCGTGAAAACATCATGTGACTCCAAAAGAGCCACAGGGTGACCAAACATCTCTGCTAGACTCATCCTAAACTCTTCTCGTTCGGCGAGCTTGAGTTTGGGAAGGAAATAAGAGCGATGGTGTATATCTTCCCAAGGTCTCTCACTACCACACATGCCCTCCATAATAGCTTCATCAAAAGGCAAAGTATCATCGAGGAAATCATGGGAACGAGACGAGTTGGCTGCCCAAACTAGCAACAAAACGGGATCTTCCTCTATTGTCTAGGAAGAAGAGAGATCCAGTTCTGCAATGGCTTGTTGAATATGCTGGTAAGTAAGCTCAGCTACAGAGAGTGGCATAGACATCTCGACATGCGAAATGTTTCCAGACGTGGAACTCGTTGATGGCAAAGTCCATGGATCATCAAAATAAGAAGTCTGGAATGACAAATTGCATGAAGGAGGAGACGCATCATTGGTAATATTTCTAATAAAATTCACACATGTGGCAACATCATAAGTTCCCATAAATGAAGGGTACATGCCAAAACCCATGTTCCCAGTTGCCAACTGAGAATAAGTAACCTATGGGACTATGGATCTTGTGGATGCTATGGAAGAGCAGTTAACGTAATCCAGCTGATCGATGGTCACGATCTTGCCTTCGTGAGGAAAGCAGATAACTCTGAATACAATGGACGTGATAGCTTTCATGGCATACATCCAATTTCGACCGAGTAAAAGGTTGTAGTCGATGCGTGCATCAACCACTTCAACTTCAATAGGCACATACTTACCTCCCAAGGAAACAACAAGGGAAGGGATAATTCCATGTGGCTTAAATGAATGACCGTCGAATGCAGTGAGCGTGGTTCTAGGTGTGAGTAGGGGAGGAGAGCTAAGAGCTTTCCAACAATCTAAGGACATTACTAACGCAGAATCACCTTCATCAACCATAGTACGTTTGACAAAACTCTGAAGGCACACCACGTGGATTTGAAAAGCCACATGGTAGGGTAAGAGAGGTTGAACATTAGTAGTATCGAACTTGATAACAGTGGGAATTCCCCCATTCTGAACTCCTAACGCACTCAAAATAGCATGCTTTTGAGAGAGACAAGCTTGGAAAACCTCAAGAGCCAACATGTTACCTGGAGTTTGGCCCAAATATTCTACAATGGAGTACTTGTGGGTGGCTTGAACATCAGGATTATGCGTAGAGTGCTTAAGAACACCTTTTCGTATCCGCGGCATAATAGAGGGCTTCTCAATATGCAAGGAATTGTCAAGAGGAGGGGGAGGCTCACTCCCCAGATTGGGTTGTGGTGGATCATAATCGCGTTGACGAGTGGCAACGGTAACCTTTGACTGAACCATGTTCACACATCCATAACCACTAGTATTGGAAGAAGACATTGCCGTCTCAGTAGGTTCATAACCGGTGGTGGGAGCATGCAAAGCCATGTTTTGGTGATGAGGTAGGGGATCCTTCAACACAGCTGGGCTCTGTGCCAAGTGCTTCGATGCTTCTTCAATACGAGGACATAAGTGAGTAAGGTGGTCTTCCCCACAAAGCTTGCAAGGAAACTTCACCTTACGCCTAGGTTTACGGTCCTCACCAGCATTTCCACCTTCTCGAGGAGGGTTGGCATTATCCTTACGGGGTATTGCAACTGCTATTGTTATTCCTATTGTTTCCATCCTTAAGATTATTTCTCCCCTTTTTCTTACCGCCAGGTTTCTAGTTACCTGACTAGTTCGTTGTTTGCACACTGTGTTCATTAGACGATGGGGTGGAATTGGACAAGGTGTGAACCTGTCCGGGAGTAGACTGGTTTAGCAAAAATTTTTGCATTTGATTAGCTACCAAATCTATGGGGTGAGTGCTTGCAGATCCAAGGATTCGATCGACATGCAGTCTAGGAACCAACGTGGGCTCATGACGTGTATGCGGTGCGTCAGGGATGATGTCATACAAAATGCCAGACTGAGAGTATAGTAAGTCTAACTAGTGGACTTTCAAGATAGCTTGTTACTCAGTCACAATGCCAGACATCGAAACATCCTTAGCAATATATGGGAGTAGAGACTTGAGGAACCATTCCAATAGGAACTCTGGAGGAATGTTGGCTTTCACTAACTTCTTCTGCCAACGCAACTCTTGAACATGGTCAGAAATATGTGTGGCCTTATTCTGACGGAAGGTAGATAAAAGTTCAGTGCCAGTATCATAGCGAATCGACAACTGGAAGTGATCTAAGAAAACCAAAGCGATTCTGTTAAAACCCCTATAGGTGTTTCCAGGAAACTCAATGTACCACTTTGCGGCTACCCCCGTGAGGGTGCGTTGAAATAGTCACAATCTAATGGAATCGTGATTCAATGAGTTGAAGGAGCACCAAAGGTGAAATTTCGTGACATGATCTCCCGAGTCCTCACCACCTTTCCCCTCAAACTTAGGAATGTCTGAAAGGAGCTTGGTAGGGACTGGGGGCCAAGTAGGTTCGTGACACACCGGATCATTTGTGATCTTCAAAAGATCCTGAAGATTCAAGCATGCAAGGAAGAGAAGCTGAGGATGGAAAGCTTGATTATAAGTCCCCATAAAAGGTTGGTTAAACGGAACCATGTTATAAGATGGACCAAAATATTGACCATGAGAATTAAATTGCTGATAATAAGGACCTGACGGACCGTAAGATTTCCCATGGCCCTAGGATTGATAACCTCCTCCTGCCTGACCCTTTTGAGAGTGAGCAGGTATGTGCATGTTTTGGGCACCATATTGGGGTGGTGGGTTATACTGGTGGCCAGCACCGACTGCGTTGTAGTAAGGGTTTCCACCATGAGTATGGGGCATGTATGTACTATTCATAGCGGGAATCGTGTTGCAATGACCATAATGGTATGGTATGTTCCCACCCCCATCATTAGGATTAGCTTGAGAAGTCGCATGGTTACCAGAAGCATGAGAAGTATTCCCAACTCCAATATTGGTGTGACTAGTAGCAGGGATGGTGGTGTGATGTCCATGTCGATAGGAGATATTCCCACCCCCTACATTAGCATTACTAGTGGCAGCAGTGAATGCAAAATTATGTGATATGTGTCCACCCCCGTGGTTGGGATGAGCATTAGCATCCATAAAAGTAGTCCTGGGTTGATGAGTAATGGCATGTGTATTAGGTGGTGGATGGCGAGTCGTATTTCGAACAACGTTCCTATTAGGTTGGGAAATCCTAGGAGGTGGTCATCTTCAAACATTAGCATTGTTAGGAGGAACATGACTAGTCCCTATACTATGTGTGTGGGTGGACAACATGGTGCCCCCAACGAGGGTAGTGCCCCCGGTGGGTATAGTATGGCTAACACCATGACTAGTGCTAGTGTGCCTACCAAATGTGGTGGAAGGTTCAATGGTACTATGACTAGGCATACGAAAAGAGAGTGATGTCGGTTTGATCGTAGGTCCAGTGTCATCATGTAACTTTGGCATCACGTGTCTATAAATGCATGGAAACGAAGGAATGAACATGTCGTCCTGTTCTTCGTCCTCGGGTAAGGTTGGCATTTCGTAAAGATAATTTTCTGGATTCGAAGGATCGAACGGATCTCATTCAAGTGGATTAGGCCAAATAGAACTAGTTTGAGTCTCAGTTGGATCACCTCCCCACTCCTCACGAAGAGTATGGGGATCGGAAGTGTGGTTAACTCTACCCGATGGAGTTGAAGGTTTCTCCTCTGTATCAGAATGTGTAGTAGCCATGGCATCTTGGATGTAAGTCTCATAAGAATCTGAAGACTCAGAGGGAGCCCTCCAGCGTCCTCTAGCAATATGGCGTGAAACCTCGGCTGGATTTAAACCATCCAACCGATGGGACCGGCAGAGAGTAGGGCTCCGCGCCACGATATCTCCAGAGAGAATATATAATCAAACACCTAATGTTTCGTCTAGTAGTCTTGGATTATTAACTCACAATGATATATTCCAAGACTCTAAACCTATGCTAGTTGGTGTACCCTATAAATAAAATCAGTCTAATCAATTTTAAGATTACGCGTTAATTTTAATGGCTGTGATTACGCAAGGGATATGATCGTGAAACTAGTGATGTGTAAGACTAAATGGTATGCAAAAACATCAAATCCTAGACTCATTTATCCAATGAAAACAATGCCCTTAATATGCACAATCAAACCAACGATTTCGAAATAAATATGAAATCCTTTTATATTTCTTTCAATGCACAATCATAATCTAAATGAAGGAAGAAAGCACTCCATGCAAGATGCAATACATAAAAGCAATTTTTTTTGTTTATTTGTATTTTCTCTTATAAACGAAAGGAAAATGCAAAAATTAT
This sequence comes from Larix kaempferi, assembly GCA_027924585.1. Taxonomy (NCBI): domain Eukaryota; kingdom Viridiplantae; phylum Streptophyta; class Pinopsida; order Pinales; family Pinaceae; genus Larix; species Larix kaempferi. The sequence continues at coordinate 6,602,348 of BSBM01001065.1, forward strand.
GTATATTTTTTGTATTTTTCAATATATGGAAATGAAAAATGCAAGAAAAATCCTACTATCTAATCACTGATATGCCAAGGAGATCACTAATACAACCAGGTGGATACCAAATAGTAAGACTCAACCAAAGAAATGAGCTCAAAAGGAAAAAACCAATAAGGCTCAACCAAGAGAAACGAAGAGTTCTGGTCACAACCAAGGCATGGAACAATCGAGAAACAGGACAACAAAGACTCAGGATCAACCAAAACCAACCCAGCAAGAACCAAAGGTCATAAACCAACAAAAGCCGGAGTTGTACGCTATTGTTGAAGGAATACTTGTGGGTACCCGCGAGCAGTAGAGTAAACAAAGGCGGGTATATGCGAGTAGAGCTAAGCTAGCCCATAGGTGAGGAAAGGTAAAATGGAAAACAGAGAGTCCAATGGCTCAGAAAAAAGCAAGTTTTCTATAGTGTATGTCAATGGTAGATAAGTGACTGAGAGCTTCAACAAACAACAACTCTAATTATGGACTAATGCTCAAAAAATCCCCAAGAGGAATGTTTTCCTCAGCGGAGTCACCATTTCTGTGTTGGAGAAAACTCACTATGGCTTGGGCTGTACCACAACAGACATATGAATACTATAAATCAACTCAATTCTCAGAACTATGTTATATAAATGACAATGCTAAGATAAGGAAGAAGATAACCAACCTCAATCCAAACATTTGATGTAGATCCTCGTTGGAGCTTTTCAATCCATGCACTTGAATCTGCAAATTAGTCTTGACAGCCAATATACAACAAGTACATATAATATATAAACGGCATTAGCATCATCAATATCAATGGCCCATGATATAACAAGTAAATGCAACTCAATGTAAGATAAATAACATTTACAACATTAATGGAGGAGAATATGAGTATTTCTATAAATAAACAAGAAGAAGTACAAAGTGATACAACCTCTTGCCGGGAACCAATCTGAACCAAGATCTGGATCAATCCACTTGTGCCTCCACCACTTCAATCCTCAATGAATGGCAAACTCAAACTAGATAGGAGTTTGGAAGGTGAACATAAAGGGCTCACAACTACAAGGATCAATAAGTGTAGACTCAAGATAGGGAAAAAATCCACTAGAGTTCTCTTGCTCTTCTTTCTCCTCCCGTCCATAAGCCATATGTGCTCAATATATAGGCCTCTCAAAGGTAAGTGAAAGGACACATCGAGACTTTAGTTGGGAAGATGGAGAGCCAAAGGTCACCCAATGACTGCTTTTTGGGAGTAAAAAGTAATAAACTAGTGATTTTTACCATTTTATTTGATACCCACAAGCTATAGTTATGCAACTCATGGGTACGCCTGCTATAGTGATGCAGCATGTGGGTCAGAGAAAAAATGAGGAAAAATATGTTTGAAGGAAATAAAGTGAATCTGAGTCAGTGAAACGGATTCTACAGGCCAAAGAATGTTGATGCTCATAGGGTGGAAGATTACGGTGTAACACTTTCGAAACTGACAAATGATCTGATGTGTCATGACCCTAATTGGCCCTCGGTCGCTACCAAGATCCCTTTGGACATTCCTATGTTTGATGGGAAAGGTGGTGAGGATCCGGGTGATCATGTCACAACATTTCACCTTTGGTGCTCCTCCAACTCATTGAATCACAATTCCCTTAGATTACAACTATTTCAGCACACCCTCACGGAGGCAGCTGTGAAGTGGTATGTGGAGTTGCCTGGGAACATCTATAGGGATTCAACGAGATCGCTTTGGTTTTCATGGACCATTTCTAGTTGTCGGTTCATTATGATACTGGCACTGAACTATTGTCTACCTTCCATCAGAATAAGTCCACACATATTTCTGACCACGTTCAAGAGTGGCGTCGACAGAAGAGATTAGTGAAAGCCAACATTCCTCCAAAGTTTCTGTTGGAATGGTTCCTCAAGTCTCTACTCCCATACATTGCTAAGGATGTTTTGATGTCTTGCATTGTGACTGAAGAACAAGCCATCTTGAAAGTCCAGCAGTTAGACCTACTATACTCTCAGTCTGGCATTTTATATGACATTATTCCTGATGCACCGAGAACACGACATGGACCCGCATCGGTTCCTAGACCACATGCCAATGGCATCGTGGGATCTGTAAGCACTCGCCCTATAGACTTGGTAGCTAATCAAATGCAAAATTTGTCGCTAAACCAGTCTACTCCCCGATAGGTTCACATCTTGTCCACTTCCACCCCGTCGTTTGATGTACACAATGTGCAATCAATGAAACCGTCAGGTAACCAACAACCTGGTGGTAATAAAAAAGGGAGAAAAAACCATAGGGGTGGAAACAATGGGAATAACAATAACAGCAATCGCAATACCCCTCGTAAAGAGAATGCCAACCCTCCTTGGGAAGGCGGAAATGTTGGTGAGGACCGTAAACCTAGGCGTAAGGTGAAGTTCCCTTGCAAGCTCTGTGGGGAAGATCATCTTACTCACTTATGTCCTCGAATCGAAGAAGCATAGAAACATTTGGCACAAAGCCCAGCTGTGTTAAAGGATCCCCTTCCTCATCATCAAAACATGGCTTCATATGCTCCGAGCACTGATTATGGATCTACTGAAATGGCAACGTCTTCTTCCAATACTAGTGGTTATGGATGTGTGAATATAATTCCATCGGAGGTTAGTGTTGCCACTCATCAACGTGATTATGGTGCACCACAACCTAATATAGGGAGTGAGCCTCCCCCTCCTCTTGACAAATCCTTGCATATCGTGAAGCCCTCTAATAAGCCATGGATACCAAAAGGTGTTCTCAAGCACTCTACGCATAATCCTAATGCTCGAGCCGCCCAGAACTACTCCATTGTAGAAGATTTGGGCCAAACTTCATGTGCTATGTCGGATCTTGAAGTTTTGCAGGCCTGTCCTTCTAAGAAGCATGCCCTTTTGAGTGCATTAGGAGTTCAGGATGGGGGAAATCCCAGTGTTATCAAGTTCGATACTACTGATGTTCAACCTCGCTTACCTTACCATGTGGCTTTTCAAATCCAAGTGGTGTGCGTTCATAGTTTTGTCAAACGTACTATGGTTGATGAAGGTGCTTCCGCGTGAGTAATGTCATTAACTTGTTGGAAAGCTCTTGGCTCTTGTTTTCTACTCACGTCTAGAACCACGCTCACTGCATTCAACGGTCGATCATTTAAGCCGCATGGAATTATCCCTTCCCTTGTTGTTTGCTTGGGAGGTAAGTCTATGCCTATTGAAGTCGAGGTGGTTGATGCGCCCATCGACTACAAGCTGTTACTAGGTCGGAATTGGATGTACACTATGAAGGCTATCGCGTCCATTGTATTCAGAGTTATTTGCTTTCCCCATGAAGGAAATATTGTGACCATCAATTAGCTAGATTTCGTTAACACTCCTTCCACAACATCCACGGTATCCATAGTCCCACAAGTTACTGATTCTCAACTGGCAACTAGGAACACAGGTGTTGGTATGTACCCTTCACTGATGGGAACTTATAGTTTTTTTGCACCTGTGAACTTCATTGGAACCATTGCTGACAATGCGTCTCCTCCTTTGCATACTATGCCATTCGAGACTTCTTATTATACTGATCCATGGACTTTACCATCCACGAGTTCTACGTCTGGAGACATTACGCACGTCAGCATGTCTGTGCCATTATCTATAGCTGAGCTTCCTTACGAGCATATTCAACAAGCCGTTGCAGAACCAGATCTCTCTTCTTCTCAGAAAGTCGAAGAAGATCCTATTACGTTTCCATTTTGGGTAGCCAACTCGTCTTGTTCACACGATTTCCTTGATGATACTTTGCCATCTGATGAAGCTATTATGGAGGCCATGTGTGGTATTTAGAGGCCTTGGGAGGATATGCATCATCGCTCTTATTTCCTTCCAAACCTCGAGCTCGTTGAGCAAGAAGAGTTTAGGATGACTCTAGTGGAGATGGTTGGTCACCCTGTGGCTCTTTTGGAGTCACATGAAGTTTTTGCGAAGGGGAATATGGCCAATATTTCCCCAACCATGTTGACCAACATCTCTCGTACTCCCAGAAAGGTGGAGAATGTCTACATTGGTGATGATTTCACTCCTGAGGAGATTGCTATTTACACTGAATTGTTTACAGAACTCCGAGTAGCTTTCACATAGTCATATGAAGAGATGCCAGGAATAGACCCTTGCATTGTTTAACATGAGATTAGAACGTATCCCAATGCTAAACTGGTTCGACAATGCTTATGTGTTATCAACCCTAGGTAAGTAGCCGCTATCAAGGTAGAGGTCGAGAAACTGCTCAAAGTTGGTTTCATCTACCCCATTCCCCTTACCGAATGGGTGTCAAACCCCATTCCTATGGATAGGAAGCAGGGAAAAATCCGTGTATGCACCGATTTTAGAGATTTGAACCATGCATGTCTGAAAGATAAATTCCCCACGCCATTCATAGATCAAATCTTGGATGCTTGCGCTGAAAGTGAGATTTTTTCCTTCATGGATGACTTTTCCGGATATAACCAAATTCAAATCAAACCTAAGGACCAACATAAGACGGCATTCATTTGTCCATGGGGAACATTTGCATATCAAAAAATTCCCTTTGGCCTTAAAAATGCCAGAGCTACGTTTCAGCGAGCCATGACCTACGCCTTTCACGATCTTAAGAAGATGATGGAGGTTTTCTTGGATGATCTTGCTAGGCATTCTCGCAAGAGAGCGGAACACCCCAAGCATCTCCGTATGATTCTCAAACGATGTATATACTACAAAATTCGATTGAATCCCAACAAATGTATCTTCGCTGTAAGGATTGGTCGCCTTCTAGGCTTCATAGTTTCAAAAGAGGGTATTAGAGTCGATCCTCTAAAATTTGAGGCAATACTTCGGTTGCCTGCTTCGTGTAATTTGTTACAACTTCAGAGCCTCCAAGGGAGAGCTACTTTTATGCGTCGATTTGTAGTCAATTATGCTAATCTTACCAAAGGCTTCACGTGCTTATTGAAGAAATACACACCTTTTATCTGGGATGAGCGAGCCCAACAGTCTTTTGACGCCCTTAAGAAAGATTTGGTATCGGCCCTTGTGCTTAGTCCACCAGACTTCACATGAGATTTTATCCTTTATGTGGTCGCATCTCAAGAGACGATTGACACGGTCTTGGTTCAGGTTGATGACGTGCTCATTGAGCATGTTATCTATTACCTCAACCGAAATCTAGTAGACGATGAGCTAAGATATACTCACGTGGAAAAGCTGGCACTTGCGACTGTCCATGCAGTCCAATGGTTACGACATTACCTTTTACTTAGAACAACCATAGTTGTAGCTCACATCAATCCGTTTTAGTTCATTCTATCACCATGCCTTATAAGGGGGAAGTATAATAAATGGATTGTGATCCTTCAGGAGTTCGATCTCAATTTTGCCTTGGTGAAATCAGTGAAATTGTTGGTGTTTGCTGAGCTTATGTCGGACCTCCTGAGACTTGATGAGGATGTCATTGATGAAGATTCCTTTGTGGATGAGCACTTATTTCTCATCTCATCCGATTACCCTTAATATGGGGATGTCATTGTATACCTCCAAAATTTGAAGTTTTCTCTACATTATTCACGAGACGAGCGACGGCATGTGAAACATCATACTAAAGACTATATCACCGTCGGTGACACTTTGTATCACTGAGGAAAGGATTTTATTATCCGTCATTTCTTAACTCACAAAGAAGCGGAGCGGGTGCTTAATGATTTCCGTGCAGGGGCGTGTGGCGGTCACTTATTCGGGATTGCTACAGCCCAGTGTATTATGCGAACCGGTTATTTCTGGTATTCAGTCTTTAAGGATTGTGTTAACGCTATGAAGAGATGCCACCCTTTCTAGGTGTTCTCTCGAAATATACACTCACATCCAGTGCCCCTTGATCTGGTCTTCACCGTCGGTCCCTTCACTAAGTGGGTGGTGGACTTCATGGATTGCAAACGAGCTTTGGTTGGGGGGCATCACCATATCATAGTGGTTGTGGATTATTTTTCCAAATGAGCTGAGGCCATGCCTACAGTAAAAGCCAACGGTGCTACTGTAGCCCATTTCATGTTCAATCAAATTATCACTCATTTTGGTATCTCGAAAGAGATTGTCACTGACCATGGTAGTCACTTTCAAAACAAGAAGATGGAGGATTTGTCTCTCAAGTTGGGGTTTCGTCAAGAAAACTCATCTTCCTACTATTCCCAAGCGAATGGTCAAGTTGAGGTAGTTAATAAGTCTTTGAATACCATTCTCCAGCGTACCATCCAACAAAGCAAGAACAATTGGCACATCATGTTATATCCTGCTTTGTGGGCATATCGAACCGCAGTCAAGACTGCCACCATATTCTCACTGTTCCAGCTAGTTCATGGTGTGGAGTCACTTTTACCGATTGAATGCGAAATCACTTCACTTAAACTAGCCATATACCTCCTCCCTAATACAAGAGGTGTTGACCAACATTTAATACACCTTAAGCAACTTGACGAGCAACCTTGAGATGCCGTTGTGGCCATAGATGCCAACAAACGTCATGTCATGGTTCAGTATGATAGGTCTGTATGTCCCTTGTAGTATGCTAAAGGTGACTTGGTCCTCTTATATCACCAAGCTAAAGAACCATTGGGGGAAGGCAAGTTCAACCCCATGTGGCACAACCCTTACATCGTGAGGTGTGTCCTGGAAAAAGGGGCCTATGAATTAGAAGACTATGAGGGGACCGTCTTGAAAGAGCCTAGAAATGGGCTCTATCTTAAGCGGTATTATGCTTGAACCTCTAGTTCAATCTGATACTTTTGTATACTATTGTATAGTTGTTTATGTACATAGTTTAGCTTGCTTTTTTATTTTTTGGGTCTGCATATTAGCTTTTGTTTGATTGACAGATGTCAGCGGGATCTCCTATGTTCTTAGGTTTCATGGATGATGCTAGCCGGCATATGCAGTAGCTTGCTTATGCTGCATGGGTTATTTTCTCACCTGACCATCTAGTTGTGTCGTCAGTAGGTGCTTGTCTCAGTTCTACATCTAACAACGTGGTCGAGTATAGTGCCGTCATTGAGCTACTTTGGGATGCTATTTCACATGGCGTCCAGTCTTTAGAGGTTTTCCTCGATTCACAACTAGTTGTGTCTCATTTGAATGGGCAGTACCATGTGCGAGACCCTACACTACTACGAAAATTCCCAAGGGTAAGACTCTTGGAGAGACATTTTGTTTCTATTACATACATTCATGCTCCGAGAAGTCTTAATCATATATATGATGCATACGCTAACTATGTATTAGATTGGCATTTGTCACATGCATAATGAAGCACACAAACAAAAGAGACATTCATACATTTGTACATACACACATATCATAGAACCGGAGAACCATAGTTTATATATAAAAATGTCCAAAAATGGTATTGTCATACAAAACTGGAGCCCATAGCCCTAAAAAATATACATATCGATACAAAAATGAGATCATGGGATATCTACTCCCTATGAGAAGGCCTAGCTGCTGCCCCAACAGGATGTGTCTCATAGAAATAATGAACTGCATTGGCTACCCGCTGCAGTAACCGCACCCAGTCACCCGGAACCCCAACTACTATTAAATTTTTTAGCATTAATTCAATATACTCTAGGATCTTTACTGAGAGAATAACATGTACAGTATATCAATGCATATCAATCATAGCAAGCATATCAATCATCATAAGATTCAAACATAAGAGACAATAGACACGCAGAGTTTTTTGGGGGAAAACCCTAAGGTGAAAAAACCCACAACTTCCTCAGAGATAGATAGAGCAATGATACAACTAAATACAACCCAAGTAAATAGACATAGTCTCCTCCTAGTAGCTGATCCTCCTCTTCACATGTGCGCCACTTTTCAAGTGATGGATAAGTGAGTAATGAAGTGATCAAAATAGAGATCTCCCAATCTCTATTTATACTTGTCCTGACTGCCCAATAAAGTTATGGGGCTGACTTGTCTAGCTTAGCATAATAACCCAAGGTTAACTTAGTCAGGGCCGACCCCACACATGGTGGTCTAATAAACCATCAACAAGTTACGATACTTGTGAAACTTGTCAATACAAATTATGACACTTACTTATAGAGGAATAACACATCTCTATAGGAGTACAATATACATAAATAAAATACATAGGTGAAATACATTCTGAAGTTACATATACATCAAAAACTACTTGGCGCTGCATGGCCTCAGGTAGTTGCTCCACCTCTATCTGTGGAACCCTAGAAACCATCCATGATAGGTTGCATCGTAAGGTCTGTAGAGTGTGCCCTGCTCTAGCATCACCTGCCTCATCACTCCTGCCCTAGCGACCATGTCTCGAGAAGACACCGGGTCTCACTGGGTGCTTGTTTGCGAGCAAACAGTCAAGCATTAGCATTTGATACTACCACCAGAAAGTTTTTTGCATTCACATCTATAATAAAAAATCCATAAAAATTTAATAACAAAAATTTAAAAAGAGTACCCACCAATTTCTTCGAACGCTGCATCTGGTGGGACTGGCATGTCCCGATCCTGGCAGAAGTCTATCCCTTCATAGGGATAGTCCTCTATGCCAATGACCTGTCGGTCCCACCAGCAGAAGAAATCCTCAGTATATGGTGATGCCAGAAGGAAACCACCCTGTCATGTTAAGATCTCAGCCCACCGGGTCAGGGCTAGATCACGGAGACTATGAGGAGGGACATCCAGCCTCAAACTAAGCCCCAGAACTCTCTCAAAGAAGAAGCTGCACAAGATACTGCCATACACGAAGTTTTTGGCCTTCCCTTCTTTGCATTCTGTCAGTTGGGTCTTCATAGACACTAGTAGTTTGGTACAACAATCAAATAATGTAGGCTACATGCATTGTGATCCATAGAACATCACTGGCCTAGATGCCTAGTGTAGAGCTTTTAAACGCATTATTTGCACTAAGGTAGCCACAATGATCGTCATGTTGAGATCTACTATGGCATTGATGGGCACCTGAATTCCCACCGTGCATGTGTTTGCGAGACAATACCATGCTATGTAATCAAGGATGGTGATCCCACCACCCACAGTACGAGACCGAAGACTGGCCACCTCACCTCGACATGACAAACCAGTAATGAAGTAGATGTCTTCCACTTCCAGTGTGAGGATTTTCCCATTGAGAGTGAAGTTCTATGCATCAACATCCCAATAATCTATCAAGTGGTGGAGTAGTAGGTTTTGGGCCCTCAAAACCCCTATACTCCAGAATTTGTACAACCCACATGCTTGCAATGCTTGTTGTGCTTGCACATCATTGCGCACGGCCTCATCTACTTGGTCATGCTCCCTCTCCCTCCACTCTAGAACCATCCTGGAGTGAGAAAAAGAAAGGATTTTAGTCAATTTTATTTGCAAAATCAACATCACAACTGTACCAGTGGGCTAGTTTGTATACAGGTGTAGGTACCCGCGGTCAACCTATGCGTTGACTGCGCATATTGTGCCATACTCATGACCCACATATTAATAGCCCGCAAGTAGCGTCAAAGCCATTTAGGGCTTGGCCAAACTGAAAACCAAAATGAATGCAATGAAATTAAAGGTATGGATGAGACTACCAACCTACTCCAGACGGTTCGATGAATGGAAGCTTGTAGCTCCCAAAATCAGCAGTTGAACTTCAAGGTGAAAACTAACCACAAAGCTCCAAATGGGTGAATAGTAAAAATGAATTGTAAATTGTAAATTTTTATTACTCTTTATAATTTTCAGGACCCACTTGTCTATAGGTTTTACCGTTTGATGCCGTGATGGACTAATATAATGTCATGGAGTAGAATTTTTATTCATATTTCTTCGGCGAAAGTTGTTTTTCACCATTTCATGCCTACGGCAGGTACGTTTCACACCTATCATATAGGTTAGATGCCATTTCCACATGCAGTATGCATTTGACCTTCTGACCATTTTCACAAATCCTAGGTGCTACCCCGCTTCATAACCGACACAGAACCTTCACACTACTATAGAAGTGTCATTATGTGGCGATAGGGATTTCTCTGAACATGGGCACCTTAGTTAGATCCCCTCTTTCAATTTTGGTGCCCATGCCGTTGTTTGTCCTTAGGATTGGGAATCCTTTGTAGTTACGCCATGACATTGCAATAAAGACTCATACTCTACTTTGTCTTATGTTGGCCATCTCCCTTAAGGACTCCCCTCATTTATATCATATTGTGATTGCATTGCATCGTCCTGCTTGCCGCTTGAGCCTTGTGTCGGCTCCCGCTTACTCAGTTATTAGCTTGGTTCTTGAGCACTTTTCCCTGTCGAGCCTTGCAGAGCTTCCATTTGTCCATCACAATTTGATGACCTTTTTGACCTTGAGGGAACAACCCCCGAGTGTCCACATCTTGCATATGCTTCCTTTCATTGATCATAGGTATGTTCCACTACTTGGGACTAGTATGCTCACTATTTGACACTCGTTCCCTCACTTGTTGTACTATAAGCAATTTTATTCTTTTTCAAGCTTTCGCCAAATATGAAAAAGACCAAAAAAATTAAATATTCCAAAATGCTGGACAAGATTATGGTTACTACTTCTTATTGGCAGTTGTTGTGTCACCTTTGAATAGAGCTCATTCCACTCCATACGCTATGAGTCGGGACTATAGTTGGACCTTAAGAGCTGTACTTGTTTCTCAGTTTTCTCCACCGATTGGTTAAGCTTCCAGTCATTATGGTGCCCTTTGTGATGCCTCCTGCATCGCACAGTCTATATCGAGTCCATGCTGCCTTGGTCTATCCATCTGCTCATGCTCTTGTTCAAAGGAAGTCCTGAAACCAGTGTCAACCACTCCTCAGATCTCTTCACTATTGTATGTCAGCCATCCTTATTGAGTCAGTCTGTTTCACCTGAGATCTTCCAAATATTTCGGCATAGCTGGTACCTCGTGTTGGTTTATGGGGGATGCATTAATGCCCTCCTTTCAGTGAGTCTCATTCCGTCGACTTCAACCTATTTATTCCAGGACTTGAGACTTAGAGTTCGGTTGAGTACCTTGAGGCTTGCAGCCATTAGTGGTAGGTTCTCTCTCCATCGACAGTTTTGGGAATACATCAATGTCCCCTGATCGATGGATTCATCCTAGTGTTCGATTTCAACTCATTTATTCACACTTCGATGATTTTGCTCTCTGTTTTGATGCACATTTTCATTATTGGTGGGTCATCTCGCGTCTGTTAACGGTATACATCATTGATCGGTAATCAGACGATGTCACATCAGGTTCGACCCCAACTCCTTTATTCACTTGATGGGACTTGCAACATCGAAGACTTGTGTAGAAGACCCCAGGCGATAGTGGCATTCAGTACGCTACCTATGACTTTGACTTTGCATCTGATATATCACCTCTCAGATATCAATAGTTTGTACCTCCAGTTTGCACCAGTTGTTTCCTTTTCAGCAAGAGACCATATCTTATTGTAGAGGGATCATGGCTATGATCACTTATAACATATATCCATTATGTACTGCCTATTCATGACCGTTGTATCAGATTGTTGTACTACAACGACATGTATTCAGATATACTATTGTATTATGACGAGTGAGCTACTCTTTCCACTTATGTTTCCATCACTCCACTTCTGAGTTTTATAATGTATTTAGGCCATCGTAGCATCAGTCTCTGACCTCAAACATTAGGGGGCATCTGCTATAACGTAATCTTCCACCTTGTGAGTATCATGATTCTTTAGGCTACAGGATCCATTTCACTAACTTAGATCCACTTTATATCCTTCAGATACACTATTTCCTCATTTTTTCCCTTATATGCTAGCTGCATCTCTATAGCCAACGTACCCATGAGTTGCATCACTATAGCCCACGGGTAACATGTAAAATGGTAAAAATCACTAGTTTATTACTTTTTACTCACAAAAAGTGGTTATTGGGTGACCTTTGGCCCTCCATCTGCCCAAGAAATGCCTCGATGTGTCCTTCCAGTTACCTTTGGGAGGACTAAATATTGAGCACATATGGCTTATGGACGGGAGGAGAAAGAAAAGCAAGAGAACTGTTGGCTCGGTTTTGCAACCAAGCTTAGTGCTATGGGCACCTACTAACTAGTAGTAGCAGTTTCAATAGAAATAAAAACAATAAACTAAATAAACAATACTTTTCATGGATCTAAGCAAGAATCTAAGCAAATAATTTGAATATTTCAAAAATCAAGAACAAGAAACATAAGAAATAATTTTTGTATTGAAAAGTGGGGGGCAAGCAAGTGCTTGCGATATTACCTTCAATGGTGAAGGTTGATGTTGAGCAACTCCCAAGATGAGTAGCTCCAAACTCCAATAGGTCTCTTTCTCCAAGGTTGCTTCAATGGCTAAAAGTGCTCAGGGGAGATTTCAGCAGCATAAGGATGAGATAATGGAAGGATGTGAAATGAGGAGCCCCTACCACCTTTTTATAGGTTTTGGTGGTGGGAAATACCATTTGTGGTTTTGTGGAAACCAAATGGTATTGACCAACATGGTTTAGGTACTTTTCCCTCCTTTTTCCTTTTTTGAATAAAAATAATATTTTAATTCCCTTTTTAATATTTTTGGGAATTTGGACCCTTTTTGAGGGTTTTTTATGATTTTCTTGGAAAAATAATCTTTTTTAATGGAAAAAGGGGGTGTACTAAGGTCTTTTGGTGACCTTTTGTTGGTTTCAGAGGCTCAGATGGTGGAAAAGTGGACAAATGGGTCATGTGAATAAGGGAATGAGCTAGTGAGCACTTTTTAGGTGTTAACAGATTGCCCCCTGATGTGTGAGGGCAGGAGCTCATCATATGGCCGATAGACATCATAGTTCTTTTGTCCTTTTTTCTGGGGTTTAGGGGAGAGAAGAGACCGGTTGGAGACTGGAGCCACGGCCCTTGGAAGCTGCAAAAACAAAAAATATTACATGGCCTCAATATGAATGAGGTATAATCTCTGATAAAGGACGAGGCGGGCATTCCCATGCTCGTATCAAGACATATACAAAACAATTAGTCCCAAGAAGGGGGATCTAATACGTAAAGAAATATATTGGTACATCATAATGGTACAGAGGGGACATGATTGTGGGATATACTCATGATCATGACTGATCTCAATAACTGATACACTGGAATAACTGTGGAACTGCTGAAACTGAAGGTGTCCAACATCTGCAGGGACTCAAAGACTATGAGTCATCTCTGAGAAATAATGTACCTGTATACTCAAGGGAGTATGAAACTGGGGTACATCTGAATACCGCGCCATACGCAACCTGGATATCTATAGAAAAAATGTAACTGGTTGTATCCATAGGTAGACTCTCAAATGTGGAGGAGTCAGGTGGTATCCGGGGTCTTCGACTAATAACTGAATGGACCAATACCCTGTGCGAGTCTCAACGATGTGATCAAGGTGTTGAAGTCGAGCATGTGAGAAACAACCATTAGGAGAGACACTGAGGATTCCTCTCAAAATGATTCGTAGGCACTCATTATAGATGGTAATGAGTCCAAGACACAGGGACCTCTAGGTCTATCCTCTGGAATCAATGTGGTTGTCGTCGACAGAGGGAGACCAGCAACTAACAAGGCAATGATGTTTCCTTGATAGGAGCACGAGGTGTATAACTGAAGTGATGTAGTACTGCTGGTAGGACTGACATACTTGTGGGGATGGGAAATAACTGGGTCAAAAAATGGGTAGACTCAAACTTCCTTTGTTCAGAGCATGATGACATGGGTGACCTAGCAGCGTAGGGAACTGACTCGTAGGTGTGGGGATCATCTTTTAGGGACTTGAAGGGTATGTACTGACTCTGGGGGGGGTGAAGCTGATGGTAGCTGTCGAGGGAGTTTCAGGGTGACATACTGCAGAATACTCTGAACAAAGGCGACCAAAATGGGGAAGCTGCTATGTGAGTAGATATGATCTGTCGTAGCACCAAGAGGCACCATTGATTCCTTCTTCGTGGTTTTAATGAGCTCCAAGAAGGGATAAAAGTATGCTCTGAAATGGTACGGTCCTGTGGATTTTGTGAGCCCAGGACGGCGCATGCTCATGGTTGCTTTCATGTTTAGAGAGTCTGAAAACGGTAAGTGGACTGTATTGGTGTTTCTTTTTCGTAAGTTTAGTCTCCAAGGCCCGAAAAAGCATAAAATGATGCGGATGGAGAACTCTTCTAGCCGATGTGACTAGAGTATACCTTTTTCGTAAAAGGGGTTGCTCGACCCGAAAAAGGGATAAAATTATACCGAACAAAAAATGGATTGATGAGGGCGAGAAAAGGTTTCAAGCACCGTCATCTGTGCGGAAAACTGGATCCGGTGACATAAGGATTATCGAAAACGGAGAACGGCCGATGTGGCACGCTAACCGAGGTGACGAGGGGGGCGTGGAAAAGATGCCCGAAAAATATAAAGGTGAGAGCGAGAAATGATCTCTAGCATCGTCCCGAGCGCGGAAAACTGAATCCGGCGATATAAGGCAAGTCGAAAACGGAGAACGGCCGATGTGGCACGCTAACCGAGGTGACGAGGGGGGCGTGGAAAAGATGCCCGAAAAATATAAAGGTGAGAGCGAGAAATGATCTCTAGCATCGTCACGAGCGCGGAAAACTGAATCCGGCGATATAAGGCAAGTCGAAAACGGAGAACGGCCGATGTGGCACGCTAACCGAGGTGACGAGGGGGGCGTGGAAAAGATGCCCGAAAAATATAAAGGTGAGAGCGAGAAATGATCTCTAGCATCATCACGAGCGCGGAAAACTGAATCCGGCGATATAAGGCACATCGAAAACGGAGAACGGCCGATGTGGCATGCAAACCGAGGCGACGAGGGGGGCATGGAAAAAATGCCCGAAAAATCTAAAGGTGAGAGTGAGAAATGATCTCGAGCATCATCACGGGCACGGAAATATGAATCCGGCAGTGCAAATGGTGCAAAAAACGGAGGTCATAAGGACTCCGGAATGGTTAAAGGAAAGAACTAGGTTAAAAAATGGCTACAAATAAAGGTGATCCCACCAAGCGAAGGATGCAGTGGTGGGGAGAAATGATGACCCGTGGGGGAAAAATACTAGGTGTATCAAATCAACTGAAATATACAAGTGACACATGACCTCAAAAATGGTTGAGATCACGAATATGAAAAAGTGAGCAGGGTTAATGACCTGCCCCCATGCTATGTGCATGGGGTTTGTGATTGTGGATCACATATGTGTTGGTTTGAACGATGGGCTCATTGAGGTGTTGAGATAGAGATGATGGGGAAGGTTCAAAATGATTGATCATGCCCCCTATCCCGGGGTCGAGGTAATCTATTATGCCCCCTAACTCAGAGGTGTCAATGTGGTGCAGATGTTGTCTCATAGAGAGATCAATAGGGCATTGAGCAACTGCTGGCGGGGTGTTATACCATGAGGCTATGGGTCGTGGTGGCATACTGAAGTGATGATATGATGATGGGGGATTCCCTTTGTGGGGTGGATGCCCCCAGTATCTCCGACGAGGATCACGGTGATGATGAGTAGGCAAGGTTTTGGGCATGCCCCCATGTTGTGGACATGTGGTTTCCTGGTTGATTTGAAAGGGTTCAACCTGTGTGTCAAAGGGATCAATGGAAGGGGCCGACCGGACAGAGGGGTATCCAGTGGAGATCATATAAATGGCGGGGTCAAGGCCAGGCATTTCGGTATCTGACCAAGTAAAGACATCAGTGAATTCTTGGAACAGTTGTTGGTATTCTCCGATCTCATGCTCACTGTGGGAGGTTCCTAATGTGATGGTATGAAGGGCACCAAGTGGGTCAGAGATGTCAATGTGGATGACGGGAGAAATATCGGCCATGGGATCCGTTAACCAGTTGATTTTAGTAGGAAGGAAATCCTTGGACTCAACCGCGGATTGGGTAGCGGTGGTGGATGAAGTCTCTTCCAGGAGGAAGTATGGACGATGGTGCATGTCTTCCCCGGGATAATCAAAGGTAGTAGGAGTCTCGAGAACCTCTTCATCATTGCGGGACCTTTGAGTGGTCAAATCGAGTGATGAGGTAGTGGTAGTCGAAGAGATCATATAGATGGTGTTAATCTCTCCGGATGAGGATGATGCGGGAGGGTAGATCTCCTCGATAGTAGAGGGTGCCGTCTCTAGGTCCAAATTGTTCATCTCGTAGAGAGCTGCTCTGTAGTCTGGGATGTCAGGACAGTTATGCGAGTATTGGCCATAAATACCGCATATCGCACATGGGTGGTTGGTACGCAGTGATTTATCACGAGGCATAGGGTTTGGATCTAGTTTGACCACCGGGATGTTGGGGTCGTCGTCCAACATTTGCATGTGTTCCTGCAATGCAGGTAACTGTGGGCACTGATGGGTTGGATGGCCTAACTCATCACACAGCGAGCATTTTGGAGGAGCACGAAATATGGGGGGAGGTTTAACTGCCTTGGGTGGGGGAACCGTAGTGTATGGTTGTGGGCCTCTGCCCCCAGTGGGCCTGACGAATGGAGGGGGATTCGTCGACGACGAAGGAGTCGTGATACCGGGAGGTGGTTGGGTAGAAGTAACAATGGGTTGCACCGGTTGTAGGATGACATTTGGTGTCGGTGAAGGAACGGGAGGCGTAATATACCACACGGGTAATCCTAATGTTAACCCGGGGAGACTAAGGGTAGCCATAAACGGGGCGCTTACTACACCCGAAGGAGGAAATAGAAAGGGGATTGTGTGGATAGGTGTAACACCGATGTGACTAGGGACCAATGGTGGTTTGGGTAACAAGGAGGGTTGATTACCGGGTGTTTGTGAAAGAGTGCAGAGGTTTGCGACTTGGGTCTCCGGTGATGGTGGTGGAATGACCTGGAATGTAGAGGTCATCGGCGCCTCGGAGTAAAGTCCGGGTCCTACCGAGGAAATGAATGAGGTAGTTGCACCACAAACAGGTTGTTCAACCATGGGGAGAACATTTTCAGGTGTGGCGGGGGCCTTGGGATCGTAATAGTTGAGCTGGTCGACCTTGACCACGCGTCCCTCATGGGGGAACTGCATGGTGCGAAATACAGATGAGGCAACAGCCCGCATGGCGTACATGTAGCTGCGACCAAGTAAAAGGTTATAGTCTAGTTGGGCATTGATGACCTCAATGTCAATGAGCATAGTTTTACCCGCCAGCTGGACAGGGACATTGGCTAAAAGACCTTGGGGTTGAGCCGAACGGCTGTCATAAGCTCGTAATGCAGTGGTGGACTGCTGGAGAGTAGGGGATCCCAACTTCTGCCAAACAAATGTGGACATGACGCATGTGGAGGCCCCTTCATCGATAATGCACCGATGGATGACAAGATTCCGAACAGAAACGGAAACTTGGAATGCTAAAGAGGAAGGCAGGCGGGGTTCAGACTGGTCTGAATCGAATGCGATCAACTGTGAATCATTGGGGTCAATGGCGCCAATGGCAGAGAGCAAAGTTTTGCGCTGCGAAGGACAGTTTTGCAAAACTTCTAAAGCAGACATGGCTGCAGGAGACTGGGATAAGTCGTCTAGGATGTTGTAATTCGACGCAGCGTGAGCATTGGGATTACTGTTGATGCGACAAAGTGGGAAGCGAGGTGCTTTGGAAGCGCCATCAAGTGAAGCCGGAGGTATACGTAACATTTGATCTGTGGGATTAACGTTAGTGTTCTTGTCGGCGGGAGGGGCTTCAGAGGTGGAGCCATATTGGTTCCAACGAGTTTGGAGGTTAGCATCGGCAGTCGACATCATCAACAAATGGTGAGTACCTGAATCGAACATGGGTTGATCAGGGGCTGCATAAGTGATCTGCTGTGGTGGCACGTTTCCCTGAGGGGGGGCTAACGGCTGAGTGTTCACTACACCCTGGTTTGGAAAGGGGTTTTGCAGCACCAAAGGTTGATGTTGAGGTGGTGGAGGGTTGGGTGGTGGCTGAGGAACCGCTTGCCCTTGACGATGGGCATCGTTGGTCCAGAGTTGCCGAGCTCGCTCCAAATGTGGGCAAGAATGCGTGTAATGACCATAGACCCCGCAAATAGAACAAGGGTGGTTTGTTCTGAGGTTATTATTTCTAGGCTGCTTAGGATTCCGATCCGGATTGCGGTTGGGAGGAGCAGCATTGTTATTTTGCGGAGGATTGGGAGGTGGAGGACCTTGCTGATGTTGTTGGTTATTACCATGGTTATGACCTCTACCACGGTTCTGTTGCGCACCTTGGTTGCGCTGGTTGTTTTGGTATTGGGGCTGATGTTGTTGTGCGTACACGTGCCCTTGAGCATTGGGGGGATTTTGGGGAGCCGCAGGTGCGGGAGCAGGTTGCGGTAGATAGTATGCAGGTGGAGGTGGAGGTGGTCCAGTTGCCTGTTGGGGTTGTTGGTACCCCTGAGCTGGTGGAGGTGTGAGGTTAGCTGGTGCAACCGGTTGTGGGTAATGCATGGGCTGTTGTGGGAACTGCATGGGGGTCTGTACCGTAGGTTGAGCATAGTATGTACGAGGTACATATGCTGATGGCGCTTGGCCATAACAATGTTGTGGACAAGAGGGTTCATGAACGTGATGGGTCTGGTTTGTTGGAGCATAGGAAGTCGTCGCTCCGGAACTAGATGTAGCCCTAGAAAGGTCTGGGGCGGGCATGGTGCTCACCATACTGAAAGGTTTTGCTTGCGGTGTAATTTGGCCAATAATGCCATCAGCGGCATGTGATGCCCCCGGTGTGTCACCGCGTGCAGATTCACCTCGTGGGGCGTCCGGTATGATCGTGTATAAGTAACCCGATTGGGCGTAGATGAGATCAAACTGTTGGGCCTTGAGGATGGCCTCTTCCTCAGACTGGGGTCTTTCAGATGCTACATCCTTCGCAATGAGAGGAAGGAGGGATTTAAGGAACCAGTCTAAAAAGATTCGGTCGTCTAATTTGATCTTGCATAGGCTTCGGCGCCGACGCCAATCATGAATATGGTCAGTGATATGCGTGGCCGTGTTCTGTCTGCAAGACAGTAGGATCTCGACGCCCGCATCGTAGCGGACAGGTAGCTGGAAGAATTGTAGAAAGGTCGAGGCAAGGGAGGTAAATGTGGAATGCGTCCCATGGGGTTGCTCGATGTACCATTTGGCTGCGGAGCCAGTGAAGGTGCGTTGTAAAAGCCGTAGGCGGATTGAGTCATCCACTATGGAGTTGGAGGAACACCATAAATGGAAGGACATGATGTGATTTTGGGGGTCTTCTCCAGCCTTTCCCTCAAACTTAGGGATGTCAGAAGGAAGCTTAGTGGGCATATGGGGCCAAGTAGGATCATGTCTGATGGGGTCATTTGTGAGCCTAGCTAAATCTGGCAGGTTGAGACTTGCCATGTATGGTAGACTAGCGGATGTGGTGACCGGAACCGGGACCTGCCTAGCCATTGTGGTATGGTGTAGGGGTCCAGTAGCGCCTATAGGTATGCTAGGTATGGAGGGTATGTGTCCTCCAAAAGGTGTGGCCTGATATGGGTTAGCGCTCCCAAGTGCAACTTGGGTTACATTTGGGTTAGGAATCACACTAGGGATTCCTGGTATAGCACTGCCAAGTGCAACATGAGTTACACTTGGGTTAGGAATCGCACTAGGGATTCCTGGGATAGCATTCCCAAGTGCAACAGGAGTTACACTTGGGTTAGGAATCGTACTAGGGATTCCAGGGATAGGGTTTGTGGAAACCGAAGGGGGTATGACCCCCATGTTGGGCATGCCCATGACAGGTGGTGGTCCTGTGTTAGGCATTCCTGAATGTGGAGTGGTACCCATATTGGGCATACCCAAGGGGGTGGATGTTGTCATGGATGGTATTCCCGCAGAAAGGTCTGCTGATGTCTGAC
Organism: Larix kaempferi; assembly: GCA_027924585.1. Classification (NCBI taxonomy): domain Eukaryota; kingdom Viridiplantae; phylum Streptophyta; class Pinopsida; order Pinales; family Pinaceae; genus Larix; species Larix kaempferi. Next base: position 6,622,302 of record BSBM01001065.1, read on the forward strand.
CTATGGTTAATGTAAATTGTGGATCATCTGGTGTTCCAGACATAATTGTGGTTGGTGGTAACTCTGTGGGGTTTTCGGATTCTACCTCCAAATCAAAGGTGAAGTGAGGTATGTCAGAATCGGATGACCGTCTAGATGATCGACGATGTGTCGAATCAAGGGATAATGCTCTTCGTCCGTGACGTGGAGAGCCAAGTGGACTAAACTCTGGGAGTTCGCCCTGTAGACGACGAGAACGTCTAGAATTCTCAATGGTGAGAAAATGTTTTTTATGTAAAAATTTGTTTTAAGTATCAGGTGGTGATATATATGTAAAAGACTCAAAACCCTAATGCAACCAAGGGTGCAAAAAGGGGAGTGACAAAAAGAAGGCTCACAGGCCAAAAAATCAATCCTCAAAAAATGCACTTATTCTAGCAGCTGTGCTACAATAAGTGGAGGAATGCAACAACCGGTCAGAATACCAACATGCAAGCGGCTCCTAGAAAAAATAGGTGTAACTAGACTCAAAAGGTGGTAAAGATCATGCAAACACCTAATCTAAAAGTATTGTGACTCAAACAGACGATATCCCCTGCAAGGTGATGAAATCCAAGTCAGACAATATGAATGTAGAGACAACGGCTAGATATCCCCCTACCGGGAGGGACACCGGGTAATCAATCCTAAAAAGACAGGCTACTAGGATACTCCGTTCATGACGCGTCGAGAAAAGGTAAATCTGCCGTTTGGTCCTTTGATCGCAATATCCCAATACAGGGATATCCCGAGAACTGCGAATGGTAGCCCTTCGGTTACTGAATGGGTTTCGGTATCCCACTCAGGCTTCCGGAACCATCCTCGCGACTTCAACCCTCCTAGGGGAGAGGCCTTCCCACAAACCGGTTGTGACCGCGCCAAAAAGTACTAAGAGATTTTAGCTCCCTAATTGGACAACTTCTATGTCTCAGATGTATGAACTGAGGGGTGTTATTGGAACACCTATCCCCCCAATACTACCTAGCTACAAGAATTCTTTTTGTGTTCCCCAAGTGGGGTTAAGAGTGTGTTCAAATTAGGGTAAGTTTTAAGTCTTAGTTCAATTAAGTGATCGTGTGAGTGCACGTGAGGTGTTGTAAACTGAACTTGAAAAAATTAAATGCTTTAAGGGAAATTTTCAAAAAATAAAGGACTTTTCGAAAATACAAAGCAAATATTTAAGACTTTTTTTTCACTAAAAGGAATTAATGTGCTTTTAAAAAAATAACTCAAAAAATAAAGGATTTCTTGGATTTATGAAAGCAAATAATAAACTCCTTTTTAAAAGAAATAAATGGATTTCTTCGTTTCAATAAAAAATTGCTAAGAGCAAGATTCTAAAGAAGTAAACAAGAAAAAATTTGAATCTAGATAAAGAATGCAAAATGAGTCTTTCTTTCACTTTCTTGAAAATTTTTAAAAAGATTTCTAGGTATGCACTTTTTAAATAGTAAATTTTTTTTTTAAATCTGTAAACTATGCAGAATTTAGTACTGTAAAAAATGTGCTATGGGCAGAAAGTACAGTAAAAAATATTTTTCAAAATCGGGATGGCCGAATGAAAAAATTCAGCCGCGCGGGTTTTGGATGAACAGCCGCGATGGGCCGCGCGGGTTTTGGCCGAACAGTCGCGATGGACCGCGCGGGTTTTGGACGCACAGTCGCGATGGACCGCGCAGGTTTTGGGCGCACAGTCGCGATGGACCGCGCAGGCTTTGGGCGCACAGTCGCGATGGACCGTGCAGGTTTTAGGCGCACAGTCGCGATGGACCGCGCAGGTTTTGGGCGCACAGTCGCGATGGACCGCGCAGGTTTTGGGCGCACAGTCGCGATGGACCGCGCAGGTTTTGGGCGCACAGTCGCGATGGACAGCGCGGAAAAAGGCCGCGAAGCCGCGGTGTGCAGCGCGGAAAAACACAGAAAAGTCGCGATGGACCGCGCGACTATCTGGAAAAAGGCCGCGATGGACCGCGCGGAAAACTGCAGAAAAGTCACGATGGACCGCGCGACTGTCTGGCAAAAAGCCGCGAGGCGGAAGCCGTGCACGGAAACCGAGAAACGACCGCGAAAATTTAAAATTTAGGGCTGTTTTTTGGGGCCAAATCTCAGAACAGCAATGGATCTGCTGTCTAAGATGGCAGATCTATGGATCTAATGGTTAAAAACTCATAAAAACTAAGATTTAATGGCAAAGCTAGAGATCTAAAGTTCAAACCAAAGCGGAGTCGCCAAAAACTGTTGGCTCGGTTTTGCAACCAAGCTTAGTGCTATGGGCACCTACTAACTAGTAGTAGCAGTTTCAATAGAAATAAAAACAATAAACTAAATAAACAATACTTTTCATGGATCTAAGCAAGAATCTAAGCAAATAATTTGAATATTTCAAAAATCAAGAACAAGAAACATAAGAAATAATTTTTGTATTGAAAAGTGGGGGGCAAGCAAGTGCTTGCGATATTACCTTCAATGGTGAAGGTTGATGTTGAGCAACTCCCAAGATGAGTAGCTCCAAACTCCAATAGGTCTCTTTCTCCAAGGTTGCTTCAATGGCTAAAAGTGCTCAGGGGAGATTTCAGCAGCATAAGGATGAGATAATGGAAGGATGTGAAATGAGGAGCCCCTACCACCTTTTTATAGGTTTTGGTGGTGGGAAATACCATTTGTGGTTTTGTGGAAACCAAATGGTATTGACCAACATGGTTTAGGTACTTTTCCCTCCTTTTTCCTTTTTTGAATAAAAATAATATTTTAATTCCCTTTTTAATATTTTTGGGAATTTGGACCCTTTTTGAGGGTTTTTTATGATTTTCTTGGAAAAATAATCTTTTTTAATGGAAAAAGGGGTGTACTAAGGTCTTTTGGTGACCTTTTGTTGGTTTCAGAGGCTCAGATGGTGGAAAAGTGGACAAATGGGTCATGTGAATAAGGGAATGAGCTAGTGAGCACTTTTTAGGTGTTAACAAGAACTCTAGTGTATTTTTTACCTATCTGAGTCTACACTCATTGATCCTTGTAGTTGTGAACCCCTTATGTTCACCTTCCAAACTCCTACCATAGTTTGAGTTTTCCATTCATCGAGGATTGAAGTGGTGGAGGCACAAGTGGATTGATCCAGATCTTGGTTTAGATTCGTTGCCAGCAAGAGGTCCTATCAAATTGTACTTCTTCTTGTTTATTAATAGAAATACTCATATTCTTGTCCATTAATATTGTGAATGTTGTTTATCTTACATTGGATTGCATTTACTCGTTATATCATGGACCATTTCTATTGATGATGTTAATGTCGTTTATATATCATATGTACTTGTTGTATATCGGCTATCAAGACTAATTTGCAGATTCAAGTGCATGGATTGAAAGCTCCAACAAGGATCTACATCAAACGTTTGGATCGAGGTTGGTTACATTCTACATTATCTTAGCATTGTTATTTATAATAGCATAGTTTTGAGAATTGAGTTAATTTCTGGTAGTCGACTGTCTGTAGTGGACTACCCTAAGCCATAGTGATTTTTCTCCAATACAACAATGAAAACCCTACGGTCATCAACAAACTCACTGAGGCACGGGCCGAATTAGATAAGCTCAGAAAGGAGCTGGTAACATTGAGAATTGAATCAGGAAGCCATCCGACATCACCACCATTTTCATCTGAAAAGACACAAATTTTGAAAATGCATCATGCAGGGGAGCTAAGACTGGTTGAACAGAGAAATTCAACGCTTAAAGAGAAATTGGCTGAGGTATAAGGTGAGCTAGACAAAAAGGACTAGGAAATTGTTCAGTTCAGGGACGTTTTGGCTACTACCACTAAAATATATGATACACTACCAGATGTTAGGCCGCCATCAGCAATTTATGGAGTTTATCTACAGGAGAAGTGGGGCAAATTCCAACTCCAAAGGTTAAAACAAGGACTCCCGATAGAGATCAGCAACCCCAAAGAATTTATGGATGCATCTCTAAATGCCACAGAGTTGGAGAAGGACCAGTTAAGCGAATTTTTCTTGCACAATTTTGTACTCCCTAGCTCGCCCAACTAGTCGCCAAACCCTTACATGGGCGATTTCCAGTTGAGGTCACTATGTTCATGAATGAACCACGAAATTGAGCGAGCTCAGGTGTAATGTCCCTATTCAAATAATTGTATAGTAGATAATCCCCATTAATCCTACCAAGTTCCCTAGGATGAATGGGTACATTGGAAATTGTAATAAGGGAGCAAAGGAATAATGTTTACACATTAGAATAGTCCAATTGTTTAATAAATAAGTTGAATAAATGAATTCAAGAGGAATTATAGGTGGCAAATGGTTTTGAGGACATTTGGAGGATGTAGGACCCCCACTAGCTTGGTTTCTCACTGCCACATGGAAAATATGACTTGGCATTTCGAATCCATGGGAAGGAAAACATTATTAGGTGAGTTGGTAAGGGCTACACATGTCATGGAGCATCTTAGGTCGAGATGTGGTGGAATAGTAACCTCCATGGAAGAGAAAGAGTCAAATTGGAGACTAGTGGACAGTTGGGCTAGATTCTCTAGTCTTATGACAACAATGATGAAGCAACTATTACAAAATTCAGATCTGACTTCTTACACCTGACCATTATGACATGTCAACCCCAAAAATAAGCTCAAGAAGGCGCTCATGGACTTGGGAGAAGCTAAAGAGACTCCTATTCGAAATTGAGAGAAGATGGACAGTTGGAAACTGGGAGACAAGTGGCAAATGTGGAATATTTCCTAATTGGAAATCTCTAGAAGATAATGAGAGAATTCCGACCGTTGGGGAAATGGCACCAAATCTTCTTCAAATGCAAATAACCAAGGGTCAAATTAGTGGTTTTTTCTATTGTTTGGGAGAGGGTTGGAATAGATATTATAACGAATGAATGATGCATTTGGGACCTCAATAAAATCCATAAAAAATCCCCTACCTCTGTTCATAAATTCGAGTGGGATTGGAGGCATCTCGGAAGCTATTTTTAGTACTTACCCCAGGGGGATTTGAACCTCAAATTACTAGTAAAATTGCATAGTTGAACCATAATCTTAAGAGAGTTTGAAGAGGTCTTTTGGTGTCCATATATCATCCCTGAACATCATATTTAAGTCCTAATATTAGTATTATACCTTCCCTAAATATTTGGGACCATTTGGACCAAAATTGGGACCTAGGCATCGAAACTAGTTAAAAGGTCGAAATTGGTGAAAAAGTGGAAAATTGGGCATTTTCTTAAAATTTTGAAAACGGGAAATTGCAAGTGGTATTAGAGCATGGTATTGAGACCTGATGGTATTAACAAGGTTCCAAACAAATAAACCCCCACCCTTTAAATTAGTAGTTGAAGAAGTTTGGGTTGAAGAAGAGAAAATAACAGAAAAATAGTTTTTTTATAAAATAATGGGTAGAGAGGAGGAGGAAAAATTAACACATAAGGAGGAATTTATTGAAGCCTTAAAACCATGTTTTGATGGAATTACCATGGTTATGCTAGATATGAATAAACAAATGATAAAAACTTTTGAATTTTTGGGCAGCCAACTTTCAGGCAAAGGGATGATAGGAGATAACAATGGTTCACATTCGAGGGAAAAGATCAAGGGGAGTGAGCATATTTTTTCGAGCACAGGACCACATAATAGACCTGATGAATTCCAAAGCACACAAAGGCACACTACACCTAAATTTCTCACACCCAAAGAAGAGCCCAATATTGAGGTGGATTATAAGAAACTAGTAAACGATGGGAATGATTTGAATGAAGACTGTAAAAGAAGTGTACCACTCAGTGACTACATTGATGCTCTACCAAAAATTAAAAGGAAGGAAGACAATAGGATTCCATTGCAAAACAAAGAATTAAATAGTGCTATTGGAAAAATGTAACTTCCTACTTTTGATGGTTCTTCTCAAAATTTTGCTAACACTTGGGTGCAAAAATTGGATGTATATTTTCAGCCGAATCCTATGTTGGAAGAGGATGCATTAAAAATGGCCATTTTGCATTTGGAAGGAGATGCCAATGAATGGTGGTTTCATGGAATGAAAACCTTGGGCCATAATTAGGTTAAAACATATGGATAATTTGTTGATAGGGTACTAGAAATATTTGAACAAAAAGATCCAGAATTTCCTTTCAAAGAACTAGCTCAATTGAAGCAAAATGGGTCCCCTACTGGATATATATTGGACTTTCAAAAATTATCAGTCAAGGTGGCTGATGTCTCTATGGGAAGATTAGTATTGCCGCTCATTGAAGGTTTGTTTGAACCCTTAAGAGGTTTGGTCAAATCCCACAAGCCAACTACATTAGAAGATCTAATGAGCTTCACTAGGGATCTCGAAAATGTGCTTCCTAGAACAAGATTTCCTCCCAAGCCTAGCTACAAATTTGAAAAGAAAACTTGGAAAAGGGATGGATATGATAAGAAACCTTGGCAAAGATATTCATTTGAAAGGAATAAAAAACAAGGACTAAACAAGGATGAACTTCGAAAAAAGAAACTGTGCTTCACATGCTTCCAACCATGGACACTGGGGCACAAATGTATTAAAGGAAAGGCTCAATACATAGAAGTATTTTTTGATAATGAGGGGTATGATGGGGGCATGGATGAAGATGGACATATTTCATATCAAGAAGAGGCATATGAGACAGCAGTAGAAAAGGAAAGACAAGAAGAAAATCAACCTTCATCGGACAAAGCAAGAATGGCAGTACTTTCAGCAGTACCTTGCTATCATACTATTCGATGCAAGGGTGTGGTACAAGGACAAAGAACTTCAGTTTTGGTATATAGAGGATCCACCCATAAATTCATTGATGCAGATATGGTGGAGAGAAGAAATATACCTACTGAACCAATTCATGGCTTCACGGTTTTCATTCTCGGTGACAACACAATGCAATGCAAAACATGGGTCCCAAAGCTGCAAGTCACCATAGGTAACTATACTTTTGTTGATAGATTTTATGTGGTTGATGTTGCTAATACAAATGTGGTTTTGCGAGTGCAATGGCTGTATTTAATAGGAGAGCATACATTAAATTATCAAATTCCCGAAATGAAATTCCAAGATTCCAAAGGAGTACAAAGAGTTGTGAGAGGGAAACACACTTATCCAAATCAAGTAGTGACTTGCAATAGTATGAGATCTATATTTAGGCATGGGGAAATAGAATGGGTTGTTGAATGTCATATTACATCTCGCAAGCCAAATATAAATGTTGTTAAACACCCAAAGGAGATAGAGAGACTTTTGAAAAACATGGGAAGAGCATTTGCAACAGTTAGAGATTGTGTTGAAGGTTTTGCAAGAAGAGTCTTTATTTGCTAAGTTGTCAAAGTGTGAATTTGGGATGAAATAATTACTGTATCTTGGGCACATTATTGGGAAAGAAGGAGTGAAGTTACAGATGGAAAAAATCAGGGCTATCTTAGAATGGCCATCACGAAAAAACATCACCGAATTGAGGGGTTTTATTGGCATATGCACATACTACATAAAATTTGTGAAGGGATTCTCCAAGTTGACTTCTCCACTCACTGATTTGACTAAGAAGGATGCTTTCAAGTGGGATGAAGAGGCTGAAGAGGCCTTCCAAAAAATGAAAGAGGTAATGAGTAGTTGTCCCATACTTGCACTTCCTGATTTTACTAAACCTTTTGTTGTGGAATGTGATGCTTTAGGTGGAGGAATAGGGGTTGTCCTAAATCAAGGCCAACACCCCATAGCCTTTGAGAGAAGAAATTTTCAGACTCAAGAAAAACGTTACTCCATTTATGATAAAGATATGCTGGACATTATGCATGCATTGGCCAAATTCAAACAATACTTGGTGGGCAACAAGTTTGTGGTGAAAACTGACCACCATAGTCTAAGACACTTTCTCACCCAAAAAGATCTGAATGAAAGGAAACAAAAGTGGGTAAGAAAAATCCAAGCTTACGATTTTGATATTGAATATGTCAAGGGAAATAATAATATAGTAGCAGATTCTCTGTCAAGAAGAATTTCTTTTTCTCTCATTGACATTGCCAAGGATTGGAAAAACATGCTACGAGTTGAATATGCTAAAGACAAATTTGCTTGTGATGTGTTAGATGGAATCAAAGGGGATGATAACTATAGGATTTTGAATGGGCTGATATATCATAAGGGCATAATTTATTTAGTTCATAACTCAAAGCTCAAGTATTGAATTTTGCAAGAAGCATATGATTCTCCACTAGCGGGCCATCCGAGGATCTTCAAAACCTATAGATAGTTGAGGCAAAGGTTTTTTTGGAAAGGGTTGAAGGAAGATGTTCAGAAATATGTGAATGAATTTAAAGTATGTCAACAAAACAATTCAGAACTCACATGTCCAGCGAGGCTATTACAACCATTGCCCATTCTGGAGCAAAAATGGGACAGTATCTCCATGGATTTCATCATCTGTTTGCCTAAATATTTGGGTAAGGATTGCATCTATGTGGTAGTGGATAGTTTGAAAAAATTTGCTCATTTCTTTGATGTTACATCATCTTTTAGTGCTGCACAAGTGGCTGATATTTTTTTCAAAGAAATCTTCAAATTGCATGGGCTTCCCAAGAGCATTGTTAGTGACAGAGATAGTAGATTCGAGGGCACCTTTTGGCAAGAAATTTTTATATTGGTGGGAACTCAATTGAATCCAAGTACCATCTATCATCCACAAACTGATGGACAAACAGAGAGGGTGAATTAGTGGTTGGAAGGGTACCTATGAAACTATGTGGGAGAGCAGCAAAAAGCATGGGCAAAATGGCTACATTTGGGTGAGTTTTGCTAGAACACCACCTATCATATGTCAATAGGGATGTCTCCTTTCAAATAATTATATGGTTATAATGCAATTACATTTTCTGAAATCATATTTGGTGATAGTAGAGCCCCAAATGCTAATGATTGGGTGGAAGAGAGCCAAGGCATTTTAAAGCTCTTGAAAGACAATTTGCAGGTTGCTCAAAATCAGCAAAAACAATATGCTGATAGACATAGGGAAGAAAGAACCTTTTAGGTCAATGATTTAGTATATTTAAGGCTGCATCCATATAAGCAAACATCTCTCAAAAAGAATGGAGCAGAAAAATTAAAACCAAGGTACTATGGGCCATACAAGGTAGTGCGGAAGATCGGAGAAGTAGCATATGAAATAGAACTTGTGGAAGGGAGTAAAATCCATAATGTATTCCATGTTTCTTGTCTCAAGAAATACCTTGGTCAACAAATCATCACTTCCGAAATACTTCCTTCCTTGGATGATGAAGGTCAGCTCACACTTGTTCCAGAAAAGATTTTGAAGACACCGAGAAAGGAGGTTGAGGATTAGAATTATCAAAGAATATTTAGTACAATGGAGGGACCTACCAAATGAAGATGCCACATGGGAAGAGGAGAATATTTTGCAGCATCCTAATTTTCAATTTCTTGATGACAAGCAATCTTGGGTGGAGAGGACTGTAATGTCCTCACTCAAATAATTGTATAGTAGATAATCCCCATCAATCCTACCAAGTTCCCTAGGTTGAATGGGTACATTGGGAATCGTAATAAGGGAGAAAAGGAATAATGTTTACACATTAGAATAGTCCAATTATTTAATCGATAAGTTGAATAAATTAATCCAAGAGGAATTATAGGTGGCAAACGGTTTTGAGGACATTTGGAGGACGTGGGACCCCCACTAGCTTGATTTCTCACTGCCACATGGAAAATCTCACTTGGCATTTCAAATCCAGGGAATGAAAACATTATTGGGTGAGTTGGTAATGCCTACACATGGCATGGAGCATCTTAGGTCGAAATGTGGTGGAATAGTAACCTCCATGGAAGAGGAAGAGTCAAATTGGAGACTAGTGGCCACTTGGGCTAGATTCTCTAGTCTTATGACAATAATGATGAAGCATCTATGACAAAATTTAGATCTGACTTATTACACCTGATAATTATGACATCTCAGCCCCAAAACTAGGCTCAAGAATGTGCTCATGGAGTTGGGGGAAGCTAAAGAGACTCTTATTCTAAATTGGGAAAAGATGGAGGGTTGGAAACTAGGAGACAAGTGGCAAATGTGGAATATTTGCTAAGTGGAAATATCTAGAAGATAATGAGAAGATTTCGACCCTTAGAAGGCTAATGTTTCTTATAAAATGTAGAAATCAAGTATGAGAATGGATTTTGATGATTTGAGAAAAATTGCATTTGTGAAGAGAGAGGTAGTGGATGACTAGTTTCTTGCCTTAGCCAATTTCAAGGGTGTAAGATTCCCATCCAGGTTGGTGTTTGGAGAGACGACTTAGCTCTTTCAAGGATATTTAATGGAGTTTAATTTGTAGGTATCAGCTACAGGGAAGCTCGTGGTTTTGTTTAGTGCAGCACCATCTCTCAACCATTTCTAGTTTTGAAGGCATATTCATGCTCCTTGAGGGAGGGAATTTTTGGTGATCCCTTGTGTTCTTGGGAGAGATTATATTGATATATTTATGATTTTAATAGAATTATATACTCTTTTCTTCACCTTCAGAAAGTATCAGGTCGAAATACCATGTGGTTGTATGTAAAAATGAAGATTAATGAGCAAACAATGTCCATTTCCCCACTACATTGATGTATGCCATTATAATGATGATGATTTCGAATATAGGAATGTTTATCTAATATATTTGTGATGAATGGAGTTCCACTGATGTGAATTACAAGTTTGATATTCAGTACTTGAGAATTTGAAGCCATTATACTCAGTTTATTTGCATTTGAAGAAGATTTGGTGCCATTTCCCCAAGGGTCGAATTAGTGTTTTAGAGAGGGTTGGAACATATATTATAACTAATGAATGATTCATTTGGGACCTTAATAACATCCCTAAAACATCCCCTACCTATGTTAATAAATTTTATTGGGTTTGGAGGCATTGGGGAAGTTGTTTTCAGTACTTACCCCAGGGGATTTGAACCCCAAATTACTAGTAAAATTGCATACTTGAACCAAAATCTTAATAGATTTTGCAGAGGTATTTTGGTGGCCATATATCATCCTTGAACATCCTATTTAATTCCTAATATCATTAATACACCTTCCCTAAATATTTGGGACCATTTGGACCAAAATTGGGACCTAGGCATCAAAACTAGTCAAAGGTCAAAATGGGGGAAAAAGTGGAAAATTGGGCATTTTTCTTAAAATTTTGAAAATGGGAAATTACATCAGCACTACCATATTTAAGTTTCATCAAAATAGAAAAACCCATTAATGGTCAAGGCAGAGGCAACTCACCCTGAAAGAATAAGTTACAACCATAGGATCCTTACCCAGGATGAGGAGCTAATCCCCATTCTCCTTACAAAGAAGCAGGAGGTTGTGACTCATTTTGATGTTACTCTCCAAGGAACACACAAAGAGGTTCATGATTTCATTAAGGAAATATGGCACAGAGTAGAAAATGACCTGAAAAGAAGAGAGCTCCACTCCCCTCTCAGACTTGAAGATGCTCTTTTCAATGCCAAGATCTACATGGAATCCCTGATAAGGAATCAACTTAGATGGCTTGGAATGAGGCTGAATCCCCCATTCTTCCTTCCCTTGGTTATTAAGGAACAAATAAATGAAGAAGAATCAAGGAGAGCATGGTTCAAGGAGGATCAGACCTTGGGCTATCACAGGAAGGCTTGGACCACCAGGGTAGTAACATGGGACATCAGAGAAGTCATCGACGAACTGAATCTGTCACCCAAGGATGGGTGAATCCTTCAAGTATGGGGGAGAATGATGAGTCCAAGATAGAGGTATCTGATAGCCTTTACCCATAGCAAAAACAAAAGAAAAGGGTGAATAAATACACTTGTTTTGTGGGAGAAATGATTTACCTTGATTATTTAATGAAGTTGTTTTAAAGGTTATTCTTGTATGTTTAAATGTGTCTTCAATAAATTAATTATGTGAAAATTGAGTATGATTAAACAGGTCCAGGTACACTAAAGGACAAACACGCAGATCAAGCAAAGGACTCGAAGATCATGCAAAGCTGAGCGCCTTTTTCCTGATTTCTGGAGAGAACACCTGTTCAAACAGAATCGGTAATTACACATAGAAGTTAGGTTAAGAATTAGAGGATATATATACGAGCATGTCATCTAGCGAGAGGATCGTTGTTAACACCTAAAAAGTGCTCACTAGCTCATTTCCTTATTCACGTGACCCATTTGTCCACTTTTTCCACCATCTGAGCCTCTAAAGCCAACAAAAGGTCACCAAAAGACCTTAGTACACTCCTTTTCCCACTCAAAAAGATTATTTTTCCTAAAAAACCCTCAAAAAGGGCCCAAAATTCCCAAAAATATTAAAAAGGGAATAAAAATATTAATTTTATTCAAAAAATGAAAAATGAGGAAAAAGTACCTAAACCATGTTGGTCAATACCATTGGTTTCCACAAAACCACAAATGGTATTCCCCACCACCAAAACCTATAAAAAGGTGGTAGGGGCTCCTCATTTCACATCCATCCATATTCCTATCCTCATGCTGCCAAAATCTCCCTTGAGATTTTGGCCATTGTAGCAACCTTGGAGAAAGGACCCTTTGGAGTTTGGAGCTGCTCATCCTTGGAGCTTCTCAACTATCTTCATCACTTGGAGGTATTGTTATTGCAAGCACTTGCTTGCCCCCATTTTCAATACAAAATTATTTCTTATATTTCTTGTTCTTGTTTTTTAATTCAAAAATGCACATGTTAGTTTAGTTTTAGTTTAGATTTAGTTTATTGTTTTTGCTTAATATTGAAACTGCTGCTACTAGTTAGTAGGTGCCCATAGCACTAAGCTTGGTTGCAAAACCAAGCCAACAGTTTTCGGCGACTCCGCTGCTTTCGAATCTTTACATCTCACTTTTGCTTTAGATCTTAGTTTTTGATAGTATTAGTTAGTTTAATTCATAGATCTGCCACCCTAGACAGCAGATCCATTGTTGTTCTAGATCTTGGCCCATTTTTTGGCAATTAACAGCCTGAAATTCTAAATTTTTGGGTTCATTTTTCGGTATCCGTGTACGGCTTTCACCTCGCGGCTTTTTGCCCAACAGTCGCGCGGCTCATCGCGACTGTGCGGCCTTTTTCCGTGCGGTTCACCATGGCTTCGCGGCCAATTAGCGCGCTGCACATCGCCGCTTCGTGGACATTTTTCGCGCTGCACATCGCGACTGTGTGACAAAATCCCACGCGGTCAATCGTGGCTTCACGGCCGAAACCCGCACTTCCCATTGGGACTGTGCGACAGAAACCCGTGCGGTCCATCGCGGCTGTTCTGTCAAAACCCGCGATGCCATTTTTTCCAATCGTCCAATCCGTGTAAAAAATTAATTTTTTGCTGTATTACCTGCCCACTTAGTTATTTTACAGTATCAAAAATTCCAGCATTATTTACAGCTATAGGAAAATTTTACTATTTAGAGTGCACCTTTGAAAAAGTCTTTTTAAAAATTTTCAGAAATTGAAAGAAGTATTTATTTGCATTTTATCTAGATTAAAAAAATTTGCTGTTTACTTCTTTGATTTTTTGCCCATAGCAATTTTTGAAAAAGAAATCAATTTATTTCTTAAAGAAGTCATATTATTTGCTTTCCTATTTCAAAAGATCCTTTTTTTTTTAATAGTCTTTGCAAAGCATTTAATTTCCATTTATTGAAAAAGTCGTATTATTTGCTTTTCTATTTTCAAAAAATCCTTTGTTTTTTGAATACTTAGCATTTAATTTTTCAATTTCAGTTTAAAATATGACACGTGCACCCACTCAAACACATAATTTAAACTGAGCCTTAAAACTTACTCTAACTTCAACCCACTTTTAACCCCACTTGGGGAACACTAAAAGAACTTTGTAGCTAGGTAGTATTGAGGGGATATGTGTTCCAATAACACCCCTCAATTAGTACATCTGAGACATAGCTGTTGTCCATTAGGGAACCAAAATCCCCTAGTATTTATTGGCACAGTCATAACCAGTTTATCGAAAGGCCTCTCCCCTAGGAGGGTCGAAGTCAAGAGGATGGTTCCGGAAGTTTGAGTGGAATACCGAAATCCATTCAGTAACCGAAGTCTACCATTCGCAGTTCTCGGGATATCCCTGTATGGGGCTATTGCAGTAAAAGGACCAAACAGTAGATTTACCTTTTATGGACGTGTCATGAACGGAGTATCCTAGTTTCCATTCTTCAGGATTGATTACCCGGTGTCCCTCCCGGTAGGGGGGTATCTAGCCGTTGACTCAACACTCAATATTGTCTGACTTGGATTTCATCACCTTGCATAGAATATAGTTTGTTGATTCAAAATACTTTTAGTTAGGTGTTTGCATGATACAATCCACCTTTGGTCTAGTAGCACCTCTTTTTTCTAGAAGTTGTTTGCATGTTGGTACTCTAACCATTTTTTGCATCCCTCCACTTATTATAGCACAACTGCTATAATAAGTGCCTTTTTTAGGTTGATTTTTTTGGCCTGAGAGCCTTCATTTTCACTCCCCTTCTTGCACCCTTGGTTTCATTAGGGTTTTGAGTTTTTTATACATTACCATTTTACACATAAGATTTTTACCAAAAAAAAGAAAAAAAAAACTTATTTCTCACCATTGAGAATTTTAGATGCTCTCGTCGTCTTCAGGGCGAACTCCCAGAGTTCAGTCTACTTGGCTCACCATGTCACCGATGCCAAGCCTTATCCCTTGACTCGACACATCGTCGGTCAAACAGACAATCATCCGATTCTGACATGCCTCACTTCACATCTGATTTTGAGGCAGAATCCGAAAACCCTACCAAGTTATTACCAACCAACCTCATGGCTGGGACACAATTTGACCCACTTTTTACTAGAACCATAGGTGAGACATCCACAGACCCTTCTACTGTGGTGCCATCCATGGAAACAACCACCCCCCTGGGTATGCCTAATATGGGGGACACTCCATTTTTAGGGATGTCCAGCACATGACCACCTCCTATTACGGGTATGCCGAACATAGGGGTCACACCCCCTCTCATTTCCACAAACCCTATTCCAGGAATCCCTACTGCTATTCCTAACCCTAGTGTAACCCATGTTGCATTAGAAAATGCTGGCCCATACCAGACCATACCTATTGGAGGACACATACCTTCAATACCTAGCATACCTTTAGGCGCTACTGGACCCCTACATCATACCACTATGACTAGTCATGTCCCAGTCACTACGCCACATTCATCTGCTAGCTTACCATACATGGCAAGTCTAAACTTACCAGACTTAGCCAGGTTAACAAATGATCCTATTAGACACGACCCTACGTGGCCTCACATGCCCACCAAACTCCCCTTCGACATCCCTAAGTTTGAGGGCAAGGCAGGTGAGGACCCCCAGAACCATATCATGTCCTTCCATCTATGGTGTTCCTCCAACTCCATAATGGATGACTCTGTCCGCCTCCGTCTGTTACAGCGCACCTTCACTGGCTCTGTAGCTAAGTGGTATATCGAGAAGCCCCATGGAACCCATGCCACCTTTACCTCCCTTGCCTCGACCTTCCTGCAGTTCTTTCAGTTACCTGTCCGCTATGATGCGGGAGTTGAGATCCTACTGTCTTGCAGATAGAACATGGACACCCACATCACTGACCACATTCATGAGTGGCGTCGATGCCGAAGCCTATCCAAAATCAAGTTAGATGACCGTATCTTCTTAGATTGGTTTCTCAAATCCCTCCTCCCTCTCATTGCAAAGGATGTGGCATCCGAATGACCCCAGTCTGAAGAAGAGGCCATCCTCAAAGCCCAACAGTTTGACCTCATTTACGCCCAGTCGGGTTATCGGTATACCATTAAACCAGACTCCCCTCATGGCGAGTCATCCCAACATGATGCGCTGGGGGCATCCCATGCCGCCGATGGCATCATTGGTCGTATGGCCTCGCATCCCCAACCCTTTTCCATTGCACATCCTAGCCATGGTCCTGACCTTTAGCGGGCTACATCTCAATCTGGAGCAACCAGTTCATATGCTCCCATGGAACATCACCACCATACCCATGGACCTTCATGTCCACCTCAGTGCTTCGGTCATGCACCACCTGCATATGCCCCCCCAGCTGCACCTCAACCAATGTATCATCCGCAGCAAGCTGCGATAGCTAGCCCAACACCTCCAATAGCTCAGGGTTACCAAAAACCCCAGCAGGTAACTGGACCACCTCCAGCCTCGCCTGCTTATTATGCACCGCAACCTGCTCCCGCACCTGCGGTAAACCAAAATCCTCCCATTGCTCAAGGGCAAGTGTACACACAGCAAAACCAGCCCCAGCACCAAAACAACCAGTGCAACCAAGGTGCACAACAGAACCGTGGAAGAGGACATAACCGTGGTAATAACCAACAACATCAGCAAGGTCTTCCACCTCCCAATCCTCTGCAAAATAACAATGCTGCTCTTCCCAACCGCAATCCAGATCGTAATCCCAAGCAGCCTAAAAATAACAACATTAGAACAAACCACCCTTGTTCTATCTGCGGGGTCTATGGTCATTACACACATTCTTTCCCACATTTGGAGCGAGCTCGGCAACTGTGGACCGACGATGCCCATCGTCAAGGGCAAGCGACTCCTCAGCCGCCACCCAACCCTCCACCACCTCAACATCAACCTTTGGTGCTGCAAAACCCCTTTCCAAACCAAGGTGTAGTGAACACTCAGCCTTTAGCTCCCCCTCAGGGCAACGTGCCACCACAACAGATCACTTATGCAGCCCCTGATCAACCCATGTTCGATTCAGGTACTCACCACTTATTGATGATGTCAACCACCGATGCCAACCTCCAAACCCATCGGAACCAATATGGCTCCACCTCTGAAGCCCCTCCCGCCAACAAGAACACTAACGTTCATCCCACAGATCAGATGTTACGTATATCTCCGGCTACACTTGATGGCGCTTCTAAAGCACCTCGCTTCCCACTTCGTCGCATCAACAATAATCCCAATGCTCGTGCTGCGTCGAATTACAACATTGTGGATGACTTAGCCCAGTTTCCTGCAGCCATGTCTGCTTTAGAAGTCTTGAAAAACTGTCCTTCACAGTGAAAGACTTTGCACTCTTCCATTGGCGCCACTGACCCCAATGATTCACAACTGATGGCATTCGATTCGGACCAATCCGAACCATGCATGCCTTCCACTTTAGCATTCCAAGTTTCTGTTTCCGTTCAGAATCTTGTCATCCATCAGTGCACTATCAATGAAGGGGCCTCTACATGCATTATGTCCACATTCGTTTGGCATAAGTTGGGATCTCCTACTCTCCAGCAGTTCACCACTGCGTTGCGAGCCTACGACGGTCGTTCGGCTCAACCCCAAGGCCTCCTCGCCAATGTCCCCGTCCAGCTGGCGGGTAAAACCGTGCTCATTGACATTGAGGTCATCAATTCCCAACTCGATTATAACCTCTTACTAGGCCGCAGCTACATGTATTCCATGCAGGCGGTTGCCTCATCCATTTTTCGTACTATGATGTTCCCCCATGAGGGACACGTGGTCAAGGTCGACCAACTCACCTATTACGATCCCAAGGCCCCCGCTACACCCGAAAATGTTCTCCCTATGGTTGAACAACCTATTTGTGGTGCAACTACCTCATTTGTGTCCTCAGGGGGACCCAGACTTTACTCCGACGTGCCGATGACTTCTACATTCCAATCCATTCCACCACCGTCACCAGAGACACACGTCTCTAACCTCTGTACACTTTCCCACAATACACAAACACCCAACAATTAGCCGCCCTTGTTCCCTAAACCACCATTGGTCCCTAGTCACATCGGTGTTACACCAATCCACACCATCCCCTTTCTATTCCCTCCCTCGGGCGTAGTAAGTGCTCCGGTTATGGCTACCCTCAGTCTCCCCGGGTTAACATTGGGATTACCCATGTGGTATATTTTGCCTCCCATTCCCCCGCTGACACCAAATGTCATCCTGCAACCGGTGCAACCCATTGTCACTTCTACCCAACCACCTCCTGGTATCACTACTCCTTCCTCATCAACGAATCCCCCTCCACTCATCAGGATCAATGGGGGCAGAGGCCCACAACCATACACCGTGGTACCCCCACCCAAGGCAGTTAAACCTCCCCTCGTATTCCGTGCTCCTCCAAAATGCTTGTTGTGTGATGAGTCAGGCCATCCAACCCATCAGTGTCCACAGTTACCTGCATTACGTCTACTCATATAGCAGCTTCCCCTTGGTACCATTGGAATCAGAACAGCGAGAACTTCATGACAGTTCTTTCCTTTTCCTGTTTTCATCAGATCCATTTTTTGACCATTTCTTCACGCCCTCATTGCCTCGGTTTGCGTGCCACATTGACCGTCATCCATTTTTGACAAGTCTTATATCGTCGGATTCAGTTTTCTGCACTCATGATGATGCTTGAGATCATTTCTCGCTCTCATGCCCAAATTTTTAGGGCATTTTTCCATGCCCCCTCGTCACCTCGGTTTGCATGCCACATCGGCCGTCATCCATTTTTGACATGCCTTATATCGCCGGATTCAGTTTTCCGCGCTCGTGATGACACTTGAGATCATTTCTCTCTCTCATGCCCAGATATTTTGGGCATTTTTTCCCATGCCCCCCTCGTTGCCTCAGTTTGCGTGGCACGTCGGCCGTCGTCCGTTTTTTACGAACCTTATATCGGCGGATCCAGTTTTTCACGCTTGTGATGATGCTTGAGATCATTTCTCGCTCTCACCTCCATATTTTTTGGGCATTTTTCCCATGACCCCTCGTCACCTCGGTTTGTGTGCCACATCGGCCGTTGTCCATTTTTTACGAACCTTATATCGCCGGATTGTTAGGAACCCATGTCTTTACTTTGTTAGTATGTTGTTGTTGGACGCATATGCTTTGTAAGTCGTCCCGTAGTATTTGTTGATCAATAGTTCGTGTTATTGTTGTTGGCACATATGCTTTGTAAGTCATCCATAGTATTGTTGATCCA
Organism: Larix kaempferi; assembly: GCA_027924585.1. NCBI lineage: Eukaryota > Viridiplantae > Streptophyta > Pinopsida > Pinales > Pinaceae > Larix > Larix kaempferi. The sequence continues at coordinate 6,641,376 of BSBM01001065.1, forward strand.
TAGTTTGTAACGGCCCATGGTTTCGACCAATAGTATTGGTGCCTAGAATTAGTATATAAATGTGTGTTGAGACCTATGAAGGCATCGTGAAGTTATTTGTATTGAGCTTGCTCATAGGAGGTTGCCCCCTCGAAGTGGCCTGTGATCAATATAAAAGTGATTCTGAGTTCTGTCATTTCTGGTATTTCGCATATTCGTATTAATTAATTGTTGCAGGTGTCTCACACGGATTCAGTTTTCCGCGCTCGTGATGATGCTTGAGATCATTTATTGCTCTCACGCCCAGATTTTTAGGGCATTTTTCCATGCCCCCTCGTCGCCTTGGTCTGCGTGCCACATCGGCCTTCGTCTGTTTTTAGCGAGTCTTATATCTCTGGATTCAGTTTTCTGCACTTGTGAGAATGCTTGAGATCATTTCTCGCTCTCACGCCCTAATTTTGAGGGCATTTTCCATGCCCCCTCGTCACCTCGGTTTGCATGCCACATTGGCCATTGCCCCCCTTTTTGACAATCTTTATGTCACCGGATTCATTTTTCCGCACTCATGATGATGCTTGAGACCTTTTCTCGCTATAATCAATCCCTTTTTGTTCGGTATAATTTTATCCCTTTTTCGGGCCAAGCAATCCCCTTTACGAAAAAGGCACTTAGGGAGTTTCTGTTAAGCTCTTTTCTGACTCCTAAAACAATGAAAAGATCGCCAAGCAACCTTGCTTTCTTTCATGCTCGCTAAACGTATCTTAAAGGGCATCTACCTGGTATAAGTTTACCCCTTTTCCGGACCTTGTAGACTAATTAGGAAAAAGGTATACTCTAGTCACATCGGCTAGAAGAGTTCTCCATTTTGCATCATTTTATGCTTTTTCGGGCCTTGGAGACTAACTTACGAAAAAGAACACTCATGGAGTCCACTTACCGCTTTCAGACTCTCTAAACATGAAAGCGACCACGAGCAATCACCATCCTGGGCTCGTAAAACCAACAAGACAATAGTCATAACCACTGCAGAGTCTTCTTATCGTTTTCAGACTCCTTAAAAATGAAAGCACCAACGATCACGAATAAACCACTTATACTATGAAACGAGAACTCGACACAGTTCTCGTTTTTCTCTCTCCTAATTTTAGTAGCTATTTTTATCTCCGTTTCAAAAAGGGTTGATGCCAGTATCACACATTTTCATTTTGAGGCATTTTTTTGGGCCTTTGACACATCTTTATTGTAAAGTATTTTTAATTTCTATTTTCAAGTGTGTTTTTTAGAAATTTAACAAAAAACATACATTTAGAAGCTAGCTATAATGAAAAACACATGCATTTTCGAAATTTATCTTTAAAATTTAATCATAAATAATATATTTTTATGGAAAAAATAGTAAACAAATCGAGAAAAAAAAAGACATTTAAACCCATTTTTAATAGATTTTTAGTCATTTTGTATAAAAATGATACTCTTTCACATTATTTTTCATAATATTTAACCACCTAACCAATTATTATTAAAATTTAAAAAGAAAATATTTTAAAAAATTACATTGCCCCCTTCTACCCTAACCCTATCCCTACCCCCCCACAAACTATTACAAAAGTTAAAAAAATAATTATAATGCGTCCCTTCTACCCTAACCCCCTAACAAACTATTAATAATTTTTTTTAAAAATTACATTTAAAAAAATAATTACATATCCCATCGGGCGGAGCTCAGCCCCCTTGGGCGCCCAAAGGCCGCCCCACGGGCGGCAGCTCGATGCCGGGCATCGAGCTGCCGCCCGTGGGGCGGCCTTTGGGCGCCCATCGGGGCGGAGCTCAGCCCGATGGGCGCCCAAAGGCCGCCCCACGGGCGGCAGTTCGATGCCGGGCATCGAGCTGCCGCCCGTGGGGCGGCCTTTGGGCGCCCAAGGGGGCGGAGCTCAGCCCGATGGGCGCCCAAAGGCCGCCCCACGGGCGGCAGCTCGATGCCCGGCATCGAGCTGCCGCCCGTGGGGCGGCCTTTGGGCGCCCATCGGGCTGAGCTCCGCCCCCTTGGGCGCCCAAAGGCCGCCCCACGGGCGGCAGCTCGATGCCCGGCATCGAGCTGCCGCCCGTGGGGCGGCCCTTTGGGCGCCCATCGGGCTGAGCTCCGCCCCCTTGGGCGCCCAAAGGGCCGCCCGTGGGGCGGCCCTTTGGGCGCGCAAGGGGGCGGAGCTCAGCCCGATGGGCGCCCAAAGGGCCGCCCCACGGGCGGCAGCTCGATGCCGGGCATCGAGCTGCCGCCCGTGGGGCGGCCCTTTGGGCGCCCATCGGGCTGAGCTCTTTGGGCCCCCATTTTGATTTTTTTTTTTTTAAAGTTTTGTGTTTTATTTTAATTTTTAATTTTTTTTTGTAAAATGTTTTTTTTAATTTTTAATTTGTTTTTTGTAAAGGTTTTTTTTTAATCTTTAATTTTTTTTTTTAACTTGTTTTTTTTAATTTATTTTTGGTAAAGTTTTTTTTTTAATTTTTTTTTTTTTTTTTGTAACTTGTTCTTTTTAATTTTTAATTTGCTTTTTAATTTATTTTTTGTAAAGTATTTTTTTTTAATTTTTAATTTGTTTTTTTTGTAAAGTCTAGATTGTTTTTTGTTATTTTTTTTTTGTAAAGTTTTGGTTTTATTTTTCATTTTTTAAATTTAGGTTTTTATTTTAATTGTTTAATTTTTTGAAGTTGGGTTTTAATTTTTTTTAGTTAAAACAATGTGTGAGGGGCAATGGGGTAACATTGGGGGGTTAACGTAGTGGGTAGGGCATTAGGAAATGTAATTTTTGGGCGGTTAAGGTAGGGGGTAACGTAGGGGGCTAGGGAATTAGGAAATGTACTTTGTTTTTTAAAATCTAATTTTTTCAAACATTTATTAATGGTTCGTTGGGGGGTTAGGGTCAGATATGTAATTTTTTTTTAAATGTAAATTTTAAAAAAAATTATTAATATGGGGCAAATGAGACAACCCTGACCATTTAAGGTAGGAGGGGCGCATTATAATTTTTTTTTAACTTTTGTAATAGTTTGTTGGGGGTTAGGGTTAGGAATTTATTTGTTGAAAACATAAAATTTCAATTTAGGGGTTGATTTTAAGGCTTTCGTAAACAACAGTATGATATTTTTAAGCCATGGCTATATTTTTAACCCAGAGAAAAAAAACGTTGATACTAGTATCAACACTTTTCGATTTGGGGGTTGTTTTTGGTGTTTTTTATGAAAACATGATACTGGCATCAACACTTTTTGATTTGGGGGTTGTTTTCGGTGTTTTTTATGCAAAAATATGAGTTTGTATGGCTAGAGTTCTCGTTCTTAGTATATAGTTCTCGTTTCATAGTATAAGTGGTTAATAGTCCTGGGCTCACAAAATCAACAGGACAGTACCATTTCAGAGCGCACTTTTTATCCCTTCTTGGAGCTCATTAAAACTACGAAGAAGGACCCAATGGTGCTTCTTGGTGCCACAACAGATCACGTCTACTCATATAGCAGCTTCCCCTTTTTGGTTGCCTTTGTTCAGATTATTCTGCAATATGTCACCCTGAGAACCCCTCAATAGCACCCATCAGCTTGACCCCCCCCAAAGTCAATAAATACCCTTCAGTCCCTAAAAATCAATGATACCCACACCTACAAGTCAGTTCCCTATGCTGCCAGGTCAACCATGTCATCATGGTCTGAACAAAGGAAGTTTGAGTCTACCCACTATATGACCCCAGTTACTTCCCATCCCCACAAGTATGTCAGTCCTACCATCAGTACTACACCACTTTAGTTCTACACCCCGTGCTCCTATCAAGGAAACATTATTGCCTTGTTAGTTGTTGGTCTCCCTCTGTTGACGAAAACCAAATTTATTCCAGAGGATAGACCTAGAGGTCCCTGTGTCTTGGACTCATCACCATTTATGATGAGTGCCTACGAATCATTTCGAGAAGAGTCCTCAGTGCTTATCCAAATGGTTGTTTCTCACATGCTCGACTTCAACACTTTGATCGCATCATTGAGACTCGCACAGGGCATTGGTTCGTTCAGTTATTAGTCGAAGACCCCAGATACCTCCTGACTCTTCAACATTTGAGAGTCTGCTTATGGAAACAACCAGTTACATTTTTTCTATAGATATCTGGGTTGCGTATGGCGACAGTATTCAGATGTACCCCAGTTTTATACTCCCTCGAGTATACAGTTACATATACTTCCCAGAGATGGCTCACAGTCATTGAGTCCCTACAGATGTTGGACACCTTCATTTTCAGCACTTCATCAGTTATTCCAGTGTATCAGTTATTGAGATCAGTCATGATATTATCATGAGTACATCCCAAAATGATGTCCCCTCTGGACCCTTATGATGTACTAGCAGATTTTTTATGTATTTTCTCAGGTCCCCCTTCTTGGGACTAACTGTTTATATATGTCTTGACACGAGCATGGGTATGCCCGCCTCGTCCATTATCAGAGACTATTCCTCATTCATATTGAGGCCATGTAATATTGTTTATTTTTTGCAGCTTCCAAGAGCCGCGGATCCAGTCTCCAATCGGTCTCTTCTCCTCCCCAAAACCCCAGAAAAAAGACAAAAGAACTATGATGTCTATCAGCCATACGATGAGCTCCTACCCTCACACATTAGGGGGCAATCTGTTAACACCTAAAAAGTGCTCACTAGCTCATTTCCTTATTCACATCACCCATTTGTCCACTTTTTCCACCATCTGAACCTCTAAAGCCAACAAAAGGTCACCAAAAGACCTTAGTACACTCCTTTTCCCACTCAAAAAGATTATTTTTCCTAAAAAACCCTCAAAAACGGTCCAAAATTCCCAAAAATATTAAAAAAGGAATAAAAATATTAATTTTATTCAAAAAAGGAAAAAGGAGGGAAAAGTACTTAAACCATGTTGATCAATACCATTGGTTTCCACAAAACCACAAATGGTATTCCCCACCACCAAAACCTATAAAAAGGTGGTAGAGGCTCCTCATTTCACATCCATCCATATTCCTATCCTCATGCTGCCAAAATCTCCCTTGAGCTTTTGGCCATTGTAGCAACCTTGGAGAAAGGACCCTTTGGAGTTTGGAGTTGCTCATCCTTGGAGCTTCTCAACTATCTTCATCACTTGGAGGTATTGTTATTGCAAGCTCTTGCTTGCCCCCATTTTCAATACAAAATTATTTCTTATATTTCTTGTTCTTGTTTTTCAATTCAAAAATGCGCATGCTAGTTTAGTTTTAGTTTAGATTTAGTTTTTTGTTTTTGCTTAATATTGAAACTGCTGCTACTAGTTAGTAGGTGCCCATAGCACTAAGCTTGGTTGCAAAACCAAGCCAACAATCGTGTTACCATTTTTTGGAATCATTGGTTACATTTTTATTCTATAGAGATACTCTGAGTTACATACTTTTGTCAAACTATGAAGATGCTATGTTAATTAAAGATTTGATGTTCCTTTCACGAGTTGGAGAGGGTCCCTCCAACACGTAAGTCATAAGATCTTACTGTTCAAGTATTTTTTTCATTATGTGTTTTACATTGACTGAAATCTATATTACACATGAACACATTTGAATGGCGCTAACTAGTATGATTTGATTTTTGTAGTAATGCGACTAGTTTGATTCCATAGTAGTTTATCATGCATTTTGTAGTTCAATAACATTGTTTCAGTAGTCCTGTAACAACATTCTTCCAAATCATATACTAAGCATCTATTCCCTTCTGTACTTATATTGCTTTTGAACAATGATCCAGATCTTAAAGCTTAGGCACTCTCTCATTATTATGGTTGCTCATAGAGATTACTACTCTCAATATTGTGGTTAATTAATGATATTCACTTCTTGAAATTATGATTACTTCCTAGCATTAGATAATAGTATTCTGAACTTGGTTTTGGCAATTGAATAGGTTAGACCAGACTTCTAGTTTTATGCATTTGACTTATAGTAATTATTTCTTAGATTACAGATCCGGTTTTCATTTAGAATAGATCTGCTATGTTTTCAATATTCATTTCCATAGTCTAAATTTTCTATTCTTTTCAGCAAGTCAATTCTTAGGAACATATTTATTGTTTTCAGCATTTAAATTCTTTAATATGGATTTACTATCCTCAGTACTTGAACTTCTTAGCATGGGTATCTTTCAACCATAGATTAGGCAATCCTCTTCTAGCTTATTTGATTTCTTTTAGGTAAACCTTAAACACTGATACCAACACCCAACCACGACAAAGACTACCCTAGAAGAGCACATATAGTTCCTGCACCTCTAAAGTTTGTACGTCCCCTAGGTTGATAATTAAAGTAGGATCCTAGTCTAGCTACAGTCATTAGGCATCCATTCTGAGAGCTCACCAGTCATCCCCTAAAAAGGGATGTTCATTTTCAGAAGCCTCATGTAGCCGTTTGTGATCTTGGCAATATTGCACACGAAAAGGCGTAGAAATTTTGTGTGCCCTTGCAAACTTTGAAGTGCTGGTATGTCCGTGGGTGAAAGAAGGGCTAGAATGGCTTCTACCTTCGCTGGGTCTAAACATATACTGCCCTTGGAGATTATGAATCCTAATAGTTTTCCGGCTTTGACACAAAAAACACACTGGTGTGGATTTAAACGAATATTGTAGTGGCAACACCTCGAAAAGATGGTGCTTAAATGATCTAGGTGATCATCCCAATCCTGAGAATGGGAGGGGAGGTCATTAAGATATGGTTCTATAATACATTTAATGTCGTGAAATGCGTATGACATCGCCCATTGGAAAGTTGCACTGACATTCTTGAGGCCAAAGTGTATATTTTGGTACGCAAAAGTCCCCCATGGGAAAATGAAGGCTTTCTTATGATGGTCGGCGAGAAGTATCTCTATCTGATTATAGCTGGAGAAGCCATCCATGAATGAAAAGATGACACTCCCAGCAAACTTATCGATAATTTGGTCAATAAACGGAGTTGGATAGTTGTCTTTTGGACAAGCTTTGTTCAAATCTCGGTAATCGACATAGACTCTAATCGTACCCTATTTATTTGCCACAAGAATTATATTAGACACCCATTCTGTCAATGGTACAGGATAAATAAAACCATCACGTAGAATTTTTTCAATTTCTACTTTGATAGCCACTTCCTTACAAGGATGAATGTGTCCGAGTTTCTGCCCAACTGGTCGGGCACCAGGAAAAGTTTGGAGCTTGTGGACCACGATGGAAGGGTCTATTCCTGGCATTTCTTCATAACTCCAAGCAAAAATGTCGCGGAATTTTTTGAATAAGGTAGTATAGAACTCCACCTTGGTGGGAGTACATGTATTTCCTATGTGGATATTTTCCACGACACCAGGTTTCACTTAAATGTTAATAGGAGTAGTTTCCATAATGTTGGCCAAGTTTCCTTTAGATAATATATCATCTAATGAAGTGGGAAACTTGGGTTTGACAATTTCAAGTGAACTGTTGGATTTGCTGTCTTGCTCGATCGCCTGGATAGTAGTTAAAGAAGACTGATGATGGTAATATTCCCAGGGTGGTTCATCGATGCACATAACCTCCATGATTGATTCATCGGAAAGAAAAATCAGTGTGAGAGGATAGATAGGTGGCGACGATGAGCTAGCCTCAGACGAGAGCTGTGCTACGGCATGATGCGTAGTGGGATCGACCTAATCTATGGTTGAATGTATTTCCTGATAAGTTGCGAGGTTCTTGTTTAAAGGCATGGAACTGCCATAGGTTTCAAGCTTTGTTGGACCCTGTATCACCCAAGAATCAGCAGATCCATTGGATTGGGTGATTCCTGGTGATATCATGTTTATGGCATGTATAGTGGATCTATGCTCTGGGAATACTCTGATGAGGGAGGAATCCTTCATAAGACCAACGCCAACATCTTTGAAACAGTGCTGGGACTGACCCAGCAATGAAACATTGTGGGCGGAGTTCGAATGAATGTCTGGAGTATAGAATTTTAATTGATCTATAGTGACAATCTTCCCTTGATGAGGAAATTGTACTAGTCTAAAGACGAAAGATGCAATGAAGGTCATGGCATAGAACCAATTCCATCAAAGTAGAATATTATAACCCAATGGTGCATCTACAACTTCGATGTGTATAGATATTGTCTTGCCCCCTAGTTCACCGCCAATCGCTGGAATGAGTCTGTATGGCTGAAAACTGTGTCTGTCAAATGCTTTGAGAGTAGTGGAAGAAGGTGTAACTTCAGGTGATCGTATGGCTCTCAAACAAGTCAAGGACATGATTGACGTGGAAGCACCTTCATCTAAGACCGTGCGATAAATGTTCTTTCCATAGATATTTGTTTGGATCTGGAATGCTAATTGGTGAGAAAGCCACGGTTTAAAATAATCCAAGTTAAACATAATTGTGTTAGAAGTATATGGGTCCACTTCCCCCAGTACTGAAAGTAAGATCCTATGCTATGTGGGGTAGTGTTAGAGAACCTTGAGAGTCGACATCACGCATGGTGCTTGAGCTAGGTCCTCCACAATATTGTAATTTCGGGCTCCTCGTGCGTTAGGATTAATTGTCGCCTTTCAGATGGTGCCCTTAGGTGGGTGTAGCACTGTGTCTGTGACAGGTCTGTCAATGTGAAGATGAACATTTGGGGGAGGGATGATAGAAGGATATTCAGAAGGGGAATTTCCATTGGCTATCTCCAGTTTGTTTGAACTTCAGGGGTATTGTATGTCCTTGCTCAAGTGGATATATGGATCTCTTAATTACTCCTCATCAAAACCTTGCGGTTTGCGGACATTTCTCCATAGGGTGGGTTGTTCGGATTGCTCCATTGCGGAGGATCGTGAGTAACCATCTGTTGCTGCTGATGGGGGAAAGGATCGGTTAACAGTGCCAAGTGGGAGGATACTTTAACAATTTTGTTGACTTCATCCTTGTAAGGACAATCTCCTGTGTAGTGATCTTCCTAGCAAATTAGGCAGGGAAACTTTTCTTTCTGACATGGTTTGGGATCGTTGTTGGTTGGTTGCGGCTTGGGGTTCTCCTATTGGTTAGAAGTTTTCTTGGATTTTACACAGTTATTCTTCTTCTTGCCCCAGGATCGTTGTGATGTGGATTGAACCACGTTCACCTCGAAGGAAGGAGAAGGAGAGGTAGAAGCTTTGGGAGCAACCTAGGGTAGAGAGGGGGTAATAGTGGCTTGTTTCCCACTCGATTTTTGTGAGGGCTAAGCCTTAAATGAACCGACAACACCGTCAATTGGGGGTTCAGTAGTAGGCTTGGTTGAATCGGTAGTGTTGTGGGTGGTGTGGGGGAGAAGCTCATATAAAGTTCCGGATTGGGTATACACCAAATCCATATACTGAGTGCGAGCGATCACTTGTTCCTCCATGACATGTCCACCCATGGCAATATCCCTGGTGATGGGAGGCAGAAATGACTTAGTGAACCAATCAGCGAGTAACTATTATGGAATGGGTGCCTTGATTAAACTGCGGCATCGACACTACTCATGAATATGATCTGAGATATGTGTAGAAGTGGTTTGACATAATGAGGTCAACAGGTCTGTTCTAGTCTCGTATCAGATGGGGAGATGGAAATGTGTCAAAAAATACATGGCCAAGGTATTGAAATCATGAAAGTAGTGTTGTGGCAGCTCGATGTACCATTTTCTTGCCGTATAGATAAGGGTGCGTTGGAAGAGCCGTAACCGAATGGATTCATACATCAATGAGTTCGAAGAACACCAAATATGGAAGGTCATTACATGGTTCTTAGGGTCTTACCTGGGTTTGGAATCAGACTTGGGAATGTCCGATGGTAGTTTGGGTGGGATGGGTGTCCAATGTGGTTCATGCCATATGGGATCGTTAATAAATCGGGACAAATCAAGAAGGTCTAGCGTGGGCAAGAAGGAAAGTTGGCGATTGGGTTGCAGGTATGAGTAGTAATTGTATGGCATACGGATTCCCGTAGGACCCTACACAACATAGTGCTGCATATTGTACCCATAGGGAAGTTCTCAGGATATTAGACCATTTGGTTAACCGGTTGTGTGTTCGAAATCATGTGATTTATAGTCTGATTTAGAATCACAGTAGTAGCCAGTTGTTGAACGTTCTGCTGAGTAGGGATGACGGGTATAGTAACCTGGGGCTATTGTGTCCCAGGAATGTTTCTTGTTCCTTATTGGGGTATAGTTCCCTAGGATTGTTGCATCCCGGGAATGTTTCCAACACCTTGATTTGGTGGAGGATTGCCTATACCAGGGTTAGGGGATGTCTGAAAGAATGGTGTCCATGGAATATGGGTTCCACCCTAATGAAGAGGTGGAGGATGAAGAGGTGGGTTCCATGGAGTATTCGCGGCTGAAGGATAAGGAATGTCGGAGTTCAATTTGGGGGGGATGAAAGATTGACTAGGTTTCCCCCCAGCTTGATTCTAGTTTCCAAAAAGGGAGTACCCCTCACTCTATGGTATGTAAGGTCTCCAAGAAGAAACTGTAACTAACGAGGGATGTTGGAAATTGGTCCCGGTTGGGATGCCAACATGAGGATGTCCAATGCCAGGTGAATTGTATGTGCCTAACTGAGCAGATGATGCTAATGGAGAGGGTTGTTGAATGGTACCAGTGGGGGCATTAACAAGTGGGATTCCTCTAAATGGTTTAAGTTGTGGGCCTTATTGGTTCAATGGAAAGAATGGAGGTGTTTGTTGAGTAGCCCCGCTTTGGATGGCACCAAGAGGTTTCCCTCCAGCAGGTGGATTAGATGGTCTGGTTGGAGGAGGTTGGTTACTGGGACCAGTGTTCCCAAGAGATGGTTTTCCTCCTATGGGTGGGCTTGATGGTCTTCCCGGAGGGGGTTGGTTATTGGGATTGATGGTTCCAATGGACGGTTGTCCTCCTCGGAAAATGGTATAGATGGTGGCTAAAGATGAACCTCCGGTCAGCATGGATGATCCAACAGTATGACTGGATGTTCTTCCAATACTATAAATGTGGAGTAGTGTCGATTGTCTAATAGCGCCAAAGGTGCTGATTTGTGGGGGGGGTCTTTTGTACATTTCAGGTGGTCATGGTGAGAACACTGGGTTATCTCTCATAAGGGGTGTATCCCCTGAAGGTACACTGAACATATTGTGTGACAACAGGTGTGGGGAATATAACCGAGGGGTATCAGGCGTCACGTCCATGGGAACTTGAACGGTATGAAGATCATCGAGGTCTTGGCCCGGATTTGTATCCCATAAGGTGGAGGCGGGGTTAAAAATGTGAGTTGTCCGATCAGGGTCGGGAAAGAGTTCGGGTATAGTGAAAATTGAGGGTCGGGATCTGTCAGCATAGGAGTGATGAAAATATGTGCTAGACAGAATAAGGGGAGCTCGGTAACCAAGAGGATAGGTGGAAGGGAGTATTGGGAAGCCGATGAGAACATTTTCCCTGTATCGTGTCTGAACTGTTCTGATGCTAAGGGTGAATTAGCCAGACTAACCATGCTGGATTGGATAGACGCCATAATCTCTTGTCCTAAGGGGAGATCAAGGAGGGATACGGTGAATGGTATATTGCTAGAAGAACCCGTTTCATGAGTGTGAACACCTAATGGTGTTTTGCTGGCAGGTGAAGGTTCCATCTCGGACGTAAAAAATTCAAACTCAGGTTGAAACAGTGTGGTAGGTAGTTCAGTTTCTTTAATAATTTCAATGTATCCATCTGGGACTCGAATTAACTCGGACGTGTCTTCGTCAGATCCTTCAATAGTTCCAACAGATCCTTCAGGAACATTGTAGAAAGTGTCTATTGGCGGGGTAGTGCTACCCTTTGGGAGGGTGATGACCTCTAGTATAGCATCATGTGTAGTACTAAATTCAGAAGCTAATGTGTTTTCCACTGTGGGAGGAATTTCTTGAATGACAGTAAGTTGTGGGATAGCCAGAATCTTAGGAATATTCATGGGGGGTCCACTCAATGAACTTGTTGCATAGCATGATCATTCACATGATATTAAAGAATATCCCTAATTTCACTAAATATTGGAAAATTCCTCCTAAAATTTTATTGTTGAACCCCCCTCCCAATATTCCTTTCCAATTAAGAAAACCCCTAGTTTCACTAGATATTGTAGGTATCCATCTTTATCAACCCATTTTTAATACCCCCTTTATATCATATTATCAAATTGTAACAAATAGGATCCCTAACACATCTTAGTATAAGCAAACAGGATTCTGAATAAAATAATACTATAATGCTAATAACGATCCTACCATGATTGTAAAGGTGATTGATCAATTTGTAGCGTTTAATAGTGGAAGACCCAACGAAATAGTACTAGGGAAGTAAAAATACGTAAAAGGAAACCCAATTAAGAGATCAACATAACAAAGAATGTAAAAGCATGATAGTCTAATAGTTATTGCAATGCTTAGAAAATATGAGAATTGCAGAGGTTTCACACCACAACCTACCAATCTACCAAATTTATATCATGTAAATATAAGCATAGCCATAGAGAGCTCATGTTTTCTATAATCTTAATAAATTAAAATCCATAAAAATGCAAAATTGAAACCCTTTCGTGAATGGACTCCCATACATTCCTATCAAAACAAACATTATTGATGTTTGAACCCAAATGAACAGATAAAAATTCCTCTTACTTTCCAATAACACCATATGATCTTGTGCATAGCTTGGATTTGGGTCATTCACAAGATGCAATGAATTTCCTCCACTTCCTCTACTTTTATTCTTGCAATCAAGGGATATCCCTCTACCGAAAGGGATCCTGGGTGAAAGAGCCCCAGAATAAAAGTCACTAAGTTACCTCATTCATGACACATCGGAGAAGGATATTGGAACTTCTTCCTTATCACCCATGTATCACCTATATGATAGAGTACAAGGAAGACAATGGATCAATATTCCTTAGGAACTAATTGGAGTGCGACATTCCACAAATTCCATCCGGAACCAATCCTCGTGGCTTACCCTCGAAACGACGGGATGCCCTCTCCAAAAACTAGTCGATGAACGTGTCAACAAGTACAAGAGGATTTTAGCAACCTAGAGGATAACAAATATGTCTCAAATGAAAATTACAAGGGAGAGTTATTTGGATGCCTATCCCCAGTGTCCTACCTAACTAACAAATTATTTTTCTTCTCAAGTGAGTTTATAGTGTGTTGAGTTAGGGAGTGTAAATTTAAATGGTTGTATTACTCAATTGGGTAATGGAAGTGAAACTTGTGGTGTTATGACGACTCAAACAATGCAAATAAAGATGAATCGAAATGAGCCTTTCTATTCGATGAATGCTAGCTAAAGTAAAGGGAGAGTTCTTCGATCACAATGCATGAACTTTTTCAAAAGAAATGAGAAAACCACTCCAAAAACAAACTTTTTGTTTTCTTTTTTGAATAAGCCAAACTAATGGAAACTAATTCAAACTACAATTAATCTACAACTAATGGCACTTCAAAATGGGTAAAATTATGTGACAAGCAATGATAACCGATTCACTTCCTAATATGCAAAATTATAAACATGATCCTTTCAACAAAAGCAAGACAATGTTCTGAAAGAGATATTCCAATATTGATTTTGATAACAAGAATGGAAAGTTATTGTTGTAAGAACAATGTAGTCTTGAAAACCATATAATCAAGGAAAGGTAAATAGTAGCAAAACTTGATCATCATGAAAGGACCAAGCAAATGAGAAAATAATAAGGAGGTGATCAGGATGGGGTATGGTACCACTGAATCAAGAAATCCAAGCTCGAAACAAAATAAAATCAAACTACAAAAGGATTGCAACTTAGTGAAAAGTGAAAAGGTATGTAGACAAGAGGTAACAGGTAATGAGTAAGTAGGTATGGTAATGACAATGAACACGAACCCAAAGATGTCCAAGGTTTCTACAAAACTTCAAAAAATGAAATGCAAGCAATGTATTGTAGCTGACTAGGTTACAAAGGTCTGATAAATAGCAGAGCAACAACCAAAAGTAGAGAAGTCAAAAATTGACCAAAAGTAACCAAGCAAACTGAGAAAAAATCCTTTTTTGCAAAGATTTTCGCATGGCTGTAATCAGCCCAGGCATGATAATTATGAATTATCGCATTCTGGAAAGAGTATCGGTAGCTACAAACTGGTAATTGTCACTTTGTAAGCAATGGTAGGGTTGCGACAAATCTCATAAAGAGGATAAGGGTGGGAATTTGAGAATCATTGTTGACTTTTCAAGGGTTTTCCAACCCAGAGGACTTACTGATCATTGACAGAGGTCTCATGCAGAGGGGACGGGGGTGAATGGAGATCAAAGAGACCAACTTTCGCAATTGGTTTGAAGGAAGAGAAAATTCACAATCAAAGATGAAAGAAAGTATAAGAACTCAAAACAAAAGGGGTTCAAACCAGCGGAGTCGCCAGTTTTTGTTGTAGAGATTTCTTCTTATGGATAGAAAGAAGCCCTCTTTGGATAAAGCAGGATAGACTCACTCTATACTAAGACAAAAATGAAGCAAATGCGATCTTGAATTCTAGATTAAGGATGTATTTCAGAGTTTCTGTATTGAAGAGAGTGAGAGAAAGCAACTTACCTTATACTGTTGATGTTTGTCCTGCTCGTCGTTCAAATCTCGAAGTCCTCGTAATGAACCTGTTAAGATCAAACAATTCAAAAGCATATACAATTCTCCAAGATTTATGAATCACAAGTTAGAATCCAAATCTAGCTAGATACAAATGATGAAATTGAAACACAATCAACACGCATGAATTGGGAAACAAGACAAGTTAACTTTATTACAACTTGAAGATGCTTACAATGGTTGCTTGATGTCCAAACCAACTTTCAGCTCCAAGTCCTTCCTCTTAGCTATCTCTGCAAAAGTATCAATATCATAAGTTGGATGCCCCCAAAAGTCCTCCCTTTGGCCCATGGTGTTATTTTTTGATGATTTAATTCAATAGATCTAGGATCTTAACTGAAAGAACAACATGTACAACATATCAAGCATACGAGACAAGAGACAAGAGACACAAAACATTTCACCGGGGAAAACCAAGAAGGTGAAAAACTCCGCAACTTCCTCAGAGATAGAATAAGCATCAATACAAGGATCACCATGATCAAAACCAAGAAATAGATATCTTCAGCAACATGCTCCTCCTTGACTTGTGTGCACTCCTCCTCTCTCTCAGTAATATGAAGTGAGTGAAGAATAGAATGTGTAAAATGAGAGAGACACGCTCTATATTTATATACTAACTTTCACTTGACCTTTACTCAACTAGGTCAGCCTCAACTTAACCACTTAACCTAATGTTGATCGGGCCGACCCATACTAGGGTGCTCGAATAACCCTTTGACCCACATGACTCATATAGGGCCGACCCCATCAAGGTGGTCTAGTAACCCATCAAGTATAAGGTACGACACTTACAATATAACTTGCGATACATGCAAGTACAACTAACAACACATCCTGTTTGGATGTCTAGGATGTATTACATGTGACCTCCACCACAATGCCTTGAAAGAGTATCCCAAGATCCTTTATGTGCCGAAGCACGACCAATAAGATCTCCTAGGTCTACTTACATGTGGTCAACACAAAGCCTCGAAAGAGCATCCTAGGAATGATTGTGAGTGTACTGCTCATCTTATTGGATCTCACAGGTCTAGTTACATGTCCTCCTAGAGAAATGCCTTGAAATAGTATCCCAGGATCCTTTATGTGCCGTAGCATGACCGGCAAGATCTCCTAGGTTTACTTACATGCTCATCTGCACAACCTGTCCATGGCCATAGAGTATCCTGATACTCACCATATATCATCCCGATGTACATGATCATCCCGATCATCATCCTAGCATCGTCCTCATGCATATCATCCAGAGTATCATCCTAATACTCATCACACATGACCATCCTGATCATCGTCAATGCATCACCCGATGCATATCATCCAGAACATCATCCTAATACTCATCACACATGATCATCCTAATCATCGTCACTGCATCATCCTGATGCATGTCATCATACATGATCCAACTCATCATACAAAGCATCCACCTGATGCATATACATATACATGATCCAACTGATCATACAAAGCATCCAACTGATGCATATACATATGCATGATCCAACTAATCATACAAAGCATCTAACTGATGCATATACATATACACGATCCAACTGATCATACAAAGCATCCAACTGATGCATGTACATATACATGATCCAACTGATCATACAAAGCATCCAACTGATCATACAAGTCATCCAACTGATGCATATCCAGAGCAGTGATTGGAGCATCGTCCTGATGCTCATCACACAGTGCTTAGATTCACAGCCATGGGAAGCACCCTCCTCTCACCATGCTTGGAATGGCTCATCCAAATGTGTCCCATCACTTCTTACTTGAAGTATCCTCAATCTAAAGAACACCAAGCCTCTCTTTAAAGTACTCAAAATTCACTCTTGCTAGTGGTTTCGTCAACACATCTGCAACCTACTCATCTGTCGCAACATACAGGAGCTCAACTGCTCCTCTCTGCACCATATCCTTGATATAGTGATATTTGATCTCAATTTGCTTTG
The DNA here is from genome assembly GCA_027924585.1 of Larix kaempferi. Classification (NCBI taxonomy): domain Eukaryota; kingdom Viridiplantae; phylum Streptophyta; class Pinopsida; order Pinales; family Pinaceae; genus Larix; species Larix kaempferi. The sequence continues at coordinate 6,657,975 of BSBM01001065.1, forward strand.
ACCTATCATGGAATACTGGGTTCTCAGACAACTTCACACAACTCTGGTTGTCACAAAAGATACAGGTAGCATCTAACGGAAGATCAAATAACTCAGACAATAGCTTCCTAGGCCATACTGCCTCACAACTGGATGAACAAGCTGGGACATACTCTGCTTTGGCTGTACTCAGTGCTACGCAGGACCGCTTCCGACTAAACTAAGAGATCACACCTGATCCCATATTGAGGTAGAACCCTGAGGTGCTCTTCATATCTGCAGAACTGCCTGCCCAATCAAAATCAACATAACCCTCTAGGTTAAACTTTTGATTCGCATCATACTTGAGCCCATAATCAACCGTACCCTTCAAGTACCTCAGAATATGCTTTAAAACAAACAGGTGAACACCTCTGGGATTTGTCAAGAACTGGCTTAATGTGTCCACCACAAAGAAAATATCTAGTCTTGTGTTTATCAGGTACACCAAGGACCCAATCATCTGATGATACACCATGACATCAACCAACTCAGATGAAGCATCACATAGAAGCTTCGAGCTCGATGCCATAGGTGTGGCGATGGCCTTGCAGTCCACCATTCCGAACCGCTTGGGGATCTCTACTGCATACTTCCCTTGTCCAAGGAAAATTCTATTTGCACTCTGCCACACCTCCATACCTAGAAAGTAATGTATCCTCCCCAAGTCCTTCATCTCGAACTCGGTAGTAATCTTCCTCTTTGTTTCGGCAATCAATCTATACTCACTTGTCACAAACAGATCATCCACATACGGTAGTAGTATCACTGGATTGCCTTCCTCAAACTTGTAGTAAAGGTTGGAATCTGCTTTACTCTCAGTAAAGCCCAAATTGGATAGGAAATTGTCTATCCTAGCATACCAAGTCCTAGGAGTTTGCTGTTTCACGGACAATCTACTGAGAGTGGAATCAAGGCCTGATCTTGCTAGCTTAACGTAAGTCTAGAACAAATAGGATAGAACATAAAATACTTTCCTATATCATATAGGAGTACAAATGTAAGAGTAGATAGTTTACCTTAGATTTGTAGATCCCTTTCTCCTTCGTTGATCCAATGCTCCAGCGCTGCCAGATTGCAACTAGCTAAACCCTATTGAACATGTGACAGACCACAAGAAGTGAAAGCATATATCTCATATGATAGATCTAATCTAACAGTTAAGGAGGAAAGCTTTAAAAATCATCAAGGAGACAACATTTATGGAAAGCAGTTATATTAACTGTATTGAAGAGTAGAGAAGTACAATAGAAAAGAAGATTATAACCATTGCCTTAATGCTGCAAGCTCCTTTCGACAAGCCATTCCAAAGCTCCCAAAGAGAAGTGGATGTTCCCCAAGCTAGAGTATTAGATCTATTGAGCTTGATTTCACCAGGATAAGAGTACCATAGACTTCCTCCCCTTGGGATGGGAGTAAGCTTCATTTAAATAGGACTAAGTGGATAGGGTATCGATATGATAGGTTGAGATATGATAGGAGAGGCTTAAGGGATCTTTCCAAGGTGATAGGAATCGAGTGCCAGCTCCCCCAATAGGTCAGGGATAGGGTCTCAAGTCAGCAAGCTTCGAGAAGGGGCTCGAAGGGCTATTTTTGTTCATTAACTGACATCGGCGCACTATGCAATAGAGCAAGCTGCAATGTCGTAGGATGCATGAGTGCAACCTGCGATGACCTCTCAAAACCTAGTACAAATCCTTCCAGGTTAATCACTCAATCAAGGTAAATCCAGGGGTGTATACACTGAATCTCTTGATGGGAAGATTTTAGGTGTAACAGAATGCCCCCCAAATCATGAAACTGTTGAAAGATAGACAAGTGAAATGCTTTGATAAAAGGAATGGCAATGGACTTGTCGGATGAAGGACATTGCTATAGTATAACTGACTCTGAGTACACAGTCTCAAATGACTCACAACATGGATTCTGACCAATACAATGCAGATCCATGGTAGTAATGACCGACTGAACACAATCATGGCTACCATACACAAGCGTAAATCCATGATGAGATAATAACACAGCCATGACCAATACAAATGTGGATCCATGTGATATAGCTCAATACAAACTCCATCGCAACTTGAGTAAAATATGACTTCCGAGGGTCTTCAAGCCGAACCCACAATGATACGAATCTATCCATGTGATTACAAAGGTCTTGACGTCGAACATGGTAGAAACCACTTTATTACTAGCCATTGATGCAAACCATTAACAAGCGCAAGGGAGATCACCATTGATTTCAATGATTCCCAAGGTATCACAGTACATATCACCAAGCGTAAATAAGTGAGTTGAAGTTGAACGCAAGATGCAATCTTTCAATCCAGAGTCAATGATGTAAACTAATGTTGAAAGGGAGGTAACCTGCCATTGAGGCATGCAGGGCCAAGGTACTTGCTTGTTTCCTAGATTCAATCCTCGAATGATGAGTTGATGTCGACAAGGATCAATCCGTCGAAGGAGGGCCATGATGAATCCCCCATCAATCGAAACGAAACATGAACGAAAATGTCTAGAGTAGATCGGATGGTGCAATAACATGCAAGACTGACTCAGAGTAGACAATCATGGTGATAGGCGTACTGACTGTAGATGATAAATTGTGGACGTATTCTTAAACATGGGCATGGCATGACTTGGCAGTATTGACATGACGAGTCCAATACTAACTCCTAATGCAACTGATGAGGGAATCTTTCTTTGAATGACTCGAAGGAATAACAAGAATCTTTCTTTGAATGACTTGAAGGAGTACTTATTCTCATAGTTTCAAGAGCACGAGAACAAACAAAGAGTAAGCTCGTCATCATAAAATAATTACAATCTAACCGTTGCGAAATTATGACAAAACATTCAAGGGAGTGTTCATACTTGAAATTACCATTGTAACGTGAGAAACGACACACAAAAGACCACTTAACAACTCCTGCACACTTGGAAACTAGGTCAAATAGTCAACCAATATCCCAAATATGATCAAAGATGATTAAAACTATAGAAAATGACCTCAAAGAATCAAATATTTGAAAAAGGAATATTCTATTTCATTTATAAATAGAAAAAAGGGTTAAATATAGTCACCATTGTTCCATTTGCCAATTGTTGGGCCTGGCCCAGGTTGGGGCAAAGTTTGATAGCAGAAGGCGTTTTAGCTGCGGAGCTGAGCGCAGCTCAACAAAAGTACAATTTTGTGCAGGTGTTGGGGATGCTGCGAAGTTGCGCACAACAACCAAATTTTGGCAGTATTTCAAAGGGTGCTGCAAAGATTAGTGATGTGAGGTGACCAGTCCACGTGGAGCCAGCAAAGAAGAGTGCTAGATGGAGGACGGGAATGGGTACCACATAGACTGTCGATAGTCTAGTTTTGGAAAAGATGCTTCAGGGAGGCCGAGTGGCGGCTAGGTGTACGAGGTCGTTAGAGGAAGAACAACTTGATGAAAGCAACTGGGAGCTGCGCTAGTTGTACAAGGCTGTTAGAGGACGAGAGGCTCAAGGAAAGTGACATGTTGGCATGTGCACAACAGAAAGGCCGATAGTGACAGGAAGAAGGCATGGAGGACTGCCACGATGGAGCACTCGGTACTATAGGTCAGCAGTTCGGTTTAGAGAAACCATAACAATTTTGGAAACCCTAAGGATTTTAGCCTTTAGCATCGTAAAGACATGGCCTAAGGGCATGATCTATTTAAGGAGGCATTTTTGAATGGGAAAGGGTTGTTGTTAGAAGTTTAGTACTGAGCATTGTAAAATATTTTCTGATTGAAGATATTGTAAAGGCTCTGTAGCTAAGTGTGCAGAGACTTACCTGAGAGAGAAGAGAGTCTATAGCCGAGTGTGTAGACTAAGAACTGTTGTACCCTTCCCAAAAGATATATATAACAACAGTTCTTGTGGACTTAGATTCCCACCCGGGGGAGTGAACGACGTTAAATACTGGGCAGTGTGATTGTGTTGTGTATTGTGCATTTATCTGTTTCCTGTGAATGAATGTCTGAATTTTCCCTTGCATACTATTATGATATGAATTTTATATATATTTTCCATCAGGAGAATATGGAAATAATATGTTAAGTTCTGCATGAATAGATGAACGGTGAATTTTTTGCCTCTACTTATGAAGCAGTAATGAATCAACTATTCAGGTAAGTGTTAGATATTGTTTAAGCACCTTCAAATTACGTAGTAGGAAGAATGCATGGTAGTTGGACCCTCTCCACAACACTCGGTTGAGCAGTGAACACCCCAAATGAATGGATGAATGATTGAGTGTTAATAAGTTTAGTACTCTAGTTAATTGCAAGTATTTCAAGTCTTAGTGTGAATTGCATTGGCCGCAGTCACAAAGAAATTCCATGCAAGTAGAATTTAGAGGTGCGGACCGCGGTGTCGTCTATTGCCGCGTAGTCTTTCCCTGCAGCACATGTCCCATGTCATGCTACGTAGTACATCAAACTAAACAACTCATCACCTATTGTGGAAACCTGATTCCGTAGTACCCCATAGACACAACTTGGGTGAGACCAAAACCTATTCGCAGGTTGTTTCCGAAAGGGCTAGTACGAAGGGGTTTTGTTGGTCAAGGGGAAACTGTGAAGAACTTGGGTCTTTATTGAAAACCCTCTAGGTTAGCATATTATAATCCAACAAATGGTTTCGTTGTTGCACTAGAATCCGTGATGAGTTGTAGCTGTAATGTGTGAGGAACAACATCAATTCCCGGTAGGCTGCAACAATTGGCATCCTGAAAAGACAGAGATCCAAGCTTGGTGTGACAAGACCGTAAGAAATTTTGCAAGGCAAGAGAATAGACACCTACATTTATCTGATGAATAGTAGTTTAGTAGATATCTGTGGAAGTATATTAACCACTTATACTATGAAACGAGAACTCGACACAGTTCTCGTTTTTCTCTCTCCTAATTTTAGTAGGTATTTTTAGCTCCGTTTCAAAAAGGGGTGATGCCAGTATCACACATTTTCATTTCGAAGCATTTTTTGGGACCTTTGAATTATCTTTATCGTAAAAAAAAAATAGTTTCTATTTTCAGGTGCGTTTTTAGAAATTTAGCAAAATAGCATACATTTTTAAGCAATTTATAATGAAAAACATATACATTTTGCAATTTTTTCTATAAAATAAGACATTTTTATGGACAAAATAAGACACTTTTATTGACAAAATTGTAAAAAATTCCAGAAAATATAGACATTTAAAACCATTTTCAATCAATTTTCAGATATGTTTTGTATAAAAATGATACTATTTCATATTATTTTCCGAAAAGTGTTGATTCACATAAATTCAAGAAAAACTAAACAAATTATTTGTAAAAAACATATTTCAAACATTATATATAGAAATTTTATTTCTAAAATTAAGTGTGAAAGTCAAAACATTACTAATATATCTTATCAAAATATTGTCAAACTTAACATTTTCTTCAAAACATGAAACTGATCAACACTTTAAGTTATTAGGCACTTTTAGTATCTTTTAATCTTTATTGGAATGAGCATACGTGACACATACATCTATCTTCACATATTTTTGTATTACTTTGTGGTTTACAATCTTTTTCTATTTCATCCATTAATAGAATTTGGGTTTTTTTATATTACTATGTTCTTTGCAATATCTTTTTTTGTATATTTCCCTTTTATATTTCTTCCTTCATTCTATGAAGAAACTAGATCAAACATCTCTTCCCTATACCATTGATTTTTATGAACATGATACATTATAAACAGGGAAAATATATTTAATCAATTGGAACACAGATGTCTAAGTGTTAAGACTCCATAGGAGGCCAAATATTTGTATTTTATCAATATTAAAAAGAAAAATATACGATTATAACAAGTGACTATAATCACAATCACATTAGAGAAAACAAATAATTGGTAGAAAGACAAAAAGCCTAGTTCGTGGCTTAAAAATTTAGACATGGAATATATCTATGTAGAAAGGTTGAACACCACAAACTTCACAATGAGGGTTATCTTAATTGACAATATAAAATACGCCTTTGCACCATTCTTAAAAATATATCTAGAAAGATAGAACACTTCAAACTTCACAATGAGGGTTATCTTAATTGCCACTATATGCTTGTCCACCACTCTTATCAATTGTTTCTTCAAATATAATTTTATTAACTTTATTTTAAGATATATAACAAAATTCTTAAACTATTGAAAACCTATGTACAAGATTGTGGAAATGAGGTATATATGTCTGTGAAAATATCATAATATTGAGCTAAAGAGATACATGTGTACAATAAATATTATTTTTACATCCTTCTCTTGTACATTTTCTTGAAGAGAGAGAGTTCTTTTAAACCCAATTTACCATTTCATATATATTGATATTGAAGCACATCCCTTACGTAAAGGAATTTGCATATGTCATGCAAATTTAATATTCTCATTAGCATAAATTTTGTAACATGGGGTGATAACTACTATACTAATTGAATCTTCATATCTACAGACCATGTAAGCCTGTAGAACACCACTAGTATACTTCTTCTCTTTTATAGAAAGAGAGAACAAATAAAATTAAGCTTGAACAAACTAAAAGGGAAAGAATGCTAGACGAGTAAGTGATGGATGTAAATCTTCAAGAAAATATTAGATTCCTACTCCATGGAGCACGCCTCACCGGTGCAACATCATATTTAAGTTTAGGATGAAAGAAAAATTAAAATTCATTATATCAATTTATATGCATTTATCGTCATCCCATCACCTCATATTCTAAATATTTTAAAGGAAACAAAATGCAATTTACCAAGGGTTGATCTTGTTGATTTAAGCATACTCTTGAGCATAAACTAGGGGTAAGGATATCTTTATAATTTAGTTGTGAGAACCCAAATTACAGTTGAAACATCAACTGATGTAGTTATACCCTCAACTTTTATGAAATATCTTAATATAATAATTCAAAATTCATCAATCATCTAAAAAGCAACATAGCATAATAGAAACCCAAAATAGCAATGCATGTGTAGCACGTTCATGTAAAATGAAACATTCCCTTTATATTAACCGTTTTATGACATTACATGAGAGAGAAAAATAAATACATTAATTCATATCCCATGTTCATGTAAAATGCAATATTACAATCTATGAAAACTAGATTTTTTCCCTACAAACAAAACAACATTAGACAAACAAAAAAAAACTGATTTTTTTTCTTCACTTCTCATACTAAAGATTTTGGGAAATGAATGATACCAATAGGTATATGGTTGTTCTTTCCTAAACTCTCCATGATTAGGGAAGAAATGAAAAAAGAAAAACAAAAGTCTCCTAAACTCTATCTAAATCTGCGCTTAAAGCATAGGCATTCATCATAAAAAATATATACATGTTATGCTATTGGGTTGAATATGGGAGAAAATATTTCATATACCTATTAATATACTGATGATAATGATTTTATCACTAACACATTGACAAAAATATTCTCTGTTGTGAACAATAAAAAAAGAAGCTATCATATTACACTATCAAATAAACAAAACAATACTAGGCATCAGTTCAAATTCCATGAATGATTACATTTCATATATCTTAGTAAGTCATTGCGCCACTGTAATATTTAATGATCCTACTAAGTTATATGGTAATTATATCAAAACTTTATGGACACTCATGTCCGGAGACCTGACTACAACCGGGCTTGGTACATGAAGTTTGCATCAAACCTTCCAAAATGAATACCTACAAGTTCTGCTTTGGGAAGTTGAAGATGATTTGGTATTATTACATGCTGCTTATCACTAACATTCAACTCCTCCAAAATTTTCTGCAGTCTGGAAGGTGTGTCTTGCAAAGTTGATTTTGCAACTGGAGAAGATGACGAGCAGAGCCCTTGGGCGCCCAAAGGGCCGCCCTCACGGGCTTGCTCGATGCCGGGCATCGAGCAAGCCCGTGAGGGCGGCCCTTTGGGCGCCCAAGGGCTCTGCTCTGCCGCTCACTTGGGCGAGCAGAGCCCTTGGGCGCCCAAAGGGCCGCCCTCACGGGCTTGCTCGATGCCGGGCATCGAGCAAGCCCGTGAGGGTGGCCCTTTGGGCGCCCAAGGGCTCTGCTCGCCCAAGTGAGCGGCAGAGCAGAGCCCTTGGGCGCCCAAAGGGCCACCCTCATGGGCTTGCTCGATGCCGGGCATCGAGCAAGCGCGTGAGGGCGGCCCTTTGGGCGCCCAAGGGCTCTGCTCTGCCGCTCACTTGGGCGAGCAGAGCCCTTGGGCGCCCAAAGGGCCGCCCTCGCGTGCTTGCTCGATGCCGGGCATCGAGCAAGCCCGTGAGGGCGGCCCTTTGGGCGCCCAAGGGCTCTGCTCTGCCGCTCACTTGGGCGAGCAGAGCCCTTGGGCGCCCAAAGGGCCGCCCTCACGGGCTTGCTCGATGCCCGGCATCGAGCAAGCCCGTGAGGGCGGCCCTTTGGGCGCCCAAGGGCTCTATTTTATAAGCTCGTATAGACTAAGAAACAAGGACATTAAACCTATTGCTTAATGAGTATACTAGGTATAAGCATATTTAACTAAACCCACTGAATACACCAATCTCTAGTCAGAAGTTTCTACAAGGTTAAGCTTACTTGCCTAATTGATTCAACTTCATTATTCCAGCTATGTTGTGTACTAATGGTAAAGGTATATGAACCAAAGCTATTATACTACTACAGGGTCATAAGCTAGGAACAGCTTTGAATAGAGTCCCGTATTATACCTAATGAATAAGCGTACATTATTTATAATATGGAATGGCTTACTTATGCTTACAGATCCAGCTTAATATAGGTAAATACACATACTTAACATATGAGCTATACAGGTATTACAGTGTAAATCCATGGCTTTAGCATCAACACCTTATATATAGTATGGATTAGTTTATATAGAGCATGTAGAATGATAACCAAGCTTTTGTATGTCTTCATATTAGTTATGCTTACTAAATTACACATGACACATGCAAAATAACTAGTACCCCCCAAGTGTGTTAGCTCTTTCATTACCCCGGGATATAAACTAGGTTATAATTACATTGCTTTATCATTACTACTAGGATCTGAATAAAATAAGAGTATTATTTCCATTTTCTCAAATCTTGTCGGAGCAAACGGAGAGGATGGAGAGTTTGAGTCAAATCAGCTCTCTCATTGGATCAGCTCTCATCGGAGTTTTATTAAGATTCATTAGTCCCAACACCCCTATTATCTTTTTTGTTTGTCTAGGGCTTGTCTCTTAAAGGCTTTCACTCTTCGAGCAAGCCTCACGGGCATCGAGCAAGCCCGTGAGGGCGGCCCTTTGGGCGCCCAAGGGCTCTGCTCGCCCAAGTGAGCGGCAGAGCAAAGCCCTTGGGCGCCCAAAGGGCCGCCCTCACGGGCTTGCTCGATGCCCGGCATTGAGCAAGCCCGTGAGGGCGGCCCTTGGGCGCCTAGATGAGATGAGCGAATGAGTGAGCAGTTAAGTTGTTAAAATCTCAACACAGTTAGGGAACACCATACCAAACCAATGGACAATCGATTTGATTTTGATAACCGTGAGCAGGCTTTCGACACAGTCATAGATGAGATCTATCTTGAGCTTATTGTTTATAGATACACCTGTAATTGAGAAATGGGATCAGACTTCTATCATCGGGGCTCAGGGCTGCTTATTGTTGAACTCTGCTACCGGTCATTTGAACTCTGAGTCTACTCAATTCTATGCAAAGGGACAATACCGATTATTTTTTTCAACACAGACAATACAGACTATTTTTTTCAACACAGACAATACCGATTATGCATTTTATATCACCGCAGGTCTCCAAACGGATTGCTTAATAAAAGTCTTGTCCTGAAAGGAATACATGTATTGTCTTGAAATGATAATCCCCATGTGCATTTATAGAGATTTAACTTCAAAAAAGTAATTTTATTTGAAAAGTAAATATGGATTTTATAATCTTTAAGTTTTGTCTTATTGTAAATTTATGAAAATGCATTTTATATCACCAAAGGTCTCCAAACGGTTTGCTTGATAAAAGTCTTGTCCTGAAAGGAATACATATATTGTCTTGAAATGATAATCCCATGTGCATTTATAGAGAATTAACTTCAAAAAATGTAATTTTATTTGAAAAGTAAATATGGATTTTATAATCTTTAAGTTTTGTCTTATTGTAAATTTAAGAAAATGCAATTTTTAATGGGTGAACATTTTAAAAATAAAGTCTATTTAATGTGTATTTTTTAATTTATAAGTAAGCTACTATTTTATTTTTTTTGTATTAGATTTTTTCTTTACATATATTTTTTGTATCGAATCATATTCATATTTGTATTTGTACTAGAATTATGATACTATTATGTATTCGTACTCGACTTATAATACTATGATTGATTACTAATTATGATACTATTCCGTATTTGTACGAATTATAATATAACTATTAATCATAGTATTATAATATAATGATTGATTACTTATTATAATGTTATGCACATGACCATTTTGATCCTTCTTATTTCTACGAAATCCGAAATATCCAATTGAACAGTTACAACAAATACATGAAATATCCAAATGAGAGAAGCCGGGTTTGAAGAAATCTAAACACATGACCATTTTTATCCAGCATGTGTTTTTCTTTTTAAGAAAACCGCATTCTCGAGAGATCACCCATATTTTGAGAATAAAAACACTCTTTGATGGAAATTTACAAATTATCTGTCAGATTCCATCTCGCTAGAAAAAGCTGATAAAGCTAAATAGTTTAAATCTTTGCGGCTAAGCGCCAAGAAAACAAGGCTAAGCGCCCGAGGCACCTCCAGGAAACGGAAACAAATTGGCATTTTAGCAAAACAAAATCCAAATGCAAGAGTCGAGTTGGTAAAACTAAATGCACAAGTAACATAATTCAATGGGAGACTCGAAGTTCAAATTCCGGTAACAGAGTTCAACAATAAGCAGCCCCGATGACAGAAGTCTGATCCCATCGATTACAGGTGTATCTATGTATTTAAAGATACACCTATATCCCAGAGTTCAACAATAAGTAGCCCCGGTAACAGAGATCCATGTCGGGCATCGCGCAGCCCCGTGAGGGCGGCCCTTGGGCGCCTAGATGAGCGAATGAGTCTGGCCAGAGGAGCACGGAGGAGGGGGAGGAGGGAGGTGCAGCGGGAGGAGGGGGCATTTCCACTTCATTTCTAAGAAGTTTGGCATGATTACAAATTTAAAAAGCATTGTAATACTGTAAACAAAATGTTGGAATTAATATATGCTTCATTTCTAAGAAGTTTGACACGATTACAAATTTAAAAAGCATTTTAATATTGTAATGATCTAGCATCGCACATCCCGTGAGGGCAGCCCTTGGGTGCCCAAGTGAGGGAATGAGTGTAAAACATAACTTGGGCACAAAAAGCAAATCCTAACTTTAAATTTACATACATATATAATATGTAAAACATAAGTTGGGGACAAAAAAAATGTTGGAATTAATATATGTTTCATTTTTAAACTTGTAATGTCGGAAACAATAATTTTGATTAACTATAAAATTTAGTATTTTAAGTATTTTTAATTGATAATTTTCTTGTCATTTCAAATCTTATATTTAAAATTTATAAAAATATAAAATGAGTTTTAACTTCTAAATCAGTTGTAAACTCTAAATAAGTTTTTGAATATTTATATGAATTATTTGTTCTTGTATGGTCTAATATATTATTTAATTATGAATCGCATCATAATTTCTTTGTTTTTTTTTGTTAGAGTGGTGAAATTATTTATGATTTTTTTGTTTGTTTGTTTAATATGCAACTTTAAAAAAAGTTGTAATTTATCTCTTGAAGAATTTATTTTTTTTTCAATATAGGGGTTGATTTTAAAATTTTTGTAAACAAGAGTATGGGATGTTTGGGCCATGGCTCCATTTTTCGCCAAAAAAAAAAATCATGTATACTGGCATCAACACTTTTCTATTTGGGGGGTGTTTTTAGTGTTTTTTTTGCAAAAATCATCGTTTTTATGTCTAGAGTTCTCGTTCATAGTATAAAGTTCTAATTTCATAGTATAAGTGGTTTATTCACGATATTTTTTCAGCGTCATTTCTAGACGGGCTGCACGAGTGGATCTCGCAGCTCTGAGAGAAGAAAACCTATTCTCAAGGAGGAGTTCCTACAGAGTGGACTCCAAAGCTCATAACGCAGCTCAAAGCAATAGACAAGCCATTGATGCATGCAGTTGAATTCTGGGTCGATCACATGCCAGAAGGCTTCGTAACAAAATTTGCTGTAGACACACTCAAATTCTACAGCCAAGCAAAAGGATACTTTTTCGACGGATTCCAAGGTAAGTACCTGAACAATCTCAGTCTATACATTAAGATGCTAATAGCTGAGAAAGGTGTTTTAAGAATGCAGTAATATTTTCAAGTTTGTCATGGTAAATAGTATATATAGTGATTCTGACGAAGAGACCCATTATCTTAGAAGCGGGAAGAGATATAAATTTAATAAGAATCTTGGAGGCACTGGATTCCACAAAGATACTGAAATTCCTTGTGACCTTAAAAAAAAAGGCATGCCACCATCCACCCCTCAAAATCCACTGGTTACAAAGACCACGCCTCCCTTATCTCAGATCCCACTCATAACACAGCCCACCCCACAGGATACTCAGTTGAGTACATCTACGCTGATACTCCCATTTACTTTCACTGTGCAGAGCTCATCACAACAACCACGCACAAATATGGGTGCTCCTACTAATAGGACAATGGAAAACACTGATATGAAGCTACCGATATTTAAAGGAACTGGTCTAGAAGACCCTGACCAACATTGGTTTCTTTGTGAAGCCGTATGGAGCATAAGACAAATCCACAATGATGCTGTGAAGAGAGCACAACTCATTACCACCCTCAGAGACAGAGCTTTACATTGGTTTATGAAGTACTCTCAGACATAGCTGGAACCCTCGTAGAAATTAAAGCTACGCTTGTGGTAGAGTTTGAGAAACCCAAATCTGAATCTTAGTGTATAATCTAGTTGAAAGAAATAAAGCAGAGATCGACTGAAATAGTCTGGGAGTTTGGTCAGAAGTTCAAGACCTTATTGGACCAAGTGAGCTTTTTTATAGTTCCAGAACAACACAAGGAATGGTTTCTTGCTGTGTCGTTTCCCCACATTAGATTACCATTGATGCAGCAAAAGGTTGCATCGTAGGTAGAGGCCTTGGAGATCGCAATGAAGCTAGAGGCTTCGCTGATTGGTGAGAATAGTTTTGGGATGTCTCAGATCCAGAATAAGCTGACTAGCCTGACACTAGAACTGCAAAGCATGAAGAATGGCAAAGAACAAAGGTATGAACCTAGGCATGAGGTCTGGTGTACAAGTTGTAAATGAGAAGGCCATGACTACGAGCATTGCCCTTTATTCCACGACTATCTTAACAGTGGTGTGCCCAACCCGACAAATCAAAATCAGGCCACATGGTGTGAAATTTGTAGAACTATAGGACACAAACCTGAAGACTGCTATCTCATACAGAAATTTGTGAAAACACCCAAAAATTTATACTGCACTTTCTGTAAATCAATTGGACATGATGAATTCAACTGCCGTGCATATGAGCTAATGAAAAAAAGAAAATGAGATATGGACGCAATGAGAGGCGCTGGCATGTACCGCGTACAAGAAGAAAACTAGCCCAAACAAGAAAACACGCAATATGATCAAGGAGGATACAGAGGCCGTGGTGGTGGATACCGCGGTAGAAGAAGAAATGATGGCCCGACGTAGCGAAGAGGCCACGACTCGGACATTTGTTATAATTTTGGTGAGCCAGGTCATGTGTCTAGAGATTGTGTTAGCCCATGCACTACATGCAACTACTATAAATCATTTGAGCATGTTATTGAAGATTGCATAGTGCTAGAGGTGGAAATGCAGAAAAGAAGATGGATGGAGGAACCAACTCCAAACATCTAGTGGATCGCAGCAGAGAATAGACCAATGGACCCAAGCATCAATGTCGTCATGCGCAGTGGCGTTGAGACAGGCCGTGATAGGGGAGTAGAAGCTTCAACGTCAGGGGAGGCTCACACAAAGAAGACCCCTCTTGAGACAGTATGGATAAGGAAAGCTCCGGGAAAAACACCTGCTCTCGACCTACGAAAGAACAAGGAGGTCTTTATCAACGTACAGGATACCTTCATAGAATTGGCAACTAAGTTAGCGAGGATCCCGTTGTGCAATGAAAAACCGCATGTTGAAGACATGCCAGCTGCTTATGACAAAACAAGTACCGCAACGGACATCGGCACTTCTGTTGCACAGTTCTTGCGAGGCTGCATGAAGCTACTAAAAAGTGAAAATGCCATAGCAGAGCTACAGAAGCTCATAAACCAATATGAACCATAGACGGGAACATAAAATTCTGATAACACCATACATCACATAAGGAAGCATAAAAGAGCAGGCCGAGAAATGAGGCTTACCGCGCAGATAGGAGAGTTTGAAATGGATGAAGCTATCCTTGATCTGGGATCTGAAATGAATGTCTTGACTAAGCAGACATGGCAGCAGATGGGTCGACCAAGGTTGTTATGGTCACCTATCCAATTGAGAATTCCAAACGAAGATAAATTCATACCTTTTGGCCGATTAGCTGATGTGGTAGTTGACATCGATGGATTCCAAAGTCATGCAGACTTTGAAGTAATCGAGATTGTGGACGATAGTCATCCTTTTCCTGCACTATTAGGAATTCACTGGGCCATGGATAACATGGATATCATAAACCTAAAGACAAAGAAGATGATATTTGAAGGAAAGCATCTTAGGGTCATCGCACCATTGGATCCTAAAGATGGGGATAGATACAGTGAGACGATTCAAGAAGAATCCAAGGCTCAAGACTTGGATGGACTATACCAGATCACTACGAACCAGGAAGATTACATTAATCCAACTGCAGATGGTACACTTAGCTGGAGATGTGATAGCTCTTGTGTCTCTGATTCAGAGACAGGACTGTAAAACTGGCAAAGCCACATGCATGAAGTATCAGCGAGAAGGTGCACACAGGTTACGAAATCACTTTCCTGGATCGGAAAGGAGTTAAGTACTATTCCCATATATGATGGTTCTGCTAACATTTACACTTTCATCCAAGAATATACTTTAGCTATTGCAGATGAGCATAGATTACCAGCATTGGATATGGCATTGCGTGACACACCAGCCAGATGGTGGGATGCACACAAACAAACAAACATTGACTACCAGTCAGATTTAGTTTGCTGATAGGGCTACTTTACCTTTTGAAACTTTTAATGGACAGATAGATCCTATCCAGCATATTGAATTATGTTCAAAGGCATGGGTGGAAAGGCCACAAACAAAATGGGTTCATCTATTTGTACATACACTGGACAATGACATTCCAAAGAAATGGTACCTAGATCTGGAGTTGCGCAACGAAACCACTGATTGGGATAGGTTGAGTGCGAACTTCTAGAAGGACTTCAGTTTTGATGATGAAAACCCACTGATCCATGAAGCGTTGCAGATAATTAAGGAATGCATATTCAGGGAAGATTGTCCTCACAAAAATATAATGTTGGAATAATTCTTCGGGGTAGATGGCACTCCTACGAACTTACAATCAGAAGAGAAGGAACACAAAAAACATCTCATCGAGTGTTATAACCTAGCTGAAGTACTCGATGATAGATAGGAAGACGATGAGGATGATCCGTGCAACATAAACATACTAGAATTAGAGGGTGCATGCGATGTAGAGGGACCTATGTTGGAAATCCCAGACATGAGTGGACCAGTAAAGACGTAGAAGGTGAACATTGGCACAAGCGAAAAAGCCAAAGTTCGCATCAGTTGGAGAGTATTGGGATGATCAAACTGTTGCAGAGATCACAGACATCTTACATGAGTATTAGGAGCTATTCCCGACAAAATTCACAAAAATGAAAGGCATTTTGGGAGACCTAGGGGTCATGAAAATACCTTTGAAGCAGAGGCCATATAGACTAAACCCATGGTACAAAGAAAGAGTCCTCATAGAGCTAGATAAGATGCTTGAAGCAGGAATCATTGAACCTATTGAAGAATCCGAGTGGATTAGCCCCATTGTCATTCAAGACAAGAAAACAAAAGGTGAGATCATAATTTTTGTGGCTCTCAAAAAATTGAATAATGCTTCTATGCAAGACTCATTCCCTACTCCTTTTATGGATGAAGTGCTTGATAATGTTGGAGGGAATGATGCCTACTCTTTTACTGATGGTTTCTTTGGGTATCATCAGATCAGGATTGATCCCGTAGATAGGCATAAGAGGACTTTTTCTATAGAATGGGGGTCATTCCTAAACATAGTAATGCCTTTTGGTCTGAAGAACGCACCTACCATCTTTCCCAGAGTTGTCGTCACAGCCTTTAAATATTTTATGCACAAGTTTCTGGAAGCCTATTTCGATGATTGGACTATGTTTGGACTATTGAAGAACCACTGCGCAGATCTCAGAATGATGCTTGAGAAGTGTAGACAGCATCAGAGCTCCTTAAATTTGAAGAAGTGTAATTTCTATGTTCCTTACGGGATTCTACTTGGCCACATTGTCTGTAAGCAAGGATTGATGGTAGATCCTACGAAGATTGAAATTATTGTAAATTTACCAACACCAAATTCAGTCAAGATGTTGCGCTCTACCTTATGCCATACCGTATATTACAGGAAATTCATAAAGGGTTACACACAGATAACCGCAACAATGGAGAAGTTGCTAAAGAAAGACGCGTCGTTCATTTGGAATGCAGAGTGCGAGCAGGGTTTTGATACATTAAGGAAGAAGATGGTTACTGCGCTGATCCTAGTCTTCCCAGACTGGGCGAAGCCATTCCATGTACATGTTGATGCATCATGCATGGCCCTGGGAGTCGTATTAGCTCAACTAGGAGAAGGAGTTATTGACCATCCCATCGCATTTTCAAGCAGGAAGCTCTCAAAAACGGAAAAATATTACACTACAACTAAGAGGGAAGGTCTTGTGATGGTATATGCGCTGCAGAAATTCAGACACTACTTGCTTGGTGCACACTTCCTCATGTTTACTGACCATTCTGCTTTGAAATATTTGGTCAATAAGCCAGTGTTAGGGGGTGCATATGCAGATGGTTGTTGCTATTCCAGGAATATGATTTTGAGATTGTGGTTAAGCCATGAAGGCTGAACTTGGGACCTGATCACCTCTCTAGGATTGAGTCAAGAGAAGAGACAACAAACATTGAAGACAGTCTACCTGATGCGCAGTTATTTGCTATACATGTTGTTGATGATTATTATCAGGATATTATTGATTTATTAACAATAGAGTTAACACCTCAGGACTTTTCCATCCAGTAGAAGAAGCAACTAGTAGTGCCCGTTGTAGACTTCACTATTATTGCAGGTCAGCTATACAAAATAAGACCGGTTGAAGTCCTGTGTAGATGCATACTAAACCATGAGAATCCATTCATCTTAGTAGATGCACATTCAAGGATCGCAGGAGGCCACTATGTAGGAAGGGCTACCGTGCAAAAGATACTACATGCAGGGCTATGGTGGCCTACTATCCATAAATACTCCAATGAATACTGCTTGAACTGCGATGTTTGTCAGAGGACAGGAAAACCTTCACACAGAGATGAAATGCTATTGAATCCACAGTTGACCTTACAAAAATTTGAAAAGTGGTCCATTGATTTCGTGGGTCCCATAAGCTCACCAGGAAAAAGAACTGGTGCGAGGTACATCATTACTGCTACTAATTACCTCACCAGATGGGTAGAAGCAAAACTAGTAAAGGACTGCAGTGCCGGTACTACTACGCAGTTCATTTTTGAAGATATACTTTCATGATTTGGATGCCCAAAGATTTTGATGAGCAATCAAGGCGCTCACTTTTTGAACAGAACTATCGAAGTTCTCACAGAGGAATTCTACATCCATCATTAGCGCAGTACCCCATATCATCCACAGCCGAATGACACTATTGAGGCTTTCAATAAAATACTCGAGAATGTGCTCACTAAGATCTGCAATGTCAATAGAGATGACTGGGATCTACGCATCTCATCATTGTTATGGGTATACAGGACCACCTACAAGAAATTGACAGGACACACACCTTTTCGATTGGCTTATGGATAGGAGGCTATAATGCTAATGGAGTATATTGTCTCCAGTTTGAGAATCGCTGCTTTTACAGGGATGGAAGATCGCACGACGCTAGAACAAATATTTCTACACTTGGTTGGATTGGAGGAAAATCGCTTCGTTGCAGGTTTTCACAAACAAGTGCAACAAGACCGCGAGAAAGCATGGCATGATCGCCATATAAAGAACAAATCCTTTCAAGTAGGTGACCTAGTCCTCTTGTATGATGGAAAATTTAAGATGCATTGGCTTTGTCCATATACTATGATACATGTTACTAACACTGGCGTAGCCCAGTTGGACACCTTAGTTGGTGACACTTTACCATGTTTGATAAATGGGAGCGAACTAAAGCTGTACCACGATAGTCTTTCTTCGCAGAATCTTGAATGATAAACAGAGGGAGAAATTTCTAAGTGTCAAGTACATTTGGAATTGGACACTTGAAATGAAAAGGAGTATGTACATGTACGATAAGTAGGACAATGCATGTCTTGCGCAACACTGCTGAAGCTGCACACAAAAAAAAAAAGAAGAAAGAAAATAAAAAGGGAGCCGCGTAGTTTAAACATCGACACTGCAAAGTAACTATGCAGGATCCGAGATGGCCTACCGCACAGCTCGGCGAAGCTGTCACAAAAATAGCCATTACACTGGCCGTGAGAAAAATAGTCGTTATATGAGCGTTTCCAACAACCGCTTGAGCATTTAACGCGAAGATAGTCATTTTGAACACACTAACAAAGAAAGGGATTGACGGATCTACTCAATTTGGCCAATGGACACCACATTTAATGCTCATCTAGCTATTGGAAGGCATGGGAGGACTCACCTGTGCCTATAAGTAATGCCGCAAAAGGACTCATGGGCGTTACCAAACACTTAGAATTTTTATGTGCTCACTCCCGTGTTAGCAATCGTTAGTAACATATCTGAGACAATAGCCTACTCTCGCCCCTGAATGTCCAAGTGGTTGTACAGAGAAGAAGAGCTTACAATCCAAGAAGCGGTCAGAGTCTTTCACCATGGAGGGATTCAAGAGTTAATGAAAACTCCTTCCAAGAAGGTTAAATTGGAACTAGGTCAAGCATCTCGAAGGTCACCCAGACACAACCCATACATGCAGGATAGGGGGAAAGATATAGTCAGGCCATGAACAAAGAACCCAGGACAATTTTGACGGTATCATGGTCACCGGTATTTCAGAAGGAGATACCTTTAAATCTTACACCAGAGTACATATCACCACGGGCGCTGGATGCCCCAGTCTATAAACTGGTCAAGAATGCCCACTATGAAATCCCCTTTTTTCCAATCTCGAAGCACGCAGATGTTGCCCAGAACTTGCTAGGAAAGATCCCAGAATGTAAGTGGGAAGACTATGACCTCCTGGGAGTGTAGAAGGAAGAACCCCATGTTCCCAAGTTCGCACAATTCTAGCCTGACCAGTACATGTGTTGGAAGAAATATGCTAAAGGCATACTTAACTTGGTCGCCAAAATCTTGTTGACACCAGTAGTCTATGTTGTGGGGAAAATGCACCTATAGTTCAGGGGAGAAACTACCAACTTACGGTGATAAAGATAGACTTACAAGCATTCTGGAAGTACAATAAATAAATGAAGAGATTAGGGTTTAGAGATGCAGGAACCTTATTCAGAAGGTTGATCCTAGCTTTGCCTCCCTCGCTCTTCAATGCTTATCCAGTGTTGCAATGCCCAGACCTGCAAAACAACTTGATACCTTTCTCAAATACATTTGACTACATATATAATACTGATATCTATAATGGAAAGAGACATCAAACTATAATCAAACAGTAATCAAATCTTAAGACACATTAATAGGTCATATTTGGAAAGAGAAGAATGTCTAATCTTTATTAATGAATGAAAGCAAGTACATATAGTTATACCTTCCTTCAAGCTTGGCACTTCACGAAACCTAGATTCAAGGTCTCCTGCTTCTGTTCTCCAAAGATCCCAGCCTCTAAGCAATTGTACTAGGGTTTACCAAAACTGAAGCACAAGAGAGGGGATGAGAGTCTCCATTCCTCCAGCATAAATTTGTAATTGGGCTTAGTCCCCTCACATGACCCTTCTACCCTCCTTATATAATCAATGAGGAAGAGGAAAAGAAGTTATAACCACTCAAGAGGTTTTCCAACCAACTTAACTTACTCGAATTTCGAGATTTTTGACCAAAACAGGAGTGTACTCTACTCTATAGTAGACAAAGTTGCGTACACATGGAAATGGGCGCTACTTTGAATGAGGTAAAGTCACGTACACACGCTACTATTATAACAGTGGAGTCGCGCTCATGTTGAAAAATGGCCAAAAACAGGCTTTTCTGCTCATTTTCAGGAGATGGTTTGGTCTGGAAAAATGTTCCTAAGGGTCATATACATCAAATGGGTCAAGAATGAGGTAATTTCAACCATTTTTAGTGTCCCAAATGACTCCTCCATCCACAAATGTCCTGTTGTGTGACTGAACTTGATCTCAAGAAGTGTCGTCATGCGACCAAGGGAGGCAAGTATCGTCACGGACGGAGAGGTTTCATTTCAAGCTATAACAGATGCCCCCTAATGTATGAGGTCAGAGGGAGTACGGGAAATGATGGCCGAAATACATTATAAATAAAAAAGAGTTGAATCGTGGAGGGATGGAGAAGCCAAGAATCATAGGCTCAAATGAAGTACCTGAAATCAAAAGGCAATGTCAAACAAACTTATCCTTTGGGTAACTGTCCATGTTCAAATGGTGGAACATGTCCTCCAAGAGGATACAATAATGATCCAAAATATTGATGCATATATCATGGCCACTAGAATACAAGCGTGGATCCATGAGGAACATAAGTGTAAACATAGCCACATAAATACAAGGTGGATCTATGTCAAAACTGGAGAACAGAGCCATAGAGAACAAGCTGGATCTATGTCTCATCAAGAGCCAAAAAAGATTGTGGCTCAGTCTTGCGCAACTTGGACGATAACATAAATGAGGTGATGCTATCGAGGATCCCAAGGTCTTCATCCAAAAAACAACCCAAGGTACAAAACTATCCATGCGAATAAATGAGTTGATGTCGAACATGGGAGGTATCGTTTGATTACCGGTCATTGATGTATACCGTTAACAAACGCGAGGGTGTCCACCAATAATGAAAATGGAACCCAAGGTACCTAGTACATTCAAACAAGTGCGCATAGATGGTCTTGCCGTCGAACACTTGAAGAATCCATCGGATAGGAGACATTGATGTATTCCCAGCTATCCAATAGCGAGGGAAGCTGCCACTAACGACTGCAATCCCCAAGGTACTAACCGAAACTCTAAACTTCATTCCCAGAGCACAATGAGCTGAAGTGGATGGGAAGAAGTTCGTTGGAAGGGAGGCCTTAATGCATCCTCCATCATCCAACACGAGGGACACTCAAACAGGTATGAGCTGATTTGGAGTAGGACTAAACACATGATGAAACATACTGACACCAAGGAATGGCCGACACATGAGGTCAAGGCAATTGCAAAATGGCCGACACAGGTTATATCCTTGAACAGTGAGCACGACACTAAAGTGACTTAGGCAGCTTTGAACACAAAGGGACCATGACACAAGTCTGCAATGTAGGAGACATTAACAGATTCTCCATATGATTGGAAGACTAACCAAACGGAGGAGTAAGAACTCTAAGATCAGGTTTACCCTAAGGCCAATGCTAGAACCCAACTTGTTTGAGAGACTCAAAATAGGTGCTTTGTTCAAGGAGATAGTTGACTTGCTGCCATCATATTGAAAGATATTTTAACATTCTTCCCTTCCCTTTCCTTTTTCATTTTTTAACGAGCTTGACAAAGAACTAAAGCATGCTCGACGGTATTTTCATATTTAAGGAGTCTGAAAAACCTAGAAGAAAACTCCATACACCTATCCATGGATTTTATATCGAGCCCGGATTGGTCTGTGCTCGGCGGTGTTTTCTTGCTTATAGAGTTGAAAAACTTAAACAGTCCTCTATACACCTATCCGTGGATTTTATATCGAGCCCGGATTGGTATGTGCTCGACGGTGTTTTCTTGTTTATAGAGTTGAAAAACTTAAACAGTCCTCTATACACCATCTCGTGGATTTCACATCGAGCCCGAGTAGGTGAATGCTCGCTTGGTGTTTTCACATTTTGAGAGTCTGAAAACCCTAAAGACGACTCCAAAGGTCCTTTTTCGTAAAGTTAGTCTCCTTCCCCGAAAAAGTGAAAATGATGGAAGAAGAACTCTTCTAGCGCATACAAGAGTATACCTAGAGTATACCTTTTCCGTAAATTATCCACCAAGGCCCGGAAAAGGGGTAATTCTATACCTAAGTGGATGTCGGTTCAGTTATTTTAACGAGCCCGAAAATACAACTATGCTCGACAAACTTTTCCTATTTAAGGAGTCTTAAAAGGGCTTAAAAGAACTCCATAGGGATCTTTTTCGTAAAAGATTTAACGAGTCTGAAAAAGTAAACTCATGACCTCCTTACTGTTTTTTAACGAGCTCGAAGGGAAGGTGAAAGAAATGCTCGTAGCCTCCTTACTGTTTTTAACGAGCTCAAAGGAGATACAAAAAATGCTCACAACTTCCTTACTGTTTTTAACGAGCTCGAAGGGAAGGTGGAAGAAATGCTTGTAGCCTCCTTACTGTTTTTAATGAGCTCGAAGGAAAGGTGGAAGACTGCTCATAACCTACTTACTGTTTTTAACGAGCTCGAAGTAAAAGAAGAATGCTCGAAACCTACTTACTGTTTTTAACGAGCTCGAAGTGAAGGCAGAAGAATGCTCGCAACCTACTTACAATTTTTAACGAGCTCAAAGTAAAAGAAGAATGCTCGAAACCTACTTACTGTTTTTAACGAGCTCGAAGTAAAAGAAGAATGCTCGAAACCTACTTACTGTTTTTAACGAGCTCGAAGTAAAGGTAAAAGAATGCTCGACATGGGAGGAGACGAGTGTCAAGGACATGCAAAACTATCTCCAAGCGCATGGAACAAAGCTATGCCTAATGCAAGGAACATGAGCAAGATAAGGACACTCAGGGTGTGTCTCCTCCAGGTAAAAGGTGTCAAATTGTGAGGGTAAAATGATACAAGGCTTAGCGGAAATGAGATCAGAGATGGAGGCTTATACAACAGGCTAAAAGCGTGGAAGCCGGCTTCAGGCTCATTAGCGCAAGCGAGATCATAACAGATGCATATGCAATTTGAACAAAAAGATGGGAGCCTTATCAGGGATGGCCATAAATATATGAGGAAGAAAGATATGAGGCTACTTCTCAAAATCATGGTAAATCTAAAAAGGCTCCCGAGCCTAAGAGAAAAACTCAGCATGGGCACCAGAATGGCATAAGGGTGCTGACTAGGGTGACCCATGTTAGGTAGGCTCTGCTGTCGGACTGGTGCAGAATGCATAAAGAGATGGCTAACACACCAATATCCAACAGGTTCAACCCTATGGCGAATTTGGATGGCAAAAGGTTCAAATGCAACATAACAGCGGGGAAGCCTAAACCTATATGCAAGGTTCCGAATATACCTGACATGGTCGCGCAAGGTGTCGAAAAGGAATAGTAAGCAAGTATACGTCCAGCTAAGAATCCTGTCTTCAAGAAACATTAGTACCAGGATCATATCTAAAACATATGTAGGGAAAGACCCGATACAAGTCACTGTGGTAGAAATACTTTCAACTTCACTATCATCAACAACAGGCATAAACAAGGCAGAGTTTTCAAATGAAGACTCTATGGTACCCAAGCCCGAGGACTTACAATTAACAAGATCAACTTCAGGATGAAGATCAAAGTTGAAGGACATGATGGAATTTGCAGGAACAAATTCATCATCATGGGAGTTGAAAAATCTAGAAGCAGAATCAAACTCAGCAGGAACACCGATTTGTGGATCTATAGGAGAGTCCAAAGACTCAACAGTAGGAAGATCAGACTTTAAGGTCAAACCGGGGCTGGACATAACTGCGACTGGATCAACATCCAAATGAATGGAAGACTGTACTATAGACTCTAGGAAAACTTCATCGGAAGGAAGTATATCATCCCAGATAGAACACATATCTAAACATTCAGATTTAGGTGTCACTTGGTTAAAAGCTGGGACCAAGTCCCGAGAAGGTAAGCATGAACTCAGAGACTTCTTCTCAGTAGCAGTTGAACTCAAGGAACAATATTCCACATAAGGCTCATGTGACATAGTAGTGCCTAATGACGAGGTATCATACTGGTCTTCAGTTGGGTAATAAGGAGGATTAATGAATGCAAGCTGGTCGATGGTGACAATGTTTTCGTTATGAGGGAAATGCATCACACGAAAAAGCGTAGACACCACAGCATGCATAGCATAAATGTAATCACGCCCAAGGATCATATCAAAGTCCATAGGGTCCTTTAGAACCATAAAATCAACTAAGACTATTTTTCCACCCAAGGTAACAGGTGCCTGACGGAGGAATCCGATCGGTTCACTAGGTCTTCTATCGAAGGTCAACAGGCAATTAACAGCTGGAATAACATTAGGGAAACCCAAATCCCTCCAAGCATAAGCGGATAAGATACTAATAGAAGCACCTTCATCAACAATGCATCGATTAACCGTATGGTTCCCGATATCAACCTTTATCTGGAAAGGTGTCGAAGAAGGAAGACGAGGCTCGGCTAGACTATTCCAATCAAAGGAAACAATCCTAGGGCTTGGTAGGGGTTCACATGGCACAGATGAAGTGCCCCCTTTTTCAGGAACATCCAAACTAGTAATGCAGAAGACTTCAGTAGTAGGTGCATCAATCTCCAAAGGACTGATGGGATCGGTCGAAGATTGCATCGATTCGATCACTGCACTCTCCGAAGGAAGAGTGGGGTCGACCAAAGATTGCATTGGTTCAACCACTTTATCAACCAAAGGTTGATCTGACTGCAGGGAATCTATAGACAACTCAGGAACAGAGGTTCCTTTAGACATGGACCGCACTCTTCGTGCCTCTGGAATGGCAGGGCATCGGTGAGTAAGGTGATCTCCCTTACAAAGTTTACAAGGGAACTTTGGTTTCCATCCTATAGGTTTAGACTCCTTTACAACGTCAGTACTCTCAGCATAACTAGCATTGGCTGACAGCTTGCCCCCAGCATGACTCACAGTGGTTGGTTGCTCAGAAGCAGAAGACTTTTGAACTAAGGACCACAGTTTTTGCACTTCTGGAAGTATAGGGCACAAGTAAGTAAGGTGATCTCCCTCGCAAAACTTACAAGGGAACTTAAGCTTCTGTTTGTTTGGTTTGTCGACAATGTCAACTCCCTCAGCATGACTTGCAGTGGCTGATCTGGTGTCTCCAGTATGACTCACAGGAATTGGTGACTTGTCATTAATATGACTAGTAGTGATCAATGACGTGTCCTCAACATGACTGACAGTGGTTGAAGACAAACTTTCAGTATGATTTTCAGTGACTAAAAGTTTTCTCCCAGCATGACCTCCAGAGGCTGGGTAGGTGCCCCCTGCATGACTTGTAGAGGCAGGGTGCTTGCCCCCAGCATAACTTACAGAGGCTGGGTTGCTGCTCCCTTGTTTTGGCATCTTCTTCCCGTTCTTCCTCTGTCTATTCCTTTTAGACTGCTGGCTACTAGTATTGCTACTTTCGCCACATGAGGTAGAAGGAGGAGGAGAAGATGTTACTGGAAAGGGAGGCACAGGGTTCTGATGCTCTTGATTTGACGTGCTCACAAAAGAAGCGTCAGGAGCATGCAAGGCATTCGGAGTGGAAAACAACCAAACCGGCAGCCCAATAGTGAATCCAGGAAGATTCAAAGTAGCCATTAAGGGAGCACCAATGTTTCCAATGAATGGAACAGCACAAGGATCCCCCGGAATAGGGGTACCTTGATTGGCACTCGCTGGAATGCTAGACATAGTTTCTCGCTCAAATAAACAAGAAGTTCTCTAAGGAAAACTAAAAAAAAAAGTAGCACAAAGAGCACACCACTAAAAAAAGGTCCCAGGTAAATCAAACCAGGCAAATAGATGCCTTTCGGAGAAGAGTCTGGGATGATGAGGGCCTAGAACAGATCAACGAAGGAAGAAAGACAGTTACCCGGGGTCCACAATACAATGACTAAGGGTGCAAGCGCTGGAATCACCCAACCGCCCTCCCAAAGACCTGCAAGGGATTTTCTCCCACGTCTGTCTTAGGTACAGCAGATATACCCTCTGCTGTCACCTGTGTATGAACCTAGAGTCTGATACTAAGGGTACCACAACACCGAGAACTCCTGCCGGGGAACAGTCACCGGTCGAATCAGAAAGCGTGGGCAGGGTAGCTAAGCCCGAAACTCGAAAGAGTCCCCAATACGCAATCCGATCCTGGCGTATGCTCGAACAGAAAGTAGGAGGGGTATTCCCACAAACTGATCTCGCAATGACCTACTGCATAAATCCCAGGCAAGTTTTGAGTGAGGTGGGTTTACCTGATGATAGTCTCACTACGATTTTTGCACAATGTGTGATCTTGGGTGGTTTAAGGTGTTTTAAACCCAAGATCCTAACCAAAACTAGTTGGTGTAGTGTAACCTAGAAAAGAAAATGTTGCTAGTTCATTTTATTAGAGTTCATTTTACAGGTTACTTGATTACTCAAAAAGGTAGTGGGTGTGTGAGAGTGGTTATAATAGAAATAGAGTACTGAAAATGAAATATTTACCACCAAACAAATCTTTTTCTTTTCAATGCAAGTCTTAAAATTCTGATCTAGAATGCATGTGCAAATGCAATTTTTAATCTTTCGAATGCAAAAAAGGTAAAAAATAAAGTCTAAATGTACAAAATTAAACTCAAAACCTAAGAATGCACCTACTCAAGCAACTAGGTATGCAAAAGAAAACTTGTTCTTTTTGATGCAAATCACTCTAAAATCTTTTAAGCCACTTCCAAGGTACTCTATTCAGAAAATGAATCCAAATTCTTTATGCTTTTCAAAGGTAAGAAACAAAAATTGAAACTAACCTACTATCAAAGCAAAGCAAAGAAAATTTTCAGGTTCTCTTTATGAAACAGTAAAAGCTACCAAATATGACTTTCAAATTCTTATTGATGTAAGCATGCCAACCATTGGGAAAAGAGTACAAAAACTACTTTTAGATCCAATTGAAGCAAATGACCTACGGAGAAGTATGGTTTGGTAAAGTCAGGTCTGCACCTAAACAATGCAAACAAGGTCTTGAACAACAGCCAAAACACTTGAGCTTCCACTACAAAAGAAAAACTAAAAGCATAAGGGAGGACAAGAAACCAACCTAAAAGAGAAATTTCACTCAAATAGATACAAACAGGGTCAAGAAGACTCAAGAGGTTTCAAATCCAGTGGAAAATGGGGAAAGCAAGTTCAATCAGACTCAAATTAGGGTACAAAACACCAAACAGGTCCACAACCCCCCAACTTAGGTCAACAAACCCCAAAACTTTCCAAACAAGCCCAAAATGATCAAAAGAGGTTCAAATCATGAATGTAGGATCAGTACAAGGATGGGAGACCACTTACAGTGGTTTAAATTAGACCTAAGGTCATCAGGGACCCCAAAAAATGCAGCCATAGCCCCCAGATTTGGGTCCACAACCCAAAAACTCAAAAATTTCAAACCCAGATTTTGAGCGCTACTGTGTATGAAGGAAACTAGCGCTCATAGCAGTATGGGAGCTACTATGTATGAAGGAAACTAGCGCTCATAGCAGTATGGGCGCTACTGTGTGGTACAAACAGTAGCGTACAAGAAAAAAAGTCTAAAAAATGGGGTTAAAACCCCCAAACTGGGTCCACAAAGGTTTGCAAGGGCTGGGAAGGGTCTGTAAGAGCCAAGGAGGGTCAAACAGAGCCTACTAACTGATCCTAATCAAGAAAATGAACAAAGACCATCAAATAGAACTAAAGAAATGACCTTGGATACCCCTAAGCAGTTAGGCTTTCCCCAGCGGAGTCGCCATTCTGTTGTGGGGAAAATGCACCTATAGTTAAGGGGAGAAACTACCAACTTACGGTGATAAAGATAGACTTACAAGCATTCTACAAGTACAATAAATAAATGAAGAGATTAGGGTTTAGAGATGCAGGCACCTTATTCAGAAGGTTGATCCTAGCTTTGCATCCCTCGCTCTTCAATGCTTATCCAGTGTTGCAATGCCCAGACCTGCAAAACAACTTGATACCTTTCTCAAATACATTTGACTACATATATAATACTGATATCTATAATGGAAAGAGACATCAAACTATAATCAAACAGTAATCAAATCTTAAGACACATTAATAGGTCATATTTGGAAAGAGAAGAACATCTGATCTTTATTAATGAATGAAAGCAAGTACATATAGTTATACCTTCCTTCAAGCTTGGCACTTCACGAAACCTAGATTCAAGGTCTTCTGCTTCTGCTCTCCAAAGATCCCAGGCTCTAAGCAATTGTACTAGGGTTTACCAAAACTGAAGCACAAGAGAGGGGATGAGAGTCTCCATTCCTCCAGCATAACTTTGTAATTGGGCTTAGTCCCCTCACATGACCCTTCTACCCTCCTTATATAATCAATGAGGAAGAGGAAAAGAAGTTATAACCACTCAAGAGGTTTCCCAACCAACTTAACTTACTCGAATTTCGAGATTTTTGACCAAAATAGGAGTGTACTCTACTCTATAGTAGACAAAGTTGCGTACACATGGCAATGGGCGCTACTTTGAATGAGGTAAAGTCGCGTACACATGCTACTATTATAACAGTGGAGTCGCGCTCATGTTGAAAAATGGCCAAAAACAGGCTTTTCTGCTAATTTTCAGGAGATGGTTTGGTCTGGAAAAATGTTCCTAAGGGTCATATACATCAAATGGGTCAAGAATGAGGTAATTTCAACCATTTTTAGTGTCCCAAATGACTCCTCCATCCACAAATGTCCTGTTGTGTGACTGAACTTGATCTCAAGAAGTGTCGTCATGCGACCAAGGGAAGCAAGTATCGTCACGGACGGAGAGGTGTCATTTCAAGCTATAACAGTCTAGTCAGGATTGTTGAACCTGCTAAGATTACCCTTTTTTATTGTTTAGCAGAAGTCAATGTGGTGTTTCGCACTTTGATGGCGTGAATCCATCAGGGATACTTGTAGCTAGACAGAAATGTTGATTTGAACATAGACTTAATCCACCGTGTCACAGGACTAAGAAAGTGTGGTAAGGACCCCAAGCAGTTCTTCCAAGGGAAGAGTAAGGAAAAAGAAGCTATCATGAAGATGAGGAAAAGCCATGCATTGGTCAAAGGAAAAAGAGGTTTTCTGATAGAATAAATTGAAGATAAAGCGACAAAGTTTGTTACACAGTTGCTGGCCAAAAAAATCCTAAGAATAGCCAGGTCTCTGGAGGTGCCTGCCGGTGCAGTACTACTCAGTGCCATGGTGGCTGAAGGAACTGAGTTCAATTGGTGTCAGTACCTTCTCAATGAGTTCCTGGAAGAACTCAATGACACTCAGGTGAATGGAGGTCAATTCCACTCACATGGTAATTATCCTAATCGCCTTTGTCGGATGGAAGGAGCCGAAGTATTATGTCGGTGTAATTGCAGACACTAGTGATCCCATAGGAGTTCGATATGCAAACCTTTGGGAAAATTTGAACGTGGAGTGGCAACACGCGATAGCTGAATTCTTCTACCAGTATTACACCCAGCTACACAAGGCGAACAACCGTACATTGTGCATTACAAAGCAGGTAATGTCAAAATACATTCGCATTATCGATTTTCATGCAGATATGCATTGTATTTTTATTTCACCCAAAGCAAAGATGAAGAAGCCGGAATGGTATGCGGATAATTACCATATGTATGAGGAAGACATCGACATCCTCATAAAGGAATGGTCAGCTAAGTTCCATGTCAAGGTCATGGATGTTCCGATCGATTCAGAAGAAGATCGGCCAATTCTGCGACCATGCCCAATCACTCAGGAAAAAGGAAAAAGGAAGGAACCTAAAATCCCGACAAAGCCAAAGGCACGAAAGAAGATGAAAGCAACCAAGGGTCAGTCAAAAATAGTGCTTAGTGAGGAAGATCTCGACATGATTTCCGAAAAAGTCACAGAACAAATGGAAGAGCTGATGACAGACAAAGAGAAAAATGACAAGGCCATATAGGATGACCTACAAAAGAATTGGCTCGCACTGCAAGGGCTCATGGAGAAGATGGACGATGTCCAGAAAAGGCTACCTTTTCTGCGCGACATAGAATCGGAAGGGAGGTCGGGAGAAACCTCGCAGCAGACACCAATGCATATAGCCATGAAACTATCAGCGAGTACTCGCCTTGTTCATATGGACCCAATGAGCATAACGCTGCAAATATCAGAACAAGTCATTATGGGTACAAAGGGTGTCGAGCTGGTAGAGCTCGACCTGGCCAAGATTCCATTACCGTAGACGAAATGCATGAAAGGACCATTGATTCGATGAATTCCCAAGCTGAGCTGCAAGTCACAAATAGGAAGCTCGAGGATTCTATCTCATGCACAAATATGCAACTGCACGATGAACAGGACCGTCAGTTGCGATTGGAAGCCACTATCACTTCTGTTGCAGATGAAATTGAAGATTTCGAACCTTAGAGCAATACTGCGGACACCGTTCTGAGAATGGGAGATATGGTGAAATATCTGAAGACAAAAATACTGGACTAGGAGATTCTTTATGAGGCTGATATTACTGCCCTGAAATCAAAAATAAATCCGGAGATACCATTAATTGAGGAACAGTTAAGGGACCAAGCAGTAAAGGCTACAGCATGGAATATTGCAATGGATGTGGCTAACTACCAAGATTTAGGGACTGCAACTTTGAAGGCATTCACTACCCTCGAAGAGGATCCAGGGCTACTGCAAGTAAAGACTGCAGTCAAAGAAAAATAGGACACACTAGAGAAGTTGGATATAGAAGTCAAGACCCTGCAAGCCAGAGACAGGCTTCCAAAATACAAGGAAATAACCAACTTGAAAAAGGAGGTACAATCATTAAGGGAGAAATAGATTGCGATGTACGATCAGTCCCAACCACTACTGCAGGATGCCATTGCAATATCATATCAAATTGAAGACAAAATCAAGGACATGCACAAGAACCAAGAGAATGTGGAAGGACAAATTGGATAAGAAATAACTACGAAGATGCTTGACACAGTCAGGAAAGTCAAGCATGGAACAAAGGAAACAATGGAGCAGTTGGTCGGCACATTCAATGAATTTTCGACAAAGCTAGCTCCGCAAGTCGTGGAGCAGATCAAAAAGGCAGAAGTTGAAGGTGGCTCAGGGATGAGCCACATGTAAGTGTTAGGGGCATGTTGGGCCTGGCCCAAGTTGGGGAAAATTTTGATAGCAGAAGGAGTTTTAGCTGCGCAACTCAAAAAGTCCTATGGTTAAATAAGAATATGTATGAGTAAAAGAAGACTTCCCTAAAACCTTGAATACTAATGTTTATTATCTGTGAATGATCATGAATATACATGTTTACGATTATTGTGTTTTGATAGTATTAAGATTATACTAACAAATGTGTGATTATGTATGAGACCTCAAGGATAAGACAATGATGATACTAATAAGCATGCATAGTGATTAAGGATGGATGTAAGTTCAAGGATAGGTGATCCAGGAAGCAAAGATCAAGAGGGAGCACACTCTAGTTGTTCCTGTAAGAAAGCAAAGGAGCACACTTCAGTAGTTTCTGCCTGGATGCAAATATTTAGAGGGAGTTGACCACTTCTCACAATCCACATAAGAATGGAGTTGTAGGAAAGAATCAAAGACTGAGAGGGAGTCAACCCAACAAACAAACAAATATAAGTATTTGAATTGTCATTACTTGCATATTTTATTGTTTAAATAATACTGTTCAATAATGTATATACTGATCTTCCTAGAATGAAGTTGTGTATTATGCATATTAGAATAGTTGCATTGATGAACAGTATACTACTAATATGCATGGGTAAGTGCCCTATGGCACTGTACAACATTCCATTGCTACTTATCTAGAATGAAACCTCTTTGCTGAAATGTTTGGAGTTGTGCACACTCTTTACAATGTTTTGGTAGAGATTGGAAGGCATCTAGAAAGTTACGGGATATGGATAAATGTTGTATTGAAGCATTGGCTAAGATAATTGCATGACTGTATGACATATTTCTTTATGTGTAAGAATTTGTTCTTAAAACTATGAGATGTTTTCTAATCATGCAATTTAACTTGTTGTGTAGGAAAGATTGTATGCCATCACCTACAAATGAAGAACTACAACATTTGTTCAACAACAAAATTATCTATTGAGGAAATTGAAGTTCCCAGGATATGGGAAGAATGCCATGATCCGTTGATCATGAAGAATGATGTTTGGGATATAGTCCCAAGACCCGAAGGGAAGTTTGTTATGACTTCCATATGGATCTATCAAGATCAAGCATGCTGCAAATGGCAGCATAGAGAAATATAAAAGTGATGAAATAGAAGATACACCAGATGGATTTCAAGACAACTTTCTTAAATGGTGTAGTTGAAGAAGAAGTGTATGTGGAGCAGCCACTTGGTTCTGAGACACATGACAGGGAGTCATATATGTGCATAACTTGGGTATGATGCACCACTTTCTAGGTATGGAGATGTGGCAAAGTGCAGATGGAATCTTTCTTGGACAAGCGAAGTATGCATTAGAGATCTTGAAGAGCTTCATGATGATGGACTGCAAGGCTATGGCATCAAAACTGAAGCATTTGTGTGATGCTTCATCTGAACTGGTTGATGTCACTATGTATCGTCAGATGATTGGGTGCTTGATGTACTTGATGAACATGAGACCAGATATTTGCTTTGCGGTGAACACATTGAGCCAGTTCCTAACAGATCCGAGGAGTGTTCACCTGGTTGCTGTAAAGCATATTCTGAGGTACCTGAAGGGTACAGTTGATTATGGGCTGAAATATGATGCAAATCAAAAGTTTAACCTGTAGGGTTATGTTGATTCAGATTGGGCATGCAATGCTGCAGATAGGAAGAGCACTTCTGGGAGTTGCCTCAATATGGGATTAGGTGTGATCTCTTGGTTTAACAGGAAGCAGTCCTGCATAGCACTAAGTACATCCAAAGTAGAGTATGTTGCGGCGGATGAGTAGGTTGCAAATGTATTGACCAAGCCATTGGCCAGAGTGTAGTTTGAGTACTTCAAAGATA
Source organism: Larix kaempferi (assembly GCA_027924585.1). Classification (NCBI taxonomy): domain Eukaryota; kingdom Viridiplantae; phylum Streptophyta; class Pinopsida; order Pinales; family Pinaceae; genus Larix; species Larix kaempferi. The sequence goes on from BSBM01001065.1 coordinate 6,691,514, forward strand.
GGCTTGGTGCACTTCAGATTGAGGTTCATTCCAAAGGGAAGTGATGGGTCCGGAAGATGCAGATGCACATGATATTTTCTGACATGGTTGAAGTGTTCTCCCTTGGTTGTGATGTAATTGCTGAGCCATTTTTCACATGGTGGTAGATGTGTTCTCCCATGGTGAAAACGTAAGGGCTGGAGCCTTCCCCGAATGGTGGTAGATGTGTTCTCCCATGTCAGTGGTGTAAGTGCTGGATGATGTGCATCTGGCCTGTGCTTCGTGGACGATGAGATGATCTGAAGAGGACGATGCTATGATGATCAGGAGGATCATGGATGATGAGCATCAGGACGATTCTCCAGTTACTGCTCTATATATGCATCATGTTGGATGTTGGATATGATCAGTTGGATCATTTATATGTATATGTATATACGCATCATGTTGGATGCTGGATATGATCAGTTGGATCATATATATGTATGTACGCATCATGTTACATGTTGGATATGATCAGTTGGATCATTCATATGTATGTATGCATATTGTTGGATGCTGGTTATGATCAGTTGGATCACTTGTATGTATTTTTGTATATGCATCATGTTGGATGCTTGGACCATGTATATGTATATGTATCACGTGGATACATTGTATGATCAGGTGGATCATGTATGGTGATATGTATCATGTATTTGTATTTGTATTAGGTGGATACACTTTATGATCAAGTGGATCATGTATGATGATATCTATCAGGTAGATAGTTGGTATGCATCAGGTAGATGCATTGTATGATCAGGATGATCATGGATGACGAGCTTCGGGATGTTGCTCCAGATGACATGCAGTAGGATGTTGCAATGATGATGATCAGGATGATGTATGGTGAGTATCAGGTTGATACTCTGTGGCCGTGGAACAGGTTGTGCAGATTAGCATGTAATTTGTGCCCTGGAAGATTTGCAGATAGTCTTTCAAGGTTTTTCCTATGGCATCTAATTTGTACCCTAGGATATCTGGCAAATGCTCTTTCAAGGTTTTGCTTGGGAGGACATATAATTTGTACCCTGGGAGATTTGTAGATAGTCTTTCGAGGTTTTTCTATGGCATGTAATTTGTGCCCTAGGATATCTGGCAGATGCTCTTTCAAGGTTTTGTCCTATGGCATGTAATTTGTGCCTTGGGAGATTTGATAGGTTGAGCCGTGTGCTCGTAATCAATCCTGGGATGCTCTTTCGAGGTTTTTCCATGACCACATGTAATTTCTGCCCTGGGAGATCCGATAGGTTGATCCTTGTGCTCATAATCAGTCCTGGGATGCTCTTTCAAGGTTTTGTGGTGACCACATGTAATTTGTGCTCTGGGAGATCTGATAGGTTGAGCCTTATGCTCATAATCAGTCCTGGGATTCTCTTTCGAGGTTTTTTGGTGGGGTCACATGTAATAAGTCCTGGAGATCTAGACAGGATGAAAAAGGCCTTAGATGCTCTTTAGTGTTCTTGCTAGTCAAGAGACTCTTTTAAGGTTTTGTGATGCACGTAATAAGTCCTGAGATTTCCACAGTATGGCCACTGATGACGAAGACCAGCAAGTGGTGGGCCTACATCTAGTATGAAAAAGGACTGGCTCTGTAGAAATTCCTATGACGAGTAGATTCAGAGATTGATTGAGATAGCAGAAGCAGTGACGATGATCCAGAGAAGATGACTTATGCTAGAAGACCTGTGTCGAGAAATACCTTCCTAGTTAAGAGGGAGTGTTGATGTATATGTAACTTCGGATTGCATTTCACATATATGTATATTGTATTCCTATATAGATGTTATTATTCCTCTATACGGAAGTGGTTGTATTCCTATAGAGATTTTATTATTCCTCTATACAGAAGTGTCGTCATTTATATTGTAAGTGTCGTAATTTATACTTGATGGGTTATTAGACCACCTTGTTGGGGTCGGCCCTGTATAATTCATGTGGGTCAAAGGGTTATTAGACCACCCTATTGGGGGTTGGCCATGTGGTTCAAAGGGTTATTAGACCACCCTAGTGGGGGTCGGCCCAGTCAGCATTATGTTAAGTGGTTAAGTTGAGGCCGACCTAGTTGAGTAAAGGTCAAGTCAAGTTAGTGTATATATAGAGAGTGTGTCTCTCTCATTTTACACATTCTATTCTCTCACTCACACTTGGGAGAGTGGCGCACTTGTGGAGGAGGAGGCTCTATTGCTAGGAGAAGACTATCTCTTGTATTCTGTTTGTATCATCGCTCTATCTATCTCTAAGGAAGTTATTGGGGTTTTTCACCTTTATGGTTTTCCCCAAGTAAACTCTGTGTATCTTGTGTGCTTGCATTATTGTGTCCATGATTGATATGCTGTAGATTTGTTGTACATGTTGTTCTCTCAGTTAAGATCCTAGATCAGATTGAAGTAAATTCTGAAAATTTAACAGTCTATTCCAGGCATCTACTCATAGGACCAAGCGAATACATCTCAAAATCGCTTAGATAAGGCCATACCAATAGCTATATCTTCAAGGGAACACTTATGGCCTATTCAAATGTGTTCCACTACACTAGGTTTCACCGAGATGTCTACCGGGGTGGTAGGCTCAATGTTGGCAAAGTTTCCCTTAGTGTCGCAAAGACATGTTAATATGGGCGAATGAGGGAACGGGGAGATATTCAGTGAAAAGATGGTGCTAATGTTGTCCTCTATGTAATCCAAAGGAGGAAGAAAAGATAACCTATGGTGGAGGTCATCCCAGAAACCATCATCAACATTCATAACTTCCATGATGGACTCGTCTAAATGAAAAGTATGAAGTAAGAGATTAGGTAGAGATGATGCCCATCGTAGAGGACGTGATGGGGAAGTCACAGTTAATTGGTTCTCCAGCGCTGGCTAGATAGCCTCATAAATACGTTTAACAGGTGAAAGAGGCATTGCGTCTCCAATTAGGTGTGTTGTCGCTTCGTCAGGTACAAGCCAAGTATTAGTGGAGTGAGATGAAATCTCTGTGGAGATCATGTTCACTGAGGAAACATGATTAGGGGGGTCTGAAATTGGAAAAACGCCCATGAGAGATAAATTTTTCAAAAGGCTAACCCCTATACTCTCATATTGTTTTGACGTTTGTCCAATTTAAGGAACATGCTCACCAAGATGAGTAGTAGTGTTTGGTGTTCCAAAATCTACTTGGTCAATAGTAACAATTCATCCTGGGTGGGGGAATTGTACTACATGGAAGACTGAAGAGGCTATCGCCTGCATGGCGTAAAACCAATTACGACCGAGCAAGAGATTATAATCTATCAGGGCTGAGACCACTTCCACATTAATGGTTACGGTCTTTTCGCGCAACTCAACTATGAGAGCTTGTAGGAGCCCATGCGGTTGAAAACCACGCCCGTCGAATGCTTTCAATGTGGTAGGAGAACGATTCACTTCGGGAGCGCCGTCGGCTCTCCAATAGGTGATTGACATGACAAAAGTAGAGGCGCTTTCGTCCAAAATGGAATGATGGACAATTTTCCCAGTAATTTTCATAGCCACTTGAAATGCAAGCTATTGGGAAAGCCTCGGCTTGGCGTAGTTAAGTCGGAACATGATGGTATTCGATTTATCATGGTCGACTGCATCGATTGCTGCAAGGAGAGTTTTGCATTTATTAGGACAATTCTGCAAAACTTCTAGTGTGGAAATGGCACAAGGAGCTTGTGCCAAGTCTTCTACGATATTGTAATTATGTGTTGCCCAAGTGTTAGGATTGAAAACAGCTTTTTGAATCGTTCTTTTGGGCGGTCACAATATCGAATCTAAGGAAGGCTTCTCAATGGTGAGATAAGCCAATGGTACAGTGACATCAGGTAAGGAGTTGGAAGCTTTTTTAGTATTACTTCCAATAGGTTCCTTCGAAGTGACCGAGTCGTATGATCGCGAGCGAGTGTTCAAATCGATAGTTTTGTTACGTACCATGAGAACATGCTTTGTATTGGATGGTTCCCCTTGGGCTAGGGGGGATCAAGCAATCATTTGCTGATTTTGAGTGGAAAACGGATTGTTGACAATTGCGAGAGTCAGTTTACCCCTAAGAAACTTTTGAACTTCGTCTCTATGGGGACATTCTTTAGAGAAGTGATCATCTCTTCATAGTAGACAAGGATACTTTAGTGTCTGCTTCTATTTGGTGTCATCAGGAGTGCTCTTCTGTTCCTACTGGGTGGAAGACTTCTTAGGTTTCCCTTTGTTCCTCTTCTTGCCACCGGACTTCTGAGATGAATTTGATTGGACAGAATTCACCTCTTTAGTTACAGCAGGAGTGGTCGATTTGGTGGTGTTGTGGCAATCCTGAGCTGGTAATGGGGAGGAACTATGGAGGTTCGACTCTCCAATGGTGTTAGAAGCAGGCTGGGTGTTAAGGGATCCAATGATGCCACCATTTTGGGGTCCCTTAGGAGGTTTTGTGGGGTCATAAGTGTTGCAAGGTGCATTGGGAATAATTTCAAATAGCGTGCTCGATTGAGCATAGACCAAGTCTAGGTAATCGTCACGAGCAATAGCTTGTTCTTCAGTGATAGCACCACCCATGGCGACATCTTGAGCTATGTAAGGGATGAGAGACTTCATAAACCAATCTGCTAGGAGTTGGTCTGGAATTGGAGCCTTAATCAAGCGTCTTCTCCTCCGCCACTCATGTATATGAGTAGAGATATGAGTAGCAGTATTCTGGTGGAGAGAGGTGAGAAGGTTCGTACCATTTTTGTACCTTGTAGGAAGTTGGAAGTGAGTAAAAAAGTTCATAGCAAGAGAACATAAATCATCAAAAGAATGAGGTGGTAGTTCGATATACCACTTGGAAGCCGAACCAGTGAGAGTCCGTTGAATTAACCTCATATGGATCGAGTCGTCCCTCAAGGAGTTGGATGAACACCATAAATGGTATGTCATCACATGGTGTTTGGGATCCTCATCCAGATTTCCATCAAACTCAGGGATATCCAATGGAATTTTCACTGTAATCGGTGGCCATTAGTTTCGTGGTAGATGGGGTTGTTCGTTAGTTGAGATAGATCGGGTAGGTCCAAAGTAGCCAAAAAGGGTAGTTGTTGATTAGGCTGCGAGTACTGATAGTACTGGTAAGGCATGTAAGGACAAGTAGGACCTCATATTGACTAACTAAAGGGTGACCAAAGAGGAAATTGACTGAGGGGGGTGTGTCTCTCCGACCGTAACGGGGTCCGCCACCATAAGGTGGTTCATTCCAATAAGGTGGGGGTACACCTCCACCATCGGGAGGAGGTGGAGTTCTACCACCCCTGCAGGGAGGAGGTGAGGCTCCATAACCATAATAAGTTGGCCCACAACCACCTCTTCCTAAAGGGGGTGGTGGACCACCTCCACCGCCAGAAGGATGGGGGCCCCCACCACCTCCGCCACTGGAAGGATGAGGGTCTCCACCACCACCACCGCCACCATAATAATTAGATCTAGCACTGCCTCTGCCTGGAGGGGGTGGTGGACCACCTCCACCGCCCGAAGGGAAATGTCCTCCTCCACCATAATAGGGTGGTCCTCTGCCACCTCCATCTGGAGGGGTGGTGGACCATTCCCGCCACCGCAGGAAGGGTGGGGGCTGTTGTTGGTAAAATGAGTTGGACCTCCTCAAGAAGGGAGAGGTCCACCTACTCTAAAATTAGGTGGGGGCCCGTTGCCTCCAGCAGGAGGTGGGAGTGGACCGATCGGGGTTAGTGGTGCTTGAGAGATAGTTGGTTGGGGTCCATGTTGTAAAATGGGTTGTTTCCCCCATAGAGTGTAGGGATTTCTGGGATAGGGTATCCCATATGGTGCATTTCCAGGATTAGATTGGCCTGGCACAGGGTTAACAAAACCTGCATATGCTTGACTCCATGAGGGTTGAGTTACAATGGATGGCCCCCCAACATGAGACAATCCCATGGTGGATGGTCTAGCGGGTTGGGGAGGTCCAATGGGAGGTCCGTTGGGGATTCCACCGCCTACGTTCTGGTTAGGAAATGGGGGTTGCCCCCCAGCCACAATAGGATGACCACTATTTAAAGGTTGAACCAACATTGGTTTTTTATTAGCTACCATAGTAATAACGTTACCAATGAGATAATATGGGGGAATGGAGTATCCTCCCCTCGAATTTTGAGGTGGGGGAGGAGTCAGTAAAGTAACTATGGTAGTAACAAGTGTGTTGGATTGTTGTCCTTCAACTGGTTGGTTCAATTGAAGTGAAGGATTGGACTCTTGCGAGGGTTGACCAATCTCATTAATGGTTAGGTTGTGGAGGGATGGTTCGGGTGAACCAAAAGATATCGGATGAACTGAGGTGTCTCTATACCTAGGTCATTTCTCGAGACTTTGTCTTCAAATTTCATCACCCCTAACACGTAATCATTATAGATGATCATGAATGGGGTCGAAGATCTTGGTGGGCTCAGGCCTGTAGAAGGGTCTAGAGAGTTGTGGAGTAGTCCAGTTGGCTGGGGATGCGATGGCAAAATGAGCGACTGGGTGATTGGTAGAAGATGTCCAATAGGCTGCAACTCGAACAGCGGCTGCTGTGGGGTTGTCCTATGGTTGATTTATCCATTCCAACGGTCTAGGTTCTCTTGGCATAACTGCCAGGGGGGTTTCATCCTGTGAAGTAGAAATGTCCACCTCTTCACCCTGTGGGGGGTTGGAGGTGGATGATCCTGGTGGAGTTGGGGGAAACAAAAGTCCCCCAACATTCAAGGTGGGGTTTTTAACTTCAATAACTATGACCGTGTTATGCTGATCCATTCTTACCCTCAAAATAACCTCCGGATTAAGGGCATATTCGAGCGATAATTTTAAGATTCTACAGGATCTTCTCTAGGGAAAATTCTCCAGAGCGTCAGGAAAATCAACCAGGGTGGCTGAAACAACGTTTCTCCTAAGGGTATGCTACAAAAGAAAAGCAGTACAGAAAAACCTACTCAAACTAAGGCAACAGGCAGACTTATGTGACAGAGTGGATTCAAAGTCTAGAACCTCATGGGATTATCAAGGCATTACAAACCACTATATACTGCAGGGTCCAACAATATGATGCGACAAGGAGGATTGGTACCATACCCTTGCTTAAATACCTGATTACCTAGACAGTACGTGTGTGCTAATCTCCCTGAGTGTTGTTCTCGGTGTATTGCTTTGGCAAGATGGCCAAATGGTTAATTCAGTTGGTTTCATGAATCCTAGTGGTGTCTCCCGAAATACGCAAGGTATGTGGGAGCTCAAATTCGTAGTGGTGTTGTCCAAAGCACAACCGTTTGGTGATAGTCCTTCCAATATACTACCGAGTATGTGATACACCCTTCGATATATGCCAAGTACGGATTATGGTACTTGGTGGGTACGTGAAGGAGCTCAATATACCAATAAGTACATGGAAGACTATAATACCCCCAGAATACAGTGATGGAAAATAACGACAGATGCCACGCTTAATGATGCCGGAACACGTCTCTAACTTACACACAAGTTGCTAAATTGTTTTTACCTAGTTCTACCATTAATTTTATCTGGATGGTTAGGTGAATGCATGAGGTGAGTACATAATCGGAAGCATAATGCAAGTCCTAGCTACATGCATGAAATATTCTTTTATTTTGATGAACTCTAGCTGTGGGAAGGAAAAATCTTTTTCATTCCAACGAGATTGCCAAAACAACCTAATGCAATAATTCCCAATTCAAACAAGTTTAACTATGAAAGCATTCTTTTCATTTTGTGCAAAACGCAAAAATTACAACACTACTAATCCAAATCACAACATTTTTTCCTTTTCTTTTCCTTTTCAAAACGAAAATAGTGCTAGGTAATGAAAAGAGAGAATTCTAAGATGGAGTATGCAAGCTTTTCAATTTCACTTTCAATGTCCTAAAAGTAGTAAGAATTAAAAAGGCATCTATCTTTCCTTAGCATGGAACTAATTTCGCAAAAACTGAAGTAAGCTTTGTATTTTTCGAGAAAATGAGACACTCATAATTCCAGAAAAACACAAGCAATCACACATTCATTCAATTTTTCCAAAAAATGCATAAGCAAAACATTCCAATGCATGAGCAATTTTCTTCAACAATGCTTGAGAAATGATGGGAAGGAGGCACTTTTAACTTTTCAATGGATGCATCAAAAGATTAACTTGATAACAACTACGCTTTAAGATGTAAATGACTGAAAAGAAAAGACTACTTGCAGCACTCAATGCACTCAGAAAACTCAAGAAAAGACAAGCACTCAATCAAACTAAAAGACACGCTTGACTCAAAGTCAGACAGTAGCAAGCAAACTAAGCAAGAAAAACTCAAAAAAAATCTAAATGAGGTTTGGGAGTTGATCTGATGCAGTAACTAGATCATTTAAGGAGAGGAGGGAAAGTAAGGGTGAGCGGATGAAGGTGGTGGAGACGAGAGTATCCACCACTACCGATTCTCATACTTGTCCAATACAGAACCCGAAATCAATCCAAAAAAAACCAAACACTCAACACAGAAATCAAAGATGGGATCTCTGGCTAGATCTTGTAGCACAAAGGGAGTTCATACAACAAACCAAAGCTCAGATTAAGAAATGGAGATGGGATTCCTGCATGCCAAATTCGACAAATCGACGCACTCTGTGCTTGTACACAATGCGACGTCGTAGTTCACCAATGCGGGGAGTGCAATGGTGTCACAACATACTAGTGAGAGGACATCGACGAGTGGCTAATAGAGAAAGAACATAGACACAGTGTCGCTCTATTTTTGCTAACCAGGTGCGACAAATGAGATCTAAGTTAAAAAATGAATCAAATCTCCAAGCAATGAACTATGAAATGGTTTGAAAATGAGTAGTACAAACTCAGAGGAATCAGATCAGGGTCTTCAAGATGAAGATCTGATAGTGAAATCAACTCAAGAAGCAAATGACAAATAAAAGTCTTGCATCAAGCAATCAACTGAAAATGACTCTCATATTGAAAACTATAGAACAAGATACCTCCCCAGTATCGTCGCCAGATTTGTTTCGTGGACAATCTACCAAGAGCGGACTCAAGGCCTGATCTTCCTAGCTTAACGTAAGTCTAAAACAAATAGGATAGAACATAACATACTTTCCTAGATCATATAGGAGTACAAATGTAAGTGTAGATCGCTTACTTTAGATTTGTAGATCCCTTTCTCCTTCGTTGATCCAATGCCACAGCGCTGCCAGATTGCAAGTACCTAAACCCTGTTGAACATGTGATAAACCACAAGAATTTAAAGCATATATCTCATATGATAGATCTAAGCTAACAGTTAAGGAGGAAATCTCTAAACATCATCAAGGATAGAACATTTATGGAAAGCAATTATATTAACTGTATTGAAGAGTAGAGAAGTACAATAGAAAAGAAGATTACAACCATTGCCATAACTTTGCAAGCTCCTTTTGACAAGCCATGCCAAAGATCCTATAGAGAAGTGGATGTTCCCCAAGCTAGAGTATTAGATCTATTGAGCTTGATTTCACCAGCATAAGAGTACCATAGACTTCCTCCCCTTGGGATGGGAGTGAGCTTCATTTAAATAGGTCTAATTTGATAGGGTATGGATAGGATAGATTGAGATATGAAAGGAGAGGCTTAAGGGATCTTTCCAAGGTGATAGGAATCGAGTGCCAGCTCCCCCGAGAGGTCAGGGATATGGTCCCAAGTCAACAAGCTTCGAGAAGGTGCTCGAAGGGCTATTTTTGTCCATTAACTGACATCGGCGCACCCTACAATAGAGCAAGTTGCGACATTGCATGCTACATGAGTGCAACCTACGACGACCTCTCAAAGCCTAGTACAAATGGGTACAAATCCTTCCATGTTAATCACTCAATCAAGGTAACTCCAAGGGTGTATACATTGAATCTCATGATGCGAATATTTTAGGTGTAATACTTGCTTGAAGCCATCCAAGGCTTTCTTCAACCTACACACATATGACTCCCTATCATGTGTCTCAAACCCGATTGGTTGCTCCAGATACACTTCCTCTCTGACTACACCATTCAAGAAAGTTGTCTTGACATCCATTTGGTGTATCTTCCACTTCATCACTACAGCCAGGGAAAGTACTATTCTGATGGAAGTGTATCTGGCTACAGGAGAAAAAGTCTCTTCATAATCTATCCCCTCTTTCTAGGAGAAGCCACTAGCTACAAACCTCGCCTTGTATTCCTCTATGCTACCATCTTCAACATGCTTGATCTTATAGATCCACTTGGAAGTCACAACAGAATTCCCTTCGGGTCTTGGGACCACATCCCAAAAATAATTCTTCATGATCAAGTGGTAATCCTCGATCATGGCATTCTTCCATTACTACATCCCGAATCCTGGGAACTTTAGATTCTTCAATATCTTTAATAGATAGTTTTCTTGAACTTTGTTATTGGAACAAATGTTGTTGTACTTCTTTTGTAGGTGATTGTACATGATCTTTCCTACAAGTCAAATTCAACTGCATTATTAGAAACTTCTCATATTTTTTCAAAACAACTTCATATGCATAAAGACATATGTCATACAGTCATGCAATTATCTTAGCCAATGCTTCAATACAACATTTATCCATATCCTGTAACTTTCTAGATGCCTTCCATCTCTACTAGAACATTGTTAAGAGTGTGCACAACTCCCAACATGTCAGCAAAGAGGCCTCATTCTAGATAAGTAGCAATGGAGTGTTGTACAGTACCATAGGCCACTTACCCATTACTAGATTAGTAGTATCTTGTTTATTAATGCAACTTTTCTAATATGGATAATATACATTCTAAATCTAGGAACATAAGTATGTACATGACTGAACATCATCATTTTAGTAATCATATATACAGGAAATGACAATTCATGTCACCATGGTCATATGTTCCTGATCTAGAACTTGATTTGTCGTTCTTGATGTACCTTTCATGTTATCGGACAATATCATCCTCATACAACACCACAGTTCATTAGTAAAAACATAAGTGTCATAACCATAATCAATGAATGTATTCTATCATTCACATGCATTCATACTTTTACTAGGGTGATAAGAAAAGTCTAACATTAATCAAGATTGTACTAACCTAAATAATATGAAGACAAACATATCATAAACTTAATCATGAACATATTTCAAAACATGGATGTATTGCCTCAAGTCATACCTATTGAGATTGCTTGTAGTCTTCTTATGTAAGGCCTTAGCCTTATCTCCCTCTAGAATTGGAACTTCTTCATTCTCTTCTAGGATTAACCCAATTCACTTTGATTTGCTGAAACTGGATCTGGAGTTGGATTAGGGTTTGTCAGAGACACCCTAAAAATTCAAAATTTGAATTTTAAACTTCTGTTTGGATGAAAAGATGTGGCTTGCTGAGTTGATCAAGCTGGTATACTTCAATTTTGAAATCTCCAAAATTTGACCCCTCAAAATTGCCTTTGAAACTTCTGGATCTTCTGGACAAAATTTCAAACTAGGGTTTGATCAAGCTCGGCCTTCTTCCCAACCAAAAAATTTTACCTGGGTCTCTAAATTTTTATTTTGATGAGGATAATTCAGTCGTGGTCTCTGATTGCAAAAATTTCAACTTTCTCCGAAGCCCTAAATTCCCACAACAGTCACAATCCAAGAATGAAGGTGCTCAAAATCCAATTATGTTTTGACAGAAATATGCACCTAATTGTTTTTGGCGGATCTTTGAAATTACAAATCCACAGGGTCTGAAACTTAGACCTTTGGTAGCCTAACCTATCATCTTTCAAACCCCATAGGTCTTACCTCAATTGGATTCTCTGAGAGAGAGTTATGCCAAGTGTTGCAACATGACCTGTTTATGAGATAAAAATGGAGAGCAAACTTGTACGACGCGCCACATGTCACTGGTTCAACTTCGGCCTCTGAAACGTGGACCTATGAAAGTGCAGTCCGTGCCCTACTTGTCACATTTTACAAAATTTCATTTGGAGCTTCCTATCCGATGTTGTGACCTTTTTCCTAGGTCACTTGTTTATGACTAATATATGGAAGAGGCCAAAGCCCTACATTGTATGGATCATATATCACAAAGTACAATGACTCAAATGTTGTGCTTCGAAAAAAAGCTACATGGGGATTGTATCTATGACTTGTAGAATTTTCAGAACATGAACCTTTGCCAAAATGGATTTATAGCGAAAATGCCATGATGACTGGTTTTTGCTATATCAAGCCCTAGCTTCCAAATTGTCGCAAGTGTAGCAAGTCTCATAAATGCCATACCATGCTTTCCTTCAGGATAGCTCTGATACCATGTTAGTTTTTCATCATTTAATTCAATAGATCTAGGATATTAGCTTAAATAACAACATGTACAACATATCAAGTATAAGAGACAAGAGACAAGAGACACAAAACATTTCACCGGGGAAAACCAAGAAGGTGAAAAACCCCGCAACTTCCTCAAAGATAGAATAAGAATCAATACAAGGATCACCATGATCAAACCCAAGACATAGATATATTCAACAACATGCTCCTCCTCGACTTGTGTGCACTCCTCCTCTCTCTCACTAATACGAAGTGAGTGAAGAATAGAATGTGTAAAATGAGAGATACACGCTCTCTATTTATAGACTAACTTTCACTTCACCTTTACTCAACTAGGTTGACCTCAACTTAACCACTTAAAAGAATGCTGACTGGTCCATCCCCTACTAGGATAGTCTAATAACCCTTTGACGCACATGACTCATATAGGGACGATCCCATCAAGGTGGTTTAATAACCGACCCCATCAAGGTGGTTTAATAACCCATCAAGTATAAGTTATGACACTTACAATATAACTTGTGACACATGCAAGTACAGACAACGCTTCCAATCGGAGGAATAATACATCTCCGTTGGGGATACAATAAAGTACAAATACAATATAGAAGTGAATATCTTCCGAATTTACAAATACATCAACACATGGAAGGTCTCTCATTTATAGGTTTTGGAAGGGTTAACCAAAAGGAAAGTAAAATGGATCTAATGAGTGTTTAGTGGATCAGCCCTACTAAATAGAGACAGGAGTTGGGATCAAATCAAAGTTGGTAATCCCAAGAAAATCTCTTGAAGGGTGAGATCCAAAATCCATGGAAAAAATAATAAAAGAGGATTGTCGCGCCCTTGGTTCTGAGCATAATGCAGCATTTCTGCGCCCCAGGGTCTGAGCATAGCGCACCAACCCTAATTGTTGCTGCTCAATAGATGTGAAAAGCGCAACAATGTATGTAGATTGGGTCAGATTGGGTGACACGTGGTAGATAAGATGTTGTCTTCGGTATTCAGGCAATAGACTTCACTCCTAGGTGTCTAGATGAGACCAAGGAGGGTACCAATAATGTATAATGATCATTAAGGGGAAGTGTCATTTAGGTCACTTGGTGTAAGAATGCCACACTAGGGTTTAGTGTGTAACATTGAGGTATAACAAACTTGTTCACAAGCATGGGAAAGGAGACCACACAAAGAATGGTTTCATCTATTTGTGCACACATTGGAGAAGATTCCATAAGATTGGTATCTAGACGTGGAGCTTCGTAGAGGAACTACAGATTGGTCTCTCTTAACTGTGAACTTCCGGAGAACTTTTAGTTTTGAAGATGAAAGTCCAAGTATAAACGAAGCTCTGCAAGTTATCAAAGAAAAGATATTCAGAGACGAATGCCGAAGTATAAACAGGGCATTAGAAGAAATCAAAGAGAAAATATTTTCAGATGTCAAGGTACCTATGAGCCTACAACCAAAATGGGAAAGAGAAATAGAACATACCTTTGAATTCTATGTTATACCTCAATATTACACATTATGCATTAGTGTCGCATCCTTGTACTAGTGACCTAAACGACAGTTTCCCTTAAAGATCATCTGAACATCCAGAGTGAAAACCATTGACTGAATACTGAAAGAAAAACCTTTTTTTGCCATCTTCCAGCCCAACTTAGCCCTGTTTGTGAAAACTGCCGCTCCTTGCACATCTACAAGGGCGCGGTAGTTCGCACTACCGCGCGTTGCTCCTTCTCTGGGGCGCGGTACTACCGCGTTATGCTCAGTTATAGGGGCGCGGTAGTCTGAAATTAGCCTTTTTGCCTTGGATTTTGGGATTTCGACCTTCGAGGAGATTTTGTTGGGATTACTACCTTTGGTTCGATCCTAACTCCTTCTTTGTTTAGCTGGCCTGATCCACTAAACCCTCCATAGATCCACACTTCTCTCTTGTTGGTTAGCCTTCCCATGTGCTATAAGAGAGAAGCTTTCCATGGGCCAAAGGGAGGACTTTTGGGGCATCAAACCTATGATCTTCATACTTCTGCAGAGATAGTTAGAGGAAGCACTTGGAGCTGGAAGTTGGCTTGGACATCAAGCAACTATTGTACATGACTTCAAGTTGGTAATGGAATAACTTGTCTTGTTTTCCCAAATCATTTGTGTTAATTTTGTTTTAATGATATGATTTGTATCTTTCATAGATTTAGATTCTAACAAACGTCTCAAGATTAAAATGCTAGAAAGAGTAGAAGGAGTTTAACTGACCTTCTATCCAAACGCGACCATAGTGGGGATTTGAATCCATTTTCTTTGCTTGTGAAGTTTGCTTTCAATTTCACTCATTGATTGTAAGAATTGGGTTCTTTCAACTTCATTCACCTCCCTGTTCTCTGCATTAGACTTCTGTTACAGATCAGTAAGTCCTCTGGGTTGGCGAACCCTTGAAAAGTCAAGATCTTTTCTCAAATTTCCGCCTCTTTCCCTGTTCACACAGTGCCGCGCCCCCGTAACTGCCTACAGAGTGGTAGTACCGCGCCTTCACCACTTCCAGAGCGCGGTAGTCTTGCAGTACCGCCCCTTAAGCGCTGTCTACAGCGCGGTAGTCTTGCAGTACCGCCCTTTAAGCGCTGTCTACAGCGCGGTAGTCTTGCAGTACCGCTCCCAGGTGGCCCACGGGCCCGCGGCAGTTCCTGGAAAGTGTATTTATTTGGTTTGTTTGGTTATTTTTGGGTCTTTTCGAGATTTGGATCCATGTTGGCCCTTTGAATCAATACTAGTGTTTTGCTTGCATTTTTTAAGCGAAATGGGGCCATGAATCGTGCATCCTTTAGTCGTTTTGACCCATATTAAGGTTTTGGGATCATTGTTGGTTTGGTGTGTTTGGCGTGTCTGGATTGCTTGGCATCTTATTTCCTTTGCATCCTATCTAATGATTGTTTGAAAAGATTGATTCCTTGCCTCCACTTTAGTTCAAAAAGAAGCTTGATTTTGTCGTTCTTTTACCACATTCATGAAATTGAAACACATAGATATTCTTCTTGCTTTAATTTAATCATTTGACATTCTTGGTCTTACATTCATGAGAAGAAGGAATGCTTGTTTCATATTTATGTGCATTTGAGTTAGACGATATTATTAGGTTCTTCTCTTTGTCTTGCATTTGATTGGAAGCATTTGTAGAATCTTTCTTCCCGTAGCTTGGATGTGTCTTTTTCAAGTGTAAAAAGATAGGAAATGAATTAGAATCATTACGTTCGGTGTTCATATGAAGAAATTTTTCATTACTTTGGGTTAGTTTTGGGTACATATTTTACTTCTTTCTATCATTTTGAAAAGAAATAAAATTGCATGTGCATTGGGTTGTGCATATTGGGAACGGAAAGAATTCTTCCTTACTTTAGCTAGTATTCATCGAAGAGAAAGGCTCATTTCGATTCATCTTCATTTGCATGGTTTGGGTCGTCATAACACCATCAAGTTGCACTTCCATAACCCGATTGAGTAAGACAGCCACTAAAATTAATCTCCCTAATTAAACCAACTTTAACCTCACTTGAGGAAATCGAAAGAATTTGGTAGTTAGGTAGGACACCGGGGATAGGCATCAAAATAATTCCCCCTTGTCATTTTCCTCTGAGACATAGTCGTTGTCTTTAGGGAACTAAAATCCTCTAGTACTTATTGACACGGTCACAGCTAGTTTGTGGAGGGGCCTCCTGACTGTTTCCAACTTTCAGGGGTTAAACGGCCGTGAGATTGAGAACCGGACGGACTCTGTGGAATACCGCACTCCACTTAGCCCTAAGGCAACATCGATCGCTGTCTTCTTCGGAAGGCTGAAGTGCCCAAAACCTTTTCCGACGTGTCATGAACGAGGTAGCTTAGTATCTATTCTACTAGGGCTCTTTTACCCAGGATCCCTTTCGGTAGAGGGATATCCTTCTTATATCGGTCTCTCATGTTGTATTGTTCGACTTGGATTTCATCACCTTGCGAAGGATACAATTTGTTGAGGTCTCCAGCTCTTAGTTAGGAGGTTTTGCTTGCTATCTTGTAGAGGGTCTTTTTCTTTGTAGGGCTGCTTGTTGGCATTCTGGCCGTTTTGTTGTACAGCTCGCTTACTTTGGCAGCGGCCTCAGTATAGTTTTTTGAGCTTGCTCTTTTGGCCTGTGAGCCTTGTCTTTTCCTAGCTCCCCTTTCGCACGCTCGGTTGCCTGAGGGTTTTTGAGTTCTTTTTAACAAAACTTTGTCTACATCACTTAGTTTTGTTCCATGGAGAATCCACCTCCATGCGCCCATGCTCCTTCTGGGACTACCAATCTGGAGACCCCTTTTCAAGGGGTACCTTTTACTTTTCCTCCAGTTGGAGATATTGGTCCTCCCTTTATTGCCACATTAAATCTTCCTGGATTAACCATAGGATTACCGGTATGGTTATTCAATCCGGTAATTCCGATTGCGCCCAATGTTTCGAATGTTAACTCTCCACCACGAGAGAGTCAATCCCAAACTAATCCTTCCCCTTCTTCGTCGGATGAATCTTCTTCCGTTCCTTCTTCCTCGCCTGACCAAAGCAATAGTGTTAGTAATCAGGTGGATAAGAAGAAGAAGAAAAGGAAAGTTAAGAAGAAGAAGGATAAAGAAGAGACCAAGCGTAAACCAGTTGCCCCTAATGGCACTCATTCTACGAAAACACCCCGTAAGCCCAAGTTCCCTTGCAAACTTTGTAAGGGTGATCACCTTCTCAAGGATTGTCCTGATCTTTCCCGTGTGTCAGAAGTGTGGTCTAAAAACCCCAAACCAATCGTATCGTCGACCTCTGACCATCATGTCGATAGCACCCCCTCAACCAGTGACCCCTTGGTGAAGGGTCGTAAGGGTAAAGTCCTATATCCCTGTTTGATATGCAAGGGTATGCACCGTACTTTCCTTTGTCCGAGCATGGATGGAGCCTCGCGGTGGTTGGAAGATATTACTAGTTCTCAACTGGTACCTCCAACAGACCATGGTAAACTGTCCCTCGACCCCCCACTGGTTGACCAAGTGATCAATTCAATTTCATCTACAATTGATCCCACTCTCCCTTCCGAGAGTGAAGTGATTGAGTCACTGTCATCCCCACTCGATCCTGCTCTTTCATTGGAGAAAGTCCAGACTGAAGCAGTCACCTTGACACAATCTTCGTCTCATTCTTATCTTCCAAGAGAGAGTGAATTGGAAACCACTGATGTTTTCCTTATCGGTTCAGAATGTCCTCGGCAAGGGGAAACCCTGTCCACTTCCGCGAGTCCCCCTCCAAGTACTGAGGTTATTTCCTTTGATTGGAATGGTCTAATAGAATCTCGTCTTCCTTCGAGTGTTCCTTTTCAAATATCTGTAGGAGTTTCCGATAAAGAAATTTTTCGTACGATAGTTGATGAAGGAGCTTCTGTTAGTATTCTATCCTCAACTGCTTGGCAAGCCTTAGGTTCTCCTCGGCTTGTGCCTGTCACTGACCAGATACTGGCTTTCAATAGAAGGCCTACTGGACCTTTAGGATCCCTTCCTTAGTTACCTATCACTTTGGGAGGGAAAACTGTCTGTGTTGATGTTATGGTCATCCAAGGTCCCTTAGATTTTAATCTACTCCTTGGACGTGATTACGTCCATGCCATGAAGGCTGTAGTGTCCTCACTCTTTCGAGTGATGTATTTTCCCCATCATGGGAATGTTGTGACCATCGATCAGCTTTCCTTTGTGACGCCCACTCATCGCATGACTCCTAGTCACCAGACTTCCCTAAATGTTCCACATGTTTTAGTGGTTTCTTCCCCCTAGGGGGGGGGGGGGCGCTTGGAGCAAAGTTCTGTTCTGGTGTCAAGCTCATTAAAAAATGAAACCATTTTTCCAAGCATAGTTTACTTTTGGTTTTAAGCTTGTGTAAAAATGAAACCAACCATCATTTCAAGCATAGTTTACTCTTGGTTTTAAGCTTGTGTAAAAATGAAACCAACCATCACTAATGAGCATAGTTCCCTTTCTATGTCAAGCTCGTTAAAAAATGAAATAGATTCCAACGAGCATAGTTTATTCTTTGTTTCAAGCTCGTTAAAAAATGAAACCGACCCTCAAGCACAGTTTACCGTTGGTTTTGAGCTTGTGTAAAAACAAAACCAATCCCAAGCATAGTTTACGTTCGGTTTCGAGCTTGCGTAAAAATGAAACTACCCTCAAGCACAGTTTACTTTTGGTTTTAAGCTTGTGTAAAAACGAAACCAAATCCCAAGCATAGTTTACGTTCGGTTTCAAGCTTGCGTAAAAATGAAACTACCTTCGAGCATAATTTCTTTCTGTTTTAAGCTCATTAAAAACTAAAAAGGACCCTTTCAAGCATTGTTATTATCTATTTCAAGCTTGTGTAAAAATGAAATAGATCTCCCTTCCATTTGTTCGAGTCTCTCGCTAGAGTTAGGATTTGAACCTTCATTTCATCTGCCTGGGTCACTTGATCCTAGTTCTCCCTACTCCCCCTGGTGAACACATTTGGATTAGTAGCCAGGATTTTTGGGTAAGGAAGAAGAGTAGTCAGACGAAACGAAGCTTGGGGGGCATGTTTAGCCGTTAGCAATCATGCTGGGGGCATTTACCAACCTCTGGTCATCATGTTGGGAGGGAACCCATCAATGGGCCTTAACCATGAGCAGAGTTTACCTTTGGCTTCAAGCTCATTAAAAAATGAAACCAGTAGTCTGACCAAAGTTCTACTCCTGTGTCAAGCTCGTTAAAAAATGAAACATATCCTTTCCCTTTGAATCGAGTCTCCTCGTAGACTTAGTACCTGAACCTTGTTTTCACTCGCCTATACCTTAGGTGAATGAAATGAAGCTTGGGGGCATGTCTTCAACCTATGGAAGTTACGTTGAAGTCAACTTGATCGCCTCTCCACATCACGTTGGAGCTAAGTCACTTACTTCTAGCAATCATGCTGGGGGGCATGAACCAACCTTTGGATTTCATGACGGGAAGAAGTTCACCATTGGGAACATTTTCGAGCATACTTTCCTTTTTAGGTCTCGAGCTCATTAAACCATGAAAATTATCCCGAGCATACTTTCCTTTTTAGGTTTCGAGCTCATTAAACCATGAAAATTATCCTGAGCATAGTTCATTTTCTGTTACAAGCTCGTTAAAAAATGAAGCAGAAATCATGAGCATTCTTCCAACCTATCTTCGAGCTCGTTAAAAACAGTAAGATGGTGTTTGAGCTTACTTTTCACTTTTTTCGTGCTCTGGTTAAAACATGAAAAGTGGTTTGAGCTTACTTTTTCCTTTTTCGTGCTCTGGATCCAAACATGAAAAAGATTCCGAGTGCTTTTGATACCATTATCGTGCTCGTTAAACAAATTGGAGTAAAAAGGTGTGTCTAACGAGTATAGGTTTATCACTTTATCCGGCCTCGCTAGACTATTTACGGAAAAGGAACTGTGCCGAGTTTACTTCCCCTTTGTCGTACTCGGTCATCAACCATGACAAAGTTGTACATGGAGTCCATAGTTAAGCTCTTTTCAGACTCCCTAAAATTGAAAAGATTGCCAAGCGAAATTGATTCGTTCACGCTTGTAAAAGGATTTGAATGATCGTCTCCCTAGTGATAGTTTTCCCCTTTTTCGGACTAGGGGGCACTACTTACGAAAAAGGAATACTCCAGCCAATCATGACTGGAAGAGTCCTCTCCCGCGTTGTTTTACCCTTTTTCGGGCGATGAGGCTAACCTTACGAAAAAGGACCGTTGGAGTCTTCTTTAGTTCTTTTCAGACTCTCTAAACATGAAAAACTGCTGAGTTTTCCTTCCTTGGACTCGTAAAATCAAACATCGAAGGACCCACTTTGGGACGAACCCCTCCTTTCTCAGGTTCGAAAAACATGTGAGATTGGACTCATCTATGAGATGAGCTATATCGAGCATCTGTTATCCTCCTCAAGCTCGTTAAAAAACAAAGAGGTACTCGTCCATCATGTCGGGGGAAAAATGGGAAAATGAGTCAAGTTTACCTTGTTAGAAGCTTGTGAGTCATCACCTTTGAACATGGCATGCATCCTCACCTTGTCTATTTTGGGTAGTCAGTCTTGCTGATAGTGTCATCATTATGATCATGCGTCCTCATTATTGCTATGGGTTCACACTTTCTGTGGTTCTGTCTGTTCAAGTAATCCCTGCTGCCAAGCTCTGTTTCATGCCGTTATATGTTCAAAGGGTTATTACCTTGAGTCCACCTCCACTTCATGTCAAACCTTCCCTTTGTGTCAGTACATATTCTATTGTTTCATCGGTCCATACTATCTCTCGTTCTGATTTCGTGTCGATGATGTGGGAAACATCATGGCCCACCTTCGACGAGTCTATTCCTGTCGACACCAAATCACTATCCAGGAATTAGGCTTAGGAGTCAACCACTAGTACCTTGGTACCTGCATGCCTCAATGGCAGGTTTCCTCGTATTCAACAGTAGGTTTTCATCAATGACCTCTGATTGAATGATCTCTCGGATGCTCGACATCAACTCCTTTATTCGCATTTCGTTGAGATGTACTATAGATACCTTGGGGATCATCGTCATTATTGGTGATTTCCCTCGCATTTGTTAACGGTTCACATCATTGACCGGTAATCAAATGGTTTCTACCATGTTCGACTTCAACACCTTGTAATCACATGGCTAGATTCGTATCATTTGCGATCGGGTAGAAGACCCTGGGCGCGCCTTGGTATTTTGATCACGTCCAGATTGCAATGGAGATTTCCTCTGTATTGTCACACAGATCCACTTTTGTATTGGTCGTGGCTGTGTCAGTACTGTCTCATGGATCTACGCTTGTTCATAGTAGCCATGATTTGTCTACAGTCTATATCATCTCAGTACTCATGGATCTGCAATGTATTGGTCGGAAGCCATGCTTTGAGTCATTTGTTTCCGAGCATGGGAATGCCTGCCTCGGTGGTATATTTGACATTTTGTTTCTATTTCAGCTCCTTGTTGCTCTCCTCGACGCTATCTACGAACCATATTTGTAAAGTCTTTCGGCCATCAGTCTCTTCTGACCTCACACTTTAGGGGGCATCTGTTATACCTCAATATTACACATTATGCATTAGTGTCGCATCCTTGTACTAGTGACCTAAACGACAGTTTCCCTTAAAGATCATCTGAACATCCAGAGTGAAAACCATTGACTGAATACTGAAAGCAAAACCTTTTTTTGCCATCTTCCATCCCAACTTAGCCCTGTTTGTGAGCACTGCCGCTCCTTGCACATCTACAAGGGTGCGGTAGTTAGCACTACCGCGCGTTGCTCCTTCTCTGGGGCGCGGTACTACCGCGTTATGCTCAGTTATAGGGGCGCGGTAGTCTGAAATTAGCCTTTTTGCCTTGGATTTTGGGATTTCGACCTTCGAGGAGATTTTGTTGGGATTACTACCTTTGGTTCGATCCTAACTCCTTCTTTGTTTAGCTGGCCTGATCCACTAAACCCTCCATAGATCCACACTTCTCTCTTGTTGGTTAGCCTTCCCATGTGCTATAAGAGAGAAGCTTTCCATGGGCCAAAGGGAGGACTTTTGGGGCATCAAACCTATGATCTTCATACTTCTGCAGAGATAGTTAGAGGAAGCACTTGGAGCTGGAAGTTGGCTTGGACATCAAGCAACTATTGTACATGACTTCAAGTTGGTAATGGAATAACTTGTCTTGTTTTCCCAAATCATTTGTGTTAATTTTGTTTTAATGATATGATTTGTATCTTTCATAGATTTAGATTCTAACTCATGTTTCAGGTTGCTAGAGAATAGTGCATTCTTGTGTCTTGGTTCCATTTTGACAGGTTCATTCGTGAGGGCTTGGAGATTGGAGCAACTACAAAGACAAGCGTTTGGATAGAAGGTCAGTTAAACTCCTTCTACTCTTTCTAGCATTTTAATCTTGAGACGTTTGTTAGATCTAGGGATTCAAGGTAGCATTTGTTTCCTTTTTGTCTTAGTATAGAGTCAGTACATCCTGCTTTATCCTAAGAGAGTTTCTACCTATCCGTAGGGAGAAATTTCTACAACAAAAACTGACAAAAAGGAAACAAATGCTACCTTGAATCCCTAGATCTAACAAACGTCTCAAGATTAAAATGCTAGAAAGAGTAGAAGGAGTTTAACTGACCTTCTATCCAAACGCTTGTCTTTGTAGTTGCTCCAATCTCCAAGCCCTCACGAATGAACCTGTCAAAATGGAACCAAGACACAAGAATGCACTATTCTCTAGCAACCTGAAACATGAGTTAGAATCTAAATCTATGAAAGATACAAATCATATCATTAAAACAAAATTAACACAAATGATTTGGGGAAAACAAGACAAGTTATTCCATTACCAACTTGAAGTCATGTACAATAGTTGCTTGATGTCCAAGCCAACTTCCAGCTCCAAGTGCTTCCTCTAACTATCTCTGCATAAGTATGAAGATCATAGGTTTGATGCCCCAAAAGTCCTCCCTTTGGCCCATGGAAAGCTTCTCTCTTATAGCACATGGGAAGGCTAACCAACAAGAGAGAAGTGTGGATCTATGGAGGGTTTAGTGGATCAGGCCAGCTAAACAAAGAAGGAGTTAGGATCGAACCAAAGGTAGTAATCCCAACAAAATCTCCTCGAAGGTCGAAATCCCAAAATCCAAGGAAAAAAGGCTAATTTCAGACTACCGCGCCCCTATAACTGAGCATAACGCGGTAGTACCGCGCCCCAGAGAAGAAGAAACGCGCGGTAGTGCTAACTACCGCGCCCTTGTAGATGTGCAAGGAGCGGCAGTGCTCACAAACAGGGCTAAGTTGGGCTGGAAGATGGCAAAAAAACGTTTTGCTTTCAGTATTCAGTCAATGGTTTTCACTCTGGATGTTCAGATGATCTTTAAGGGAAACTGTCGTTTAGGTCACTAGTACAAGGATGCGACACTAATGCATAATGTGTAATATTGAGGTATAACATTCTATAATCTCGCTGAAAATGAAGAAGAACAAGAAGAGAGCGATGAGGAGGACCCATGCAACATCAATATACCTGAGTCCGAGGGAGTGCGCGATGTAGAGGGACCTCCACTGGAAATTCCAGATATGAGTGGACCTGTCAAGACAATAAAAGTGAACATTGTCACAAGTGAAGAGCCAAAGTTCACATCCATTGGAGACTACTGGGATGATGCGACGATTGCACAGATATTTGACCTTCTACATGAGTATCAAAATTTATTTCCGATGAAGTTTTCCGAAATGAAAGGAATTTTGGGTGACTTGGGAGTTATGAAAATACCTCTCAAGCCAGGTGCGAATCCCATAAAGCAAAGGCCTTATACACTGAATCCTAGATATAAAGAAAGAGTTAAGGTAAATATTAATAACATGCTTGACCCATGGATCATCGAGCCTATTGAAGAGTCAGAGTGGATAAGCTCGATGGTTATCCAATATAAAAAGACTAAAGGTGAAATAAGAATCTGTGTAGATCTAATGAAGCTGAATGATGGTTCTCTGCATGACCCATTTCCTACTCCTTTTACAGATGAAGTATTAGACAATGTGGGATGAAATAAGGCCTACTCATTCACTGATGGTATCTCTGGATATCATTAGATCAGGATTGATCAAGAAAATAGGCATAAGACAACATTTTCTACTCAATGGGGATCATATCAGTATATCGTTATGCCCTTTGGCTTGAATAATGCACCTACCATATTTTCTAGATTTGTTGTGGCAGCATTCAAGGGCATTATACATAAGTTCTTAAAGGTTTTTTTGATGATTGGACTATCTTCGGGTTGCTGAAGAACCATTTTGAAAAGCTAAAAATGATGTTAGATAACTACATACAACATCAAATTTCATTTAACTTAAAGGAATGTATTTTATGTGTGCCTTATGGTATTCTACTAGGACACATTGTGTGCAGACAAGGTTTGATGGTTGGTTCTATGAAGATCATAGTGATCGTGAATTTACCTACACCAAATTCAGTGTAGCAGCTTCGCACGACACTGGGGCATATAGGTTATTATAGAATATTCATTAAGGGTTATGCGTAGATAACTGCGCCGATGGAAAAACTCCTAAAAAAAGAAACACAGTTCATATGGAATGCAAAATGTGAGCAAGGACTAGACACGCTAAAGGAGAATATTGTAACTATGCTGATCCTAGTTTTTCCAGATTGGGATAATGCATTCCATGTGCATGTTGATGCTTGATCTATAGTGTTGGGCATTGTGCTTGCTCAACTAGGAGAAGGGGACATTGATCACCCCATTGCATTCTCAATCCAGAAGCTTTCATCAGTTTAAAATAACTATACGACCACTGAAAGAGAAGGTCTAGCTATGTTGTATGCACTGCAGAAATTCAGGCACTATTTGCTCGGTGTGCACTTCTCCATGTATACTGACCATTCCGCTTTGAAATCTCTAGTCAATAAGCCAGTGTTTTTGGGGAGAATTTCCATATGGTTACTTCTCCTCCAGGAGTATGATTTCGAAATTGTGGTTCAGCTAGGTAGATTGAATCTAGGACCTGACCATCTCTCAAGGATTGAGTCAGGCGAAGAACCCACAAACCTCGAAGACAATCTGCGTGACGTGCAGTTGTTTGCAATACAGATTGCTGATGATTATTACAAGGATATTGTAGACTTTTTTGACTACAGAACTGGAACCCATAGAGTTCACTATGTAGCAGAAGAAGCAACTAGTAGTTAGAGCAGCAGACTTCACTATAATCGCAGGTCAATTATATAAGTTGGGACCAAACGAAGTGTTGCATAGATGTGTGTTGGAGCATGAGAAGCCATTCATTTTGGCCGATGTAAATTTAGGTGTATCGAGAGGTCACTACGCAGAAAGAGCCTTTGCATAGAATATATTTCAAGCAGGGCTATGCTAGCTTACAATTCACAAAGAATCAAAGGAACATTGCAACAACTGCGATGTTTGTCAGAGGACAGGAAGGTCGTCGCGAAGAGACGAAACGCCATTGAATCCATAGTTGACACTTTAGGCATTTGAGAAATGGGCTATTGATTTCATGGGACCTATTGACCCACTAGGAAAGAGGATTGGTGCGAGATAAATTATTGCTGCGATTGATCATCTTACTAGATGGGCATAAGCTAAAGTGGTGAAGAACAATAGCCTAGTTGCTGCCGTGCAGTTCATCTTTGAGAACATCCTCACTAGATTTGGATTCCCGAAGATTTTGATGAGAAATCAAGGGACCCATTTTTTGAAATGAACGATTGAAGCCGTTACTGAAGAGTTCCACATTTATCATTAGAGGAGTACACTGTACCATCCTCAAGCAAATGGAACTATTGAAGCTTTCAACAAGGTGCTGGAGAATGCGCTGACAAAGGTATGCAATGTAAATAGGGATGATTGGCATCTGTGCATTCTAGCTATGTTATTGGCATATAGGACTACTTGTAACAAGTTGACAGGCCATACACCTTTCATATTGGCCTATGGACAACAAGCTATAATAACTATGGAGTATATTGTACCTAGCTTAAGAATAGTTGCATTTACAAAAATGGAAGATCAAGAGGCTATAGAAGAAAGGCTTCTACACTTGGTTGGATTGGAGGAAGATCCCTTCATCGTAGGCTTTCACTAGCAAGTGCAGAAAGACAGAGAAAAGCATGGCATGATCGCCATATAAAGAAAAAGTCCTTTCAGGTAGGTGATCTAATCCTCCTGTATGATAGCAAGTTTATGAAATTTCCTTGAAAATTTAAGATGCATTGGCTTGGCCCATATACTGTTATGCATGTTACTAATAGTGGCGTAGTTCAGTTAGCCACCTTCGCTAGAGATACCTTACCAGGTTTGGTGAATGGAAGTGGATTAAAACCCTATCGGGATAGTCCTACTTCGTAGAACCCACAGTGATAAAAAAAGAAGGAGATTTCTAAGTGTCAAGTATAGTTGAAATTGGGAACTAGAAATTAGGCAGAGACTATAAACAGTTTTGGACCGATATGCAAAATTTGATAGAAAGGATGCATGTACCATGCAACACTAGTCGAGAAGTGAAGCTGCACAGATCCAAAAAAAAACAAGAAAAAAAAGAAAAGAGCATGCAATTCGAAGCTCAAAAGGTAGCTGCGTAGATCAAATGGAACAATAAGGATAAGGAATTCAAAAGGAACTAGAACGACACCGCGAAGTAACCATGTGGGGATAGTGAGAAACCACCACGCGATTCGATGCAATTCTCTAAGAAACTAGCCATTGAACTGTCAGCCGGAAAACTAGCCATTATATAGTGATTTTGCTGATGACCAGTTGAGCATTTAACGAAAAAAGAGCCATTATGAAGGAATTAATGAAGGAAAGGAACTGAATCCTTAGCGGATTTGGCCAATGGATATGCCATTGAATGATTTTCTAACTGTTGATGGGAACGGCTAAGGCTCAACTGTGCCTATAAATACCACTGCAATTGGACTCGCGGGCATTACCAAAGCTCTGAAATTGTCCTGAGAGCCATAGCTTGAATTTGTTTACAGTGAGTACTAAGTGATTCCGTCAGTCTATTAAGAGAGTATCTAGTGAATTTCTGACATTTCCTTTATTGAGCAAGAATTCACAGTCGAGGAGATTGTGAGGGTGTTTAGATATAGAGGGATTGATGGGTTGATGAGAACCCCCGCTAAGAACGTTGTTACAGAAGAGGGACATGGTTCACAATGTTTCCCACGACACTCCAAAACTAGGCAAGCCAAGGGTAAGGATCCAACGGTGGATAAGACAAAGCCAAAGAAGATGAGCTCAACGCTACTAGAAGTGCTGCTCGGTGGTAAGGAAATCTGACTTACTTTGACACCTTAGTATATATCCCCGCGTGCACAGGATGCACTAGTTATTAAGTTGTTTAGGAACGTGAAGTATGAGATACTGCTTCCACCAATATCCAAGCATGTGCAACCAGAGAAAAAATTGTTGGGTAAGATCCCATAATGTAAGTTCGAGGACCACGACTTACTTCAAATGGAAAAGGACCTAGCCAAGATGAGGTACCAACAATTTCAGCTAGACTAGTGTATTTGTTGGAAGAACGATGTGAAGGGAAATCTTATGTTGGTCACGCATAATGGGTTATCTGAAGTAGTAGAATCAGGATTGCTGAACCTGTTCAGGCTCTTGCACTTCGATCGGAGCCCAGAACTGAACGTGGTGGTGATCACACTCATCTTGCGCACACACCAAGGCTATTTGTGGCTGGATAGGACCATTGAACTAAACATCGACTTGATCCATCACATCACATAGTTAAACAAGTGAGGCGAGGACCCTAAGCAATTCTTTCAAGGCAAGAGCAAGGAAAATGAAGTTGTCATGCAAATGAAGTCAACACACAACGTCCCAAAAGGAAAAAGAGGATTCGTCATGGATGATATTGCCAATGATGCTACGTGGTTCGTAACACAACTGCTAGCAGAGAAAGTTTTGTGAAAGGAAAGACCTACTAAAGTACCAGCTGGAGTGGTGCTCCTTGGGGCAAAGGTTGCAATGGTCAAAAGATTTAACTTGTGCCAATACCTGTTGAATGAATTTCTAGAATATGTGCACGACATGCAGCTGCATGGAAAACACTTCCACTATAGCTAGTTGATGGTCTTGATCGCGTTTGTGGGATGGAAGGACCCAAAATACTATGTTGTCCTCAACACTTCTAGCAAGGACTGTAGAGGAGCTAGATATGCAAATATTTGGGCGATTTGATTCTAGATAGAGAGCACGCGTTGAATGAATTATTCCACACATAATATCCACAACTGCATGACATCATTACTAGCACACCATGCATAGCCAAGAATGTAACATCTAAATACATTTGTACCATCAATTTTGTGCTGACATGCATTCCATTTATATTTCAGTGAAAATGCAGAAAAATAACTTAGAATGGTTCCAAGAGAGCTATCATATGGATGAAGCAGATATAGACCTCAACATGAAGAAATGGATTGATGAGTGGAAGGTTGAAGGACCTATGATCAATGACAATGAATCCGAGGATTAGTCCCATTCCAAAACCAATTGTTGAAGAGTCACCATCACGCAAAAGGAAGGAACCAGGAATCTCAGAACCAGAACAAGTCCAGAAAAAGAAGGAGAAGGCTTTAAAGAGCCAGGTAGAAGTGAAGTTCCACGATGACATTTATGAGATGGTCGCATCCATAGTCACCACTCATCTAGAAGATGCACTGAAACTCAAAGATAGCAAGGATGAGGTGACCTGGCAAGTTTACAGAAGAATCTCACCACGCTGCAAGGACTAACAGAGAAGTTTGAGCAAGTCCAGTGTGACCTTCCCTTGCCGTGAGATTCAGAATCAGAAGGACGACCAAGGGACACCTCACAGCCAAAGAGAACACCACTAGCTCTAACCTTGCCACCGAAGTCATGCATAGTTCAACTTGACCTGCTAAGAGTAAGGTTACCACATGAATAGTTAGCTTCGAGCGCGGAGGACATCGAGCATGTGGACATTGACGTTGGGATGTTGCCAAGAAAGGGCCTACAGAATATGCACTTGCAGGTTGTTGAAGAGATCCATGATAGAAGTGTGGTCGCTCTGACCCAACACCATCAACTACAAGAAAATTATAAGGAGCTGCAGGAATCAAATTTAAAGAAAACAATGGCACTTGAAGATGAGCAGCACCGATGAAGAAGAATAGAGCATATTGTCACTTCGATCTGCATAGAGATACCAGAATGCAATGAGTAGTCATAGCTCGTGGATACTATTCTTAAAATAAGATCGTTGGTCAGCGATATTAGGACTAGAATGAAAGACATGGATACTGATTACCAGGAGAAGATTGTTTCCTTGGAAGCACAAAATCAACCAAATATGCCAGCAAACCAGGTAGAGCTTAGAGAAAGAGAAGTAAAAGCAGTTGCATAAATGATAGCCAATGAAGTAGCAAAATGTCAAACCCTGCTGGAAGAAGATACGAGAGTTTTCACTACGCTACAAGAGAACCCCGAGCTGCTGCAGGTCTAGACAACTTTGAAGGAAAAGGAAGCAGCGTTAGACACACGGAATGCAGAGATAAAGACCTTGCCACCAAGAGACAGACTCCACAGATTTCCAAAAGTCAGAGAATTAAAAAGACAACTTGGACTCTTAAGAGAATAGGAGGATGAAGTTGAAGACAAGTGACAACCTCTATAGGAGAAAGCCCATGAACTAATGCAAACGATAGAAGGAAAACTGCAGGAACTCCACGATGCGCAGGTTTCAGTAGAAGAGAATACTTAGGATGACTTAACAGAGGATGTGTTGGAAACCATCAAGGCCATTGAAGAAGATTGCAAGGATACAGTTGTTAAGCTGAGTGAAACATATCAAGAGATCGATGCAAGTGGAAGAGCAACTCATTGAACCATAAGTAGAAATTGGCTCGAGGAGGAGCCACATGTAAGTGTTAGGGGCATCTTGGGCATGGCTCAAGGAATTTTTGTGCAAGGCATTTTTTGATGCAAGACAATTTTGGAGCTGCAAAGTTATAGCGCAGCTCAGAGTAAGACAGTTTTGAGGTGCTGCAAAGAGCGCAGCGCACTACCGGCAGGGAAGGAACCGCGTAGCTGAGATTCGGTTCAACGAAGTGGTAGCACCGGAAAGTGCCAGTAGGGAACCTATTTTGGGTAAATAATGAAGGGAAGGTCGAGCTGAGAAAGCGACCTATTTCAGTTGAAGTTCTCCACGGTTCACTGTAAGCGGGTAAGGAGTGGTTGGGAAGGAAAGCGACCGGTCACATGAGCATAGGAAGCACGACATGAACCAGTCGCACAAAGTCGTTAAAGAAGGATTAGCAGGGTGAAAAGAGACAGTTGGCATGCAGTCGACAGGGCAGGATGAAAGTGACGTGACCACGCGTAGAGGATGGCCATGATGGAGAAGTCGCTATCAAAGCCTAGTAGTTCTAGTTAGCGGAATAACCATGACAGTTTTAGGGAAACCTTAGGGTTTTTGAGACTATGCATTGTAAAGACGTGACCTAAGGGCACGATCTATAAAAGGGCACATTTTTTAAGGGAAAAGGGTAATCATTACTCTTCATTGAATAAGTGTAAGGTTTAATATTATGTTTATGAATTGTTAATCTTTGTTGTTGAACATGGATCTCTGTTGAGAGAAGATTGTAAGAGGCTCTGCAAGCTGCGTGCGCAAAGACCTACAAAGAGAGAAGAGAGTCTGCAGCTGAGTGCGTAAACTGGAATTGTTCTACCCTTCCCAAAGATAATACAACAATAGTTTTTGTGGATGTAGCTCCCATCCTGGGGGTGAACCATGTTAAATTCTGTGTTATGCAACTGCTTATGTGTCTTTACTTTCGATGAATGGTTAAGTGTTGTTTATGAGTTTATGTGCTTTGATTTTATATGTATTCACCATAAGGATGATGATGGGAATAATATGTTAAGTAATCACATGTATCAATGAATTCCGGATGCACCAGTATTTTGCAATAAGATGAATGTATGAACTAGTCAGATAAACACTTAGTATAGCACCGAAAGTGCCCAGTGATATCGTTGTTCTTAGAGTGTATAAGGATCTAAGGTTTAGTCTATTATGCTTGTTTAACGCATCTTATTTCACTAAGTAAAATCTATCAAGTTGCATAAGTATTAGTAGGAAGCGAAGTCATTAGTTGCGGTGTCCTATCGTTGAAGAGGCACCATGCATTGCGCGGTCCTTAGATGCGTGATAGCTGAAGGATTCGTCGTAAATAAGTGGAACTTCGTGTAGTCTGAAATTCCCAACACGAGTCCCGTAATGCACTGCTTGCCAAATCTATTTAAACACTCATCACCTTGTTATGGAAACCTAATTCCACAACCCCCCCATTACTTCTCCTCGAGTGAGACCTCAGTATGCTCGTAGATTGTTTCCGAAAGGGCCGGTGAAAAGGGATTTTGTTGGTTCCTCGAACTGTGCATAACCTGGTTCTTTAAAGAAAATCTCAAGAATAGTTATACAATCCAACACCAAGGAAGACGCCTCAAGGATTTTGTTCGATGAGAATGTTATGATAGGAAGATTAGAGAGCTATCCTCAGAAAGAAGGGAGGCTTCCGTCTGTATGATAGTCTCTCCAGAGGCCAATTTCCCTAGTATTGAGGCTATGTTCAGTTTGGAGGTATTCACAGGTTCAACCAGGCCAATATTGTCAATGAAATGTCAAGTCCTGGGATATGACCACGGCCTAGTGATCCAGAATGAAACTTTGGGTTTTCTTTTTCTCATGAACTTATCTCAGTAGAAGACCCTCATCATGTTAGATATGTATTCTTTCCTTGCAAAGCCCATCCACCTTCAGCTCAAAAAAATTTCATCCAAGAATATTTTTAGATTCATTTCCCTCTTCTTGTATATGATTTTCTATCACAATAAGAGTTTCTTTAGTAACGATGACCTTGTAACATAAGTTATTCCAGTCCCCCCACATAAATATTTTTCTTTGTTCATAGACATTGTTATTTCTAAGGTATATGCACTGTTGTTCGATTGTCCTCCCCCGAGAGTCATCCCCGAGTGCAATCAATTGCTTCAGCTCAACCCAAATGAGGTTGTTTGGGATTGGTTCTACTTTGAGTCCCAAAATGAAATCCGGGTGTATGGAGTACATGCGCCAAAGGTTCAATTGAAACGATGTACATTTTATGAAGGGAAAGAGTGTCAAGACTTTCAAAGTCCCTAGCGAGGCTAGACCATTCAAGTTTAGGAGCAGAGTTTCTCATAAACTAGTTGAAGAACTACTAGCATCTTTCGGATGCCCATTGAGCATAGTGTTCAAATATGATCCAAGAGGGATCATGTCTCAAAAAAGATAGGATTCCAGGTTAGCAGCATACTCCCATGAACCTCATCCACTGTTGGACAAAATGGCCAACTTCGACAGCTTTGAGCAGAGTCAAGCCACATTGGACCCTATAAAGGCCGTCGAGGAATCGATCATCCCAGCACCTCTTAAGGTCCACATTGGGAAAAAGGGACACAACATAGCCCACATCTGCAACTAAAAAAGAAGTATTAGGGAGCATCGAATTAAAGGTGAATAGATTAAAAGCGGAAAGAACGTCTAGTGCAACATCAAAATTTGTGCCAACGCCCACCTCTTTGGCACCTATCATCCTGGAAAGTTTCCCATCCACAACGTTGCCCCAAAAGCAGGAAGTGCAGTCCACAGAAGGCACTTTGGTCACTACATCACCTGTTAAGTCGGGTTTGTTCACGCTATATGCTCAGATTAAATATGAGAACGTTGACCTTGAGAAGAATTTGTTCTCGAGGAAGGAACTTGACATATAGAAATAATCTAGGATGCCATTGCAATAGATTTAAGACCCGGGAACCCTGAAAATGGTGATTCTAGAACCACTAGTACCTTAGGGGAATAAAGCACCCTAGAATTTCAAGACTACTTAGGTGAAAGTAAATTTGGATGCGTTCCCTTCCAAATACATCATGAAAATTCACCGGAAGACATGTGAAGGAGTGTACCAAAATGTGATGAGGTACACTATGAGCAAAAATAAGCTGCAGATCACTATCTAGAGGCTGGAGAAGCAATCGAAGAATGAGAAATATTTTAACAATGCCAAGCAATTAAAAATAGCTGACTTGGAGCAGCAAATTATAGGAACCGTGTAGAATCCAAGTGACATGGCTCCATTATAAGCCATCCTGAAAGAAAAGGACAAAGAAATCTCAGGATTAAAGAAGAAGATCAACATCCCCATGGTCAAGCATTCACAAACTGTTGAAGTGTCGGAAACACTGCCAGATCTAGGAAAAGCAATGACTAATAGCCATGAATTTAAAGAGACGATTGTCTATTTAGAAAGTGAGTTTGATGATCTAAGAAAGTTGAATATAGACATCCTACAACAAAGGGAAGCCTCTCTACAAGTCTCTTCATCTACAGATCCAACCGACAAACTGGCTCAGGAAGTTGTTGAAATGAGTCTCAAGGATGATTAGTTAAATCAAGCACAAGACCAGCTGAAGGCCAAGTGTGAGGAGCTCTTCAACATGAATGAAAAATTTGTTAGAAGAGATCAATTCATCACAGAGTTACAACAGTCTAAGGAGGATCTCTTGTAGGAGTTCTAGGACTTGTCTATAATACTAACTGGTAAGCCTCTGCTTAAGAGTGCCAAGTTTAAAGTCTGGGAACAATTAGCGGCTTTGATAACCACGCAGTGGAACCATTTCATCATATCTCAGGAGGAGTCTGAGATTGTTGAAGCTACCACCGAGGATGCTCGTTCAGCCTCAAACAACATAACTAAAAATATCAATTTAGCCAAAGAAACTATAGAACTTTTAAATGAGAAATTCTTTGAAGAGATTAATACATACTCCATTTGGGATAGAACTAAAGTGATCATGGAAGCCAATAAAGTGATCACAAAGGGGATACTGGCTCAGAACATCGCTGATATGGTGGGCTAGTTGAAGCATGATATTCACTCATTCAAGGAATTATTCAAAACAATCTTTCCCCTTGGTATCCCATCCTTTCGAGATGGATATGGATATCTATATCCAAAAGAGCACTATAATGCCATGATTTTGGATGCAAGGAGATTTGAAGTCTACATGGTGTCTTTATCCTTCGTTTAGTTTGAGTTAGCAATAAAGGTCTTGATATAGTTGGGGCTCGTAGGTAGATTAATATATTTTACCTTGGGATCATTGAATCTAACAAGGAATATAGTTGTTTATTAGTTCAATTGGAAAAATCAAAATTGTAGTACATGTGGGAAAACATAACAAAAAAATCCAATGAAAACTCTAAATCGGAGGATAAAAGTCCTCTGCTATGGTATTCTGTTGATGTATATGTAATTTCGGAATGTATTTCATCTATGTATTTTATATATATTTATTGTACCCTTATAAGAGATGTGTTATTCCTCTATAAGGAAGTGTCGCCATGTGGATTGACAAGTGTCGCAAGTGTGTGTACTTGCCGATGGGTTATTATACCACCATGTGTGGGGTCGGCCTTGAAATATATATATTATATTGTGGATGTATCTAGATAGACAAGTCGGCCCCATAGTGTAACTGGGCAAACAGGTTAAGTATAAATAGAGATTGGGAGATCTCTATTTGGATCATTTGGAAAGACACACTTCTCTCACTCAGAAAGTGGCGCACTAGTGAGGAGGAGGATCATCTGCTCTAGGAGACTATCTCAAGTGTATTTTTGGTTGTACTTTGGTTGAGCCATTGCTCTCACTATCTCTGAGGAAGTTGTGGGGTTTTTCACCTTAGGGTTTTCCCCACGGAAACTTAGTGTCTCTTGTCTCTCATGCTTTTGATTCTTGTGATGCTTTTCATGCTTATTGTGATTGTTATGCATTGATATACTATATATGTTATTCTCTCAGTAAAGATCCAAGAGTATTGTGAATTAATGCTCAAAATTGAACATGGTATCAAAGCTAACTTGAGAAGAAGACATTTTGCAGTGACGAAAACTTGAGTTTCTTGTTTATTGGGTTTCTCTCCACTGTTTTTGGGAAAGCAGTATAGTAGATTGACTCTACTCATCAAGGAGAATCTATCTGTCCAATCAGAATTCAATTCTGAGCATCTTTAGATTTGGCCCTAAAAATTAAGGTTTCCACAAAAATAGGAATTTTTGAAATCTGAAGACATAGCTGGAAGTGCCTTGCAAAAATCAAAGTTTAGAGCTTTGGATCGAGATTTTTTGTTGGGTAGATGTCTGGGAAATTCAAACCCTAATTCAGGGCTCTCCCTAGTGAACCCAGGAGGACAAAAAGGAAAATCTGAAGGGTAAAGCTTTGCTGATCTCAAGTTCTGAATACACCAGGCTAATCAACTCATCAAGGTGCATCTTTCTATCCTTTCAAAAAGTTGAAATTCACATTTTGAATTTTTAGGGTTTTTTCGACAAACCCTAATCTGGGACCAGATCTAGTTTTCAGCATTTCAAGTGGTAAGACCTAAATCTTTTCTATTTCCATTTGAAATACTCTTTAAGATGTCTCACCACACCAAGCTTGAGGATAAGATTGAAGGGGCTGATAACTTCCGAGCTTGGAAGTATAGGATTGGGTTAATCCTGGAAGAGAATGAGTTGGACTCATTTATAAAAGAAGACATCCCTATCCCAGAGGATGAAGAGGCTAAGGTATTGCATAAGAAGAACTTGGTCAAGGCAAAGAGAATCATTGCCGATTCTATCAAAGACCATCTCATACCCCATGTGTCTTCTCTAAAGACACCCAAGGCTATGTTTGACTCCTTGACCAAGTTATTTGAATGAAAGAACATAAATCGAAAGATGAACCTGCAAAATCAATTGAAAGGGGTCAAGATGTCGAATGGAGAAACCATTCAATCGTATTTCTCCAAGGTCTCTCAAATCAAGAAACAACTTGAATTTATAGATGAAATGGTGGAGAATGACTACTTTGAATGGCCTTCCCAGGTCATGGGACTCTTTTATCTAGGGCATATGTGCCAGAAAGAAGTTAATCTCCTTCAGCAGATTATGGGGGGAATGTTCTCAAGAAGAAGCAAGGCTTGTGTCAAGAGAAGAGAAGATGGGAAATGAAGATCAAGCTCTCACAACTCACATTAAGAAGGGCAAGCTCAAGAGGGAGCCATCCCATCACAAGAAGAAATCTTCTCATCATTTTCACAAAGACAACAAATATCTAAGGTGTTTCATTTGTAATGAGAAGGGTCACCTTGCTTCGGAATGTCCCAAGAACAAAAGGGACAACCACAATAACAACAACTCCAGCAAGAAGAAGAAGGCTAGGGAAAAAAGTGATGATAGTAATGATGACTCATCAAGTGAAGAAGAGTATGTTCTAATCTCTGCTCTCACAGGTACTATCTCCCATGGTTGTAATGATTGGTTAATTGACAGTAGGGCTTCCAAACACATGACTAGGTTTAAGGAATATTTTGTGAATCTATCTGAACATGAATCACCCCATAAGGTGAAACTTGGGGATGATTATCAATACCCAATCAAAGGAAGTGGTGAAGCCTCCTACAACATAGATTCTGGAAAATATTTGAAGATGAAAGAAGTCCTTTATGTACCTAGGCTCAAGAAGAACTTACTCTCCATCTTTGCATTGGATGCAAAAGGTATGAGGGTTGCATTTGTGGATGTCCAAGTCCTAATGTTTCCAAAGGGAAAGGCCTTAGATGATGCAATTGTGATTGGAGAGTAAGCGGGAGGTTTGTGTAAATTAAAAGGACAACCTGAACATGCCATGGTGCATGAATCCATGGAGCCAAGTGAACTTTGGCATAGAAGACTTGCTCATGTGCACTATAGGGCACTTCCAATTACAAGCAAGGTTGTAGAGGGTCTTCCTGAAATCAAGACCAAACATGAAGGTGTTTGCAAAGGATGTGCAAAAGGTAAGAATATTAAGAAGGATTTCCCAAGCAGTGAAAGCAAGGAAAAAGATATCCTGGAAATCATCCACTCAGATGTATGTGGTCCTATGTCATCCAGTTCTCAAAGTGGATATGTTTACTATGTCTCATTTATTGATGAATTCTCCAGGAAGACTTGGGTATACTTCTTGAAGAACAAAGATGAGGTGTTTGATAAGTTCAAGGAATTCAAAACCTTGATGGAGAATCAAACTGACAAGAAGATCAAAACATTCAGATCCGACAATGGTGGAGAATTCACCTTAGGTGACTTCAATAAGCTTTGTAGTGATTCAGGGATTAAGAGGGAGTTGACTGCTCCTTATAATCCTGAACAGAATAGAGTTGCAGAAAGGAAGAACAGAACAATCATGGAAGCAGCAAGGGCAATGTTGCATGACCAGGATCTACCTATGCATATATGGGCAGAAGCAGCTAGAACAGCTGTATATGTGCATAACAGAACACCCCACAAGATAATGGACAACAAGACACCATAAGAGGTATTTTCTGGTAAGAAACCTGAAGTCAGCCATCTCATAATATTTGGTTGTCTAGTATACACTCATGTCCCAAAGGAAAAGAGGACCAAACTAGATCCTTCAGGAAAGAAGGGTATCTTTGTGGGTTGCAGTGAAAGCTCAAAGGCTTACAAAATATACTTTCTAGGGTTCAAGAAGATTGATGTTAGCAGAGATGTAACATTTGATGAAAACTCAGCATTCATTAGATCATGGAAGGCACCTATTGAAGTTTATGAAGAACCTAAGGAAACTAGATTTCAAGACACTACCATGACAGAAGCAATTCCAGAAGTTGTTCGTGAGTTTGAAGATCCGGAAGAACCTGTAGATCCACCCCGTGAGGATAACTCTCACAAGAGGAAACCTGCATGGGCTAGAGAGGTCATTCAAGATGCGCAAAGATTTGGCATTCTAGAAGAAGAACACAGAGCAAAGAAGAGAACCAGATCACATACCAGCTATGTTGCTTTACTCTGTGACATTATGAACAAAGAACCTTCCAGTTATGAAGAAGTAGCGGAAAAGAAAGAATGGAAGGATTCTATGGTTGAGGACTACCAATCAATAATGAAAAATGATGTTTGGGATGTTCTCCCAAGACCTAAAGAGAATTCTATTGTGACTTCCAAATGGATCTATAAAATCAAGCATGCTGCAGATGGCAGTGTACATAAATACAAAGCAAGATTTGTAGCTCGTGGATTCTCTCAGAAAGAGGGAATAGATTATGAAGAAACTTTTACACCTGTATCCAAGTATACTTCCATCAGAATAGTACTTGCCCTCGCTATAGCAATGAAATGGAAAATAAACTAGATGGATGTCAAGACTGCTTTCTTGAATGGTGTAGTTGAAGAGGAAGTATATGTGGAGAAGCCACTCGGTTTTGAAATACATGGCAGGGAGTCATATGCGTGCAGATTGAAGAAATCCTTGTATGGATTGAAACAAGCTCCCAGAACCTAGTATGGTAGGATGGATAGTTTTGTATCTAGTCTGGGCTTTACCAAGAGTAAAGCAGATTCCAACCTCTACTACAAGGTTGAGGAAAGAAATCCTGTGATTCTACTTCTGTACGTGGATGAATTATTTGTAACAGGAGATGACAGACTGATTGTAGATACCAAGAGGAAGCTTGCTGCTTAGTTTGATATGAAAGATTTGGGAATGATGCATTATTTCCTAGATATGGGGGTGTGGTAGAATTTAGGTCGGATCTTCATTGGTCAAGGGAAGTACACAGTAGATATCCTGAAGAGATTTGGGATGATGGATTGCAAGGCCATGGCCACACCCATGGCATCGAATCTAAAGCATCTATGTGATGCTTCATCTGAGCAGATTGATGTCTCTATCTATCGTTAGATGATTGGGTCCTTGATGTACCTGACGAACACGAGAACAAATATTTCCTTTGAAGTGAACACATTGAGCCAGTTCCTGACAGATCCAAGGAGTGTTCACCTGGTTGCTATAAAGGATGTCCTGACGTACCTGAAGGGTACAGTGGATTATGGGCTCAAGTATGAAGCGAATCAAAAGTTTAACCTGCAGGGTTATGTTGATTCAAGTTGGGCTGGCAGTGCTACAGATAGGAAGACAATATTTGGGTGCTGCTTCAATATGGGATTAGGTGTGATCTCTTGGTTTAGTAGGAAACGGTCCTGCATAGCACTGAGTATAGCTGAGGCAGAGTATGTTGCAGCTTGCTCAGCTAGTTGTGAGGCAGTATGGCTATGTAAGCTAGAGTCTGAGTTATTTGATCCCCCATTGGATGCTACTAGTATCTTTTGTGATAACCAGAGTTGTGTGAAGCTGTCTGAGAACCCAGTGTTTCATGACAGGTCGAAACACATAGAGATCAAATATCACTATATCAGGGATATGGTGCAGAGAGGAGCCGTGAAGCTCTTGTATGTTGCGACGGACGAGCAGATTGCAGATGTGCTGACGAAGCCACTAGCCAGGGTGAAGTTCAAGTACTTCAGGGAGAGGCTTGGTGTTCTTCAGATCGACGACACTTTGAGGAAGAAGTGATGGACACATTTGCTGAAGCCATTCCAAGCATGTTGGAAGGAGGATCCTTCACATGGCTATGGATGTAAGCGCTGGATGATGAGTATCAGGATGATGCTCCAGTTACTGCTCTACATATGCATCATGTTGGATGCTGGATATGATCAGTTGGATCATTTATATTTGTATGTATGTACGCATCATGTTGATGCTAGATATGATAAGTTGGATCATTTATATTTTTATGTATGTACGCATTGTGTTGATGTTGGATATGATCAGTTGGATCATGTATATGTATGTACGCATCATTTTGGATGCTGGATATGATTAGTTGGATCATTTGTATGTATTTGTATATGCATCATGTTGGATTCTTGGACCATGTATCTGTATGAGGTGGATACATTGTATGATCAGGTAGATCATGTATGTTGATATGTATCATGTATTTGTATTTGTATCAGGTGGATACACTGTATGATAAAGTGGATCATGTATGATGATATGTATCAAGTAGATACTTGGTGTGCATCAGGTGGATACATTGTATGATCAGGTTGATCATGATGATGAGCTTCAGGATGTTGGTCCAGATGATATGTACCAGAATAGTACAAGTGATGATGATCAGGACAATCATGGGAATCAGGATGATGCCTCATGCGATGATGATCCATTGGATCATGAGTATCAGGTTAATACTTGGAGGTCAGAGATGATATGTGGCAGGTTGTGCAAA
Source organism: Larix kaempferi (assembly GCA_027924585.1). NCBI lineage: Eukaryota > Viridiplantae > Streptophyta > Pinopsida > Pinales > Pinaceae > Larix > Larix kaempferi. The sequence continues at coordinate 6,731,646 of BSBM01001065.1, forward strand.
TAGCATGTAATCCGTCCTGGGAGATCTTGTCAGTCATGCTATGGCACATAAATGTTCCTGGGGTAGTCTTTTCAGTATTGTTATGTAGTATGTAATCAGTCCTCAAATATCCGATAGGTTGAGCTGTGTGCTCGTAATCAGTACTTGGATGAGTTATTACCACGGAGACATGTAATCAATCTTGGAGATCTGAGAGGTTTGAGCTATGTGCTCTTAATTAGTCCTGGGATGCTCTTTAGAGATCTTGTCGGTCGTGCTATGGCACATAAATTTTCATGGGATGCTCTTTAAAGGTTTTGTCTATCCACATGTAATCAGTTCTGGAGATCTGAGAGGTTGAGCTGTATGCTCATAATAAGTCCTAGGATGCTCTTTAGAGATCTCGTCGGTCGTGTTGCGGCACATAAATGTTCATGGGATTCTCTTTAAAGGTATTATGGATGAGATGCATGTAATCCATCCTGGGAGATATTTCCGGTCGTGCTTAGGCACATAAATGTTCTTGGGATACTCTTTCCGGTATTGCATCCGCACATAAAATTAGTCCTGAGAGGCCACCTCTATCAGACTGTTCGCATAGATGATGAAGACCTGCAGGTGGTGGGCCTACATCCAGTATGAAAAAGGACTGGCTCTTTAGAACATCCTATGATGAGTAGAGTCAGAGATTATTTGAGATAACAGCAGCAGTGACGATGATGATGATGATGCATCGATGATGATGATCCCGAGAAGAAGACTTGTCTAGCATAAATGTGTCAAGAAATACCTTCCTAGTCAAGAGGGAGTGTTGATGTATATGTAAATTCAGAATATATTTCATCTATGTATTTTATATATATTTATTGGACGCTTATAAGAGATGTGTTATTCCTCTATAAGGAAGTGTCGTCATGTGGATTGACAAGTGTCGCAAGTGTGTGTACTTACCGATGGGTTATTAGACCACCATGTGTGGGGTCGGCCCTAAAATATATATTATATTGTGGATGTATCTAGATAGACAAGTTGGCCCCATAGTGTAACTGGGCAAATAGGTTAAGTATAAATAGAGATCGGGAGATCTCTATTTGGATCATTCGGAAAGACACACTTCTCTCACTCAGAAAGTGGTGCACTAGTGAGGAGGAGGATCATCTACTCTAGGAGACTATCTCAAGTGTATTTTTGGTTGTACTTTGCTTGAGCTATTGCTCTCTCTATCTCTAAGGAATTTCTAGGGTTTTTCACCTTAGGGTTTTCCCCACGGAAACACTGTGTCTCTTGTCTCTCATGCTTTTGATTCTTGTGATGCTTGTGATGCTTATTGTGATTATTATGCATTGATATATTGTATATGTTATTCTCTCAGTAAAGATCCAAGAGTATTGTGAATTAATGCTCAAAATTTAACATATTCCCCTTGACACTATGAGTCCCATCCCACATAACATGTATAAAAGAAACTATGAATCTGATTTTAATAAAAGAATTTTAAACTAAATTGAAAAACTAGAATAAACTTATACGAAAATAAAATTGAAAAGAATAATAATTTATAAACAATTACCTCACCACCAAGATACATCCATTGAAAAAATATCCTCCATTGTGCTCTTCCCTTTGTTTTGACAAGTCCCAACTTATAACATGTATAAAATAAAATCTAAATCTAAAATAATCTTATGGAAATAAAATTGAAAATAATAATAATTTAGATTTACAATTACCTCACCACCAATGTCCATACAGCGCTTTGTTTCTTGAAATTTAAATTGTGTTATTAAAAATAAAACATTATGTTAGTAAAATCATCTAAAGTTAAGTAACACTTTGAATCATAACTAAAAATTTGAAAACATGCTTACAAGAGACAGAATATCATCAAAACATTTGGGACCTAAACTAACCTATGGACAAAACCATTTTGAATTTCATAATGTGTTCACATTAACACAAATATATACATAAAACACCTAAAATGAACTTTTAACAAATAATAAAATATATTTAAAACATAAATATAGATATCTATTTAATAAATATACCTCTCTCATATGCCCTTCTACATTTTCACTAGTGGAGAGTGGAAAATAATGTTCATTCAACAACCTTGAAAACTGCAACCAATAAAAATTTAACATTTAATGTTTAACTTTTATTAATATATATATCAAAATATAAAAATCCATAGGTATAATAGCCAGAATTTAAATGCAAAATAAATAAAATAATTATAGATTACATATGTCTATAAACACAAACCTTCCCTCCGTTCACTGTCTCATGGGATAAGACATCATAGGTTGTATGCGACATTCCTTTGCTTAGCCCCTATGATATTCAATGATTATTGAGTATACCTCATCATTGGTTCTATAAACAAACCTTTGACAAAAAGTAGTTGAATCCCCCTCTCGACCCAATCCCACATCAACTCCTACAAATGTCGATGTTAAACTTTCAACCACAACATTGGTTAAAGGTCTCCCAACTTGGGATGTGGGATCCATCTCTGACCTTAAAGTCACAAGTCTAGGTGGGAGAGATATCAAAGGGGATTGAGCTTGAAGAGTTGTACGATCTCTAAGAGCACCTTTTCAACCATATATTTTTCCCCCTCCAACTCAATAAAATCTAGAAGGAATATTGGTATAGTTTGGCTTCATGTTCTCAAAAACATCTACATAAAATAATCTGATAAAATAATTAGGTACCTCATCATTCCATGTAAATATACCATTGGCTGCAGGGAACCGACCATATAAAAAATGTGCAAGTTCAGGGTGCTTGAAATATTTCACTTTCAACATTTTTCGCTTTAGGCCTTCTTTGAAGTTAAACATTGAATTGGCCTATTATTTCCTCACTCTTTCCTTCATAGTAAACCACTTGTCGATACCCATCTCTAGTTCCCTTCTCCTCCACATCAAGTCAATAAAACCATCTGTTTTTGGTCCAAGACCTTCATATACCTCAATGAAGTTTTTCAATGAATGCAAACCAATCTCCAGACACTCTCTATAGGGAGATCCAAACTAGAAAGATCATGTTGGAACTTATCATAGTGAGATCTACAAGATTCAAGGTTTATTTGTTGAGCGCCACTTTCCCATGGAAGGTCTTAAGGTATATTAGATGGATAAGTTGTTATGGGTGTACAACCCACATCTAGTTAAACATAAACCCTCCTTGCTCGACCTTCATCCCTCCATGCAGAATTAGGGCCCTCTTCTGAAGCTTGCTATGCTTCAAAGACAAACACATTTGTGTGTATATATACAAACTTTTTAAAAACATGCAAAATTCCAATTGATATATATTAACATCAATTTTCATACCAACAGAAGGGCGATATTGATCTTCTCTTATAGAAGATATGAGGGGATCATATATGTCCCTTTGTCCTGACTGTTGATTAGATGAATGTCATGTATACAACAATCTTTAATCTTGAGATGAAGCTGACAACCTTCCATTATCAATTGAGACACCAATGCTTGATGACCTTGATCACCTCCCTTTACTAGATGTAGATGTACTGGTAGACCTTATACTCTTTTGCTTGGAAGACCCCTCTCTTTCCATTTGATAAAATGTCTATAGTTACACAACAATATCAACTCATTAAATGTTTTGATTTAAACATTCCAAACATTTGACATCCATACAAAATTTGAAATTTTGATTTTACATTCCAAATATTTATATAAGTATAAAGAGTAATTCTAGTGTAAAAGGTAATGCAATGTTTTTTCACAATGAGAGAAAATTTTATGATCCAAGTCTTGATCCATACATGTGCTTGATACCTGACCATGTGATGCAAGTCCCACTTGTGGGGTTACTATATATGGATAGGGCTTGAAGATATAATATACGACTATGTTGAGACTAATATAGGGTATGGTGTTAATTCAGTATTGATGGGTATGAGCTCTAACTTTCGCTATTTTAAGTAGTTCTTGAACTATTGTAAGTCATTTTAATTTGGATCTCTTATATAAGGAATGGATGGAATAAGGCATATCAATGATTAGGGCAATTCAATGAATGACCTAGAAAAGGACTTGAAGTAGTATTTCACAATGTGCCTAAATGTAAAGAAAATAATAGATGATGATTCCAATGCATGCGTCCATTGTGTCCCCAAAAGTAGCTACATATATTCATACATGATTTGATTACTTGAACTCATCACAATCTTTGATACCATTTTCATGTCATGCACCCTTTCAACATTGAATATGCACTCTTAACTCAACTTTCTCCTAACCATTAATAATGAAGACAAAAATTAGGAATATTGGATTGATTTATAGTTAATGTAGTAGATTTTAAAAATCGTTAAGTGGAATGAAAAAATCATAGCTTTTATGTTGTAAAGGAATCAACAAAAACATAGATGTGACCTTAGTATTTGATGTCCTTTACTTCTTAGTTTATTCATTTACAAGATCTCTTGCTCTCATGCTCTTATTTATGTTGTTTAGTGCAGCTTTTAGTTCACGCCATGGAAACCCTAATACTCTACTCCTACTTGTCATCATACCCATAAATGATGTTTCCATCCTCCATGTGACGTTGACTTTTCCATTTGACATGCTCATCATGATGAATTTTATTTAATATATATCAAGAATTATTAGCTAACATGGATCCATAAGGACTTTCCCTTAACCCTTACATCTCACCTTTATGCATTAATTCCATATGTGCGTTATTGCCTAAATTTAAGCTTGATAAAGCATTTACATATTATATCATTCATAAATTTCAACACAACACATGGGATATTACCACCTATTGTATTATCCTTAACCTCCCAAAAAATATTGTGTATCGTTCTTCTTACCCCCAAACTTTGTATTTCAATAAACAACCTCAACTAAACTGTAATATCCTGAATTTTGTTGATTATGGTTATTCTATATATTGGGCGTAAACCCCTATGCACATGATTTATTTCGATGATATATATATATATACTGGGAATAATCCCCAATGCACATGTTTTACTTCTGTTATATATGTTGGGCACAAGCCCCAATGCACATGATCTACTTTTGTTATAGATATACATATTTGGGCATGGACCCTAGTGGATACATATTATTGTTATGTACTATGCATAATCCCTGATGTACTTGGTTGATGTTTATTATGTAATTGGGTACCCCTAATATACTGAGATGACTTTGTTATGTATTTTGCATACATTCTGGTATACATGATCAGACTTCTATTATGTGTTGGGCATAAGCCCTGGAGAACATGGGTTACAAGACTATGTGTTGAGCATAAGCTCTAGAGCACATAGGTAACCCCGACAGATAAATGATTTAGTGTTGGGCATAAGCCATGGAGCACTCCAACATGATGTTGAGCATAAGCTCTGGATCATTGGATATTTGGCCATTATATCTGTAGGTGTATCTTACAAATACATCCTAGTACTAGTATTGAGCAAGAAACTCTGGAATTACACTAGTGTAATGCCCATTTGAGAGTGTTGAGCATAACCTCTGAATATAAAATACCCCTATTTTGGACTTTAAACCCCTAGTATATTTTTGCTAAGTATTATTTCATTTCAGTTAGGAGAATTTAGAAATCTAATAAAGTGGTTTCTATTGACCATGTGGACTAGCGCGTTAAAAAGGGAGTCATGGTCCCCTAAGGGTTGGAGGGAATTATGCCACTTAATAATAATAATAATAAATTATTATTGGAGATAATTGACAAACCCTAAAGAAAATAATTGAGAGACTAATGCATTAAAAGAATTCATAAAATGAGGAAATTTCCCCCTAAGAGAATAAAGGGTGAAAACTTATGGAAAACTCTCATTATTCACTATTCATGATTAATTATCATTATTCACAATCTCATGAGCTGAAAACACAAGAGCAATGGGGATGGGGAAACATCAACCTGAGACAATCAATGCTGGTGAGGGAGGACATATTTGGAATAACCAAACTAGTCCTAAGCCAAGTGATTAAGGGTAGATTTGGGAGGACCAAACTGACTCAGATCTAGAGGAATCATACAGTTTGGTATGAGCTTGGCCACTTAATTGTGTGCAGGTAGGAGAACTACCCCAATATTGCAGGAGTACTACATTTAGCTAAATAGACTATGTTTGAAATGATTCTCTTAATGGCTAAGGCTTAAAAGCCCCTCGAGCATCCTGGAGCTCAGGAGTACTGAGTTGGGTGTTGGGTTTTTTGCTGCCTTTGAAATATCCTGAATAACTTTGGGAATAACAAGTTAAGGGTAAACTAAAATCTATTCTCTACCTGGGGGACTGTGAACTCAGTGTTAGAAAAACAGGATCGCAGAGCAATAACAATAATCAGAAATGCAAATATAATGACACAAACACATTACAAGAGAGACACCAATATATCGTGGTTCACAAAAGATGGCCTGCGTCCACACTGAAATTGCCAGTAATTATTATTATACCATCCAGCGAAATGAAGGGATACAACCTGCAGCACAACTGCAACACTTCCTCTTCACTGTCTCAATGTCTCTCTTACGATCTCAGAGATATTTACAATGCATAATACCTAATAGATTAACCCTATCCCTATTACAATGTCTTTTTTATAAAGGGGAAATACAATGGGAAAATACCATGGGTTACCCAAAACTATGGCCCCATAAACTATTGGAAAAACAACCCCAAAAAAACATTTCTCGGTGGCATTGCCCCCAAACCCCCATTTCTCAGGGGCGTTTCCCCCAAACCCCAAGGTTGGGGAACGACTATACAATCCTCAATTGTACACGGCTAAGACAATATCATCTATGAGACTGCAATATCTAGCTCCACAACCAACAATCTCCCATTGGGAGATTGATCACAACAACTCCACTGCTGTTGTACTTGCTGGACCTCGGACTTGAAAAATTTCTCATCTTCACCTTCACGCTAGAAGGCCAACTGAAACCGAGCAGGAACTCAGTTTCTCTCTGGTCACTACCTTTGTAAACATGTCTGCAGGATTCTGGCTAGTATGTATCTTTTCCAGCTTCAACAGTTCATATTCCAGAACATACCGTATGAAATGGTATGTGAGCTGTATATGTTTAAGCCTAGAATGGAATGCTGAGTTCTTTGCAAGATGAATGGCAATTTGGCTGTCACTATACAACCTGCTATCCTTCTGCTTCTTACCCAATTCCTCCATAAACCTCTACAACCAAATCATCTCTTTACTATCCTTTGTAACAACAACATACTTTGCTTCCGTTGTTGAAAGTGCAACAACCTTTTGCAGTCTCGAAATACAACTTATTGATGTTCCACTGTTAAGAACCCATGTCAAACCTTATATTTACTTTGTTAGTATATGGTCGTTCGACGCATATGATTTGTAAGTCGTTCCGTAGTATTTGTTGATCCATAGTGTGTATTATTGTTGTTGGACGCATATGCTTTGTACGTTGTCCCGTAGTAATTGTTGATCCATATTTTGTATTGGCCCATGGTTTGACCCATGGTATTGGCGCCTAGACTTAGTATATAAGTTTTTGTTGAGACTAATGAAGGTACCGTGAAGTTATTTTTATTAAGCTTGCTCAAAGGAGGTTTCCCCCTCGAAGTGGCCTGCGATCAATATAAAAGTGATTATGAGTTCTGTTATTTCTGTTATCTCGTGTGTTTTCATTAATTAATTATTACAGGTTCTTCACATCTGGTATCAGAGCACTTTCTTAGGCTCGTTGGGTGGAATTTCTACCAATTTTTTTTTTTGCATCTGTTGCAAGTTCAGATATGGGAGTAATCCCTATCCACCTAACTATGGGAAGTACTTGGGCATAATCCCTAAAACTCATTGTGAGGAGTACCACAGGAACGCCAAAGTAGCTGGCCCATTGAGAGGACCTGCCAGCGAAAAGAGCAACAACCCCTACCTGATTGACTAGTTCCCACCCATGAGGTAGACCAAGAGCTATCATTTGTGGAAAAGCGGTTATCAGTTTTACCTGAGCCGTGGAGTGAGGGGTATTACCCCAGTACACAAGCCGTCAGACAGCATTGGTGGCCGAGTGAAACCCATGAACTGTTAGGAAGCTGCACATACCTGGGGTCCATATCTATTTTCAGCTGAACTGTTGCTAATCACTTCCACGCCATTTCATATCCATTCTGAGCCGTTTCAGATCCATTTGTTTCATATCCATTCTGATTCATTTCAGATCCATTCTAACACTTGTTCCATATCTATTTTGAAAGTTGTTTTAGATCTAGCCATTTTTTATCCATTCGATGTCTTTTTAGATTGATCTATTGTCGATCCCTTCAGTTCCATTGCAGATCTATCTGTTTCCAATCCCTTCCACGCCATTGCAGATCCATTCCTGAAAAAAAAGGTATAAAATTCCATTTTTTTTTCCATATCTCCCTTGTTTAACTTTGTTTCCCTTGAAACTTCCTGGAAACCCCTGCAATCCCATTCTACATATTTCATTCTTGAGGACCCTATCCGAAATTCTACTTACCAAAGCCAGAAATCTCACATTTGTCTATTTTTAGGGTTTTCCATAACTTATTCAATTTTCACCCACTCACCTCCAAATTTTGCCACCGTGTTCATTCCCTATTTCTGCTTCTTTGTCCCTCTTTGGCAAATTTTCTCATTCTTTCACCCTGCTTCTGAAATCCCCATTTTTTGCTTCCCTGCCCATAAAAAAGTGTCCAAAAGCTATTCAAACCCTAATTACCCATCTGAGTTTTTCCCAAATCCAAATTTCCCTTTACTAAATAAGCTTTTGTTTGTGTTTTTCTATCCATCCCCCCCCCCCCCAAAAAAAAAAAAAAAAAAACTCCTAGTTATGGTTGTCACCCTTGCAGGAGAATAAACCATGGAGGAAGCACTTCTAGCCATCCAAACCAAACTCCAAGATCTGGATGAAAAATTTCTTATCCTTCATCTTCAGCATTCAACCATGAACAATAACTGACAGCAAGAATCTTTTGCAGGAAATGGGTTCTCTTCTTCCATCACTTTCCGTCGTTCGAAGCTTGAATTTTTTCTCTTCAATGGTATTGATATGACTCGATAGATCTATTGTGCATAATAGTATTTCAGTCTGCATAATACTTTTGATGTCCAAAAAGTTCCACTTGCATCCTTTCATTTGGAATAGGAAGCCCTTCAATGGTACCGTTGGTACATCAAGGCTCATGATGAGCCAAAATGGACAGATTTTTTCCAACTCCTTTTGCAATGATTTGGTCCTAGTGCTTTTGATGACTTCATCGGAGCACTGAATCAACTTCGTCAAATTGGCACTATGAGAGAGTATCACATAGAATTTGAGAAACTAGCCAACCATGCAGAATGATTGTCTGATGACTTCTACAAGAGTTGTTTTATCAGTGGTCTTGAGTATGAAATCCACCCAGAGATCAAAATGTTATGTTCCAACACAATGATGGAAGCCCTGGGGTTGGCTAAGTTGGTAGAATAAAATATTGTCGCCCAACAACGCTCCAAACCCACTTTTGTTCCCTTTCGAAATATGGGTTCTCAACGACCTCCCATCCCGCTAGCTCCTCGACCAACTCCTATCAAGCATTTGTCCAAAACAGAGATGCAGGCACATAGAGAAAAAGGGCTTTGTTATAATTGTGATGAAAAATTCACTTGGGGACATAGATGTGTTCAGCAAAATCTCTATCTCTTGGATGTGGATTCTCCGCCCACCTCTGTAGTTTGTGAAGAGGCTCCAGATACACTGGATGATCAGGTCGACATTTAGGAGCCACCTATCGACCTTCCATCTGAGGAAGACCACCCAGAGATATCTCTCCATGCTTTATCTGGTGTCACCACCCCCCAAACAATGTGTGTCAGGGGTTACTTCAAGAAGCTTCCTCTTACAATACTCATTGAGTCTAGTAGAACTCATAACTTCATTGACCCTAGGATCGACAAACATGCTGATGTTTTGTCCGTCCTTGCTCCAACTTTGAAGTCATTGTTGCCAATGGGGGCACCTCACCTTGCAAGGGAAGGTGTCACAATGTGGGTATCTCTCTGGAATATTATAACCTGCGCTCTAACATGTTTTTCCTTGTCCTTAAATGGATGTGATGTGGTTCTGGGCGTTCAATGGTTACACACACTTGGCCCCATCTTATGGGATTTTGTTGAATTTTGGATGCAGTTTCTAGTCAATGGGAAACAACACAAATTTAAGGGCTTACAACAAGGTTCTCTCCTCCTCATCAGTTCACATCACCTGGAAAAGATCCTTAAGAAGAATTCACATGGTGTCATCGCTTAACTCCATTCCATTCAGATGCACCCATTGACAGTCTCCCCTACTTTATTTTATAGATATGCAGGTTCCCTTGCTCTTGTCGCCTTCAAGAGACCTTTCTGGTGTGAATTTAGCTACATCTACATCTCAGCAGGAAATGATGGGTATTTTGCATGCAGTACAGAAGTGGGAACCATACCTATTAGGGAATTATTTCTGCATCAAGACTAATCTGCAGAGTCTAGAAACTTTCTTGGAACAAAGGGTTTCCTCCCCAGCACACCTGAAATGGGTTATCCAACTCATGGGTTATGCCTATGCAATCACTTACAAGAAGGAAAAGGACAATATGGTGGCAGATGCTCCTTCTCGCACATTTAGTGACCCAGTTTCTCTTCCAACTATTTCTTTGCTTATTCCAAATTGGTTGTAATATGTTCAACATGGCTATCTCTTCTATGCACTCCATGCTTCTTCATCAACAGAGCAATCTAAGTTCCTTAAAATGTATGACCAGGAACAATGTAACTTTTTTTGGCAGGGACTGAAAATGATAATTCAACATATGGTGGCTGACTGTGATCCTTTCTAGGACAACAAGGGTGAAACGACACTCCTATTGGGACTGCTCGAACCCTTTCCCATCCCTACACATATTTGGACAACTATTTCTATGGATTTCCTAGAAGCACTCCAGTGGTACAATACCACATCTAAAAGGACATCATATGTAGCAATCTATGGATAGGAACCACCAATTCTTCTTCCATACACCCTCAGCAGCTCCCCAGTTCTGGCAATTGACTCAGTTCTTTGAAACCGCGATCAGATTCTTCTCATTCTATAGGACAATCTTCACATGGCAAGAGTTTGGCTGAAAAAACAAGCCGATCAGCACTGTTCTGAGCGTACTTTTCATGCAGCTGATATGGTTCTTCTTCGTCTATAGCCTTCCAAGCAACCCTCCCTGAAAATCACAAGGTGTCAGTGGCCCGGAATGCAACCCAAGGATGCTATAGGGGAATCACTCCTTCAGATTCTACATCAATTTCCACATCTAAAGCTTTGAGGACAAAGCTTTTTCTAAGGCAGAGGGGATGTTAAGAACCAATTTCAACCCTTATATTTACTTTGTTAGTATATTGTTGTTGGATGCATATGCTTTGTAAGTCATCCCATAGTATTTGTTGATCCATAGTTTTTATTATGGTTGTTGGATGCATATGCTTTGTAAGTTGTCCCATAGTAATTATTGATCCATATTTTGTATTGGCCCATAGTTTTTATTGACACATGGTATTGGCACCTAGACTTAGTATATAAGCTTGTGTTGAGACCAATGAAGGTACCGTGAAGTTATTTGTATTGAGCTTGCTCAAAGGAGGTTGCCCCCTCGAAGTGGCCTGTGATCAATATAAAAGTGATTTTGAGTTATGTTATTTCTGTTATCTCGTGTGTTTTCGTTAATTAATTATTGCAGGTTCTTCACATCCACCTATTGTAAACACATACATTGTGGTGCTCCTCCTGCTATCCTTATCACCTACCATATCTGCATCAACATATCCCTTTAGAATAGTGGTTGAACCTCCAAAACATAATTACTGAGTGATAGTACCTCTCAAATACCTAAGAATCCATTGTACTGCCGTCCAATGTTCTTTACCTGGATTTTTCATATATTTTCTCATAACTCCCACTGCATGTGCAATATCTAGTCTTATGCACACCATAGCATACATCAAGCTGCCAACTAGTGATTGATAGGGAATCTTGGGCATGTAATTTATCTCTTCCTGCGTCTTGGGACACATTTCCTTACTTAGTTTGAAATGGTTGTCCAAAGGTGTACTAACTGGTTTTGCATTCTGCATTCTCAAACTCTCCAACATATTTTGTATGTACTCACTCTGAGACAATGTCAATTTGGAATTTTTCCTGTCTCTCGTTATTCTCATACAAACAATTTGCTTTACAGCACGCAAATCCTTCATCGCAAATGAATTAGCTAGCTTTCGTTTGAGTACATTTATACCCTTCATGTTAGACCCTGCAACAAGCATGCCATCCACATATAATAACAAGATGATATATCTTTCATTGTCTAGCTTCTTGAAATAAACACAGTGGTTAGAATGACATCTACTATAACCATGTTCTATCATATACTTGTCAAATTTTAAATACCACTACCTTGGAGCTTGCTTCAAGCCATACAAGCTCTTCTTCAACCTGCATACCAGATCCTCCTTCCCTTTCAACGCATACCCTTGTGGCTACTACATATATATCTCTTCCTCCAAATCCCCATGGAGAAAGGTTGTTTTTACATATAACTATTCAAGATGCAAACCTTCTACCGCCACAAGACTTAAAATAGTCCTAATTGAAGTCATCTTAACAACATGAGAAAATATCTCATCAAAATCTATACCTTTCATACGTGCAAACCCCTTTACAATAAGTCTGGCCTTGTACCGCTTCTTACCTCCTTCTTCTTCCTTTAACCTGTAGATCCATTTGTTCTTCAATTCTCTTTTACCAACAGGAAATTGAACCAAATCCCAAGTTTGGTTTCCTACCAATGAGTCCATCTCCTTATTCATGCCTTTCTCACACTTCTTTCTAGTTTCCACCTACATCGCTTCTTCATAACATTCTGTTTCACTAGTAGCAATCATTAATAAATAATACATTGAAGGAGAGTATCGTTCAGGGAGTCTACTTAACCTGGTATATCTTCTTACACTTGTAGGAGTTTCAGGTACTTACTGTTGTTCTTGATTTTCTGGCACCTTTGGAACTTCATTTTCATCAATTTCATCAAGTACTGTGTACTATGTGTTTTCCTTCTTCTGTTTATTTCCCTACAACTTATCTTTATACATGAACTTTTCATTGAATATCATATCTCTACTACTGATGATTTTTTTATTTTCATAATCCCATAAGCAGTAAACAAATTCATCAACCTCATATCCAATAAAGGTACATTTCTTGGATTTAGCTTCAAGATTTGTTCTATTTTCTTTATCAATATGGACAAATGCTTCACAACCAAAAATTCTCAGAAATGAGTAGTTTACCTTTTTACCTGTCCATGCCTTCTCTGGGATACCACCATCCAAAGCACTTGAAGGCCCTCTGTTTATTAAATAAACAACAGTATTTACAGCATCTACCCAAAACTGTATGGGAAACACTGCATGCAATCTCATACACCTTGCACGCTCCATGATTGTTCTATTCACCTTTTCGGACACACCATTTTCGTGTGGTGTTCTTGGGACTTTCTTCTCTCTACAAATCCCATCATATGAACAGTAACTATCAAACTCCTTCCTGCAGTACTCACCTCCATTATCATATCTGAGACATTTCAACCTTTTTCTTGTCTCATTCTCAACCAAAGCTTTCCACTTCTTAAAAGTAGAAAACACATCAGATTTATGTCTAATGCAATAAACCCAAGTTTTTCTAGTTGCATCATCAAGAAATGTAACATAATAATGAGAGACACCAAGAGATTGTACCTGAGCCAGTCCCCGTACATCTGTATGCACAATGTCTAACTTTTCATTCTTCTTCTGTTTCCCAACCCTGATAAATCTAACTCTCTTATGTTTTCCATAAACACAGTTTTCATAGAATTCCAAACTTACCTGCTTCAAATTTGGTAGCAACTTCCTTGAGTGGAGAATCTGCATCCCCTTCTCACTCATGTGGCCAAGCCTATGATGCCACAATGTTGTATATGTTCCTGTGGAAGCTAATGAGATAAAATGGTCAGTATTATGAGGATATAAATACAATGTACCTACCCTGTCTCCTTTTGATATCCCATTGATCCTTTAGTGATCTTCCACCACTTTTCTCCAAACATGGATAGACAACCGCCATCTCCCAACTGCCTTGTTGAAATCATATTTCTTTTCGTAGCAGAAAAATTCCTAACATCTTTCAGTAGCCAATCAGTTCCATTCTTAAATTTTATCCATACCTTACCCATTCCAACAATTTTACATGGCTCGTAATCACCCAATAAAACATCTCCAAAATTACTTGGAACATAATCATGAAAATATTTCCTACGGGTTGTAGCATGACATGAATCCTCTGAATCTATTACCCAATAATCACTAGTATTATATAATGCAAGAAACAAATCATCTTGTAACACATAACCTGCTACATTTGCTTCCTAGGTAGTTTCGTGCTGTCCATCTCCTTTCTTCTTTAGAGATCTGCGGTCTTTCTTAAGATGTCCTTCCTTTCCATGGTTTCACCACTCTATTTTTCCTAGTCTAGACTTGAATCATCCCATTTTAGACTTACCATGATTACCTTGGCTCTTTCCTCTCTCCTTTTTTCGTCCGTTGCTCTCCATGGTCAACAAATTACCTGATGTCTCACCTGTGATTTTTCTTCGCATTTCCTCGCTAAAAATAACACCAATAACATCATCAAATTTCAAGGTGTTTGAACCAGAGACAAAGCTACTTACAGCCATGACCAAGCTATTCCAGCTTTCTAGCAATGAACACAAGATTAGTGTTAGTTTTTCAGAATTTTCAATCTGATCTATGATCTTAACTGAGAGAATAACATTTACAGCATATATACAGTATATCAATCATGGACACAATAATGCAAGCACACAAGAGACACAGAGTTTCACCGGGAAAAACCAAGAATGTGAAAAACCCCCAGAACTTCCTCAGAGATAGATAGAGAAATGATACAACCCAAGCATAAGAGATAGTCCTCTCCTAGCAGTAGCTTATCCTCCTCCACTAGTGTGCCACTCTCTAGTGAGTGTGTCAGTGAGAAAGTGAATGATCAAATAGAGTTCCTCCCGCACTCTATTTATACTTGACTTGACTCGCCTAATAACCTTGACTAGGTCGGCCTTAACCACATAACATAATGCTGACTGGGATGACCCCCAATAGGGTGGTCTAATAACCCTTTGACCCACATGAATTATACAGGTCCAACCCCACCAAGGTGGTCTAATAGCCCATCAAGTATAAGTTACGACACTTACAATATAAATGACGACACTTTCGTATAGAGGAATAATAACATCTCTATAGGAGTACAATATACATAGATGAAATACATGGGTGAAATACATTCCAAAGTTACATATACATCAACACTCCCTCTTAACTAGGAAGGTATTTCTTGACACAGATCTACTTAGAACAAGTCTTCTTCTCTGGATCATCGTCATCGAATCATCGTCCTCGAATCATCGTCATCATCATCGCTGCTACTATCTCAATCAATCTCTGAATCTAATCGTCATTGGAAGTTCTATAGAGCCAGTCCTTTTTGATATTGGTTGTAGGACCACCACCTACAGGTCTTCATCATCATTGGCCATACTATGGAATCCTCAAGACTTATTACATGCGTCACAAAACCTCGCAAGAGCATCTGGGCTGTTATGAGCACACGGCTCTGCCTGTCGGATCTCCTAGGGCTGTATTATATGTGATTGTCACAAAACCTTAAAAGAGTGTCTTCACAAGCAAGATCTTTAAAGAGCATCTGAGGCCTTTTCATCATGTCCAGATCTCCAGGACTTATTACATGTGACCCCTACCACAAAACCTTTAAAGAGTGCCTTGAATAGCAAGAACTCTAAAGAGCATCTGAGACCTTTTTCATCCTATCCAAATATCTAGGGTGTATTACATGTGGTCATGGCAAAACCTTGAAAGAGCATACCAGGACTGATTACGAGCACACAGCTCAACCTATCGGATCTCCTAGGGATGGATTATATGCCATAGGACAAAACCTCAAAATAGCATCTGCTAGATATCCCAGGACCAGATTACATGCCATAGGAAAGACCTCAAAAGACTATCCGCAAATCTCGCAGGGACCGATTATATCTCCTCCCAAAGCAAAACCTCGAAAGAGCGTTTTCCATAGGAAAAACCTCGAAAGACTATCTGCAAACCTCCCAGGGTTGGATTATATGCTAATTTGCACAACTTGTTTCACGGCCACAGAGTATCAACCTGATACTCACCATACATCATCCTGATGTACTCATGATCATCCTTATCATCATCACTGCATCGTCCTTATGCATGTCATCTGGAGCAACATCTTGAAGCTCATCATCCATGATCATCCTGATCATACAATGCATCCACCTGATTCATACCAAGTATCTACCTGATACATATCATCATACATGATCCACCTAATCATACAATGTATCCACCTAATATATATCAACATGATCTACCTTATCATACAATTGTATCCACTTGATACATATACAGATACATGGTCCAAGCATCCAACATGATGGATATACATATACATGATCCAACTGATCATAACAAGCATCCAACATGATGCATATACAGAGCAGTAACTAGAGCATCGTCCTAATTCTCATCATCCAACGCTTACATCCACAACCATGGGAAGGATCCTCCTCTCACCATGCTTGGAATGGCTCCTACAAATGTGTCCATCACTGTTAAATTTTCAGAATTTACTTCAATCTGATCTAGGATCTTAACTGAGAGAACAACATGTACAGCATATCTACAGCATATCAATCATGGAGACAATAATGCAAGCACACAAGAGACACAAAGATTTACTTGGGGAAAACCATAAAGGTGAAAAACCCCAATAACTTCCTCAGAGATAGATAGAGCAATGATACAACCAACCAAGAGAGATAGCCATAACTCAGCAGCATATCCTCCTCCTCCATAAGTGCGCCACTCCTCCTTGAGTGCATGTGTGAGAAGTGAGTGAGCAAATAGAGTGCCTCCCGCACTCTATTTATACTTGACTTGACTTGCCTTTTTACCTAACTCATGTAGGCTCAAACTTAACCACATAACATAATGCTGACTGGGCCGACCCCCAATAGGGTGGTCTAATAACCCTTTGACCCACATGACTTATACAGGGCCGACCCCAAACAAGGTGGTCTAATAACCCATCAAGTATAAGTTACGACACTTCCGTATAGAGGAATAATAACATCTTTATATGAATACAATATACATATATGTGAAATACATTCCGAAGTTACATATACATCAACACTCCCTCTTAACTAGGAAGGTATTTCTCAGCACAGTTCTTCTAGCACAAGTCATCTTCTCTGGATCATCGTCACTGGATAATCGTCATCGAGTCATCATCATCGTCACTCCTGCTGCTATCTCAATCAATCTCTGAATCTACTCGTCATAGGAAGTTCTACAGAGCCAGTCCTTTTTCATACTGGATGTAGGCCCACCACCTGCAGGTCTTCATCATCACTGGCCATACTGTGGAATCCTCAGGACTTATTACGTGCGTCACAAAACCTCAAAAGAGCATCCCAGGATGTTACGGGTACACAACTCCGACCTGTAGGATCTCCCAGGGCACTATTACATGTGACCCCACCACAAAACCTCGAAAGAGCATCCCAGGATGTTACGGGTACATAACTCCAACCTGAAGGATCTCCCAGGGCACAAATTACATGTGGTCACCACAAAACCTAGCAAGAGCATCTCAGGATGTTACGGGTACACAACTCCGACCTGAAATCTCCCAGGGCACAAATTACATGTGGTCATGGCAAAACCTGGCTGAAGCATCTGAGGCCTTTTTCATCCTTTCCAGATCTCCCAGGAGCAAATTACACGCCATAGGACAAAACCTCGCAAGAGCATCTGCCATATATCCCAGGGCACTGAATTACATGCCATAGGCAAAACCTCGAAAGACTATCTGCAGATCTCCCAGGGCACCGAATTACATGTCCTCCCAGAGAAAAACCTCGAAAGAGCATTTGCCAGACGTCCCAGGGCACCGAATTACATGCCATAGGCAAAACCTCGAAAGACCATCTGCAAATCTCCCAGGGCACCGGATTACATGCTCATCTGCACAACCTGATCCACGGCCATAGAGTATCAACCTGATACTCACCATACATCATCCTGATGTATCTATGATCATCCCAATCATCATCACTACAACGTCCTGCTGCATGTCATCTGGAGCAACATCCTGAAGCTCGTCATCTATGATCATCCTGATCATACAATGCATCCATCTGATGCACACCAAGTATCCACCTGATACATACATAGATACATGATCCACACAATGTATCCATCAGCATACATGATCTACCTGATCATACAAAGATACATGATCCACACAATGTATCCATCAACATACATGATCTACCTGATCATACAAAGATACATGATCCACACAATATATCCATCAACATACATGATCTACCTGATCATACAAAGATACATGATCCACACAGTGTATCCATCAACATACATGATCTACCTGATCATACAAAGATACATGATCCACACAATGTATCCATCAGCATCCAACATGATGCGTATACAAAATACATACACATGATCCAACCGATCAAATCCAAGCAGAAACCAGAACATCATCCTGATGCTCATCATCCAACGCTTACATCCATAGCCATGTGAAGGATCCCCCTTCCAACATGCTTGGAATGGCTTCAGCAAATGTGTCCATCACTTCTTCCTCGAAGTATCCTCGATCTGAAGAACGCCAAGCCTCTCTCTGAAGTACTCGAACTTCACCCTGGCTAGTGGCTTCGTCAGCACATCTGCAATCTGCTCGTCCGTTGCAACATACAGGAGCTTCACAGCTCCTCTCTGCACCATATCCTTGATATAGTGATATTTGATCTATATGTGTTTCGACCTGTCATGAAACACTGGGTTCTCGGACAGCTTCACACAACTCTGGTTATCACAGAAGATACCAGTAGCCTCCAACGGGAGATCAAATAACTCAGACAGTAGCTTCCGTAGCCATACTACCTTACATCTAGCTGAACAGGCTGCAACATACTCTGCCTCATCTGTACTCAGTGCCACACAGGACTGCTTCCTGCTAAACCATGAGATCACACTTGATCCCATACTGAAGCAACACCCAGATGTGCGCTTCCTGTCGGTAGCACTGCCAGCCCAATCTGAATCAACATAGCTCTGCAGGTTAAACTTTTGATTCACCTCATACTTGATCCCATAATCCACTGTACCCTTCAGGTACCTCAAAATATGCTTTATAGCAACCAGGTGAACACTCCTCGGATCCGTCAGGAACTGGCTCAATGTGTTCACAGTAAAGCAAATGTCTGGTCTCGTGTTCATCAGGTACATCAAGGACCCAATCATCTGACGATACATAGAGACATCAATCGGCTCAGATGAAGCATCACATAGAAGCTTCAGATTTGGTGCCATAGGTGTGGCCATGGCCTTGCAATCCATCATCCCGAACCTCTTTGGGATCTCTACTGCATACTTCCCTTGTCCAAGGAAGATTCTATCTGCACTCTGCCACACCTCCATGCCAAAAACAAATAGTGCATCATCCCCAAGTTCTTCATCTCGAACTCGGTAGTAAGCTTCCGCTGCGTGTTGGCAATCAATCTATCTTCACCATACCAAGTTCTGCACATATATGATTTCCTAACATGTGTCTCAGAACCAAGTGGATGCTCTACATACACTTCTTCTTCAACTACACCATTCAAGGAAGCTGTCTTGAATCCATCTAGTGTATCTTCTATTTCATCACTTTTATATTTCTCAATGCTGCCATCTGCAACATGCTTGATCTGATAGTTCCAATTGGAAGTCATAGCAAACTTCCCTTCATGTCTTGGGATTACATCCCAAACATCATTCTTCATGATCGACGGATCATGGCATTTCATTTCTTCATCCCAGATCCTGGGAACTTCAATATCTTCAATATCTTCAATAGATATCTTTGTTGCTGGAACAAAATGTTGTAGTTCTTCTTTTGTAGGAGATGGCATACGATCTTTCCTACACAACAAGTTAAATTGCATGATTAGCAAACATCTCATAGTTTTCAGAACAAATTCTTACACATAAAGAAATATGCCATACAGTCATGCAATTATCTTAGCCAATGCTTCAATACAACATTTATCCATATTCCGTAACTTTCTAGATGCCTTCCAATCTCTACCAGAACATTGTTAAGAGTGTGCACAACTCCCAACATGTCAGCAAAGAGGTTTCATTCTAGATAAGTAGCAATGGAATGTTGTACAGTGCCATAGGCCACTTACCCATGCATATTAGGTGTATACTGTTCATCAATGGAATTATTCTAATATGCATAATACACAACCTAATTCTAGGAACATCAGTATATACATTATTGAACAGTATTATTTAAGAAATGACAATTCAAATACTTATCTTTGTTTGTTCGTTGGGTAGACTCCCTCTGAGTCTTTGCTTCCTTGCAGGAGCTGCTGGAGTCCTAATCTGAAGTAGCTTCTTCTACACCTTTCTGTTGTGGGATGTAGAGAGATGGTCAACTCCCTCTGAATATCTGCATCCTTGCATAAACCACTGGAGTGTACTCCCTCTTGATCTTTGCTTCCTGGATTACCTGTTCTTGAATCTCATATTCATCCTTGGTCCCTATGCATGCTTATTAGTATCATGAATGTGTTATCCTTGTGATCTCATATAAAATTATACATTCATTAGTATACTATTAAAACACAATAATCTCAAGCATGTATAGTCATGATCAATTCAAACAGAAATAATAAGCATTAGCATTCAAGGATTCTTATGGTTAGTCAAATCATAAGAAACATAACATG
Source organism: Larix kaempferi (assembly GCA_027924585.1). Taxonomy (NCBI): domain Eukaryota; kingdom Viridiplantae; phylum Streptophyta; class Pinopsida; order Pinales; family Pinaceae; genus Larix; species Larix kaempferi. Next base: position 6,752,617 of record BSBM01001065.1, read on the forward strand.
TCTAAACCTGTAATTAATCAAACCTATGACTCTTCAGGTTAGTTGAATCATCAATCAAGATAAGAGATATAAAATGCATAAAACCTGTGATTATTCAAACCTATACCATAATGATTCTTCTGGTTAGTCATATCATCAATTATGGTAAGAAACATAATATGCATACAATCATGATTATTCAAACCTATGACTTCATGAATAATCATTATCAACAATAGTATAAGATCCTAACACAAGGTAGGATTCTATCTTGATATAGGAAAAACATACCTGGATTAGCATGCTAGCTATTTATGTCTAACATGCTCACATGATGTCTTCTTGTTCTTCTTCAATGACTTGTGCTAGTAACCTGTATATCTCATAGGTTAACTATTACAAAACCAAGTTATACATACCTCGTAAATGGATCTTCTATGAGATCCATGAAAATGGATGAATCTTTGTCCTCATGTTATCATGATCATATGTTCTTGGACCAGAACATGATTTTTCTTTCTTGGTGTACCTTTCATGTTAGTAGACAACATAAACCTCATACAACACCATAATGCATTAGTACAATCATAAGTGTCAACACCCTAACCAATGAATATCTTCTATCATGCATTCATAATTTTGTTAAGGTGATACAACAAATCTAAAATCAAAATTGTACTAACCGTAATAACATGAAGACAAACATACCATAAACTTAATCATCGACAAATATCGAAACATACCTCGATGAGTCATACCTGTCGAGATCGCTTGTAATCTTCTTATGTAAGGCCTTAGTCTCATCTCCCTCTGAAACAGGAACTTCTTCACTCATGCAGATGATCAATCCATCTTCTTCTAGGATTAACCCAATCCACTTGATTTGCAAGAACTAGACCTGGAGCTGGATATGGGTTTGTCAGAAAAACCCCAAAAATTCAAACTTTGAATTTCAAACTTCCGAAAGGATAGAAATATGCGCCTTGATGATCTGATCAAACTGGTATATTCAAAATTTGAAAACTGCAAAGTTTCACTCCTCAGTTTTGCCTTTGAAACTTCCGGATTCACTGGACGTGACCCTGAACTGGGGTTTGATGAAGCCCACTCTTTTGCCCCATCAAAAGGTTTGATCCAAAGCTCTAAGCTTCTATTTTTCTGAGGAGCTTCCAGCCGTGGTCACAGATTGCAAAAATTCCCATTTTTACAGAAGCCCTAGTTTTCCACTTTTCTGATCAAAGTCCCGAACTAGGGTTTGAACAAGCCCGGCCTTTTGCCCAACCAAAAATTCTGATATTGGTCTCTAAATTTCTAATTTTATGAGTAGCATTCAGCCGTGGTCTCCGATTACAAAAATTCCAACTTTCTTCAAAGCCCTAATTCCGGAAGCCATGAATGAAGGTACTCAAAAATAATTCTGTTTGGATAGAAATATGTACCTGATTGTTTCTAGTGTAACTCCAAACTTTTCAATCCAAAGGATCTGAAAACATTTTCTGATATAGCCTGACCTGTTATCTTTCCATCCTGATAGGTCTGACCTCAATTGGATTCTCTGAGAGAGAGTTATGCCAAATGTCGCAACATGACCTGTTTTGGGATAAAACAGGAGAGCGAACTTGTACGGCATACCACGTGTCACTGTTTGAACTTCGGCCTCTGAAAACGTTTACTGAGATAGCTCGGCCTGTTATCTTTCCATCCTGATAGGTCTGACCTCAATTGGACTTTCTGAGAGAGAGTTATGCCAAGTGTCGCAATGTGACCTGTTTATGGGATAATACAGGAGAGCGTACTTGTACGGAGTGCCACGTGTCACTGGTTGCACTTCGGCCTCTGAAAACGTTTTGTGAGATAGTACAGTCTGTGTACTACCTGTCACTTTTCATGAAATTTCATTTGGAGCTTCCTAGCCCAAGTTATGACCTTTTTCCCAAGGTCACCTGATTTTGACTCAGATCTGGAAGAGGCAGAAACCCTATATTGTACAGATCATAAATCACAAAGTACAATGAATTAGACATTGTCCTTTGGACACAAGGTACCTAGAGATTTAATCTTCGTCTTGTAACAATTTTCGATCCAAAAACTTTTCCAAAACGGATTTATAGCGAAAGTGCTACGATGACTGGTTTTTGCTATATCAAGCCCTAGCATCGTAATTGCAACAAGTGTCATACATGCCATATCATGCCTTCTTTCAGGCTAGCTCTGATACCATGTTAAATTTTCAGAATTTACTTCAATATGATCTAGGATATTAACTGAGAGAACAACATGTACAGCATATCTACATCATATCAATCATGGAGACAATAATGCAAGCACACAAGAGACACAAAGATTTACTTGGGGAAAACCATAAAGGTGAAAAACCCCAATAACTTCCTCAGAAATAGATAGAGCAATGATACAACCAACCAAGAGAGATAGCCATAACCTAGCAGCAGATCCTCCTCCTCCATAAGTGCGCCACTCCTCCTTGAGTGCATGTGTGAGAAGTGAGTGACCAAATAGAGTGCCTCCCGCACTCTATTTATACTTGACTTGACTTGCCTTTTTACCTAACTCATGTAGGCTCGAACTTAACCACATAACATAATGCTGACTGGGCCGACCCCCAATAGGGTGGTCTAATAACCCTTTGACCCACATGGCCGACCCCCAATAGGGTGGTCTAATAACCCTTTGACCCACATGACTTATACAGGGCCGACCCCAAACAAGGTGGTCTAATAACCCATCAAGTATAAGTTACGACACTTCCGTATAGAGGAATAATAACATCTTTATATGAATACAATATACATATATGTGAAATACATTCCGAAGTTACATATACATCAACACTCCCTCTTAACTAGGAAGGTATTTCTCAGCACAGTTCTTCTAGCACAAGTCATCTTCTCTGGATCATCGTCACTGGATAATCGTCATCGAGTCATCATCATCGTCACTCCTGCTGCTATCTCAATCAATCTCTGAATCTACTCGTCATAGGAAGTTCTACAGAGCCAGTCCTTTTTCATACTGGATGTAGGCCCACCACCTGCAGGTCTTCATCATCACTGGCCATACTGTGGAATCCTCAGGACTTATTACGTGCGTCACAAAACCTCAAAAGAGCATCCCAGGATGTTACGGGTACACAACTCCGACCTGTAGGATCTCCCAGGGCACTATTACATGTGACCCCACCACAAAACCTCGAAAGAGCATCCCAGGATGTTACGAGTACATAACTCCAACCTGAAGGATCTCCCAGGGCACAAATTACATGTGGTCACCACAAAACCTAGCAAGAGCATCTCAGGATGTTACGTGTACACAACTCCGACCTGAAATCTCCCAGGGCACAAATTACATGTGGTCATGGCAAAACCTGGCTGAAGCATCTGAGGCCTTTTTCATCCTTTCCAGATCTCCCAGGAGCAAATTACATGCCATAGGACAAAACCTCGCAAGAGCATCTGCCATATATCCCAGGGCACTGAATTACATGCCATAGGCAAAACCTCGAAAGACTATCTGCAGATCTCCCAGGGCACCGAATTACATGTCCTCCCAGAGAAAAACCTCGAAAGAGCATTTGCCAGACGTCCCAGGGCACCGAATTACATGCCATAGGCAAAACCTCGAAAGACCATCTGCAAATCTCCCAGGGCACCGAATTACATGCCATAGGCAAAACCTCGAAAGACCATCTGCAAATCTCCCAGGGCACCGGATTACATGCTCATCTGCACAACCTGATCCACGGCCATAGAGTATCAACCTGATACTCACCATACATCATCCTGATGTATCTATGATCATCCCAATCATCATCACTACAACGTCCTGCTCCATGTCATCTGGAGCAACATCCTGAAGCTCGTCATCTATGATCATCCTGATCATACAATGCATCCATCTGATGAACACCAAGTATCCACCTGATACATACATAGATACATGATCCACATAATGTATCCATCAGCATACATGATCTACCTGATCATACAAAGATACATGATCCACACAATGTATCCATCAACATACATGATCTACCTGATCATACAAAGATACATGATCCACACAATGTATCCATCAACATACATGATCTACCTGATCATACAAAGATACATGATCCACACAATGTATCCATCAACATACATGATCTACCTGATCATACAAAGATACATGATCCACACAATGTATCCATCAGCATCCAACATGATGCGTATACAAAATACATACACATGATCCAACCGATCAAATCCAAGCAGAAACCAGAACATCATCCTGATGCTCATCATCCAACGCTTACATCCATAGCCATGTGAAGGATCCCCCTTCCAACATGCTTGGAATGGCTTCAGCAAATGTGTCCATCACTTCTTCCTCGAAGTATCCCCGATCTGAAGAACGCCAAGCCTCTCTCTGAAGTACTCGAACTTCACCCTGGCTAGTGGCTTCGTCAGCACATCTGCAATCTGCTCGTCCGTTGCAACAGACAGGAGCTTCACAGCTCCTCTCTGCACCATATCCCTGATATAGTGATATTTGATCTATATGTGTTTCGACCTGTCATGAAACACTGGGTTCTCGGACAGCTTCACACAACTCTGGTTATCACAGAAGATACTAGTAGCCTCCAACGGGAGATCAAATAACTCAGACAGTAGCTTCCGTAGCCATACTGCCTTACATCTAGCTGAACAGGCTGCAACATACTCTGCCTCATCTGTACTCAGTGCCACACAGGACTGCTTCCTGCTAAACCATGAGATCACACTTGATCCCATACTGAAGCAACACCCAGATGTGCGCTTCCTGTCGGTAGCACTGCCAGCCCAATCTGAATCAACATAGCTCTGCAGGTTAAACTTTTGATTCACCTCATACTTGATCCCATAATCCACTGTACCCTTCAGGTACCTCAAAATATGCTTTATAGCAACCAGGTGAACACTCCTCGGATCCGTCAGGAACTGGCTCAATGTGTTCACAGTAAAGCAAATGTCTGGTCTCGTGTTCATCAGGTACATCAAGGACCCAATCATCTGACGATATATAGAGACATCAATCGGCTCAGACGAAGCATCACATAGAAGCTTCAGATTTGGTGCCATAGGTGTGGCCATGGCCTTGCAATCCATCATCCCGAACCTCTTTGGGATCTCTACTGCATACTTCCCTTGTCCAAGGAAGATTCTATCTGCACTCTGCCACACCTCCATGCCAAAAACAAATAGTGCATCATCCCCAAGTTCTTCATCTCGAACTCGGTAGTAAGCTTCCGCTGCGTGTTGGCAATCAATCTATCTTCACCATACCAAGTTCTGCACATATATGATTTCCTAACATGTGTCTCAGAACCAAGTGGCTGCTCTACATACACTTCTTCTTCAACTACACCATTCAAGGAAGCTGTCTTGAATCCATCTAGTGTATCTTCTATTTCATCACTTTTATATTTCTCAATGCTGCCATCTGCAACATGCTTGATCTGATAGTTCCAATTGGAAGTCATAGCAAACTTCCCTTCATGTCTTGGGATTACATCCCAAACATCATTCTTCATGATCGACGGATCATGGCATTTCATTTCTTCATCCCAGATCCTGGGAACTTCAATATCTTCAATATCTTCAATAGATATCTTTGTTGCTGGAACAAAATGTTGTAGTTCTTCTTTTGTAGGAGATGGCATACGATCTTTCCTACACAACAAGTTAAATTGCATGATTAGAAAACATCTCATAGTTTTCAGAACAAATTCTTACACATAAAGAAATATGCCATACAGTCATGCAATTATCTTAGCCAATGCTTCAATACAACATTTATCCATATTCCGTAACTTTCTAGATGCCTTCCAATCTCTACCAGAACATTGTTAAGAGTGTGCACAACTCCCAACATGTCAGCAAAGAGGTTTCATTCTAGATAAGTAGCAATGGAATGTTGTACAGTGCCATAGGCCACTTACCCATGCATATTAGGAGTATACTGTTCATCAATGTAATTATTCTAATATGCATAATACACAACCTAATTCTAGGAACATCAGTATATACATTATTGAACAGTATTATTTAAGAAATGACAATTCAAATACTTATCTTTGTTTGTTCGTTGGGTGGACTCCCTCTGAGTCTTTGCTTCCTTGCAGGAGCTGCTGGAGTCCTAATCTGAAGTAGCTTCTTCTACACCTTTCTGTTGTGGGATGTAGAGAGATGGTCAACTCCCTCTGAATATCTGCATCCTTGCATAAACCACTGGAGTGTACTCCCTCTTGATCTTTGCTTCCTGGATTACCTGTTCTTGAATCTCATATTCATCCTTGGTCCCTATGCATGCTTATTAGTATCATGAATGTGTTATCCTTGTGATCTCATATAAAATTATACATTCATTAGTATACTATTAAAACACAATAATCTCGAGCATGTATAGTCATGATCAATTCAAACAGAAATAATAAGCATTAGCATTCAAGGATTCTTATGGTTAGTCAAATCATAAGAAACATAACATGTCTAAACCTGTAATTAATCAAACCTATGACTCTTCAGGTTAATTGAATCATCAATCAAGATAAGAGATATAAAATGCATAAAACCTGTGATTATTCAAACCTATACCATAATGATTCTTCTGGTTAGTCATATCATCAATTATGGTAAGAAACATAATATGCATACAATCATGATTATTCAAACCTATGACTTCATGAATAATCATTATCAACAACAGTATAAGATCCTAACACAAGGTAGGATTCTATCTTGATATAGGAAAAACATACCTGGATTAGCATGCTAGCTATTTATGTCTAACATGCTCACATGATGTCTTCTTGTTCTTCTTCAATGACTTGTGCTAGTAACCTGTATATCTCATAGGTTAACTATTACAAAACCAAGTTATACATACCTCGTAAATGGATCTTCTATGAGATCCATGAAAATGGATGAATCTTTGTCCTCATGTTATCATGATCATATGTTCTTGGACCAGAACATGATTTGTCTTTCTTGGTGTACCTTTCATGTTAGTAGACAACATAAACCTCATACAACACCATAATGCATTAGTACAATCATAAGTGTCAACACCCTAACCAATGAATATCTTCTATCATGCATTCATAATTTTGTTAAGGTGACACAACAAATCTAAAATCAAAATTGTACTAACCGTAATAACATGAAGACAAACATACCATAAACTTAATCATCGACAAATATCGAAACATACCTCGATGAGTCATACCTGTCGAGATCGCTTGTAATCTTCTTATGTAAGGCCTTAGTCTCATCTCCCTCTGAAACAGGAACTTCTTCACTCATGCAGATGATCAATCCATCTTCTTCTAGGATTAACCCAATCCACTTGATTTGCAAGAACTGGACCTGGAGCTGGATATGGGTTTGTCAGAGAAACCCCAAAAATTCAAACTTTGAATTTCAAACTTCCGAAAGGATAGAAATATGCGCCTTGATGATCTGATCAAACTGGTATATTCAAAATTTGAAAACTGCAAAGTTTCACTCCTCAGTTTTGCCTTTGAAACTTCCGGATTCACTGGACGTGACCCTGAACTGGGGTTTGATGAAGCCCACTCTTTTGCCCCATCAAAAGGTTTGATCCAAAGCTCTAAGCTTCTATTTTTCTGAGGAGCTTCCAGCCGTGGTCACCGATTGCAAAAATTCCCATTTTTACAGAAGCCCTAGTTTTCCACTTTTCTGATCAAAGTCCCGAACTAGGGTTTGAACAAGCCCGGCCTTTTGCCCAACCAAAAATTCTGATATTGGTCTCTAAATTTCTAATTTTATGAGTAGCATTCAGCCGTGGTCTCCGATTACAAAAATTCCAACTTTCTTCAAAGCCCTAATTCCGGAAGCCATGAATGAAGGTACTCAAAAATAATTCTGTTTGGATAGAAATATGTACCTGATTGTTTCTAGTGTAACTCCAAACTTTTCAATCCAAAGGATCTGAAAACGTTTTCTGATATATCGTGACCTGTTATATTTCCATCCTGATAGGTCTGACCTCAATTGGATTCTCTGAGAGAGAGTTATGCCAAATGTCGCAACATGACCTGTTTTGGGATAAAACAGGAGAGCGAACTTGTACGGCGTACCACGTGTCACTGTTTGAACTTCGGCCTCTGAAAAAGTTTACTGAGATAGCTCGGCCTGTTATATTTCCATCCTGATAGGTCTGAACTCAATTGGAATTTCTGAGAGAGAGTTATTCCAAGTGTCGCAATGTGACCTGTTTATGGGATAATACAGGAGAGCGTACTTGTACGGAGTGCCACGTGTCACTAGTTGCACTTCGGCCTCTGAAAACGTTTTTTGAGATAGTACAGTCTGTGTACTACCTGTCACTTTTCATGAAATTTCATTTGGAGCTTCCTAGCCCAAGTTATGACCTTTTTCCCAAGGTCACCTGATTTTGACTCAGATCTGGAAGAGGCAGAAACCCTATATTGTACAGATCATAAATCACAAAGTACAATGAATTAGACATTGTCCTTTGGACACAAGGTACCTAGATATTTAATCTTCGTCTTGTAACAATTTTCGATCCAAAAACGTTTCCAAAACGGATTTATAGCGAAAGTGCTACGATGACTGGTTTTTGCTATATCAAGCCCTAGCATCGTAATTGCAACAAGTGTCATACATGCCATATCATGCCTTCTTTCAGGCTAGCTCTGATACCATGTTAAATTTTCAGAATTTACTTCAATCTGATCTAGGATCTTAACTGAGAGAACAACATGTACAGCATATCTACATCATATCAATCATGGAGACAATAATGCAAGCACACAAGAGACACAAAGATTTACTTGGGGAAAACCATAAAGGTGAAAAACCCCAATAACTTCCTCAGAAATAGATAGAGCAATGATACAACCAACCAAGAGAGATAGCCATAACCTAGCAGCAGATCCTCCTCCTCCATAAGTGCGCCACTCCTCCTTGAGTGCATGTGTGAGAAGTGAGTGAGCAAATAGAGTGCCTCCCGCACTCTATTTATACTTGACTTGACTTGCCTTTTTACCTAACTCATGTAGGCTCGAACTTAACCACATAACATAATGCTGACTGGGCTGACCCCCAATAGGGTGGTCTAATAACCCTTTGACCCACATGACTTATACAGGGCCGACCCCAAACAACGTGGTCTAATAACCCATCAAGTATAAGTTACGACACTTCCGTATAGAGGAATAATAACATCTTTATATGAATACAATATACGTATATGTGAAATACATTCCGAAGTTACATATACATCAACAATCACTTCTTCCTCAAAGTATCGTCAATCTGAAGAACACCTGCTACTTGATATTTGATCTCAATGTGCTTCGACCTATCATGGAACACCGGGTTCTTAGATAGCTTCACAGAACCTTGGTTGTCACAAAAGATACCAGTAGCCTCCAGTGGGAGATCAAATAACTCAGACAGTAGCTTTCGGAGCCATACTGCCTCACAACTAGCCGAGCATACTCTGCCTTGGTTGTACTTAGTGCTATGCAGGATTGCTTCCTGCTAAACCAAGAGATCACACCTGATCCCATACTGAAGCAACACCTAGATGTTCTCTTCCTATATGCAGCACTGCCTGCCCAGTCCAAATCAAGATAACCCTGTAGGTTAAACTTTTGATCTGCATCATACTTGAGCCCATAATAAATTTGTACCCTTCAGGTACCTCATAATATGCTTTACAACAACCAGGTGAACATCCCTCAAATTCATTAGGAACTAGCTCAATGTGTTCATCACAAAGCAAATATATGGTCTCGTGTTCGTCAGGTACATCAAAAACCCAATTATCTGACAATACACAGTGACATCCGCCAGATCAGATGAAGCATCACACAGAAGCTTCAGGTTTGATGCCATAGCCTCACATTCCATCATCCCGAACCTCTTCAGAATCTCTACGGCATACCTCCCTTGTCCAAGGAAGACTCCATCTGCACTCTGCCACACCTCCATAACAAGAAAGTAGTGCATCATACCCAAGTCCTTCATCTCGAACTCAACATCAAGCCTCCTCTTCGTGTCGGCAATCAATCGATCCTCACCTGTTACAAACAGATTATCCACATACAATAGTCGTATCACTAGATTGCCTTCTTCAACCTTGTAGTAAAGGTTGGAATCCATTTTACTCTTGGTAAATCCCAAACTAGATAGGAATCCATCTATCCTTCCATACCAGGTCCTAGGTGCCTGTTTTAAACCATACAGGGCTTTCTTCAGTTTGCACACATGTGACCCTCAGTCATGTGTCTCAAAACCAAGTGGCTGCTCCACATACACTTCCTCCTTGACTACACCATTCAAGAAAGTTGTCTTGACATCCATCTGTTGTATCTTCAACTTCATCACTGTAGCCCGAGCAAGTACTGATCTGATGGAAGTGTATCTAGCTATAGGAGCAAAAGTCTCTTCACAGTCTATTCCCTCTTTCTGAGAGAAGCCACAAGCTACAAACCTCGCTTTGTATTTTTCTATGCTACCATCTACAGCATGCTTGATCGTATAGATCCACTTGGAAGTCACAATAGACTTCCCTTCAGCTCTTGGGACTGCATCCCAAACATCATTCTTCATGATCGACTAGTACTCCTCAATCATGGCATTCTTCGCAAATCCTGGGAACTTCAATATCTTCAATAGATAACTTTGTTGCTGAACAAATGTTGTAGTCCTTCTTTTGTAGGTGATGGTATACGATCTTTCCTACAAAACAAGTTAAATTGCATAATTAGAAAACATCTCATAGTTTTCAGAACAAATTCTTACACATAAGTAAATATGTCATACAGTCATGCAATTATCTTAGCCAATGCTTCAATACAACATTTATCCATATCCTGTAACTTTCTATATGCCTTCCAATCTCTACCAGAACATTGTTAAGAGTGTGCACAACTCCCAACATGTCAGCAAAGAGGTTTCATTTTAGATAAGTAGCAATGGAATGTTGTACGGTGCCATAGGCCACTTACCCATCACATGTGTAGTATATTGTTCATTAATGCAATTATTCTAATATGCGTAATACACACCTTAAGTCTAGGAACATAAGCATATACATCATTGAACAATATTATTTAAACAAACAAGTATGCAAGAAATGACAATTCAAATGCTTATCTTTGTTTGGTTGTAGGGTGGACTCCCTCTCAATATTTGTTTCCTTGCAGGAACTACTGGAGTGTGCTCCCCTTTGATCTTTACTTCCTGGATTACCTGTCCTTGGACTTATATTCATCTTGGACTACTATGCATGCTTAAGTGTGCACTAGTGTCATGGTTGTGCCATCCTCAAGATCTCATACATAATCATACATTCATCAGTATAGATATTAAAACAACATAATCTTAAACATGTATAGTCATGATCATTTTAAACACAGATAATAAACATTAGTATTCAAGGTTTCATGGAATACTACTTTTACTCATGCATATTCTTATTGACCATAGGACTCTTTTGGTTAGTCATATCATCAATCAAAGTAAGAAGCATAATATGCCTAAACCCATGATTACTAACTTCAATGAATAATCATTATCAATCATGCCATGTATACTTATATAAGAGATTCTAACATAAGGTAGGATTCTAACTTGATATAGGAAAAACATACCTGAATTAATATGTTAGTTGTTTATTGTCTAACATACCCACATGATGTCTTCTTGTTCTCTTAAGTGACTTGTGCTAGTAACCTGCATATGTCATAGGTTAACCATTATAGAGACAAGTTATACATACGTCGTAAGTAGATTTTCTATGTGATCCATGGAAATGGATGAACCTTTCTCTTCATGTCACCATGGTTATATGTTCTTGAACTAGAACATGATTTGTCTTCCTTGATGTACCTTTCATGTTAGCGGACAAAATCAACCTCATACAACACCACAATGCATTAGTACAATCATAAGTGTCAAAACCCTAATCAATGAATATCTTCTATCATGCATTCATAATTTATTAAGGTGATACGAAAAGTCTAAAGTTAATCAAAATTGTACTAACCTAAATGAAGACAAACATACCATAAACTTAATCATCAACAGATTTCGAAACATAGCTGGATAAGTCATACCTGTCCAGATTGCTTGTAATCTTCTTATGTAAGGCCTTAGCCTCATCTTCCTCCAAAACAAAAACTTCTTCACTTATGCAGGTGACCAATCCATTCTCTTCTAGGATTAAACCAACTCACTTGATTTGCAGAAACTGGATCTGGAGCTGGATTAGGGTTTGTCAGAGAAACCCTAAAAATTCAAACTTTGAATTTAAAACTTCTGAAAGGATAAAAAGATGTACCTTGATGAGCTGATCAAGCTGGTATACTTAGAATTTGAAAATTGCAATGTTTCACCCCTCAAATTTGATTTTCAATCTTCTAGATTCACTAGGAGGACCCTGGATTAGGGTTTGAGTTTCATGGAGCTTTATCCAACAAAATAGTTTAATCCAAAGCTCTAAACTTTGATTTTTCCAAGGAGCTTCCAGCTCTGATACCATGTTAGCTTTTCAGAATTTTCAAGCTGATCTAAGATCTTAATTGAGAGAATAACATGTACAGCATATCTACAACATATCTAGAGCATATCAATCATGGACACAATAATGCAAGCACACAAGAGACACAGAGTCTCACTAGGGAAAACCAAGAAGGTGAAAAACCCCGCAACTTCCTCAGATATAGATAGAGCAATGATACAACCCAAGCATAAGAGATAGTCCTCTCCTAACAGTAGCTTCTTCTCTTCCACTAGTGCGCCACTCTCCAATGAGTGTGTGAGTGAGAAAGTGAATGATCAAATAGAGTGCCTCCCGCACTCTATTTATACTTGACTTGACTTGCCTGATCACCTTTACTAGGTCAACCTTAACTTAAACACATAACATAATGCTAACTGGGCCGACCCCTAATGGGGTGGTCTAATAACCCTTTGACCCACATGACTTATACAGGGCCGAGCCCCCCAAGGTGGTCTAATAACCTATCAAGTATAAGTTATGACACTTACAATATAAATGACGACACTTTCGTATAGAGCAATAATAACATCTCTATAGGAATACAAACACTTCCATATAGAGGAATAATAACATCTCTATAGGAGTACAATATACATAGATGAAATACATGGGTGAAATACATTCTGAAGTTACATATACATCAACAATTATAGGAGCCCTAACCTCATCATCAAAGTTCACACTTACATAACTTAGGTTATTTGTAACCATATTAAATTCATTTAAATGATCAGTAATAGATCCACCTTCAGACATCTTCATGTTAAATAAACGCTTCATTAGAAATACCTTTCTGGAGGACGAGGGTTTTTCATACAGCTTACCCAATGCGCTCATCAGATCCTCCGTTGTCTTTTCTTTTGAGATATTGAAAGCCACCGATGAAGCCATGGACAACCATATTGTTCCCGGTGCCTTTCTATCAAGAACCTCCCATTCCTCGTCCTTCATGTCTACCGGCTTCGTTTCTCGTCCTCCCAATGGCAGGAATAGATCCTTCTGGTACAGATAGTCCTCCATTTGCATCTTCCATAACTAGTAGTTTTGGCCGTTAAAATTCTCGACCTCAAGCTTTCCTTCTTCTGCCACTATCCCCACTCGAACAAGAAACCCTAGTTTCCTGCGGGTTTAACTGCCAAATAGACCTTCGACTCTGATACCAATTGTTAGAAAAATAGGATAACAAAGCAATAACAATAAATAGAAATAGAACTGGTCACCATAATTCATATAAGTATTTATATTATGAACTTGCAGAGCATTTTTTTTGGAATAGTATTGGCATATGTTTTTGAATATCTTTGACTTACAGTTGAATGATATATTCATCGGATCTAATGAGATATGTATTGTTTTATAAATATTATGAGCATGAATCTCAGCTATACAACTAGATATCTATCTTGAGTATTATATTATGAGAAGACTTAATATCTGGTATATCTATGTCGTGGGAGGGCTTTGAAAATACCTGCATTCTATATGTGAGATATACAACATTATGATCCCTATAATGTTTAAAAGGTTTACATTAGCTAATACATACTGATATGAACCATGTGCTAACCTAGGGTTTCGCGAGGCATGTTTCATATTGCAGGTTTTTATATTTAAATATATTCCACTATTTAATAGAGGTATGATGTCTGATACTATAATGCTGTGAATAGGGTAGCATGTAAACCTGGAGGTTTACATGCCTAGCCCTTATATTTTTTATCAACTCTTTAATGTTAGAGTTTATTTCAGAAAAGAGAAACCTAGAGAGTGCTAATGCTCAGATTTGTTATATTTTGATTCATTATATTGAGAAAGTTTGATATTCTAAATGAATCTGGTCATAATCGACCATTTGCATCTACAGGGCATTTCTAGGCTAAATGTTGGAAGGATGAAATAAACTACATGCTGCTATATATTTTCTGAGTTGAATCCATGTGTAAATCTCATGCTGAGATAGAAGAATATCATTTATTGAAATAGGATGGTTATATTCATTTTATTAATGTTCCTATGAATTCATTCGCCTAGAGATAGGTGAATCTTGGATAACCCAAATCTCTTTAACATATGCTGGCATATAAAACAAATGTGATTTAAATGCATTACATGCATAATGGAAATGATTCATGTAAGAAAGGGTTTTACCCTTAGTATGAGTATCATTATTAATAATGTATGGAGCTATGCATTCATTTGAGAAGTGTATTATAGACTTGCGTTTCACCTAATGTTTAACGATGTATTGTATAGTCATTAAATACATAAAGATTGTTGAGTATAAATGCATTCATATTTTAAGCAATGTTGGAAGAGAGACAACGATTCGACTCGCTCAGACTATCATTGTGCATACATGTGGGAAGGCTTAATGCTTTCACCCCAAACATATTCATTATGCAAGAATTAAAACAATATTACATCATGCTTCTTGAATGCAAAACCAAAGTCGTTAAAGATGCACAACATGAGGGAAATTTCCATTTAAACGAGCATTAAACAAAGCATTCATATATGCACCAACTATTAATCTCTATGTTCATATTGTTGTAAACGAAATACATATGCATTGCATTAGAATATCGAATGTCGAGGATATTTAAACATACAGATGGTGTTCCCAAAATGCACATCATATTATAATTAAAACCATATAGACTCACCGAATAACGCAGTGAGTATTTACAAGTCAAGTTGGGCTTGCAACCATTATCAATACGAATTTAAAGGCATCAATCAAACACACATTCAAAGTATGGAATCGTATCGCAATAGAATTGCCACTTTATTTACAAAAGGATTTTTTTACATAGAATCCCAACGCCTATGCCAGGGACAGAGCATCGTTGGATCCTTTTTAAAACTACGCATAACTGTGGGGTTTCCACTGGACCACATTTATTTTAAATACACAAACTACCATGCGACGTCGATGGAGCTTACAGAGGTCGCAATGAATCTCTCATAGTCTGGTTGCACGCACCTACCGACTTGGACAAAGGCCAGGCTCCTTAAAAACTTAAAAACGAAAGCAGGAGAAAACCCTATGCCTTAACCAAGAGTGTTTAAGTAACTCTGCCCCACCAATGGGGTAAACCAAACTCGAGGCGGTTGGTCGGTGAGTTACCTGTTGAGCATAGCGAGCCTCCACATATCAACGTTCGCTATGAGCTTGTAGGAGTGCGCTAACTCCACCCTTATCCTAGTTTCCCTGCACAATGGAGCGTGGCGAGAGGTCAAACCTAGGGGATACACCAAACCAAACTAATAATGAAAGTTACACAACTCCATGATGAAACTGCTAAATGGTTGAAATGTCACATTACCTAGTGGATTAGCAAAGTTGCAGTGCAACTCAGACCGCACCCATCACATTACCACGACAAAGGTCAAACCATGGTGCAGTAAAATGTAAAACATAAATGTAAACATACAAGAGAATAAACGACTTCTTTGTAACGTACAGAATGCAAAACGAAAACACTGTGAATTACCTTGCAGTGAGGGCCAATCTATTACAACGTAATCTTCCACCTTGTGAGCATCAGCATTCTTTGGCCTACAGGATCCATTTCACTGACTCAGATCCACTTTATATCCTTCAGACACTATTTTTCCCTATTTTTTCCCTTGTACGCTAGTTGCATCTCTATAGCCATCGTACCCGCGAGTTGCATCACTATAGCATGCGGGTATCATGTAAAATGGTAAAAATCACTAGTTTATTACCTTTTACTCCCAAAAAGTGTTTATTGGGTGACCTTTGACCCTCCATCTACCCAAGAAACGCCTCGATGTGTCCTTTCACTTACCTTTGGGAGGACTATATATTGAGCACATATGGCTTATGGACGGGAGGAGGGGGAAGAGCAAGAGAACTCTAGTGGATTTTTTCCCTATCTTGAGTCTACACTCATTGATCCTTGTAGTTGTGAACCCTATATGTTCACCTTCCAAACTCCTACCATAGTTTGAGTTTTCCATTCATGGAGGATTGAAGTGGTGGAGGCACAAGTGGATTGACCTAGATCTTGGTTCAGATTGGTTTCCGGCAAGAGGTCATATCACATTGTACTTCTTCTTGTTTATTAATAGAAATACTCATATTCTCGTCCATTAATGTTGTAAATGTTGTTTATACTACATTGGGTTGCATTTACTTATAATATTATAGACCATTGCTATTGATGATGTTAATGTCATTTATTCATTATATGTACTTCTTGTATATTAGTTGTCAAGACTAATTTGCAGATTCAAGTGCACGGATTGAAAGCTCCAATAGGGATCTAAATCAAATGTTTCGATCGAGGTTGGTTACATTCTCCATTATCTTAGCATTGTCATTTATGATAGCATAGTTCTGAGAATTGAGTTAATTTCTGGTAGCCAGCTATATGTAGTGGTCTACCCCAAGCCATAGTGAGTTTTCTCCAATACAGAAATGGCGACTCCGCAGGGGAAAACATCCATGTTTGGGGATTTTTAAGCATTAGTCCTTAATTAGAGTAGTTGTTTGTCGAAGCTCTGTGTCACTGATTGGCTGTTGAGATACACTATAGAAAACTTGCTTTTTCTGAGCCATTGGACTCTTTATTTTCCCATTTTCCTTTCCTCAACCGCGGGCTAGCTTAGATTTTCCCGCGTATACCCACCTCTGTTTACTCTACTGCTCACGGGTACCCATAGGTATTCCTTTGATAGTAGCGTATAACTCCAACGTTTGTTGATTTATGACTTTTGGTTGTTGCTGGGTTGGCTTTGGATGATCCCGAGTCTTTGTTGTCATGTTTCTTGACTTTTTCATGCCTTGGTTGTGACCAAAACGCTTCTTTTCTCTTGGTTGAGCCTTATTGGTTTTTTACCCATCTTTGGATTTAGCCTTGTTGGTTTTTTCCTTTTGAGCTCATTCCTGTAGTTGGGTCTTACTGTTTGGGATTTGTTGGGTTGTCTTAGTGATCTTCTCGGCACTTCAGTGTCTAAATAGTAGGATTTTGCTTGCATTTTTCATTTCTTTATATTGAAAAATACAAAAAAATATACATGTAGTTTTTCAGTTTCCTTTTGCTTATAAGAGAAAATACAAAAAAAAAAATTACTTTCATGTACTGCATCTTGCATTGAGTGCTTGCTTCCTTCATTTATGTTCTGCTTGTGCATCGAGAATATAAAAGCATTGCATTTTTATTTTGAAATCGTTGGGTTGATTTTGCATATTAGTGACATTGTTTTATTGGATAGATGAGTCTACGATTGGACAAGTTTGCATACCATTGAGTCATATACATCACTAGTTTCACGACCATATCCTTTGAGTAACTGCAACCATTAAAATTAACTATTAATATTAAAATTGATTAGATCGATTTTATTTATAGGGTACACCAACTAGCATAGGTTTAGAGTTGGAATAGATCATTGTGAGTTAACAATCCAAGACTACTAGACGAAACATTAGGTGTCTGACCAGGGAGTGGAGGAATCCATGGTATATATCGGTGTTCTCAAGAAGCTCTACTCAAACAAAAGTTAAGCACAAGGTCACGGGAGGTTGATTGAAGGGATATCCCTCTAAGACTGGCTGAACGTGGGAGATATTTGCAGGATTTGTTCGTATCTGGGGACTCTTGGGGGATTTGACCCTCATTGAGTTTTGGGCTCAGATACCCTGCCCATATGACAGATCCCACCTACGATTGTCCCCCTGAGCATTGGTTATATTATAGTGACCATAGTTTCCTTACCTATGTATCGCATAGGGTACTTGCAGTGGTTATGCTGTTTGTGTCCTAAGTTAGATAGTGATTGGACAACACAGTTGTTTGTTGTCAAGGGTTACGGCCCTTTGCATGCAGTGAAGCCTGGGTGTCTCTATAACTAATTCCGTTACCTCCGGCTATAGTTTGGGAGTCTGAAGCCTCTCCTAGATGAAACATACCAGCTCTAGTGCCGAAAGCTCATTTAGCCACTCTGTTTGTCTACTCTTGGCTGTAGTTTATTTAGGTGTGTGCTTTTTATTTACTGTTTTTGATTGATAGCTGGCCTTTAGGGGACTTTTTGGTTTTATATTCTCTCTAGAGATATCATGGCGTGGTCTTGTCATTTGGCCAATTTAAAACCCATCGAGATTTCATGTCGTGTTCCTCGAGGACGTCGGCAGGCTCCCTCTGAGTCTTCAGATTCTTATGAGACATACGTCCAAGAAGTCATGACCATTGTACAATTTGACATGAGATAAATCCCTACTAGTTCATTAGGTAGAGTTGAATACACTTCTGACACCCCTACTCCTCGTGAGGCGTGGGGAAGTGATCTACCTGAGACCCGATGCAGTTTGTTTGGTCCAAACCCACCCAAGGATGACCCATTTGATCCTTCCTTTCCACATAATTATTTATACGGGATGCCATAGGTCCATGATTATATAGGCCTGACGGTCAACCCTACCACATTCTCATATGGTATGCCGGATTACACCACAGTTGATCCTTCCACTATTTTTGGTAGCCATGCTGGTGCCGTTCATGGTGTTATCAACATTGCACCCACTGGGAGAAATACCCTCGTTGAGGACACCACATTGTCCACTCACGCACATAGTATGGAGACTAGTCACGTTCCTCCTAATAATGCTAATGTTGGAAGACGACCGCCACCTAGGGCTATCCAACCTAATAGGAACACTGTTCGAAACATGACTCGCCATCCACCACCTAACACACATATTGCTACCCGTCAACCCAGGCCCACTTTCACGAATGTTAATGCTCCTCCTAAACATGGGGTTGGACATATACCGCACACTTTTGCGTCCACTACAGCCACTAGTAATGCCAATGTAGGAGGTGGTAATATATCTTATCTACATGGTCAGAACACCACCATTCCTACTACTAATACCACAAATGTTGGGGTTTGGGATACTTCTCATGCTTATCGTAATGCTAGGGGTGGGAACATACCACACCATTATGGTCATTACAACTTGGTTCCCACTATGAATAGTATGTAAATGCCCCATACTATGGTGGCAACCCTTACTACAACACAGTTGGTGCTGGCCACCTGTTCAACCCACCTTAATACGGTGCCCAAAACACTTATATACCTGCTTACTCTCATATGGGTCAAGCAGGAGGAGGTTATCAACCCTATGGCCATGGTCAAGCTTATGGTCCATCAGGTCCTCATTATCAGCAGTTTAATCCTCATGGTCAAGCTTATGGTTCATCAGGTCCTCATTATCAGCAGTTTAATCCTCATGGTCAAGCTTTTGGTCCATCTTATAATTTGGTTCCATTCAACCAACCTTTTATGGGAGCTTATAATCAAGCTTTCCAGCCACAACTCCCATTCCTTGCACATTTGAATCTTTCGGATCTTTCGAATCTCACGAATGATCCGGTGTGTCACGACCCTAATTGGCCCTCGGTCCCTACCAAGATCCCTTCAAACATTCATAAGTTTGAGGGGAAAGGTGGTAAGGATTTGGGTGATCATGTCACAACATTTCACCTTTGGTGCTCCTCCAACTCATTAAATCACGATTCCGTTAGATTACGACTATTTCAATGCACCCTCATAGGGGCAGCTACAAAGTGGTATGTGGAGTTGCCTGCGAACACCTATAGGGGATTCAATGAGATTTCTTTGGTATTCTTGGACCATTTCCAGTTGTCGGTTCATTATGATACTGGTACTGAATTGTTGTCTACCGTCCGTCGGAATAAGGCCACACATATTTCTGACCACGTTCAAGAGTGGCGTTGATGGAAAATATTAGTGAAAGGCAACATTCCTCCAGAGTTTCTGTTGGAATGGTTCCTCAAGTCCTTACTGCCATACATTACTAAGGATGTTTCAATGTCTGACATTGTGACTGAGGAACAAGCCATCTTGAAAGTCCAGCAGTTAGACCTACTACACTCTCAGTCTGGCATTTTATATGACATTATTCCTGATGCACCGAGAACACAACATGAGCCCACGTTAGTTCCTAGACCGCATGCCAATGGCATCGTGGGATCCGGAAGCACTCGCCCCATAGATTTGGTAGCTAATCAAATGCAAAATTTATCGCTAAACGAGTCTACTCTCGGATAGGTTCACACCTTGTCCACTTCCACCCCATCATCTGATGTACACAATGTGCAATCAACGAAACCATCAGGTAACCAACAATCTGGTGGTAAGAAAAAGAGGAGAAACAATCATAGGGGTGGAAACAATTGGAATAACAATAATAGAAATCGAAATAGCGCTCGTAAAAGTAATGCCGACCCTCCTCGGGAAGGCAAAAATGCTGGTGAGGACCGTAAACCTGTTAAATTTTGAGCATTAATTCATTATACTCTAGGATCTTTGTTGAGAGAATAACATCTATAGTATATCAATGCATGACAATCATAATATGACAAGCATCACAAGCATCACAAGAATCAAAAGCATAGAGACAAGAGACACAGAGTTTCCGTGGGGAAAACCCTAAGGTGAAAAACCCCACAACTTCCTCAGAGATAGAGAGAGCAATGGCTCAACGAAAATACAACCAAATAACACAGAGATAGTCTCCTAGCAGATGATCCTCCTCCTCCTCACAAGTGCGCCACTTTCCAGAGAGAGAGTGAGTTACCTTTTCCGAGTAAGTAAAATAGAGATCTCCTATCTCTATTTATACTTACCTTTTTGCCCAGTGACCTACTGGGGCCGACTTGTCTACTTAGATACATCCACATTATATTATATATAATTCCGGGCCGACCCCAAATGGTGGTCTAATAACCCATCGACAAGTACACACACTTGCGACACTTGTCAATCCACATGACGACACTTCCTTATGAGGAATAACACATCTCTTATAAGGGTACAATAAATATATATAAAATATATAGATAAAATACATTTCGAAGTTACATATCCATCAACACTCCCTCTTAACTAGAAAGGTATTTCTCGACACAGATCTACTAGACAAGTCTTCTTCTCTGGATCATCGTCATCATCATCGTCACTGCTGTTGGTATATCAACCAATCTCTGACTCTACTCGTCATAGGAAGTTCTACAGAGCTAGTCCTTTTTCATACTGGATGTAGGCCCGCCATCTGCAGGTCTTCATCATCACTGGCCATACTTTGGAATCCTCAGGACTCATTACGTGCGTCACAAAACCTGGCTGCAGCATCCCAGGCTATTACGAGCACACAGCTCTACCTGTAGGATCTCCCAGGAGCACATTACATGTGACCCATCACAAAACCTGGCTGAAGCATCCCAGGCTGTTACGAGCACACGGCTCTACCTGTCGGATCTCCCAGGAGCACATTACATGTGATCTCACCACAAAACCTGGCTGAAGCATCTGAGGCCTTTTTCATCCTGTCCAGCTCTCCCAGGAGCAAATTACATGTGGTCATGGCAAAACCTGGCTGAAGCATCTGAGGCCTTTTTCATCCTGTCTAGATCTCCCAGGAGCAAATTATATGCCATAGGACAAAACCTCGCAAGAGCATCTCAGGATGTTACGGGTACACAACTCCGACCTGAAATCTCCTAGGGCACAAATTACATGTCCTCCCAAGCAAAACCTCGCAAGAGCATTTGCCAGATGTCCCAGGGCACCGAATTACATGCCATAGGCAAAACCTTGAAAGACCATCTGCAAATCTCCCAAGGAAAAAATTACATGCTTTCCTGCACAACCTGATCCACGACCACAAAGTATCATCTGATACTCATCAAACATCATCCTGATGTACACATGATCATCCTGATCATCATCACCGCAACATCCTGCTGCATGTCATCTGGAGAAGCTCGTCATCCACGATCATCCAAGTATCCACCTAATACATACATAGATACATGATCCACACAATGTATCCATCAACATACATGATCCACCTGATCATACAAAGATACATGATCCACACAATGTATCCATCAGCATACATGATCTACCTGATCATACAAAGATACATGATCCACACAATGTATCCATCAGCATCCAACATGATGCGTTCATAAAAAAATACATACACATGATCCATCCGATCATATCCAGCATCCAACATGATACATGATCCAACCGATCATATCCAGCATCCAACATGATGCATATACAAAATACATACACATGATCCATCCGATCATATCCAGCATCCAACATGATGCATATACGAAATACATACACATGATCCAACCGATCATATCCAGCATCCAACACGATGCATATACAAAATACATATAATGATCCAACTGATCATATCCAAGCAGAAACCAGAACATCCTCCTAATGTTCATCATTCAGCGCTTACATCCACAGCCATGTGAAGGATCCCCCTTCCAACATGCTTGGAATGGCTTCAGCAAATGTGTTCATCACTTCTTCCTTGAAGTGTCCTCGATCTGAAGCACGCCAAGCCTCTCTCTGAAGTACTCGAACTTCACCCTGGCTAGTGGCTTCGTCAGCACATCTGCAATCTGCTCGTCCGTTGCAACATACAGGAGCTTCACAGCTTCTCTCTACACCATATCCCTGATATAGTGATATTTGATCTCTATGTGTTTCGACCTGTCATGAAACACTGGGTTCTCAGACAGCTTCACACAACTCTGGTTATCACAGAAGATACCAGTAGCCTCCAACGGGAGATCAAATTACTCAGACAGTAGCTTCCGTAGCCATACTTCCTCACAACTAGCTGAACAGGCTGCAACATACTCTGCCTCAGCTGTACTCAGTGCTACGCAGGACTGCTTCCTACTAAACCAAGAGATCACACCTGATCCCATACTGAAGCAACACCCAGATGTGCTCTTCCTGTCTGCAGCACTGCCAGCCCAATCTGAATCAACATAATCCTGCAGGTTAAACTTTTGATTCACCTCGTACTTGAGCCCATAATCCATTGTACCCTTCAGGTACCTCAGAACATGCTTTACAGCAACCAGGTGAACACTCCTCGGATCCATCAGGAATTGGCTCAATGTGTTCATAGCAAAGAAAATGTCTGGTCTTGTGTTCGTCAGGTACATCAATGACCCAATCATCTGACGATACATAGAGACATCAACCAGCTCAGATGAAGCATCACATAGAAGCTTCAGATTCGATGCCATAGGTGTGGCCATGGCCTTGCAATCCATCATCCCGAACCTCTTTGGGATCTCTACTGCATACTTCCCTTGTCCAAGGAAGATTCTATCTGCACTCTACCACACCTCCATGCCAAAAACAAATAGTGCATCATCCCCAAGTTCTTCATCTCGAATTCGGTAGTAAGCTTCCGCTGCGTGTCGGCAATCAATGTATCTTCACCATACCAAGTTCTGCACATATATGATTTCCTATCATGTGTCTCAAAACCAAGTGGCTGCTCTACATACACTTCTTCTTCAACTACACCATTCAAGGAAGCTGTCTTGAATCCATCTGGTGTATCTTCTATTTCATCACTTTTATATTTCTTAATGCTGCCATCTGCAACATGCTTGATCTGATAGTTCCATTTGGAAGTCATAGCAAACTTCCCTTCATGTCTTGGGATTACATCCCAAACATCATTCTTCATGATCGACGGATCATGGCATTTCATTTCTTCATCCCAGATCCTGGGAACTTCAATATCTTCAATATCTTCAATAGATATCTTTGTTGCTGGAACAAATGTTGTAGTTCTTCTTTTGTAGGAGATGGCATACGATCTTTCCTACACAACAAGTTAAATTGCATGATTAGAAAACATCTCATAGTTTTCAGAACAAATTCTTACACATAAAGAAATATGCCGTACAGTCATGCAATTATCTTAGCCAATGCTTCAATACAACATTTATCCATATTCCGTAACTTTCTAGATGCTTTCCAATCTCTACCAGAACATTGTTAAGAGTGTGCACAACTCCCAACATGTCAGCAAAGAGGTTTCATTCTAGATAAGTAGCAATGGAATGTTGTACAGTGCCATAGGCCACTTACCCATGCATATTAGGAGTATACTGTTCATCAATGCAATTATTCTAATATGCATAATACACAACCTAATTCTAGGAACATCAGTATATACATTATTGAACAGTATTATTTAAGAAATGACAATTCAAATACTTATCTTTGTTTGTTCGTTGGGTGGACTCCCTCTGAGTCTTCGCTTCCTTGCAGGAGCTACTGGAGTCCTAATCTGAAGTATCTTCTTCTACACCTTTTGATGTGGAATGTAGAGATATGGTCAACTCCCTCTGAATATTTGTATCCTTGAATAAACCACTGGAGTGTAATCCCTCTTGATCTTTGCTTCATGGATTACCTGTTCTTGAACTCATATTCATCCTTGTTCCCTATGCATGCTTATAAGTATCATGATTGTGTTATCCTTGTGAGCTCATATAAAATCATACATTGATTAGCATACTATTAAAACACAATAATCTCAAGCATGTATAGTCATGATCATTTCAAACAGAAAATAATAAGTATTAGCATTCAAGGTTTATGTAGGATTCTTATGGTTAGTCAAATCATAAGAAACATAACATGTCTAAACCTGTAATTACTCAAACCTATGACTCTTCAGGTTAGTTGAATCATCAATCAAGATAAGTGTTATAATATGCATAAAACCTGTGATTATTCAAACCTATACCTTCATGATTCTTCTGGTTAGTCATATCATCAATTATGGTAAGAAACATAATATGCATACAACCATGATTATTCAAACCTATGACTTCATGAATAATCATTATCAACAACAGTATAAGATCCTCACACAAGGTAGGATTCTATCTTGATATAGGAAAAACATACCTGGATTAGCATGCTAGCTAGTTATGTCTAACATACTCACACGATGTCTTCTTGTTCTTCTTCAATGACTTGTGCTAGTAACCTATATATCTCATAGGTCAACTATTACAAAGCCAAGTTATACATACCCCGTAAATGGATCTTTTATGAGATCCATGACAATGGATGAATCCTTGTCTTCATGCCACCATGATCATATGTTCTTGAAGAAGAACATGATTTGTCTTTCTTGGTGTACCTTTCATGTTAGCAGACAACATAAACCTCATACAACACCATAATGCATTAGTATAATCATAAGTGTCAACACCCTAACCAATGAATATATTCTATCATGCATTCATAATTTTGTTAAGGTGATACGACAAATCTAAAATCAAGATTATACTAACCGTAATAACATGAAGACAAACATACCATAAACTTAATCAAGAACAAATCTCAAAACATACCTCGATGAGTCATACCTGTCGAGATTGCTTGTAATCTCCTTATGTAAAGCCTTAGCCCTATCTCCCTCTGAATTAGGAACTCCTTCACTTATGCAGGCGACCAATCCATCTTCTTCTAGGATTAACCCTATCCACTTGATTTGCAAGAACTGGACCTGGAGCTAGATATGGGTTTGTCAGAGAAACCCCAAAAATTCAAACTTTGAATTTCAAACTTCCGGAAGGATAGAAATATGCGCCTTGATGAGCTGATCAAACTAGTATATTCAGAATTTGAAAACTGCAAAGTTTCACTCCTCAATTTTGCCTTTGAAACTTCCGGATTCACTGAACGTGACCTTGAACTGGGGTTTGATGAATCCCACTCTTCTGCCCAATCAAAAGGTTTGATCCAAAGCTCTAATCTTCTATTTTTCTGAGGAGCTTCCAGCCATGGTCACAGATTTCAAAAATTCCCATTTTTACAGAAGCCCTAATTTTCCACTTTCCTGATCAAAGTCCCGAACTAGGGTATGATCAAGCCCGGCCATCTGCCCAACCAAAAATTCTGATCTTGGTTTCTAAATTTTTATTTTGATGAGTAGCATTCAGCCGTGGTCTCCGATTACAAAAATTCCAACTTTCTCCAAAGCCCTAATTTTCGGAAGCCATGAATGAAGGTACCAAAAAATAATTCTGTTTTTACAGAAATATGTACCTGATTGTTTCTGGTGTAACTCCAAAATTTTTGATCCACAGGGTCTAAAAACGTTTCCTGAGATAGCCTGACCTGTTAGCTTTCCATCCTGACAGGTTTGACCTCAATTGGATTTTCTGAGAGAGAGTTATGCCAAATGTCGCAACGTGACCTGTTTTGGGATAATACAGGAGAGCGAACTTGTACGGAGTGCCACGTGTCACTGTTTCAACTTCGGCCTCTGAAAATATTTCCTAAGATAGCTCAGCCTGTTATATTTCCATCCTGATGGGTCTGACCTCAATTGGATTCTCTGAGAGAGAGTTATGCCAAGTGTCGCAACGTGACCTGTTTATGGGATAATACAGGAGAGCGAACTTGTACGGCATGCCACATGTCACTGGTTCCACTTCGGCCTCTGAAAACGTTTTCTGCGATAGTACAGTCTGTGTACTACCTGTCACTTTTTACGAAATTTCATTTGGAGCTTCCTAGCCCAAGTTATGACCTTTTTCCCAAGGTCACCTGATTTTAACTCAGATCTGAAAGAGGCAGAAACCCTATATTGCACAGATCATAAATCACAAAGTACAACGAATTAAAGGTTTTCCTTTGGACACAAGGTACCTGGAGATTTAATATTCGTCCTGTAACAATTTCAGATCTGAAAACTTTGCCAAAACGGATTTATAGCGAAAGTTCTACGATGACTGGTTTTTGCTATATCAAGCCCTAGCATCGTAAGTGCAACAAGTGTCATACATGCCATATCATGCCTTCTTTCAGGCTAGCTCTGATACCATGTTAAATTTTGAGCATTAATTCATTATACTCTAGGATCTTTGCTGATAGAATAACATCTACAGTATATCAATGCATGCCAATCATAATATGACAAGCATCACAAGCATCACAAGAATCAAAAGCATAGAGACAAGAGACACAGAGTTTCCATGGGGAAAACCCTAAGGTGAAAAACCCCACAACTTCCTCAGAGATAGAGAGAGCAATGGCTCAACCAAAATAGAACCAAATAACACAGAGATATTCTCCTAGCAGATGATCCTCCTCCTCCTCACAAGTGCGCCACTTTCCAGAGAGAGAGTGAGTTACATTTTCCGAGTAAGTAAAATAGAGATCTCATATCTCTATTTATACTTACCTTTTTGCCCAGTGACCTACTGGGGCCGACTTGTCTACTTAGATACATCCACATTATATTATATATAATTCCGGGCCGACCCCAAATTGTGGTCTAATAACCCATCGGCAAGTACACACACTTGCGACACTTGTCAATCAACATGACGACACTTCCTTATAGAGGAATAACACATCTCTTATAAGGGTACAATAAATATATATAAAATATACAGATGAAATACATTCCGAAGTTACATATACATCAACAAAACCTAGGCGTAAGGTGAAGTTTCCTTGTAAGCTTTGCGGGGAAGATCATCTTACTCACTTATGTCCTCAAATCAAAGAAGCATCGAAGCATTTGGCATAGAGCCGAGCTGTGTTAAAGGATCCCCTTCCTCATCATCAAAACATGGCTTCGCATGCTCCCACCAGTCGTTATGGACCTAATAAGACGGCGACGTCTTCTTCCAATACTGGTAGGTATGGATGTGTGAATATGGTTCAATCAGAGGTTAATGTTGTCACTCGTCAATGCGATTATGGTGCACCACCACCTAGTATGGGGAGTGAGCCTCCCCCTCCTTTTGACAATTCCTTGCATATCTTGAAGCCATCTAATATGACACATATACCGAAAGGTGTTTTCAAGTGCTCTCGCATAATCCGAATGCTCGAGCTGCCCAGAACTACTCCATTGTAGAAGATTTGGGCCAAACTACGTGTGCCATGTTGGCTCTTCAAGTCTTGCAGGCCTTTCCTTCTCAGAAGCATGCCCTTTTGAGTGCGTTAAGAGTTTAGGATGGGGGAAGTCCCATTGTTATCAAGTTTGATATCGCTGATGTTCGACCTCGCTTACCTTACCACGTGGCTTTTCAAATCCATGTGGTGTGCCTTCAAATTTTTTTCAAACGTATGATGGTTGACGAAGGTGCCTCTGCATCAGTAATGTCATTAACTTATTGGAAATCCCTAGGCTCTCCTCCTCTACTCACATCTAGAACTGTGCTTGCTGCATTCGATAGTCTGTCATTTAAGCCGCATGGAATTATCCCTTCCCTTGTTGTCTACTTGGGAGGTAAATATGTGGCTATTGAAGTCAAGGTGGTTGATGCCCCTATCGACTACAACCTTTTACTAGGTCGGAATTGGATGTATGCTATGAAAGCTATCGCATCCACTATATTTAGAGTTATATGCTTTCCTCACAAAGGCAAGATTGTGACCATCGATCAACTAGATTTCGTTAACTCCTCTCCATAGCATCCACGGGATCCATAGTCTTGCAGGTTACTCATTCTCAACCGGCAACTGGGAACATGGGTGTTGGCATGTACCATTCATTGATGGGAACTTATGATTTTGCCGCACCTGTGAATTTTATTGGAACCATTACCGACGATGCGTCTCCTCCTTCGCATAATATGTCATTCTGGACTTCCTATTTTGATGATCCATGGACTTTACTATCCACCAGTTCCACGTCTGGAAACATTACGCATATCGGTATTTCTATGCGACTGTCTGTAGCTGAGCTTGCTTACCAGCATATTCAACAAGCCACTGTAGAGCCAGATCTCTCTTCTTCTCAGACAATCAAGGAAGATCCCATTACGCTACCAGTTTGGGAAGCCAACTCATCTTGTTCACATGATTGCCTTGATGATACCTTTCCTTCTGATGAAGTTATTATGGAGGCCATGTGTGGTAGTGAGAGGCCTTGGGAGAATATGCACCATTTCTCTTATTTCCTTCCTAACCTCAAGCTTGCTGAGCAAGAAGAGTTTAGGATGACTCTAGCAGAGATGGTTAGTCACCCTGTGGATCTTTTGGAGTCACATGATGTTTTTGTGGAGCGGAATATGGCCAATATTTCCCAAACCATGTCGATCAACATCTCTCGTACTCCCAGAGTGGTGGAGAATGTCTACATCGGTAACGATTGCACTCCTAAGGAGATTGCTATTTACACTGAATTGTTTACAGAACTCCAGGATGCTTTTTCCTGGTCGTATGAGGAGATGCCAGGATTAGACCCCCGCATTGTTGAACATGAGATTAGAATGTATCCTAATGCTAAACCAGTTCGACAACGCTTACATGCTGTGAACCCTAGGAAGGCAGCCACTATCAAGGAAGAGGTGGAGAAATTGATCAAAGTTGGTGTCATCTACCTCGTTCCCCTTACCGAATGGGTTTCAAACCCCGTTCCTATGGATAAGAAGCAGGGAATGATCCGCGTATGCACTGATTTTAGATATTTGAACTGTGCATGTCCGAAAGTCAACTTCCCCATTCCATTCATAAATCAAATCTTGGATGCTTGCACCGGAAGTGAGATTTTTTCCTTCATGGATGGCTTTTCTGGATATAACCCAATTCAAATAAAACCTGAGGACCAACATAAGACAGCATTCATTTGTCCTTGGGGAACATTTGCATAGCGGAAAATTCCCTTCGACTTAAGAATGCTGGAGCTACATTTCAGCGAGCCATGACCTATGCTATTAACAATCTTAAGAAGATTATCGAGGTTTTCTTGAATGATCTTACTGGCCATTCTTGCAAGAGAGCGGACCACCCCAAGCACCTTTGTATGATTCTCGAACAATGTATACACTACAAAATTCAATTGAATCCCAATAAATGCATCTTCGCTGTAAGGACTGGTCGCCTTCTAGGCTTCATAGTTTCAAAAGAGGGTATTAGAGTTGATCCTCTAAACGTTGCGAGAATACTTTGGTTTCCTCCTCCGTCCAATTTGTTACAACTTCAGAGCCTCCAAGGGAGAGCTACTTTTTCTATGTCGATTTGTAGTCAATTATGCTAATCTTACCAAAGGTATCGCGTGCTTATTGAAGAAAGACACACCTTTTATCTAGGATGAGCGAGCCCACCAGCCTTTTGATGGCCTTAAGAAAGCTTTGGTATCGGCCCTTGTGCTTAGTCCACCGGACTTCGCATGAGATTTTATCCTTTATGTGGCCGCATCTCAAGAGACAATTGGCATGGTCTTGGTTCAGGTTGATGACGCTCTCATTGAGCATGTTATCTATTACCTCAGTCGAAATCTAGTAGACGCTGAGCTAATATATACTCATGTGGAAAAGATGGCGCTTGTGACTGTCCATGCATTCCAGCGGTTACGACGTTACATTTTGCTTAGAACAACCATAGTTGTAGCTCACATCCATCCATTTGAATTCGTGTTATCATGACGCATTATAGGGGGGAAGTATAATAAATGGATTGTGATCCTTCAGGAGTTCGATCTCGATTTTTCCTGGGAGAAATCGGTGAAATCGTTGGTGTTTGCTGAGCTTATGTCGGACCTCTTGAGACTTGATGAGGCTGTCATTCATGAAGATTCCTTTGTGGATGAGCACTTATTTCTTATCTCGTCCAAAGACCCTTGGTATGGGGATGTCATTGTATATCTCCAAACTTTGAAGTTTCCTTTGCATTATTCACGAGACGAGCTACGGCGTGTGAAACATCACGCTAAAGACTATACCATCGTCGGTTGTATTGGAGAAAACTCACTATGGCTTGGGAATACCACAACAGACAGATGACTACTAGAAATCTACTCAATTCTCAAAGCAATGCTATTAGAAATGAAAATGTTAAAATAATGGAGAAATGTAACCAACCTCGATCCAACGTTTGATGTAGATCCCCATTGGAGCTTTCAATCCATGCACTTGTAATCTACAAATTAGTCTTGATAGACAATATCCAACAAGTACATACAATATATAAATGAGATTAACATAATCAATAACAATGGTCCATAATATCATAAGAAAATGTAACCCAATGTATAATAAATGACATTCACACCATGAATGGACGAGAATATGAGTATTTCTATTAATGAACAAGAAGAAGTACAAAGTGCTACGACCTCTTTCCGACAACTAATCTAAACCAAGATCTAGATCAATCCACTTGTGCCTCCACCACTTCAATCCTCCATGAATGGAAAACTCAAACTATAAAGGGGTTTAGAAGGTGAACATAAATTGTTCACAACTACAAGGTTCAATGGGTGCAGACTAAAGATAGCGCAAAAATCCACTAGAGTTCTCTTACGATTCTCCTCTTCCTCCCATCCATATGAAGCCATATGTGCTCAATATATAGTCCTCTCAAAGGTAGGTGAAAGGACACATCGAGGCATTACTTGGGCAGATGGAGAGCCAAAGGTCACCCAATGACCGCTTTTTGGGAGTAAAAAGTAATTAAAATAGTGGGTTTTACCATTTTACATGCTACCCGCAGGCTATGGGGATGCAACTCACGTGTACTCCTGCTATAAAGATGCAACAGGTGGGTAGGAATAAAAATAGGGAAAACTGGTATCACTTAAGGATAAAAATGGATATGAGTCACTAAAATAGATCCTACAGGCCAAAGAATGTTGATGCTCACAGGGTGGAAGATTTCTGTGTATCAACAATTTAAACAAAGTTACATTTTCGGAAACCAAACTCGACACGCAAGAATTATAATCACAGTGAAATTGGACATACTAGTACAAACAAACATTCAAGTGTATTATTTAACAAAATAATTCCATTTTTATTTTATTTATAATTGGCCTCACATAGCTCACACCATTCAAGTGCAACAAGCAAGGCCATAATTGATCCAATAAGAATGTGTCATTGACATTGTCATAATTATAATTTTTTGTTATAATACAATTGCCTTCATTGTTAGATGCATGTTTTTCTCTGGAGTCATCGATAATCACAATATTTGTCCAATCCCAACCATGGTTCAAAGTGTCCCAAAATATACTTAAAGGCTTGCGAAACACATTAGGATTTCCAACACCCTGAAAACCTGCTCTAGCTACGGAAGAACATTTTTCCTAGGTTAAAATTAATCTGAATTGTTCCCTTTTTAGTCCTATTCTTTGTAATAATCTAGGCAAAAACTCGTCAATGTTTTTTCGTTGAGTAGATGTCCATACCCCAACCTCAAAAATACGAAAGCATTTTTCAAAAAATTCCCTGAAGCCTGGCCATATAAGATAATACTTGGTTGATGAGATGACAATTGATGAGTCTAATTTTTAGGTATTTGATAACCCTTTTTCCCACAGTCAAGCTCAAGCAATGGCGAAGAAATACACTCAATTGTCGGAAAAAGTGTTTTACTTTAATTATTTAATGAAATTGTTTTGATGATTATTCTTGCATGTTAAAATGCATATTTCAATGATCAAATTATGTCTAAACCAAGCGTGATTAAGTAGGTCCAGGGCATTAAAGGATGAATGCGTAGAAGACTGAGGGATCACCAAGCTCGGAACCCTGTTCCTGACTTATAGGGAATGCACTCTAGTTCAAGAAGAATCAACATTTTAACAATTAGTTAGGATTAGCATTAAATCATATAAATATGGACCTCTTAGGTAGCGAGAGGCCCCCATTGTTTTTTGGGAAAAAAATTTGTTTTAACGTTTTCTGCCCTATCGAGATACTGCGAAGTACAAACCTTTCTTTTGACATGGATTTTATATTTTAAATAAGAGATTGATGTTAAGTTCTAGCCATCGTTCATAAGTCTTTTTCACTCCTGAGTACAGGTTGGAGAGGGCCCCTCCAACACGTAAGTCAGGAGATTTCTATTTGCAGGTATTTTTTCCAATAATGCGTTTTACATTGATGAACAGTTATATTGCATATGGAAACGCTTGAATGATTTATTATTTCTATAGTAATTTATAATACATTCTGTAGTATAGCAAAACAGTTTCAGTAGTCCTGTAGGTGCTTTCTTTCAATGCATATTTTAATCAACGATTGCATGTGTAATAGCTTTTCTTTAAATATCATAGTTTAGATCTAAGGTTCATGACTGTTTCTCATCATGGTTAATCTATTTGATTCCTTAATAATATATGGATAGCTTGAAAAGATCACACTACAATTTGAGTCTTGGGATTTAAAATGGTTTAGATCAGAATTATTGTTTTAGGCATAAAGTAATTACAGACCTTGTTTACCCCAATGTTAGAATAGATCTATTGTGGCATTTTCATTTTCTAGATTTACCATTTTGCATTAAGTAATTTCATAAGATTATCTCCTTCACTTTCAGCATTTTAATTATTCAAAATAGATTTACTGCTTTTGGTATCTTCATTTCTTAGAACAGATTTATTGCTTTCGGGACTTTAATTATTTTAAATAGATTTATTGCTTTCCAGTATTTAATTTTGTAGCATAACCAGTTTTACATATTTAGTAGGCAACCCTTAGAACATCGATAGTGGCATCCAACTGTGACAAAGATTATCCTCTAAGAGCACACATAGTGCCTGCAGCTCTAAAGTGTGTACATCCCTCAGGTTGACATCTAAAGTAGGCACTTAGTATAGCTGCCCTTATTAGGGATTTATATTGGGATCTCACCAACAATCACAACAACTCTCATGAAAACTAACGCAAGTGAAGTTCCGTAGATGCAGGCGGAAGGTACTACGGAGATTTGAGGGTTTTTTATTTTGGTTATGGTGTGGGGTCTCTGTTGGGGCCTCTTTGGAATGTGGGATGGGAAGGACATGGGTACAACCACCGATGGCGAGCCCTTGGCCTCTTCTTGGAATATGGAAAAAGGAAATAAGACAAACCAAGATCTTGCCCCTGAAAGCGGGACTAGGAACATGTAGGCAAGGATAAGTGGTGTGGCCACTTCTATGTAGACAACGGTTGAATCAAGGAAGCTTGGGAAATGCTTTCCAAACGAAAACAAGATTACCAAACTCCTGATAAAATTAGAGAGGGTCTGAACTGATATTCAGCACATGAAGGAACATGCACTAATTGGTAAATTTGTTGGGATCTGGCCAGTTGAGAAAGCGCTCATGTGGTGGATCAAAACAGCCTCGAGGCCCAAGGACATTACGACCTCCAATTGGGTGCTAAAGGGTTCTTTACTGTGATATTATTTAATGAAGAAGACCGTACGAGGATATTTGACAATGGACCATAATTTTTCAATTCAGTTGGACTGTATCTCCACCACTGGAAGGAACGGTTCAACCCAAACAAAGAAAATCTAACCATTGCCCCGGTCTAGATAAGACTCTACTCCTTGCCTTCTGAATACTGGAAGGAGGAAATACTAATGGAGATTGGTAATGAGATGGGGGTGTTCGTAAAAGTCTCTGAACAAACCAAGAAGATGTGGTACAGTTCATACACTCGCATATGCCTCTATTTGAATATATCCCAAGACCTACCGGTAGGAATAGAGCTAACATGGGAGGACAAAGATTGGTTCCAGGCCATTGATGATGAAAAGATCCCTTTTCAATGTCGGCAATGCCATGAACATGGTCATCTATTCAGGGATTGTCTGCTTAATAAACAACCAGTAGGAAAGATCGACTCTGAAGGAAAAAACCCAAAAGCATTCAAAAGAGTTACAAAAAAGAAATGACAAGCCAAGAAGGTCAGGGGCCCTGAAATTCATAAGAAAACCATGATCCACAATAGATATGAGGTATTACAATCTGGGGAAGAAGAAAAAGATGGTGAAGTTATTACCAAGAAGGAAAAGGAAGAAGCAACAAATAAATAACAAAAAGATGACAACACTGTTCATATATCCGTGGTTGAAGCACGTGGTTATGCAGGATCATCGCAAGAGGAAGCTGGAGATGAAATGGAACTGGAAGATCTAGATTTGGAAGGTCTGGATGCAGCCTGCATAGTTGAATATCCGATTCCTATAACACCTCATCAGGTCTCACTCCTGGAAAAAGCGATCATTAAATCCAAAAATCGCAAATACTTGGGTATAATATCCCAACCCCTCAAAGAGAACGATGGAAAAAAGATAACCAGGGGTGAAAAAAGGTGCAGGAAAAGAAACATGCAGAGAATCTAGATGATAGGAAGGAATCTGGTGGCCTCAGGAAAGTATCCAACCACTGATGCGGCTCTATCATCCTCCAACCTCAATTGGTTATAAGATGCATATCACATCTTGGAACATCAGAGGGTGCAATAGCATCCTAAAGATCCGCCTCTTACGACGGAAAATTGAACTTGAGAAACCTGCTATTGTTTTTCTCCAGGAAACTAAGTGCTTGGAAATTGATCTTCAAGCCATCGGGAAGAAAGTCTGGAAACATTGCAATGTGGTTGCAATAGACGCTATCGGCTTGGCCGAGGGAATAGGAATTCTTTGGAACCCTAAAGAAGTAAGTTTGTCTGATTGACTGGCTTCAAACTCTATCTTATCTGCTTCTTTTCATATTTTAGGAACCCGAGTCACGGGTTTTCAGTCTAATGTTTATGGACCCTCTCTAGCCAACCAAATGCGTTCCTTCCTGAATTCCATCAGGAATCTCAAAAGAGAGACAGGTGATAGGTCCTGGATAATAGGAGAAGATTTTAATTTAATTACGAATCTTGATGAGAAAAGTGGAGGTTGACGCTGCCTTCATCCCAGTAATGAGGAATTTTCAAAGGTAATTGAAAATTTGGCATTGATCGATGTCAAAACTTCCAATGGCCATTACATGTGGAATAATAAAAGAGGAGGAGACAAAAGCATTGCTTCTAGACTAGATAACTTTCTAGTATCTGAATCCATTATGATGGAAAGTGGGGATCTGAGTGCGGTTGTGCTGCCATCAGTGGGCTCGGATCACTGGCCGATTTGTCTAGAATGGCATAGAATAGGTGAAAACCTCCGATGCCCATTTTGGTTTGAACAATTCTGGCTCCTACAACCTGATTTTTTTGACCAATGGTGACAGTGGTGGCAGACTTGTGACTCGATCATGGGAACTAAAATGTATCAGTTTCAACAAAAGTTAAAATACCTAAGAGGAAAAATAAAGAAGTGGAATAAGAACATATTTGGGAACATTTTTCAAGGTAAGAAGTTGCTCGACCTTAAACTACAGGTAGTTCAAAAGGAGGCTATGACTCAGGTCTATTCCGCGGAATTAAAAGAACATGAGCAAATTATTTTGCAGGAACTCAACCTCAAAGACCACCAAGAGGAACTCTTATGGAAGCAAAAATATAGAAGTTGTTGGTTAAAAGATGGTGAGCATAATACCAAGTTGTTTCGCAAAGCCACCATCCAAAACCGACATGGGAACAAGGTGGTGAGGCTTAGGAAGGAGGATGGTAATGTGGCGGAAACTCAACCTGAATTAGAGCAGACATTGAAAGATCACTTCGAAGACATACTGGATGAGCCAAATATCAATAGGCAAGTTGAAAGGGAGAAAGTTCTCCGCCACATCCCTAGACTGGTTATGGAATCCCATAACAAAATCCATATGGTCACCATCAAAATGGAGGAACTTGATGAAGCCATCAAACAAATGGCAGATGACAAAGCTCCTGGACCAGATGGCTTCACCACAAACTTCTTTCACTAATGCTGGGATATGCTGAAGGTGGAGGTCCTGGCCATTGTGGAAGATTCCCGTCGGACCAAAAATATTCTCAACGCTCTTAATGCCAACTTTCTCAGGCTTATTCCTAAGAAAATGAGAACAAGGGATCCTGGAAAGTTCAGACTCATTGCTTTTTGCAATGTGATCTACAAAATTATCACTAAGGTTATAGCAAAATGGATACGCCCTCTTCTACCGTTAATTATTTCACCTGAATAGGCTGGGTTTGTGGAAAGACGCCAAATTTTGGATGGAATTATTCTAGTGCATGAAGCTATTTATTCACTTAAAAAAGAGAAAATCCCAGGTATGCTCCTAAAACTAGACTTATCAAAAGCCTATGATAAACTAAACTGAACTTTCATTGAAGAAATGTTAAAAGCTTTTGGTTTCAGTAACATTTAGACGGAATGGATCATGAGCTTGGTCTCATCCCCTTTCTTTTCAATTCTGGTTAATGGCACTCCCTCACAACCATTCCCAGCAACTCATGGAATTCGGAAGGAGGATCCGATATCCCCATTTCTCTTCATCATCATGGTTGAAGGATTAGGAAGAATGCTTCGGGTGGCCCAGGAGAACAATGTTATCCGAGGTCTGGACTTAGGTGAGGAGCTGACTCCTCAAACCCACCAACAATTCATTGATGATAGTATGCTAATGGGACCTTCCTTGGTTCAGGAGGGCATACAAATTAAGGATATTCTTAACACCTTCCTGGTGGGAAGTGGTCTAGAAATTAATAAAGAAAAATATAAGGTTTATTCCTTCAACACTCCCAGAATTCACCGCAGAAACATCCTACGCATTTTGGAATTCTCTGAAGGATACCTCCCGTCGAAATATCTAGGGGAACCTTTGACGGAATCCACTATCCGTCAAATCTCCTAGAACGACCTACTGGATAAATTCAAAACAAAATTGGAATTATGGACGTTCCGTGCTGTGAATTTCCCTACCCGCCTTATTTTGGTCAAGTCAGTGTTACAGGCTATGTTGATTTACCTGTTCTTTGTGATGGCGACACCCAAAGATGTTTTCAAAAAAATACATAATTTGTAGAGGAACTTCTTGTGGGGAGGAACTTCTGACTAGAGGAAATGGGCCTTAGTGAACTGGGAAACTCTATGCACTCCTAAAAGGTTGGGTGGCCTTGGTCTGCGGGACCCGATGTGTGTTAATAAGCTCTTAGGAGATAAAATTTGGTGGAGATGGATCACCCATAGAGAGGAACCTTGGTCTAGGATATGGCACAGTAAATATGCCCCCAGATGGCCCAAACATGACCTCATTAGATTTGGCGAAGATCATCCCAAATCAAGTATTTGGAAGTTGGCTCAGGAGAATCAATATTTAGTCAAGAATCACAATTTTTGGGAGATCAGAGATAGCAACCCTGCATCCTTTGTGCATGATGCATGGCAGCAACTCCCAAGACTCTTGGACAGCCAGGACAACCAGGAGTTGTTTCAACACTTGCAAAGTAGCCTCTGGGAGAAGGTTCAGGACTTTTGGGAATCGGGACCTGAGGGACAACAGTTCAAACAATGGAAACCGATTCAGTAGTGGAAGACCTTAACTCCTGAAGAAAATCTGGACAATTTCTATGAGGAAATTCTCAAATGTCAAATCCCTTGGGCCACTAGGCCGGACAAAATCAGATGGGAATATTCTAATATGGGGAATTTCAATATTGCAGAAGTGGATGGCTGACTGAATGGCCATGACTGTATTCCCAGGTATGACAAATGGAAAAAAAATTGGGAGTCGAATGAGTGGCTTAAAATTGCCACTTTTGGATGGTTGGTGGTTCATCGTTGTATCCTGACTTGGGAAAACCTTAATAAGAGAGGTTCTTTGGGCCCTCCCACTGTAGCATGTACACAACCGAGAGTGAATCCATTAATCATCTGCTTGATGAGTTCCCTTTGGCCTCCTTCTTTTGGAACAGGGGAGAACAGAGATTTAGAAAAACTACAAGAGTTTTGGGCCGATCGGACTCGACTCTGGCCAACTGGAAAACTAAGCCTTTCAAAAGTGAACTTCTTAACAAAATTTGGGAATTGTTCCTGGGTTTCGTGGTATGGGAAATCTAAAATGAGAGGAACCAAAGAATCTTTGAGGAAAAGCAAAGAAGTACAGA
Source organism: Larix kaempferi (assembly GCA_027924585.1). Classification (NCBI taxonomy): domain Eukaryota; kingdom Viridiplantae; phylum Streptophyta; class Pinopsida; order Pinales; family Pinaceae; genus Larix; species Larix kaempferi. Next base: position 6,791,850 of record BSBM01001065.1, read on the forward strand.
GGCAATTTGGAAGGTTATTGAAATGCACATCAAGGAAACTTTACACACAAAAATTCCAACCCCAAAAACTGGAAATGCAGATCCTGCAGAAAGATTAATTTTGAATGAATGGGGAATTTATAGCTTACTGAACGACATCACCGAAACGCAGTATAGCATGGAAATATCCATCAGCCCCGACTTTTAGCAAACTCCTCCAGCTGATACCCTGAAGCTCAATTTTGACGGGGTAGCAAAAGGTAACCCGGGCCCTGCAAGCTTTGGGGGAGCCATTGGAAACGACCATGTCCTAGTGCTAGGCGCTTTATGGGGTAACCTTGGTGAAACAACCAACAATGTTGTAGAGTTAGAAGGAATGGTTAATGGTATCAACTGGGCGATTACAAAAAAGTGGTTACCTTTAATTGTGGAAGGTGACTCCAACATTCTAGTCACCATTGCGCGTCGTATTCAAAGAGGTGTGGGGGTTTTGAAGGTTTCTCTGAATTGGAGATGGGAAGGCAGGTTGAACCAGCTTTAGGAGATCCTTTGCACCTCTCTGGCTATCAGTTTCATTCATGTTCATCGAAAAGGAAACAAGTTGGATGACGAGCTGGCCAATATAGGTGTTAAGGCACGTGTGACATTCAAAGTCAGACCCTTGGAAGAGATGGTCAATCATGTGGCAGGACATTATTGTGAGATGATTGCAGTCATTGATCTAATTCCTAATATGGACACCACCTGCCATGAGGACCGTGAATCACATCTAGATCAGGTAGATCATCAGGATTTGAAGTCGGTAGATCATCAGGCTTTATATTACATGCTCATTCAGTATTTTCGTTTTAATTCACCTTGGTGTCCGAAAGAAGGTAGTAATGGTACCATCATGTGTATTGGTAGTAGCATGTACCGAGAGGAAAGAAATTATGATCTCAATTATTGCAAAGGTACTAAAAGTAGTAAATTCTGTAGGATCATCATCTTTCAAGCAGGCGAGATCATGGGTTAGTACAAAATGGTTAATTTGAGCACTCATGAGAATTTATGGAGGGGTACTCTTCCCATTTCCAGACATAGGAACGAGGATTATAAATTTTTGACTGATGACAAGAATGGCCAGAGGTGCAATTCTAAAATCGTCTGCTTATCCTTGCCACCCGACATGCGGTTTGAGTTTAACTTTTAGATCAGTTGGCTTCATATCAAAGGTGGTTTTTCGTCATCCTCTGGGTCTATCTTTCAGATAATTATGCCTCCCTGTATGCGTTTGAGCAGTTGTCGTGGGACAAGCAGAAATCCTAGGGGTAGGGGGAGACATGCTGGTGAAGGTCCTTCCACTCAGTCCAATTCCCAGGAAAATGCTAACCCTCAAAATTTTGATTGGGAGCATTTTTATCTGGAGGAAATGTCGTTGGATATTGGCAACTAGGTAGCAAACTTGGAAATTGCTCTGCTGGAATAGGTTGAGACTCGTCTGGGTCATTAGGTTATGGCTAGACCCTTTTGGGCTTGCAGGATTCTTTTAGCCTATGAATTACACCTCAAGGGTAATATAGTTCAAAATATGCAAGATGTTATTGTAGGTATGAAGGAGAATCAACAAAGCGAAATGGAGAATATCGGTACTCTTGAAGCTTTGATGGAGGACCTTAGCATCCAACGTCCGCAAGGCACCAGACATAAGTTTCCTGGGACTTCAAGCCCGGAGCAGCAGGATGGACTGGCTTGGCTAGCTGGGTTTTCTTGCATTGTTCTATTATGATTTTGATTCGGCCCTGTGTATCTCATCAGTCATCTATGGTAGTTTTTCGGCTCTATAGCGAGGATTTAAAGTCTTCTATGTCTCAGTACCTTTCTTGTTTAATGCGGATTTTGTTGACATCCTTGCTTATTTTTGTAAAGCTGGTTTCAACTCTTCGAGGTTGATGTGGAAAATTGGATTGATCTCCATCCTCCCCATTGGGATGGGACTCTGGAATGTTCTGATCCTTTTTTGGGCTTCTTGTACTATTTTTGTATGTTCTATACTTTATTAATAGAATTATGTCTCTCTCTTACTTACAAAAAAAATTAATTAATACTTTGTTGATGTTTCGATATCTGGTGGTCGTCGCAATCTGAGTTTCTATTTTCTATGTATTGCGTGTAACAAAATGCCATTGGAATAAAAAATGATCAATGGTTTACTAGAAACAAATATTCTAGTACTATCCACAAACAAAAAACACACATACACACAAACCAGTCAATAAAATATTATGGTTCAATGTTTCTAAGTATATTTCTTTCATGTTCAACAATTTTTTAAACACATTACCAGATACATGGTACAATGTCTATAAATAAGATGAGAACTGTGCAATAAAACTTACATCAATTAATGTAGCAGTGACTGTAAAAAATTTACAAATCACTAAATGAATTTGTTTTGTACAATATGATGGTCATCTCAAATTCAATGTGTTTAACCAACGCCCCATTTTTTAATGAGTCCCGAGATAATTCAACAGAGCACACAACATTATTTTTATAGTTATATCTCTCTCTTGTGAACTATCAAATTTCAAACTAGTTGGCATTTTTAAGCAGTTTTCCTTGCTATTATCTGTTGATTGATATTGCCCTTCATCTATAAACAACATGTCCATTTTTTTATATATATCTCCATATTGGATAAGTACATCCTTGAAAGACTTTTTGTATATGTTCGTTACTTCACCAACATTATAGTATGTAGACATTGAGTGATTATAAATAATACTAGCTTCACATTGCTCTCGACCCCAAATAAATACAAATTCTTCAATTTTCAACCATTCAAATACACCCACGAAATTTTTAATTTCCATGTTGTCGAGCTAGGAAAACCATAGAGCAATGTTGAAATGCTCTCTTGCAACACTGATAATTTTGCGGCTAAACATGTGTGTATAATAACGATAGCATTTATGGACAAAATGAGGTTGTTTGGAAGAATCTTCAATGTTGGATAACATCCGAACTCCAAAGAGAAATCCCTCTACTCCCAGGACCAATAGTTTCTTTTGCGGTGATATCCTCACTGCATACAAGAACAGTGACTATATATATAACAACAACAACAACACTTTGTTCATGAAGTTAATGATCACAACAGATTCAATTGATTTAATAAAAGCATCACACTGAACTAATAATATGTTACATTCAAATGAAAATAGCAACGTCTACGGAAAAAATAGAAAACACATGGAATGATTTAAAAAAGGAGATGATAGATTACATCTATAAATAGGCAATGATAGGTTACATTTGATAGTTTATTATATCAACTGATTCTTGCATTTTACTAAAATGTTGCAAAAATCCATGCACCAATTCAATATCTGTCCGAATGGATGATATATTAAAGAGCTTACTCAAAATACAGTTTTGAAAGGGAAGTGCTTTCTCACCATCACCCTCCAAAACAGTCATTGATGTATTAATCTCTGAAGTTTCCATTGGGAAATCCTTCCACCCACTCTCCATATTTTTTTGTGTATTTCCTTCTTGATCGTAGGTACATCTCTCTCGAAACCAAATAAATAAATAAAAATTCTCATATGATTTATCTTTACCACATGCCAACAAAATTTTTGTAAGAAGTGGCTTCCCCTCATTGACACCACATTTAGATGACCAAATCCCAACATTGAATTTGGAAACAAGTAAATCCAAAAATTGAATGGCATGTGTTAGTGACTCATATGAAGTTTTTCTATGTTTAAATTCACCACTTATTAGAGTTATCTCTTCCCACGTTTTTACTCTTTCCCTTTTTTTTCTCTTTTGGAGTCATTTTCTATGACTTTCTTGTGAAATAGAAAACCTTCCATTTCTAATATCAATAACATTTTTGTATGGCGAGCTGCACAGAAATATTGTTTGTCATTATATATACTTTGGAATAAATTTGTTTTATCAATTTAAGTAGAAAATATTATGTCTTTTACCTGTCATTGGAAGGCCAACATTTGATTGGTGAGTAACATCGATGGAGACACCACATTTTGACACCAAGGGGCCCTCTCCAGGTTCAATGCTTCCCAAGCCCTCTTCTTGTGCTCGATTCTTCAAGCTCTCGCCTTGTTCATTATTGTCCAAGCTCTCGCCTGGTCCATTTTTCTCCAATGTGATTTGCTGGCCAATCTCCAGGGACATCGTCGATGCCTGCTCTGGTTGTGGATGATCCACATGTTGACCTGAAAATGTGCAGGTATACATTTTATATAATTTTTAGCAGGTCATTATCCCCTTTCATAATTTACTTAATTTAACCACGATCTGTGAAAAATAATTTTTTACCTTCTTGTCCTATTTGGTAGTTCTTTGTAAATTCTCTATCACATTCAGTTTCGTCATTAGATATTGTAATTCAATTGGAGGATACCTGGGTATGCTCTTTATTTGAAGCTGTAGTAGAATAGGAGTTTAAAGAAGTTATTGAATATAACCGACCGATAAAAGTAAAATAAAATCAAAGACATCTGAAAATGTTAATAGAAATACCTTGTTTTATACCCAATTCATGATAGAAACTGTTCATGAACAATTCTTGTTGTACTGTCTCCACAATAGAAATAACTATTCTTTCTGGAGACCTGGTCAATGAACGAAGAAGCCTACCTCTTGTGTACAACGAAAGAACTGTGCCTTCAGAAGAGACCTGTCTGGAAACTATGTGATCCCAGAATTGTTCTGTCCTTTCTTTTGGAAACACATAGCTCCTCGCACTATCGCTATTAACCTTGGGATAAGGTAAATGAAGCATCCGTAGTCCGTCATCTTTCCAATCCATATCAATTTCAAAAGTAGATAAAATATCCTCATCACTTCCAATGATCCAACACTGTATAATAGAGAATCTTATAAATAAGCGCCTCGATAACTCTCTATAAACTCCCATTGTAGGATTCACGATAACATGTTTTTGTGATTTCTTGCTCCAACTTGTGAAAGCTTTAGAAATCATACAAGATTTCTCCATATCAGCTAGAAAAATACAAGTACATGCCTCTTGATTTGTTTCTAAGTAGTACAAAAATGCAGGCATGTCTTGTTCTGTGCATGGAATAACACAATAACACATATCCACAAAAACAAATTCACGGATGACTGTCACACCAAAAAATGGAATTGTTCTGAGTGTGGTGACCAAAGAATCAGGGTAACAACATTGATAAGAAAACTGTAAACTATTTTTGATGTCGTCAATGGACATCCTCTCTTTATTGATATATAAATTCAATATTTAATGAGCATCAATTGGTATTTTGGTACCAATATCCACTTTAGATTCGTTCTTTATCTTTTTACTCACAGATTTTTCTTTCTTTCTGGAGCATAAAATACTGCATAGTCGCTGGAGATGGTTTGGTGCAATTTTATATATTTCAATGACGTTATGGTTAGTGACATTCTATGATTGATCAGTTTCAACATCATTAACTTTGAAATATTCAACGATCGAATGCCTTGTTGACCTCTTTTCCTTTATTCGTTTGCAATATTTACTTAATGTTTCTGCGCAAATTTTTCTATTGACTGATGTGCTCATCCAAACCGATTCATTGATTATATTTTCCACCATAGCAGTCAATTCATCTTCATCAAGATCATGCAATGGTATGAAAAAATTAGAGCCATAACTCTTTATTTTATTTAGAGAAAAATCATCCTGAGCGATGCTCTTCAGCGAGCATGTCAAGGCGCCACTTTTGTAAAGCTCGAATACAGACTGTGATTTGCTCCACAGTCATTTCGATGTCAAAACAAGAGTTAGCTTGTCTTTAAGGCTCTCCCTTTGGTTAACAAGAAAGATATCCATACATTGAGTTTGGAAATACTGCAAACATATAAAATTGAATATTCCAGTTAATTTCCTAATGTCATAACACAGGCCGCAATCTACAGAATTTGATTGATAAGAAGAAAAATTCTATACCTTCCAAACATCACTTGAAGTGTTTCCCTTTCCCAGGCGGGATGGAGAACCACACAATAACCATCTCTCCCTTGGCTTTTCAATAGAAAAAATGAATGTAGTGTTTGAAAATTCATTGTTTGACAAATTTTGTTGTTTGCATAATTTGTTGATGATATCCTAAGGAACGCCTCTATGTAGAAGATGAGTTGTTCCATGCCAATACCTTTTATGGAGATGTTTATATTGATCATCTGCAATGATTTTTTTCTGCACAGAAATAGTATGCTTCCCATCCAATATATAAAAATTTATTGTTGGCAGATTAATTTCTTCTTTATTTTTCAAGAAGAAAGGGCAATGTGGTCTCCTTATTGAAAGGCAATAGAATAGCATTTCTCAATGTTGTTTTAAATATACGGAGAAGTGATACAACCATATTTTATACAACCTCCTCATAAACCTTTCGATATTCTAAGTGCAACGGCGCAAAAACACATCTTGTTACGTCAATGGAAAAAAACATTCTCATTGAACAAAAAGTATTTGATCTGTTGTTGTTGAACTTCTTTTGAACTTTTGAAGCTCTTAGTTGCTTTTCGCAGCATCGCTCTAGAAGGACTTTCCTTTGAGTTGTTTCAAGGTAGATTTGTCCCCATCTTTTGCATTATAATGGAGAAATTCTCTTTTGTTGTAAGTAAGAATATTTTCATGGCATACATTTAATCGGCCTCTTATTAATATTGATATAATGTAATACAGGAAGTTTTTCCAGCCAACATTCTTTTCCTCTATACCGACAAAATTCCTTTCTTTAAGGATGTTACAGTATCAATTTTGGGAATGATTAGAAAACAACATACAAGGGAAAAACCCACCCTTTCTTTCGGACAGGAAATCATATCTGGATCGAGAGAATTTTTCATTAGAATATGGTCGATAATCATAAACCATAAGATCACACTATAGAATGCCAACACTTTTCACCATTGACCGCTTTAGCTTGAACTCATAATTTTTCATCAGAATCAATGGGTTCCACATATGTCAATATCCCAGTTCTAATCGGCTTTCCATCATAATCCAAGTAGAATAGATATATATCCGGGTACAGATTAATCTGGTTCTTCCATCTCAATATACCATCCATTTATGAATGGTTAAAGGTAGTGATCTTTTGTCAATTCAAAGCAAGGGATTTCCTGGTAGTTACTTAGGCTCAACAAATCAGCCATGCTTTATCTGCAAAATAGTCAATATAAGAATGCATACAATGTCTATAATTATTGTTGGGCCTCGGTTTTGCAACCAAGCTTAGTGCTATGGGCACCTACTAACTAGTAGTAGCAGTTTCAATAGAAAATAAAAACAATAAACTAAATAAACAATACTTTTCATGGATCTAAACAAGAATCTAAGCAAATAATGTAAACATTTCAAAATCAAGAACAAGAAACATAATAAAATAATTTTTTGTATTGAAAAAGTGGGAGGCAAGCAAGTGCTTGCGATATTACCTTCAATGGTGAAGGTTGATGTTGAGAAACTCCCAAGATGAGTAGCTCCAAACTCCAATAGGTCTCTTTCTCCAAGGTTGCTTCAATGGCTAAAAGTGCTCAGGGGAGATTTCAGCAGCATAAGGATGAGATAATGGAAGGATGTGAAATGAGGAGCCCCTACCACCTTTTTATAGGTTTTGGTGGTGGGAAATACCATTTGTGGTTTTGTGGAAACCAAATGGTATTGACCAACATGGTTTAGGTACTTTTCCCTCCTTTTTCCTTTTTTGAATAAAAATAATATTTTAATTCCCTTTTTAATATTTTTGGGAATTTGGACCCTTTTTGAGGGTTTTTTTATGATTTTCTTGGAAAAATAATCTTTTTTAATGGAAAAAGGGGTGTACTAAGGTCTTTTGGTGACCTTTTGTTGGTTTCAGAGGCTCAGATGGTGGAAAAGTGGACAAATGGGTCATGTGAATAAGGGAATGAGCTAGTGAGCACTTTTTAGGTGTTAACAGATTGCCCCCTGATGTGTGAGGGCAGGAGCTCATCGTATGGCCGATAGACATCATAGTTCTTTTGTCCTTTTTTTCTGGGGTTTAGGGGAGAGAAGAGACCGGTTGGAGACTGGAGCCACGGCCCTTGGAAGCTGCAAAAACAAAAAATATTACATGGCCTCAATATGAATGAGGTATAATCTCTGATAAAGGACGAGGCGGGCATTCCCATGCTCGTATCAAGACATATACAAAACAATTAGTCCCAAGAAGGGGGATCTAATACGTAAAGAAATATATTGGTACATCATAATGGTCCAGAGGGGACATGATTGTGGGATATACTCATGATCATGACTGATCTCAATAACTGATACACTGGAATAACTGTGGAACTGCTGAAACTGAAGGTGTCCAACATCTGCAGGGACTCAAAGACTATGAGTCATCTCTGAGAAATAATGTACCTGTATACTCAAGGGAGTATGAAACTGGGGTACATCTGAATACCGCGCCATACGCAACCCGGATATCTATAGAAAAAATGTAACTGGTTGTATCCATAGGTAGACTCTCAAATGTGGAGGAGTCAGGTGGTATCCGGGGTCTTCGACTAATAACTGAATGGACCAATACCCTATGCGAGTCTCAACGATGCGATCAAGGTGTTGAAGTCGAGCATGTGAGAAACAACCATTAGGAGAGACACTGAGGATTCCTCTCAAAATGATTCGTAGGCACTCATTATAGATGGTAATGAGTCCAAGACACAGGGACTTCTAGGTCTATCCTCTGGAATCAATGTGGTTGTCGTCGACAGAGGGAGACCAGCAACTAACAAGGCAATGATGTTTCCTTGATAGGAGCACGAGGTGTATAACTGAAGTGATGTAGTACTGCTGGTAGGACTGACATACTTGTGGGGATGGGAAATAACTGGGTCAAAAAATGGGTAGACTCAAACTTCCTTTGTTCAGAGCATGATGACATGGGTGACCTAGCAGCGTAGGGAACTGACTCGTAGGTGTGGGGATCATCTTTTAGGGACTTGAAGGGTATGTACTGACTCTGGGGGGGGGTGAAGCTGATGGTAGCTGTCGAGGGAGTTTCAGGGTGACATACTGCAGAATACTCTGAACAAAGGCGACCAAAATGGGGAAGCTGCTATGTGAGTAGATATGATCTGTCGTAGCGCCAAGAGGCACCATTGATTCCTTCTTCGTGGTTTTAATGAGCTCCAAGAAGGGATAAAAGTATGCTCTGAAATGGTACGGTCCTGTGGATTTTGTGAGCCCAGGACGGCGCATGCTCATGGTTGCTTTCATGTTTAGAGAGTCTGAAAATGGTAAGTGGACTGTATTGGTGTTTCTTTTTCGTAAGTTTAGTCTCCAAGGCCCGAAAAAGCATAAAATGATGCGGATGGAGAACTCTTCTAGCCGATGTGACTAGAGTATACCTTTTTCGTAATTAGTCTACGAGGTCCGGAAAAGTGGTAAACTTATACCAGGTAGACTCCCTTTCAGATACGTTTATCGAGCATGAAAGGAAGCAAGATTGCTCGGCGATCTTTTCATTGTTTTAGGAGTCAGAAAAGAGCTTAACAGAAACTCCCTAAGTGCCTTTTTCGTAAGAGGGGTTGCTCGGCCCGAAAAAGGGATAAAATTATACCGAACAAAAATGGATTGATGAGGGAGAGAAAAGGTCTCAAGCATCGTCATCTGTTTGGAAAAACTGGATCCGGTGACATAAGGATTGTCGAAAACGGAGAACGGCCGATGTGGCACGCAAACCGAGGTGACGAGGGGGCATGGAAAAAATGCCCGGAAAATCTAAAGGTGAGGGCGAGAAATGATCTCTAGCATCATCAAGAGCGCGGAAAACTGAATCCGGCGATATAAGACACATCGAAAACGGAGAACGGCCGATGTGGCACGCAAACCGAGGCGACGAGGGGTGCGTGGAAAAAATGTCCGAAAAATCTAAAGGTGAGAGCGAGAAATGATCTCTAGCATCGTCACGAGCGCGGAAAACTGAATCCGGCGATATAAGGCAAGTCGAAAACGGAGAACGGCCGATGTGGCACGCTAACCGAGGTGACGAGGGGGGCGTGGAAAAGATGCCCGAAAAATATAAAGGTGAGAGCGAGAAATGATCTCTAGCATCATCACGAGCGCGAAAAACTGAATCCGGCGATATAAGGCACATCGAAAACGGAGAACGGCCGATGTGGCATGCAAACCGAGGCGACGAGGGGGGCATGGAAAAAATGCCCGAAAAAATCTAAAGGTGAGAGTGAGAAATGATCTCGAGCATCATCACGGGCACGGAAATATGAATCCGGCAGTGCAAATGGTGCAAAAAACGGAGGTCATAAGGACTCCGGAATGGTTAAAGGAAAGAACTAGGTTAAAAAATGGCTACAAATAAAGGTGATCCCACCAAGCGAAGGATGCAGTGGTGGGGAGAAATGATGACCCGTGGGGGGAAAAATACTAGGTGTATCAAATCAACTGAAATATACAAGTGACACATGACCTCAAAAATGGTTGAGATCACGAATATGAAAAAGTGAGCAGGGTTAATGACCTGGCCCCATGCTATGTGCATGGGGTTTGTGATTGTGGATCACATATGTGTTGGTTTGAACGATGGGCTCATTGAGGTGTTGAGATAGAGATGATGGGGAAGGTTCAAAATGATTGATCATGCCCCCTATCCCCGGGGTCGAGGTAATCTATTATGCCCCCTAACTCAGAGGTGTCAATGTGGTGCAGATGTTGTCTCATAGAGAGATCAATAGGGCATTGAGCAACTGCTGGCGGGGTGTTATACCATGAGGCTATGGGTCGTGGTGGCATACTGAAGTGATGATATGATGATGGGGGATTCCCTTTGTGGGGTGGATGCCCCCAGTATCTCCGACGAGGATCACGGTGATGATGAGTAGGCAAGGTTTTGGGCATGCCCCCATGTTGTGGACATGTGGTTTCCTGGTTGATTTGAAAGGGTTCAACCTGTGTGTCAAAGGGATCAATGGAAGGGGCCGACCGGACAGTGGGGTATCCAGTGGAGATCATATAAATGGCGGGGTCAAGGCCAGGCATTTCGGTATCTGACCAAGTAAAGACATCAGTGAATTCTTGGAACAGTTGTTGGTATTCTCCGATCTCATGCTCACTGTGGGAGGTTCCTAATGTGATGGTATGAAGGGCACCAAGTGGGTCAGAGATGTCAATGTGGATGACGGGAGAAATATCGGCCATGGGATCCGTTAACCAGTTGATTTTAGTAGGAAGGAAATCCTTGGACTCAACCGCGGATTGGGTAGCGGTGGTGGATGAAGTCTCTTCCAGGAGGAAGTATGGACGATGGTGCATGTCTTCCCCGGGATAATCAAAGGTAGTAGGAGTCTCGAGAACCTCTTCATCATTGCGGGACCTTTGAGTGGTCAAATCGAGTGATGAGGTAGTGGTAGTCGAAGAGATCATATAGATGGTGTTAATCTCTCCGGATGAGGATGATGCGGGAGGGTAGATCTCCTCGATAGTAGAGGGTGCCGTCTCTAGGTCCAAATTGTTCATCTCGTAGAGAGCTGCTCTGTAGTCTGGGATGTCAGGACAGTTATGCGAGTATTGGCCATAAATACCGCATATCGCACATGGGTGGTTGGTACGCAGTGATTTATCACGAGGCATAGGGTTTGGATCTAGTTTGACCACCGGGATGTTGGGGTCGTCGTCCAACATTTGCATGTGTTCCTGCAATGCAGGTAACTGTGGGCACTGATGGGTTGGATGGCCTAACTCATCACACAGCGAGCATTTTGGAGGAGCACGAAATATGGGGGGAGGTTTAACTGCCTTGGGTGGGGGAACCGTAGTGTATGGTTGTGGGCCTCTGCCCCCAGTGGGCCTGACGAATGGAGGGGGATTCGTCGACGACGAAGGAGTCGTGATACCGGGAGGTGGTTGGGTAGAAGTAACAATGGGTTGCACCGGTTGTAGGATGACATTTGGTGTCGGTGAAGGAACGGGAGGCGTAATATACCACACGGGTAATCCTAATGTTAACCCGGGGAGACTAAGGGTAGCCATAAACGGGGCGCTTACTACACCCGAAGGAGGAAATAGAAAGGGGATTGTGTGGATAGGTGTAACACCGATGTGACTAGGGACCAATGGTGGTTTGGGTAACAAGGAGGGTTGATTACCGGGTGTTTGTGAAAGAGTGCAGAGGTTTGCGACTTGGGTCTCCGGTGATGGTGGTGGAATGACCTGGAATGTAGAGGTCATCGGCGCCTCGGAGTAAAGTCGGGGTCCTACCGAGGAAATGAATGAGGTAGTTGCACCACAAACAGGTTGTTCAACCATGGGGAGAACATTTTCAGGTGTGGCGGGGGCCTTGGGATCGTAATAGTTGAGCTGGTCGACCTTGACCACGCGTCCCTCATGGGGGAACTGCATGGTGCGAAATACAGATGAGGCAACAGCCCGCATGGCGTACATGTAGCTGCGACCAAGTAAAAGGTTATAGTCTAGTTGGGCATTGATGACCTCAATGTCAATGAGCACAGTTTTACCCGCCAGCTGGACAGGGACATTGGCTAAAAGACCTTGGGGTTGAGCCGAACGGCTGTCATAAGCTCGTAATGCAGTGGTGGACTGCTGGAGAGTAGGGGATCCCAACTTCTGCCAAACAAATGTGGACATGACGCATGTGGAGGCCCCTTCATCGATAATGCACCGATGGATGACAAGATTCCGAATAGAAACGGAAACTTGGAATGCTAAAGAGGAAGGCAGGCGGGGTTCAGACTGGTCTGAATCGAATGCGATCAACTGTGAATCATTGGGGTCAATGGCGCCAATGGCAGAGAGCAAAGTTTTGCGCTGCGAAGGACAGTTTTGCAAAACTTCTAAAGCAGACATGGCTGCAGGAGACTGGGATAAGTCGTCTAGGATGTTGTAATTCGACGCAGCGTGAGCATTGGGATTACTGTTGATGCGACAAAGTGGGAAGCGAGGTGCTTTGGAAGCGCCATCAAGTGAAGCCGGAGGTATACGTAACGTTTGATCTGTGGGATTAACGTTAGTGTTCTTGTCGGCGGGAGGGGCTTCAGAGGTGGAGCCATATTGGTTCCAACGAGTTTGGAGGTTAGCATCGGCAGTCGACATCATCAACAAATGGTGAGTACCTGAATCGAACATGGGTTGATCAGGGGCTGCATAAGTGATCTGCTGTGGTGGCACGTTTCCCTGAGGGGGGGCTAACGGCTGAGTGTTCACTACACCCTGGTTTGGAAAGGGGTTTTGCAGCACCAAAGGTTGATGTTGAGGTGGTGGAGGGTTGGGTGGTGGCTGAGGAACCGCTTGCCCTTGACGATGGGCATCGTTGGTCCAGAGTTGCCGAGCTCGCTCCAAATGTGGGCAAGAATGCGTGTAATGACCATAGACCCCGCAAATAGAACAAGGGTGGTTTGTTCTGAGGTTATTATTTCTAGGCTGCTTAGGATTCCGATCCGGATTGCGGTTGGGAGGAGCAGCATTGTTATTTTACGGAGGATTGGGAGGTGGAGGACCTTGCTGATGTTGTTGGTTATTACCATGGTTATGACCTCTACCACGGTTCTGTTGCGCACCTTGGTTGCGCTGGTTGTTTTGGTATTGGGGCTGATGTTGTTGTGCGTACACGTGCCCTTGAGCATTGGGGGGATTTTGGGGAGCCGCAGGTGCGGGAGCAGGTTGCGGTAGATAGTATGCAGGTGGAGGTGGAGGTGGTCCAGTTGCCTGTTGGGGTTGTTGGTACCCCTGAGCTGGTGGAGGTGTGAGGTTAGCTGGTGCAACCGGTTGTGGGTAATGCATGGGCTGTTGTGGGAACTGCATGGGGGTCTGTACCGTAGGTTGAGCATAGTATGTACGAGGTACATATGCTGATGGCGCTTGGCCATAACAATGTTGTGGACAAGAGGGTTCATGAACGTGATGGGTCTGGTTTGTTGGAGCATAGGAAGTCGTCGCTCCGGAACTAGATGTAGCCCTAGAAAGGTCTGGGGCGGGCATGGTGCTCACCATACTGAAAGGTTTTGCTTGCGGTGTAATTTGGCCAATAATGCCATCAGCGGCATGTGATGCCCCCGGTGTGTCACCGCGTGCAGAGTCACCTCGTGGGGCGTCCAGTATGATCGTGTATAAGTAACCCGATTGGGCGTAGATGAGATCAAACTGTTGGGCCTTGAGGATGGCCTCTTCCTCAGACTGGGGTCTTTCAGATGCTACATCCTTCGCAATGAGAGGAAGGAGGGATTTAAGGAACCAGTCTAAAAAGATTCGGTCGTCTAATTTGATCTTGCATAGGCTTCGGCGCCGACGCCAATCATGAATATGGTCAGTGATATGCGTGGCCGTGTTCTGTCTGCAAGACAGTAGGATCTCGACGCCCGCATCGTAGCGGATAGGTAGCTGGAAGAATTGTAGAAAGGTCAAGGCAAGGGAGGTAAATGTGGAATGCGTCCCATGGGGTTGCTCGATGTACCATTTGGCTGCGGAGCCAGTGAAGGTGCGTTGTAAAAGCCGTAGGCGGATTGAGTCATCCACTATGGAGTTGGAGGAACACCATAAATGGAAGGACATGATGTGATTTTGGGGGTCTTCTCCAGCCTTTCCCTCAAACTTAGGGATGTCAGAAGGAAGCTTAGTGGGCATATGGGGCCAAGTAGGATCATGTCTGATGGGGTCATTTGTGAGCCTAGCTAAATATGGCAGGTTGAGACTTGCCATGTATGGTAGACTAGCGGATGTGGTGACCGGAACCGGGACCTGCCTAGCCATTGTGGTATGGTGTAGGGGTCCAGTAGCGCCTATAGGTATGCTAGGTATGGAGGGTATGTGTCCTCCAAAAGGTGTGGCCTGATATGGGTTAGCGCTCCCAAGTGCAACTTGGGTTACATTTGGGTTAGGAATCACACTAGGGATTCCTGGTATAGCACTGCCAAGTGCAACATGAGTTACACTTGGGTTAGGAATCGCACTAGGGATTCCTGGGATAGCATTCCCAAGTGCAACAGGAGTTACACTTGGGTTAGGAATCGTACTAGGGATTCCTGGGATAGGGTTTGTGGAAACCGAAGGGGGTATGACCCCCATGTTGGGCATGCCCATGACAGGTGGTGGTCCTGTGTTAGGCATTCCTGAATGTGGAGTGGTACCCATATTGGGCATACCCAAGGGGGTGGATGTTGTCATGGATGGTATTCCCGCAGAAAGGTCTGCTGATGTTTGACCTATGGTTAATGTAAATTGTGGATCATCTGGTGTTCCAGACATAATTGTGGTTGGTGGTAACTCTGTGGGGTTTTCGGATTCTACCTCCAAATCAAAGGTGAAGTGGGGTATGTCAGAATCGGATGACCGTCTAGATGATCGACGATGTGTCGAATCAAGGGATAATGCTCTTCGTCCGTGACGTGGAGAGCCAAGTGGACTAAACTCTGGGAGTTCGCCCTGTAGACGACGAGAACGTCTAGAATTCTCAATGGTGAGAAAATGTTTTTTATGTAAAAATTTGTTTTAAGTATCAGGTGGTGATATATATGTAAAAGACTCAAAACCCTAATGCAACCAAGGGTGCAAAAAGGGGAGTGACAAAAAGAAGGCTCACAGGCCAAACAATCAATCCTCAAAAAATGCACTTATTCTAGCAGCTGTGCTACAATAAGTGGAGGAATGCAACAACCGGTCAGAATACCAACATGCAAGCGGCTCCTAGAAAAAATAGGTGTAACTAGACTCAAAAGGTGGTAAAGATCATGCAAACACCTAATCTAAAAGTATTGTGACTCAAACAGACGATATCCCCTGCAAGGTGATGAAATCCAAGTCAGACAATATGAATGTAGAGACAACGGCTAGATATCCCCCTACCGGGAGGGACACCGGGTAATCAATCCTAAAAAGACAGGCTACTAGGATACTCCGTTCATGACGCGTCGAGAAAAGGTAAATCTGCCGTTTGGTCCTTTGATCGCAATATCCCAATACAGGGATATCCCGAGAACTGCGAATGGTAGCCCTTCGGTTACTGAATGGGTTTCGGTATCCCACTCAGGCTTCCGGAACCATCCTCGCGACTTCAACCCTCCTAGGGGAGAGGCCTTCCCACAAACCGGTTGTGACCGCGCCAAAAAGTACTAAGAGATTTTAGCTCCCTAATTGGACAACTTCTATGTCTCAGATGTATGAACTGAGGGGTGTTATTGGAACACCTATCCCCCCAATACTACCTACAAGAATTCTTTTTGTGTTCCCCAAGTGGGGTTAAGAGTGTGTTCAAATTAGGGTAAGTTTTAAGTCTTAGTTCAATTAAGTGATCGTGTGAGTGCACGTGAGGTGTTGTAAACTGAACTTGAAAAAATTAAATGCTTTAAGGGAAATTTTCAAAAAATAAAGGACTTTTCGAAAATACAAAGCAAATATTTAAGACTTTTTTTTCACTAAAAGGAATTAATGTGCTTTTCAAAAAATAACTCAAAAAATAAAGGATTTCTTGGATTTATGAAAGCAAATAATAAACTCCTTTTTAAAAGAAATAAATGGATTTCTTCGTTTCAATAAAAAATTGCTAAGGGCAAGATTCTAAAGAAGTAAACAAGAAAAAATTTGAATCTAGATAAAGAATGCAAAATGAGTCTTTCTTTCACTTTCTTGAAAATTTTTAAAAAGATTTCTAGGTATGCACTTTTTAAATAGTAAATTTTTTTTTTAAATCTGTAAACTATGCAGAATTTAGTACTGTAAAAAATGTGCTATGGGCAGAAAGTACAGTAAAAAATATTTTTCAAAATCGGGATGGCCGAATGAAAAAATTCAGCCGCGCGGGTTTTGGATGAACAGCCGCGATGGGCCGCGCGGGTTTTGGCCGCACAGTCGCGATGGACCGCGCAGGCTTTGGGCGCACAGTCGCGATGGACCGCGCAGGTTTTGGGCGCACAGTCGCGATGGACCGCGCAGGTTTTGGGCGCACAGTCGCGATGGACCGCGCAGGTTTTGGGCGCACAGTCGCGATGGACCGCGCAGGTTTTGGGCGCACAGTCGCGATGGACAGCGCGGAAAAAGGCCGCGAAGCCGCGGTGTGCAGCGCGGAAAAACACAGAAAAGTCGCGATGGACCGCGCGACTGTCTGGAAAAAGGCCGCGATGGACCGCGCGGAAAACTGCAGAAAAGTCGCGATGGACCGCGCGACTGTCTGGCAAAAAGCCGCGAGGCGGAAGCCGTGCACGGAAACCGAGAAACGACCGCGAAAATTTAAAATTTAGGGCTGTTTTTTGGGGCCAAATCTCAGAACAGCAATGGATCTGCTGTCTAAGATGGCAGATCTATGGATCTAATGGTTAAAAACTCATAAAAACTAAGATTTAATGGCAAAGCTAGAGATCTAAAGTTCAAACCAAAGCGGAGTCGCCAAATAAAAAAGACATAATTGACTAGGTTAAGGCGAATAGAGTTACCTGCAACTCGCTAAATCGAAAACCAACGGTGAAATCTCCCAGAAATCGAGAAATAGCTCTGACTGCTCTATCAAACTCGCACGTGACAATGACAAGTCATATTGGGCCCCACGTCCTATTTATAGAAATTCCACAAATTTCAAACAACCTTTACGGTGTCATACGAAGTCCATTTCTCAAACCGTTGGTACCGTTGGGATCAGCACAGCAAGAACTTCATAAAGGTTCCTTCCGTTTCCCCTTTTTAACGGGGTCATTTTTTGACCATTTTTTAGCCCCTCTCGTGGCCTCGGTTTGCGTGCCACATCGGCCGTTCACCGTTTTCGATGTGTCTTATATCGCCGGATTCAGTTTTCCGCGCTCTTGATGATGCTAGAGATCATTTCTCGCTCTCACCTTTAGATTTTTTGGACATTTTTTCCACGCCCCCTCGTCGCCTCGGTTTGCGTGCCACATCGGCCGTTCTCCGTGTTCGATGTGTCTTATATCGCCGGATTCAGTTTTCCGCGCTCTTGATGATGCTAGAGATCATTTCTCGCCCTCACCTTTAGATTTTCCGGGCATTTTTTCCACGCCCCCTCGTCACCTCGGTTTGCGTGCCACATCGACCGTTCTCCGTTTTCGACAATCCTTATGTCACCGGATCCAGTTTTCCAAACAGATGACGATGCTTGAGACCTTTTCTCTCCCTCATCAATCCATTTTTGTTCGGTATAATTTTATCCCTTTTTCGGGCCGAGCAACCCCTCTTACGAAAAAGGCACTTAGGGAGTTTCTGTTAAGCTCTTTTCTAACTCCTAAAACAATGAAAAGATCGCCGAGCAATCTTGCTTCCTTTCATGCTCGCTAAACGTATCTGAAAGGGCGTCTACCTGGTATAAGTTTACCCCTTTTCCGGACCTCGTAGACTAATTACGAAAAAGGTATACTCTAGTCACATCGGCTAGAAGAGTTCTCCATCCGCATCATTTTATGCTTTTTTGGGCCTTGGAGACTAAACCACGAAAAAGAAACACCAACAGTGTCCACTTACCGTTTTCAGACTCTCTAAACATGAAAACAACCATGAGCATGAGCCGTCTTGGGCTCACACAATCCACAGGACCGTACCATTTCAGAGCACACTTTTATCCCTTCTTGGAGCTCATTAAAACTACGAAGAAGGAATCAATAATACCTCTTGGCGCCACGACAGATCATATCTACTCACATAGCAGCTTCCCCATTCTGGTCGCCTTTGTTCAGAGTATTCTGCAGTATGTCACCCGGAAACTCCCTCGACAGCTACCATCAGCTTCACCCCCCCAGAGTCAGTACATACCCTTCAGTCCCTAAAAGATGATCCCCACACCTACAAGTCAGTTCCCTACGCTGCCAGGTCAACCATGTCATCATGCTCTGAACAAAGGAAGTTTGAGTCTACCCATTTTTTTGACCCAGTTATTTCCCATCCCCACAAGTATGTCAGTCCTACCAGCAGTACTACATCACTTCAGTTTACACCTCGCGCTCCCAGCAAGGAAACATCATTGCCTTGTTAGTTGCTGGTCTCCCTCTGTCGACGACAAGCACATTGATTCCAGAGGATAGACCTAGAGGCCCCTGTGTCTTGGACTCATTACCATTTATGATGAGTGCCTACGAATCATTTCGAGAGAAATCCTCAGTACCTCTCCCAATGGTTGTTTCTCACATGCTCGACTTCAACACCTTTATCGCATCGTTGAGACTCGCACAGGGTATTGGTCCGTTCAGTTATTAGTCGAAGACCCCGGATACCTCCTGACTCCTCCACATTTGAGAGTCTTCCTATGGATAACACCAGTTACACTTTTTCTATAGATATCCGGGCTGCGCATGGCGACAGTATTCAGATTTACCCAGGTTCCATACTCCCTTGAGTATACAGTTACAATACTGCCTAGAGATGGCTCACAGTCATTGAGTCCATACAGATGTTGGACACCTTCAGTTTCAGCAGTTCAACATTATTCCAGTGTATCAGTTATTGAGATCAGCCATGATCATGAGAATATCCCACAATCATGTCCCCTCTGGACCATTATGATGTACCAGTATATCTCTTTACGTATTAGATCCCCCTTCTTGGGACTAATTGTTTTGTATATGTCTTGATACGAGCATGGGAATGCCCGCCTCGTCCTTTATCAGAAATTATACCTCATTCATATTGAGGCAATGTAATATTTTTTGTTTTTGCAGCTTCCAAGGGCCGTGGCTCCAGTCTCCAACCGGTCTCTTCTCTCCCCTAAAACCCAGAAAAAGGACAAAAGAACTATGATGTCTATCGGCCATACGATGAGCTCCTGCCCTCACACATCAGGGGGCAATCTGTTAACACCTAAAAAGTGCTCACTAGCTCATTCCCTTACTCACATGACCCATTTGTCCACTTTTCCACCATCTGAGCCTCTGAAACCAACAAAAGGTCACCAAAAGACCTTAGTACACCCCTTTTTCCATTAAAAAAGATTATTTTTCCAAGAAAATCATAAAAAACCCTCAAAAAGGGTCCAAATTCCCAAAAATATTAAAAAGGGAATTAAAATATTATTTTTATTCAAAAAAGGAAAAAGGAGGGAAAAATACCTAAACTATGTTGGTCAATACCATTGGTTTCCACAAAACCACAAATGGTATTCCTCACCACCAGAACCTATAAAAAGGTGGTAGGGGCTCCTCATTTCACATCCTTCCATTATCTCATCCTTATGCTGCTGAAATCTCCCCTGAGCACTTTTAGCCATTGAAGCAACCTTGGAGAAAGAGACCTATTGGAGTTTGGAGCTACTCATCTTGGGAGTTGCTCGACATCAACCTTCACCATTGAAGGTAATATCGCAAGCACTTGCTTGCCCCCCACTTTTCAATACAAAAAATTATTTCTTATGTTTCTTGTTCTTGATTTTGAAATGTTTACATTATTTGCTTAGATTCTTGTTTAGATCCATGAAAAGTATTGTTTATTTAGTTTATTGTTTTTATTTCTTGATTTTGCATAGGCTTCGGCGCCGACGCCAATCATGGATATGGTCAGTGATGTGCGTGGCCGTGTTCTGTCTGCAAGACAGTAGGATCTCGACGCCCGCATCGTAGCGGACAGGTAGCTGGAAGAATTGTAGAAAGGTCGAGGCAAGGGAGGTAAATGTGGAATGCGTCCCATGGGGTTGCTCGATGTACCATTTGGCTGCGGAGCCAGTGAAGGTGCGTTGTAAAAGCCGTAGGCGGATTGAGTCATCCACTATGGAGTTGGAGGAACACCATAAATGGAAGGACATGATGTGATTTTGGGGGTCTTCTCCAGCCTTTCCCTCAAACTTAGGGATGTCAGAAGGAAGCTTAGTGGGCATATGGGGCCAAGTAGGATCATGTCTGATGGGGGTCATTTGTGAGCCTAGCTAAATCTGGCAGGTTGAGACTTGCCATGTATGGTAGACTAGCGGATGTGGTGACCGGAACCGGGACCTGCCTAGCCATTGTGGTATGGTGTAGGGGTCCAGTAGCGCCTATAGGTATGCTAGGTATGGAGGGTATGTGTCCTCCAAAAGGTGTGGCCTGATATGGGTTAGCGCTCCCAAGTGCAACTTGGGTTACATTTGGGTTAGGAATCACACTAGGGATTCCTGGTATAGCACTGCCAAGTGCAACATGAGTTACACTTGGGTTAGGAATCGCACTAGGGATTCCTGGGATAGCATTCCCAAGTGCAACAGGAGTTACACTTGGGTTAGGAATCGTACTAGGGACTCCTGGGATAGGGTTTGTGGAAACCGAAGGGGGTATGACCCCCATGTTGGGCATGCCCATGACAGGTGGTGGTCCTGTGTTAGGCATTCCTGAATGTGGAGTGGTACCCATATTGGGCATACCCAAGGGGGTGGATGTTGTCATGGATGGTATTCCCGCAGAAAGGTCTGCTGATGTCTGACCTATGGTTAATGTAAATTGTGGATCATCTGGTGTTCCAGACATAATTGTGGTTGGTGGTAACTCTGTGGGGTTTTCGGATTCTACCTCCAAATCAAAGGTGAAGTGGGGTATGTCAGAATCGGATGACCGTCTAGATGATCGACGATGTGTCGAATCAAGGGATAATGCTCTTCGTCCGTGACGTGGAGAGCCAAGTGGACTAAACTCTGGGAGTTCGCCCTGTAGACGACGAGAACGTCTAGAATTCTCAATGGTGAGAAAATGTTTTTTATGTAAAAATTTGTTTTAAGTATCAGGTGGTGATATATATGTAAAAGACTCAAAACCCTAATGCAACCAAGGGTGCAAAAAGGGGAGTGACAAAAAGAAGGCTCACAGGCCAAAAAATCAATCCTCAAAAAATGCACTTATTCTAGCAGCTGTGCTACAATAAGTGGAGGAATGCAACAACCGGTCAGAATACCAACATGCAAGCGGCTCCTAGAAAAAATAGGTGTAACTAGACTCAAAAGGTGGTAAAGATCATGCAAACACCTAATCTAAAAGTATTGTGACTCAAACAGACGATATCCCCTGCAAGGTGATGAAATCCAAGTCAGACAATATGAATGTAGAGACAACGGCTAGATATCCCCCTACCGGGAGGGACACCGGGTAATCAATCCTAAAAAGACAGGCTACTAGGATACTCCGTTCATGACGCGTCGAGAAAAGGTAAATCTGCCGTTTGGTCCTTTGATCACAATATCCCAATACAGGGATATCCCGAGAACTGCGAATGGTAGCCCTTCGGTTACTGAATGGGTTTCGGTATCCCACTCAGGCTTCCAGAACCATCCTCGCGACTTCAACCCTCCTAGGGGAGACGCCTTCCCACAAACCGGTTGTGACCGCGCCAAAAAGTACTAAGAGATTTTAGCTCCCTAATTGGACAACTTCTATGTCTCAGATGTATGAACTGAGGGGTGTTATTGGAACACCTATCCCCCCAATACTACCTAGCTACAAGAATTCTTTTCGTGTTCCCCAAGTGGGGTTAAGAGTGTGTTCAAATTAGGGTAAGTTTTAAGTCTTAGTTCAATTAAGTGATCGTGTGAGTGCACGTGAGGTGTTGTAAACTGAACTTGAAAAAATTAAATGCTTTAAGGGAAATTTTCAAAAAATAAAGGACTTTTCGAAAATACAAAGCAAATATTTAAGACTTTTTTTTACTAAAAGGAATTAATGTGCTTTTCAAAAAATAACTCAAAAAATAAAGGATTTCTTGGATTTATGAAAGCAAATAATAAACTCCTTTTTAAAAGAAATAAATGGATTTCTTCGTTTCAATAAAAAATTGCTAAGGGCAAGATTCTAAAGAAGTAAACAAGAAAAAATTTGAATCTAGATAAAGAATGCAAAATGAGTCTTTCTTTCACTTTCTTGAAAATTTTTAAAAAGATTTCTAGGTATGCACTTTTAAATAGTAAAAAAAATTTTAAATCTGTAAACTATGCAGAATTTAGTACTGTAAAAAATGTGCTATGGGCAGAAAGTACAGTAAAAAATATTTTTCAAAATCGGGATGGCCGAATGAAAAAATTCAGCCGCGCGGGTTTTGGACGAACAGCCGCGATGGGGCCGCGCGGGTTTTGGCCGAACAGTCGCGATGGACCGCGCGGGTTTTGGACGCACAGTCGCGATGGACCGCGCAGGTTTTGGGCGCACAGTCGCGATGGACCGCGCAGGTTTTGGGCGCACAGTCGCGATGGACAGCGTGGAAAAAGGCCGCGAAGCCGTGGTGTGCAGCGCGGAAAAACACAGAAAAGTCGCGATGGACCGCGCGACTGTCTGGAAAAAGCCCGCGATGGACCGCGCGGAAAAATGCAGAAAAGTCGCGATGGACCGCGCGACTGTCTGGCAAAAAGCCGCGAGGCGGAAGCCGTGCACGGAAACCGAGAAACGAACGCGAAAATTTAAAATTTAGGGCTATTTTTTGGGGCCAAATCTCAGAACAGCAATGGATCTGCTGTCTAAGATGGCAGATCTATGGATCGAATGGTTAAAAACTCATAAAAACTAAGATTTAATGGCAAAGCTAGAGATCTAAAGTTCAAACCAAAGCGGAGTCGCCAAAAACTGTTGGCTCGGTTTTGCAACCAAGCTTAGTGCTATGGGCACCTACTAACTAGTAGTAGCAGTTTCAATAGAAATAAAAACAATAAACTAAATAAACAATACTTTTCATGGATCTAAACAAGAATCTAAGCAAATAATGTAAACATTTCAAAATCAAGAACAAGAAACATAATAAATAATTTTTTGTATTGAAAAAGTGGGAGGCAAGCAAGTGCTTGCGATATTACCTTCAATGGTGAAGGTTGATGTTGAGCAACTCCCAAGATGAGTAGCTCCAAACTCCAATAGGTCTCTTTCTCCAAGGTTGCTTCAATGGCTAAAAGTGCTCAGGGGAGATTTCAGCAGCATAAGGATGAGATAATGGAAGGATGTGAAATGAGGAGCCCCTACCACCTTTTTATAGGTTTTGGTGGTGGGAAATACCATTTGTGGTTTTGTGGAAACCAAATGGTATTGACCAACATGGTTTAGGTACTTTTCCCTCCTTTTTCCTTTTTTGAATAAAAATAATATTTTAATTCCCTTTTTAATATTTTTGGGAATTTGGACCCTTTTTGAGGGTTTTTTATGATTTTCTTGGAAAAATAATCTTTTTTAATGGAAAAAAGGGGTGTACTAAGGTCTTTTGGTGACCTTTTGTTGGTTTCAGAGGCTCAGATGGTGGAAAAGTGGACAAATGGGTCATGTGAATAAGGGAATGAGCTAGTGAGCACTTTTTAGGTGTTAACAATTATAAATTAGTGTTTTAATATTAGATGTATACTTGCAAATTTTCATGCTAATGATTGATGGTTAAGGAATGACCCCTCATTTTCAAATCAACTGATTGATTAAGAACAAATCTACTAGCATTATCCATGAGAGATCGAATGCACATTTTATAGAGTCGTTTGGGATAAGGATCGATCATAGAACGAGCGACCATCATAGAAGGGGTGGTCGATCCTTCTTGTTTATGTGTATGATTTTATCACATGTTTTGTATTCGATTTTATGTGAGTTTTTGTGCTTAATTTATATGTATGTGAATGGTAATTGCACATTGATTAATTGGAATACAAGTACGTGATTGTGAAGAAGAAGCACATAGTTTGACGAATTCATAGCAAACTAGTGAATACATTAGAGATTCAGTGTAGTTCTGTATACTGTGATAGCTACCAAGTGTGAATTCATCTGGTGTTCTAGTTGATGTTAAATAGAACATTATGCGAAGATCATAACGACATCTGTGCATCACCATGGTTAAGAAAATCTTGATTATGCGACCCCCATATTCACTTCGGGTTAGACTTCAACTTTTTTACAAGGTGATGCCAAAGGGTCGGCCGACCCTTATCTCAGTCTTCTTTTAGTGTTCACCATCCTTCATATACATGAATTGACAGCGTCTCCTTTGGAGGTTGAATATTTTTACAATTCCCTTGTAAATGAAGGCTAGGACGAAACTTCTTGTACCCAGGACTCATTTCGTAATAGTTCAATACAGCGAGAAGGGTCGGTCAATCCTTATTTTGTTCACCATTTTAGATATAGATGAATTTACATTTCTCTACTAAAGGAAGGGGAAACCGATCCTTCTTACCAGATGTCAGGAGTCAAGATGCGGACAAGGGCTAGATCGACAGCTGATAATAACTACGCAGATCTAAGGTGTGAGGAAGGTAGCATTTGAGAGATTGAAAATTGCGGAAGGCGATGGGGCTAAGCATGGAAGGAGATCAATGATACCAGATTGATCATGCAAGATGGATGTATCAGAGAAATTCCTTTGTCCCTAGAGGTGCAAGAATGATAGGAAATGATAGATAATATAAAAAATGGAATGCATGGGGATCTGAGTACTGTTTGATTTGGTTACCCCCTTCCTCCCTTGGTCGAGGTCAAGGGGGAAAGTTAATTTAGATAGAATCAAATAGACTCTAGCACCTTGGTGAATGCACGTTCTATCTGGGACCAAGTCCAACAAAACTGATGCAATAACTAAACAACTAGCTCAAAGAAAAATTCAAAGAATCAGGTAAGAGAGCTATAATGGAATGTCACATTACACATATGGAACAAAGTTATATTCATTTTGAATCTTTCATATAATATAAGAAAAATTATTCTAGCGGTTTAATATTTCTCCCATGCATGCAAGAAAATTTCCCACTTCCATTCGTATGTTCTTCCTCTATGAGATCAAATGAGCTAAGACTTAAAATTGGACAAAAGTATTTGTAGGCCACTCGATAATTTGAAAATATTTATGGTATTAAGAATGGAATTTAGATGCATTGAATAGATGGAAACCTTAATTAAGCTTGGACAATTATTGGACAACAAGCTCTACAAATCATACAGAGATAAAAAATAAAAATTATTGAAGAGTATTGATTAGATTGTTTCTTATTTCTTCTTTCCCACCAGACCAAATCATTTTGACAGTAACTAAATGGCTACATTTCCTTTGTTAAAATTTGTCATGCAATGAAGGGGCAGTTGTCCCTTCTTCTAACAAGTATTCATTTAATAATAGTTCTAGACTGCAAGAAGGGTCGGCCAATCTTTCTTGTCTTCAACATTCTGGATACAGGTGAACTCCTAGATATAGGTGTTCACAATTGTATACTAAATAAAGGGGCGGCCGATCCTTCTTGTAGACAATCTCCATTCCCCAGTATTTACTACGGATGTAGGGAGTCGGTAATTCTTCTCCCATCCCGCAATCTACATTCCTGGTTGCTGGATAGCGGTATTGTTGGAACATTTTAAGAAATCTAGGTATCCACAATCCGCAACATATTTGTGTCTTCGGTAAAGGAGATGAAATCCTCATGCGGGGTGCAAGAAGGGTCGGCTGACCTTTCTTGTGCTGATTATTCTGTTGAAAATAGTTTTAGGCTGCAAGAAGGGTCGGTCAATCCTTCCTCTGTTCACCATTCCGGATACAGGTGAATTGTAACCTATAGGTGTCTACAGTTCTATACTAAATGAAGGGGCAGATGATTCTTCTTGTCGCATGTTGGGACAAATATTGTTGATATGTTATAACTTAGCCAATATACTGATCCAAACTATAATTTCATTGCGGAAGTCGGGAGTCTGGAACTGTTGTCCCACCCTAGGTGGGTTGAACACTTTTACAATTCACTCGTAAATGAAGGGTCGGTCGATCCTTCTAGTGTTCACCATTCTGGATACAAATGAATGGTTGGATATAGTTGTTGACAATTTTATATTAAACGAAGGGGTGGCTGATCCTTCTTGGCGGAGGTCGGAAGTCGAGATAAATATTGCTTATATTTTATAACTTAGCCAATCTCCATTCTAGGATGAATTCTTCATTAATTTGGAAACAATTAACATTGACAATATGTAAATGTGTGGATTAGAGCATATAAAATGAGTTCTAACTAAGGTATTATAGTCAACTACGAGGCAAAGCGATAAGATGCTGTAACATGAAATACATCCACAAAAGAGAAGTTAAAAGATTGAAGAAAGTAAAAACATGTGAATCTCTATTTTGGATATACTTGTACAACTGTTCTTCATTAAAGTCTTTAAAAAATATTACGTCAGTATATTTTTTGCTCTCGGATCCAACCCCTATTACTCTGTAAAATCAAAATTTATACAAAACGTTCTTTGAAATCGTTGCTAAAAAAAGAAATTTCAATGGAATCTGTCTGATCCAACCTCTATTATCTTGTTCAAATTTGAATAAATTTGCCATTTATTTCAATCCTTCTACTATTTGATGATCAAAAGCCTTGTTTCCATTTAGATGTCTTCTTTGCGATTTAATTTGATGAGGATTATAATTAACCCTTTCAACCTCTTGGAAATCCATAATCTTCAGTAATTTTTCTACTACAGAGAGGGCTACCTTATTCTTAATGATGAATGGACCAAATTTAGGGGAGAATTTCACATCCAATGCTTTTTTGAAAGCACAGAAATGTTCTTATGAATGCAACCTTTGTCTAATAAATTCCAAGTCAAAAACCCTCGCTGTTAAAAAGGATGGCAACATATATGGTGCTCCAGTAAAACCATACACCCTAATTATAGTATGTGCTCTATACAAGAACTAATCACCTGTTTGGCCTTCTGGTGTAGGCTGCAAAGTTTTTTTCATTTCTTCTAACACTCGTGGCATTTTAGCATTAAAAATAATTATGTAAAAGTCTGCCATGATTTTATGGGTGAACTCAAACATATTGACCTGTTTAGGAAGGTCATGAGAAAAGATGGTACCAAGAAACTTGGACTCTGAAATGTTTGAATGCACGAACAGCTTCAGGAGATATGACTGATACCTGAAATGCTTCAACTAGTTGAAATTCACCAACTGGACATGAATCGCTTTAGCTAGGAATTCATCAAAATTAAAACAACACACCAGACTCGACTATGACTCTGGTAAAATTACTTGGAGAAGGAAACCTAACATACTTCTGTGATTCAACTTATCACTATTTAGACCTAAAATTTGAATCAAGAAGGACAAAACTAGCTGGGTATCTCACTGAAAGACATCAATACTCAAAGGGAACGATAGGTTTTCATGTGACTGACCATCTTTCAAGAATTGTAATAAAAACTTGTCTTTTCTGTAAGACTATTGTTTCTTTAAACTTTGCCAAATTTTCTTCGTTAAATGACTCAAGGATTTTGGGAAATGTTTCAGGTAAACTTATAACCTCACAGACAGTCTGCGCATTTACTGGGCATAGAATTTTGGTCATTTTTACATTAATG
Organism: Larix kaempferi; assembly: GCA_027924585.1. Lineage (NCBI taxonomy): Eukaryota > Viridiplantae > Streptophyta > Pinopsida > Pinales > Pinaceae > Larix > Larix kaempferi. Next base: position 6,820,098 of record BSBM01001065.1, read on the forward strand.
ATTACACTTTCACCCTGCAAATAATTCGTCGCACACCAACAAAAAATTCGGGGAAGTGTAGGGTTTGTTCGACACAAAAATAGTATAGCAAAGAACCAAAAGCATTAAATATATCATTTCCCTGCGACTTAAAATCCATTAATTTCTCCTTAGACTGCGAAATACTACACACACAGAAAACAGGGTCGAAAATATCCCCTTCCCTATCAAATACAAGCTTCTCATTTTCATCTAAACTTTCATTGAAGGGAAGAAGGTCTTGAGTTTTCACCATTTTGGACACAAAAATCTAAACAGCGAGGGTTTCTAGCTACCTGTAAAGTGAGCTTCTTGGGTGATATTCCAGTTGATGAAGAACATTTTAAAAAACTTCGAACAAACCTTTTATAGAACATATACTGAGGTGGTTTCCAAACTTGCGATGAGCAGTTTAAATTTAACCGTTTTTCATAGCGGACTCCACCAACGCTTGCCACATGGTAAGCGGTTTAATTTCCACTCTACCTTTTCCAATTTTAACCACCATGCACTTTCTAGCGCGGGAACCCATTTCCACCATCGATTTGCATTTGCATGTGTCTGCCACGTTGCTACACGTTTGCAACTTTTGGTGTGAGTCATCCAATTTTTAGCACCTTTTCCACCTCCTCCCTTGGAGTGAGAGACCTTATGTAGAGACCTTAGAATAATTACAATATTTGCATTGTTCCTCTCTATAAACATTAATTACCCAAGAATCCATATATAATAAATTTAAAAAATGTAAAGACAAAAATGCTAACAATATGAAGAAATGACTTGTTTGATGAATTATACCAATTCTGGACATTGTTTATAGATGGGTTTGTAGAAGATCTAGTGTAACATGGGAAGAAGTCGATGAAGAAGAGGGAGAGATGACCATAAGAGATAAGAGAAGTCTAAACAACAAGATCAATCTTATGAAATGGCGTTGATGGCATTGAGATGAAACATTAAATTAGGAAAAGAAGGTGAGATCACATGTCGTAGCAATAACATCTAAGGTTGTGTTGTTTTTTAAACAACCGATTTCATATTAGCTCCATAATTGTATTGTTCGTGTTTGACTATTAATAACTTGAATGTTTCCAAATGGCTCCAAATGCTTCTGATTTGGGTCTCAAGGTGTTTGAAAGGTAATAGGACAAAAAGTGACAAAATTTGCATTGTTCCTCTCTACGGGTTTTAATAAGCAATGTCTAACCGAGATAAACCAAGAACCCATATAGAGGAAATTTTAGAAACATAAAAAATACCTAACAATTTGAAAAAAACATTTGAAAAATATTCATAACCATTGATATTGAATTGACAAGTAATCAAACTTCTAATAGAAAAAACAAGGCTGGATGCAAATGGAATACAATCTATGCAATTTCAAATGAATACAAAGATCGATAAACACAAAAGAGGGAGTGAATCGAAAAAATATGTTCATGAATACAAAAACTATTATCTTGAATCACTTCATTAACAAATGCCACTCCTTTGAAGCCCTTTGGCAACTTGAAAGTGGACGACAAAAAGCAAAGGTAACATTAACCAAAGCTAAAGCTATAGCCAATTCATGAGCCTTTAGACAATTTTAGAAAGTGCTTTTGACAACTACGGGTTTTATGCTTTTAGTAAGCCTTAATTTCTTGTGTTTTTCAACTTGCCTTTAAGGCATTCTTTATGTTAAATTCTTGTGTAATGTCCCCAACTTGGACCTTTTCCCAATTCGGTCAATTTTCAAAACTTGGACTAGTGAAGCCTCAAAATGTCCCAAATGATCCCAAATGCTTTCGAACTATGTCTAGAGTGGATTGAGGTGTAATATGACACATTTATGCAGCTATTATAGTCATGGAAACTTCCAATAGAATTCAACCACTTGCATTTACAATTAGAGAATGAAGGGTAGAATCACTAGGAAAATCTATGTTGAAGCCACCAAGGGTAGATGGATCCAAAAGGCTCTTTAAAGGATTTCGAATTGGGTCTGAAGGTATATGAAGGGTATTAAGAAATAAAAATGAACCTCATCAGTGATTATAGACTAATATAGGAATACTTCCGCAACATCCATTTAACTTCAGGAGAAGTTGGGGAATTTTACTAGTCAAATCGAGGTTCAAAACCCCCAAGGGTAGGGGATGAACATGGATTGTGATAGTGACATCAATATAATGATACATGGATAATGATATACATGTAAAAGGACATATATACATGTATAGTTTGATGGAAACCGTGATACAATGGCAGTGGAGTATTGTTCATCTTATTCATATTAGGGTGGCAGGATCGAGCAAGGATAGGATATTGAAGTCTCCTTTGGTTTGGTGCTTGTGATCTCAGGGAGTTGGGGATTCCATCCAGTTGGTGCTGGTAAAACTATTGAGTTGGACTTTACTGAGCTCTAGAGTCCTATCTATAGGTTGGAAATTATGAAAACCAAGGGGTTGTAGCCTCGTTTTGTTAGCTTTTCATCATTTAATTCAATATGATATAGGATCTTAACTGAGAGAACAACATGTACAGCATGTCAAACAAAAGAGACAAGAGACACAAAGCATTTCACCAGGGAAAACCATAAAGGTGAAAAACCTCGCAACTTCCTCAGCGATAGAATAAGCACCAATACAAAGATCACAAAGATGAAACCCCAAAAGATAGATGTCTCCAATAGTTCTTCATCGAGGCTCCTCCACTTGTGCGCACTCCTCTCTCTCAACTATACGAGTTGGATGTGTGAGTGAATGAGAAAATATAGTGGTGCAACCACTCTACTTATACTTTAACTTGACCTGCCTTTTATCCTAATTGGGTCGACCCCCTAGGGGAGTCTAATAACCCTTCCACTTAGAACATACTCGGTCGACCCCTCTAAGGAGGTCTAATAACCCATCAAATATAGGTTACGACACTTACAATAAAACTTGTGACACTTGCAAATACAAATGATGACACTTCCGAATGGAGGAATAAGAACATCTCCGACGGGGATACAATAAAGTACAAATGTAATACATACAATATAAAAGTGAATATATTTTGAAGTTACAGATAGTACAATAAGACTCCCTGAACTTTTGGTAGCGGCCCGCATGTTTGGATGGCGCAGATCTGAGGAGGCTAAGATCTATGGTCGAGGTTTTGTTCGTGGATCTAACTTGCACAAAACATCAACACAAGAAAAATCTGTGAAGTTGGTAAAATTTGCAGTGTTTGACGACAAGGATTCAAGGCGAGATGTGGCAAGATTTGAGGCCACCAAGGATCAGGAAAATGAATGGCCAAGGAATCTTCCACGCCATAGGAGATGCTGGGGTGATAGCAAAGGATCAATCATATAAAAAAATCTCCTGTACGGAGAGCTGGATTCCTATTTCGCATCCAAAAGTGACAGGAGCAAGCTGTGAAGAAACAGACAGGTCAACCAGGGGCCCAAGCCAACCTCAAAAAAATAGGTAGGTTATCTGCTCTACAGTAAACTATTTAATGGCTGAATTGAGTGATAGAGAACCCATAGAAACATTGTTTACAGACAGAGACACAAAGGTCTACGACACTATGATGAACGATGACCCCATGGAAACTGTAAAAAACAAGCTGAAACTAGTTAGGGAGTGAAGTATAGATGTGCACCAGGTCCACCAGTCCTATTTACATCTGTTTACAGTCGGCCAAACCCCTGGTTTTCCCAAAGTTGTTGAATGGTGTGCCTCTAACTACTCTTCTAACGAGAGGGCAATCATGGACACTTCCAAGTCCAATATCCTTTGCGAAATCGATACCCAACCCCTTAGAAAAATCTTGTCAGTCCCAAAAGAGTTTTTCCAGAAAGCTATAGGGTATGCAGAGTTAGCCCTAATCTGGTTTTTTAGACAATCCCCTGTTGAAGTAAAATATAATTTCTATAGGTCCTGTCTGAATCCTATTGTCCAAATACAAGAGCAGCATTTCTTAGCTGAATCCATACTATTCACAGAAGAATCCAGAGGTGTTATCGCCATGATGAGACAATTCCTAGGTCTAGACTCTAATATGTATGTCATAGAATCTCTAATAAGTTTGCTTTTTGTCCTAGGCACCTGCCCCCTGGAATCAGATGAACCAATCCAGTCTACCCAATGTGCATGCCTCAGGTTTGATGCAGTTATTGTTGAAAGTATACACTCCCAGCTAAAGACTTTCCAAGAAACAAGGATTTTCAAATTTCAGTCCTACTTACTAAAAATGTTCCTGGCATTCAATGAGGAAAACTTGCAAATGCCCAAGGTACTACTTACTCAGTATATGTACACTGATTACACCAAGTTCCATGATGAGCTCATGTTTGAGGTTTATCACGTCATTTTCCAAAAGAAGCTACCTAGAGTATTACCAAAAATGTAGGAGTTGCTATAGTGTTCTTCTGAGAATAGGCTCGGATATTGGTTCCTTTCAGAGCATGGCACAATCATCAGGATTTATGTGTTTTATTATGCACCCTACGTGCTACCAGTTTTCCTGACCCCCAGAATGTTTGCATTCGAATTCATCATACAAAAATTGAAGGCAGAAACTGATCACTTGCTAGATCATAGAAAGGGCTCTGATATTGTGTTTCCATGGACTGTAGGTCCATTCCTAATGAAAAACAAATGAGCTCTTATAGCCATCGAATGCAAGATAGAGGAGATGGGTTTCAAAACAAAAGAATGCTTAAACTATGATCCCCACCACATCATTTCCAACTGGAGGAAGGAAAGCAAGATGAAGGATTTTGTGCATTTCAAAATTCCAGGCATGGAAAAAGATGCAAATTTATTGGAATGTCCTAGTAGGATCCAGATGGAAATAGACACACCTGAGAGCTCCTCCCCATTGACACAAGGGAACACACCCAGAGTTCCTGGCTCTTCTATCCTACTCTTATCAGTGCCAGCAACCATGCCTATGGCCATCAACTAAATAAAGTCCAGCAAGGAAGCTGACAGTGTCCTTATGGACATAGAAGGGGAAGCTGAAAGAGCCCCAAAGAGGCAGAAAATTGACGATTTTGAGTAGCAGCTAGTATTTGTGGGTACTAGTAAAGGAAAAAAGAAACAATTGGATAAGCTACCAGCATTTGAGATCAAAGAGTATGTGTTTAACCCAACAACCACTGAGCCTAATGCCTTAAGCAAGACTATAGATGAGTTGATATATGAACACAAGGTGGACTCACGGGCAGCCTCGAGGAGTCCAATTTATATACTGAAGTAAGGCAAATTTCAAGCAAAGAAGTGTCTCTAGTGACTAGCAGGAACCTCACTCAGAACAACCTGAGTTTGGCCTTGGCCACCAAGAGCAAGGCCACTAAGCTAAGGATGAATTTAGAGGAAATCCTTGTCCCATATGTAATAAACTTACACAAAGAAACCGAGGATGTTATTTATACTAAATTGTTGAGGACAACTTTGGAGCTATCAAAGGTACAAGTAAGTAAGAGTAAGGTTTCCAGCCAACTCAAGCAGGAAAAGATGGAAAACAAAGCTCATAAGGCACATATCAAGAAATTGCGTTGTGAGATAGTGGCCACTGAGGGCCATGCTGATAAAAGAGCCATCATTCAAAACCTACTCAACGAAAATGACAACATCATCCAATCTCTAAAAAAGGGGTTGAAAATACCCTCTACCCAGTTAGTAGCAGTTTCTCAGCTAACAGAACTGGAGGAAAAGAAGCAGAAGTTGCAGACTGACTTGACAGATTGTAGGGTCAAGCTATTGAATCTTGAAGAGAAGGAAAAACAATGGCAGATAGATATAGCCATTGTGATGGCAAGGGAGAAAGAGCAAGAAGTAGAAAGCATGGCCACACCATCCATAGAGGCTGGTGATTTCTTCCTGGTAGGGCATATAGCCCAAGCTATTCTGGAAGACATGGAAATATCAAGATTAAAAAAGTAGAATGTGAATCTGAAAACCCTGAAGGATAATGCAAAAACAGAAAAGGAGGCTTGGGAAGCCATGCACAAGGTGCTGTAGGGTAAATATGATGATTTGGAAAAACAAGCTAGAGGGCAGACTTCCTTTCTAGAGGCCAGGAAGGTCATCTGGGATGGCATCATTGAAGAAGCAGGAAAATTGAGTCCCTTCTTCGATTTTGTCTTGCACAAGGAAGCAGTGATAAAATTAGCCAAGAATAGTGTGACAGTAGCAAATGAGAAATTGAACAAAAAACCTGTAGAGTATATTGAGAATGCCATCGAATTCTTAAATGGATTATCTAAGGTGCAGGTCAAGACAACTGGTGTAAAAGATAGGGTTTCCATCCTCATTGGAGCCAAAAAAGTGATGCACAAGCACCAGTAGGTAAAGGCTATTCAAGCTAAAATAGATGTGATGGCACAACAAATCAAGTATTTCAAAGACATTTTTGACACTTTGTTCAAGAAAGAGTTACCTCTCTTTTGGGAGGAGGATGGAACAATGCTCACAAAAGAAGAATATCAGAAGAAATTGGCAAGATGTAAAGTGCATTTAAACGATTTTGTAGGTATGGATCAGTTTCTATCAGGGAAGACAATGGTGGACAAAACGACAAACAATTTTGATTTAAGCATGATGTTCAAGGAAGATAGTGCACATCTGTGAAGCTACTCTTATAGGGACCACACTGAGATCCGAGTCTTAATGAAGGAGTTAGCCACCTCAGAGCTGTCAACTGCCGAGCTGTGGAATCTCATTGAGAAATATGGGAAGGGAAAGTTGATATTGACCCCATGAAGATTCAATGATCATGGGATAGAAGCATGTAGAAAATATTCATTGAAGCATTTTGTTTATTTTGTTAGAGTATGTTGTCTTTTAGTAAAAATGCTCAGTAATTTTGTAAAAGGAAATTGAGCAAATTTTACTATCATTGTCATTTTGTTGTAATTAATTCCTGAGGGTGGCAATCTTGTTTGAATAGGTGTCACCTACATTGTAACAACTTCTTATTGAGGCAGATCGAGTTGGAAGGATCTGAGCATCTATGTAAGCAATGTAATAGAAGGAGAAAGGGTTGGAAACTTTTGTTGGACTCGTGAATTCCTTGTGTTATTAAGCACTTTGAGATATATTTTAATAAAATATGGCTAGGCCAAGCAAGGTCTTCTATCAGAGATTCCTGTGTTATTCATCTTACAGTCTATTTACTTCTTCTCTTATGTGAATGTTTCTCTCACTGTTCAATTCATAATGTTATGCTTTTTCATCCTTGGATAAGTGTTGTATCGGGACAGAAGTCATAAATATTATGCTCTATTGCTTTCATTTCAAGCATCCACTACCATTTTATGCCTAATCCTTAAAACTACTATGAGTGAATTTTCATTTCCTGATTGGGTTGTGGTTAAACCCGCATTAGTAACTTCGCTATACTCAATGTGCCAAATCAAATAAAAAATAGTAACCTCCTGATACTCAGTGTGACAAATCAAATATGCCATGTGTCACAATATGATCATTCCTCTTGTCACCCTAGGATACTAGATATCAACATTTTAATGACAAAATTTATAGACGTTTTGCTTTAAAGACTTTGCTTGAAAGTGGAAATATTCTCAGAGAAAGAGCAGCCGCTCTTTCTCCAAGGTGTTCTACTATTACAATTCCCTCCTAAATGAAGGGTCCACTGACCCTTCTTATTCCAAATATTCCTTTCATAATAGTTCGACAATCAAAGAAGTGTTGGTCGATCCTTGTTGTATTATCCATTATGGCTATAGCTGAATTCCTGGATAAAGGTTTTGACAATTAACAACAAAAAGAAGGTGCAGTCGATCCTTCTTGTCATAAAGTGGAAGTCAGGACAAACCATTTTTATATGATATAAATTCCAAGGTGTTCTATTTTTACAATTCCCTCATAATTGAAGGGTCGCATGACCCTTCTTATTCCCCATATTATTTTCATAATAGTTGGACACTGCAAGAAGTGTTGGTCGACCCTTATTACCAATATTCTTTTCATAATATGTTGACACTGCAAGAACGATCGGTCGATCCTTCTTGTGTTCTCCATTATGGATATAGCTAAATTGTTGGATAGAGGTTTTCATAATTAACTACAAAAAGAAGGGACGACTGATCCTTGTTGTTGGAAAACGGAAGTCGGGACAAACTATTTTTATATGTTATAACTTTTCACCTTTAAATTTTGAACAATTACAAATGAAAATTGCAATTTTGAACACTTTTCAAATCAGAAATTGCATTTTTTGATTTTAAATTCACATTTGAAGGTTATATATTCATACCTCCCTTCTAGAATGAAGGGCTTTAATTAAAAAATAATAATAACTAAAAATACTTCTCATTCTTTTTATGAGATTTCATTCTAGTATTTAGAAAAGGAGAAAAAGAAATAATGCTTCGACTTAAAAAAATAAAAGGAAAGAATGTTTCTATTAAAAAAAATAAAAAGAAAGAATAGAATAGTTTTCATATAATATTACTATTGTAAATGTGTAAAGTTACTTATTTACAATTACTTCCACAAGTAAACTTCAGTTCGAGGAGCATACTCCCTCGGTTGCAGATCTCAGCATGATCTATGGGGCCATCCCCCCAGGACATGGAGAGCACTAGGGGAGGGATCCTCTCACGTCGCGCCCTTAACTTTGCATGTGTTACCATTCCTGGTCTCAGACCTGCCCACGATGATGCACACCTCCACACCTGTCTACCCACCCATACACCTACCCTAGCATCTGTCTGCCTCCACAGTTGGCCACCCCCACACTTGTGGCTTAATGTAATCCCTCTACACTGTCGCTCACAAATCCCCTCGCATTTACTTTGGACACCACCCTGGTGCAAATCAACCGCACCTCGGCCCTCTGCGCATTCATTTTAATTTTTCTCTCTCCTCTTAACTATGGCTTATGTCAACACTAGCCACAACATATAGACTCCTCGCTATTTAAATGAGTCCATGCACACCATAGACGACACTTAGTCTCCCTAATCGAGCCTTTGGTTGAGCTCTGTTCATCGTTATATTCAGCTCCACTTCTGGTTCTGGTCCCTCACGGCTTCTTTCGCCATGACCAAGTCCTATGGTCTTTAACATCAAGGTGGGGGGAATCGTTGCTCTAGGCAACAGAGCGCCCCAAGCTCTGGCGATGGTTTTCACACTAGAATTTCCTTTGCCATTTGAAACTTGATTGAAGACACGGAGGGGCAACTGGTGGTGGATCACTTGGCCTCCGGCTCCAATGGTAGTTCAATAAATCACTACTGGCTCATGAAGAATATGTTGGGGAATATTTTGGATGACATGCTAGGAAAATAGGGTTCTACTCATAACCAAATGCTGGCCACCAGGTCCCAGCTCGTTTCCTTGGACAAAAGTCTAGCTAATCTTGAAGCCACCTTCTCATGGAGCCAGCACACGATTGTAAGTCAAAGCCCAGTCTAGGCCCACTCTACTGGAAAAGGAAATGGCAACCTTTCTTATGCCTCTGTCATCCCTTCTGAAGATCCTGTCGCAGCTGCTGCCATGGACACTTTAGATCTCTTTTTGGTCACCCTTGCCTCGCCTACGGCTCCTCCCATGCATTTTTTGACTCCATCCACAATGAGATCCCTGCCCTACAAATGCCTTTGTAGCCACACTGAGCCTGACCTCTTTGCTACCAGGAAGACTGACCTACTTCCCGTCAAGCTATCGGAGGATGATTTTCCAGGGTGTTTCCCGAGTAACTGCTATTATGACTTCTCTAGAGCTCGATGAGAGGACCGTGTCTCTTTGCTCTAGTTTTTGTGTTTGCTTCACTCCGATTTTCTGCAAGTTTTGGGTCCATGCTCAAATAATCCTTTATTCTCTGGTTGTGCCACTGATGGAAACACTCTGTTTTTTGGGGCAAGATGGTTTGTAACTCTCTAAATTGTAAAGCTCTTAATTAAATACTGTGCAATTTTACAAAAAAAAAGGTTCGGGAAGCATTATCGACCACCATCCTCGGGAGGAGGAGGAGAATATAACCTTGGTCATGGACATGAGAATTGCTGACGAAACCTCTGTTCAGTGGCATAATTTTTTGTAGAAGAGATCCCTACTTGGATAAGTTGTTACATCTATTTTGGAAATTTTTCTACATCAGCTTGCTAAATTTACAGAGCCATACTATGAAAGCTATTTATGCTCCAAGGCTCTGCTTTTTGTAATGAATGGCTTTGCACAGCCTTTTGAATAATTCCATCTATATGCTTCAATATAATTACAGAGAAGTATTTTATAGAGAAATATGGTCAAACGATGAATATATATTTCTGAATATAACTCATTGTATTTTACATATTAAGAACAAAAGTATTTTACATATAAAGAACAAAAATCTGGCTAAGTGTTGAACTCACATGGCTAAGAGGCCATTTGGAAAGGCATAGGTCTTTTCTCAGAAGTGCAATGTGAAAAGAAGACGAATGTAACCTTTTTTACCAGTATATAATACAAAGTTTCTCTTTTTCCCAGTGAATTAGTAACCTCTCTATACTCATGTGCCGAATAAATAAAAAATAGTAACCTCGCTATACTCAATGTTAGAAATCAAATATGCCACATGGAACAATATGATTATTCCATGTGTCACCCTAGGATACTAGATATCAACATTTTACCAAAAATTTATAGATGTTTCGCTTTAAAGACTTTGCTGGAAAATGGAAATATTCTCAGAGAAAGAGCGGTCGCTCTTTCTCGAATGTGTTCTATTGTTACAATTTCCTCCTAATTGAAGGGTCGGCCAACCCTTCTTATTCCCCATATTATTTTCATAATAGTTCGACACTGCAAGAAGGGTCGGTCGACCCTTCTTATTACAAATATTCTTTTCATAATATTTTGACACTACAAGAAGGATCAGTCGATCCTTCTTGTGTTGTCCATTATTGATATAGCTGAATTGCTAGATAAACGTTTTCACCATTAAGTACAAAAACAAGGGGTGGTCGATCCTTCATGTCGAAAAATGGGTGTCAGGATAAACCATTTTTATATCTTATAACTTAGCCGATTGAATTGTTAATCTAAAAATGACTTGAATTTTTTAGACATTAAGATTTTCACCTTAAAATTTCGAACATTTATGAAAGAAAACCCCGCAAACTTTCTTTTCCTTCCTACATGTTTAAGTTTTAACCATCGATTTGTCTTGATCCTGCGGATAAGATTACACTGGGTGATTTAAATGAAGTTTAGTTTGTCCATTTTTTAACTATTTTTCTGAAGTTGCAGGAAGCTTTGAATTTTTCCACCTAGTTGTTTTCATCCCACAATACCACTTATTGCTTATTACGGGAAGACTTTGTAAATAGATTTGAACTTTTTGTTCTGCAACCCTTAATTGTGGATTGCGGAAAAGTGGTTCAAGTAATAAGGTGTGTTGTGTGGCCCCGCAACCCGCAACCCACAATTGCGGATTGCAAAATATTATTTGAAGTATAAAAGGTTGTTTGTGCTCACGCATCCCACAACTGGCATTTGCAGATTGCGTATTATGGGAACCTTTTTTATTGTTGGTTTTCTAAGTTACGATCCCGCAACCCGTGACCCACAATTACGGATTGCGAATTGGGGGAACAATTTACATAGTTCCAAAATAAAAATTCTGCAACTTGACCCTACATCTGGCAAGGTTTAATCTCAGTCGTTGATTCATTTTCATCCTATGGTCTAGATTTGTCCCGTCGAAAAGAAATAAATATGTGATTTTCCCTATTTTTCCTTGTCATTTTACTTTCGGAAATTTCCTTGCTGCTTGAATTTTACTGCGAAGTGTTTACAGTGTTTGTTACCTGTTACTTTCAGCTGAAACAGGTTGGTTTTGCTCATTCCTCTTATTCAGTTATCTACTGTTTCGAGATTTTGAATTTTTTTTATTTTTGTTCATTCGTTTATCAGAAAACCTCTAGTTTCAAACATGTGGAGCAATACACCTTGTAAAATTGCTCAAAATTTCCTAGGCACCTATCAGACCCAAATTTTGGTATTTTCTCGGACACTAGTGATAAAATCACTAAAACCTATCAGCTAGAGTGGTCTAGAATCTATTCAATTTTTTATAAGGATGACCTATCAGACATTCAGAATGACCAGCTAGGATATGAGAAAATTAGGGATTCCCAGCTTCATGCCATTGCTGCCATTCTTGCCTTATACTAATGCGGTTAAATGGAGTGTGGACCACGCTAACCCTAAAGACCGATCATTTAATGACAGTGCATGCTCACAATTGGCTACCTTCCTCGCTAAGGATTTCATCATAGATTATGCTCTTAAATGATCTATGCAACCCCTTAATGCTGAGTTCATGGAATCTTCTAAGACCAGGTACAATTTCAACGAAATGTTGAGGTCATGGATGAATAAACCTGACAGTTTCATCCGTAAGGATGATAACCTGTACCTGGTTTCTTGGTTTAGAGAACCTTATTTCCTATTGGCTTCCATGTTATGTAGACTCTATAGTCTCCCAAATTGTTCTGTATTTAAAGCTGAGTGGGATCCTATATCCCATCATGTTCTAACGATTGGTGACTCATTCCCTTGGGAGTCAATCTTGTCTTTTGAACTCAAAACAACCATTCAAGCATATCAAAAGGCACTGAGTGTGGAGAAGCCACATTTCTTCTTTTCAGATTTTGTCGTAGATATATTTTGTGCAGAATTCCAATATCCCAACATGGGATGGAATTGCACTCCATCAGATCCTCCTGTCCATATTTATCATTCAGCATTATGGGAGAACAATTATATGCGTTTCATATATGACATTTGTGATCACTTCTTTGGAAGTATTTACTTCAAAATCTTTTAGAGAACAAGCTCCTGCTTTCTTAGTTGATGCTAGAACCTTCATTGCCACAATTGGTGATTGGTGTGTGTGTGAATCCTTCTCACATGTCAAAGTTTGGGGGGCAATACTATTCTTCTACTACCCAGGATAGTTCCTGACATATTGGTTGTTGAAGAGGTTTCCTATCGAACTATTACCGATGGTGTGTATTTAAAGCTAAGTGGTCTTAAGAGGAAGGCATGGCCTAAGTTCCCCTTGAACCTTGGGCCATTGGCCATCCCAAATTCAACTTGGACTATAGTGTTGGGTGACAAAATTGTTGCTTTAAAATTGGGTTCTGTTACCAAAAGAAGACATGATCCTAAGGGTGTTCTAGATGCCCATTTCAAGCACAACCATGTGAGTGTTGATGTATTTGTAACTTCGGAAGATATTCACTTGTTTATTGTATTTGTACTTTATTGTATCCCCAACGGAGATGTATTATTCCTCCGATTGGAAGTGTCATCATGTGTACTTGCATGTGTTGCAAGTTATATATTAAGTGTCGTAACTTATACTTGATGGGTTATTAGACCACCTTGATGGGGTCTGCCCTGTATGAGTTATGTGGGTCAAAGGGTTACTAGACCACCTTAGTAGGGGTCGGCCCAATCAACATTATGTTAAGTGGTGAAGTTGAGGCCAACCTAGTAGAGTAAAGGTCAAGTGAAAGTTAGTGTATAAATAGAGAGTGTGACTCTCTCATTCTACACATTGTCTCATTCACTCACTTCGCATTAGTGAGAGAAGAGAAGGGTGGGCACAAGTGGAGGAGGAGCGTGCTTGTTAACACCCAAAAACCGCTCACTACCTCATCTCCTTCATTACATGACTCATTTGTCCATATTTCCTACCATATTTTCCTCCAAAACCTTAAAAACCCATTAAAAAGCCTCCAAAAGGCAAAAAAAACCATTAAAAAAGCCTCCAAAGGCCAAAAACCCCCTTTTTTCCCCAAAATAATGTAAATTCCTCCAAAAATAGCAAAAACCCTCTAAAAAGGGAATAAAAAATACAAAAAAGAGGAAAACGAGGGAAAAAAGGAAGCAAAAACCCTATACAACAGACCTAAACCATATGGTGCCCAAAACTATGGGTCAACATTCCACCACTAAAAACCTATAAATAGGTGATGGAGACTCCCCATTTCACATCCACAATCTTCCCTATCCTCACTCTACCAAAATCACTCCTGAAACCCTAGCTCACCCTTTTGAGCTAATTTCACATTTGAGTCCCCTTTGGCCAATATCCAAAACACTTTGGAGAAGGAGAAGGAACCCAATGGAGCTTGGAAGCAGCCCTCCTGGACTACTACAAGAGCTTCACCAACCTTACATTGGAGGTATAATCAATACAAAAACCATTTTTATTATCTTTCTATTATTTTATGCACATGCTTAGAGTAGTTTACTATTTTATTTACTATCTTGTTTTATCATTATACTGAACTGCTACTAAGGAGTCCCTTATCCTTAGTAGGTGCCCATTTGCATAAGCTAGGGTGAAAACCCTAGCTACAGTTTTGGTGAATCCCCTAGTGTTCCTTTGAATTTATGGTTATGGTTTTTAAAAAGTTTTATTTTCTGCAAATATTTTTTCTGTTTTGCCCTTTCAGCTGTCCATTTCAACAGTTTGGTTTGCTGCCGTAAATCGCATCTTTTTTCTCCACAGTTGCAATCCGACCGTGGCTTCCACACTATTACCTGCGATCCAACCATGGCTCTCAGACTGTTTCATGAGATCTCCCCGTGGCCTTCAGTCTGTTCCCTGTGATCTAACCATGGCTCTCAACCTGTTTCCTGCAATTCGACCATGACTATTAACCTGTTCACTGCGATTTGCCTGCAGCTTTCATCCATTTTCCTGCGATTCGCTCGGAGCCATTAGCCATTTTCCTGTGGTCCTCCCGCGGCCTTCAGCCATTTTCCTATGGTTCGCCCGCGGCCTTCAGCATTTTCCTGCGGTCTGCCTACGGCCTTAAACCATTTTTTTGCGATCCACCCGTGACCTTCATCCATTTCCCTGTGATCCACCCGCAGCTGTAAGTCTTTTCCCGCTATCCGACCCCATAGTTTCGTCGCAGACCCGCGATTTGTTTTCTGCACTTTTTCCCTATTTGAACCCAACACTTTGCTGCAATATTTTCTGCACCTACATAGCCACCTGTCCTATCTGCAGCCACACTTCCTACAACCTTTTTTCTGTAGTTTGCTTTCTATTCCATTTGCAGATTTTTTTAAAGTTTAAGCATTTCAATTGAAAAAGAGAAAATTTTGCATTTAAAAGTTTAATTTATGCATTATTATTATTAGTTAGAAAGTTTCCCACCCTGTGGCACTTTTACTTGGGTTCATTATCTCACATGCCCACACTCTATCGCCTAATTCAAGTGAGCCCTAAAATACTACTTAACAGAACCAACATTCTAACCCCACTTGGGGAACACATAAGAATATTGTAGTTAGGTAGGGTCGAGGGGATAGGCATCCAAATAACACCCATCGGTCGCTTACACTTGAGACATAGTTGTTTTCCATTAGGGAACAAAAATCCCCTAGTATTTTTTGGCACGGTCACAACCAGTTTATTAGAGGGCCTCTCCCCTAGGAGGGTTGAAGTGGCCAGATTGGTTCCGGAGGCCTGAGTGGAATACCGTAATCCATTCAATAACCGAAGTATACCTTTCATAGTTCTCGGTGTACCACCCATATGGGGGTACAACGACGATAGAGACAAACTGTAGATTCACCTTTTATGAGCCTATCATGAATGGGGTATCTTAGTTTCCTTTCTTCTAGGATTGTCTACTCGGTGCCCTTCCCGGTAGGGGGATATATTTAGCCACTTGGCTCTACTATCCATATTGTATGACTTGGATTTCATCACCTTGCAGAGGATATGTTTGGTTGAGTCAGAATACTATTTAGCTAGGTGTTCACATGCTCCCTTACCTCCGTTTGGTCTAGCGAGTCCACTATTTTTATTTTTTAGGCAACCTGTTGCTTATTGGTATTATGACCATTTTTGTTGATGCTCCACTTATTGTAGCACAGCTGTTACAGTGAGTGTTTTGAGCTGGTTGTTGGCCTGAGTGACATATTTTTTGCGCTCTCCTTCTGCACACTCGACTGCATTAGGGTTTTTTAGTTGTTTTTTCACTCGACCCAACCCCCAGATACTTGACACCATTTGTCACCATTGAGTCCCTGAGACATTCTCGGTGCCTCCGGGGAGAGCCCCCGCAGCACGGTTCACTTGACATCACCTGTCATAGACGTAGATCTTCATCACTTGATACCACTCATCATAGATCTCGAGCTTTGTCACTTGACTCTACTCGTCGATGACAAGGAGCTCCGTCACCCGATCTGGATGCCCCTCATTTCACATCTGATTCTGAGGAAGAGTCCGAGAACCCCACTTACATAGCACCAACCAGCCCCATGGTTGGCATGAATTCAAACCTTTTCTTTGTAGGAACCACTGGTGGAGCATCTACCACCACCCCAGCTACCGCACCCGCTTTGGGTATGCCCTCGATGGGGCCCACATCCACCATTTTGATCACTGTACCCATTCCAGTAGCTAGCATACCCATCCCAACTCCACCAGTGACTCACACTACCCTTGGCGGTACAGGACCCTATCATATCACCTTCGTTCCTCCACCTAAGGGAAACATCCCCAACCTGAACCATGTCCCTCCACTTAGGGGGATTGGCCCCAACATCGTCACAACTACCAATATGTCACACCCTTCTACTAGTTTGCCATTCATGGCTAGTCTCAACCTTCCTGACCTAGCCAAATTGACTAACGATATCATCAGACACGACCTTGTGTGGCCTCACATGCCCACCAAGGTCCCATCAGACATCCCTAAGTTTGAGGGCAAGGTCCCATCAGACATCCCTAAGTTTGAGGGCAAGGCAAGTGAAGACCCCCAGAGCCACATTATGTCCTTCCATCTATGGTGTTCCTCCAACTCCATAGTGGATGACTCTTTCCAACTCTGTCTATTACAGCACACCCTCACTGGCTCTGTAGCTAAGTGGTACATTAAGCAGCCCCATGGGACCCATGCCACCTTTACTTCCCTTGCCTCGACCTTCCTACAGTTCTTTCAGTTACCTGTCTGCTATGACGCAGGAGTTGAGATCCTACTGTCTTGCAGATAGAACATGGCCAACCACATCACTTACCACATTCATGAGTAGCATCGATGCCGAAGCCTCTGTAAAATCAAGTTAGGTGACCATATCTTCTTAGATTTTTTTCTAAAATCTCTCCTTCCTGTCATTACCAAGGATGTGGCATCCAAATGACCCCAGTCCGAGGAAGAGGCCATCCTAAAAGCCTAGCAATTTGACCTTATTTATGCCTAGTCTGGTTATCTATATTCCATCATATCTGATGCCCCCCGCGGCGATTCCTCTCGACATGATGTGCCGGGGGCATCCCATGCTGTAGATGGAATCATTGGCCGCATTACCTCGCATAACCTGTTGAGATATTGTAACTTCAAAGAATATTATATTTGTACTTTATTATTCCGGAGATGATTCATTCCTCCGTGAAGATCTTATTGTATATCCGGAGATGTTTATTCCTCCGTCGGAATGTGGTAACTTGGGTTATTAGACTTCCCTAGTGGGGGTCGACCCTGTATGTGTTATGTGGGTCAAAGGGTTATTAGACCACCCTAGAGGGGTCGGCCCAGTCAGTTATAATGGGGTATTTAACCTAATGGTTAAATACGAGCCTACATGTACTTGTGTAAAATACATATCAGAGTAGTGTATAAATAGAGGAGGTGTGTTCCTCATTATACACATTCACTCACTTGAGGATAACGCACTTGTGGAGGAGAGGTCTGCTATTGTGGAGGAGGAGATCATGTCTCAGGGTGTCATCTTTGTATATTGCTGGTCATCTATATTGAGGAAGCTTTGCTGGGTTTTCTACCCCATGAGGGTTTCCCAGGATAAATCTCTGTCTCTTGTGTTTATGCTGTGCTTGTTGTTTCTTCAGTGATCCTGTATATGCTATTATTGTGAAATGGAATGTAATGCTGCTATTTTCTGTCTTAGCATCTTGAATTTTAACATGGTATCAGAGCTAACCTGAAGGAAGACAAGGTATGGCACTAAAGACACTTGCTTTACTTACGACAATTTGAAGGTTAGGGTTTTACATAGCAAAAAGCAGTCATCGTAGAACTTTCGCTATAAATCCGTTTTGGCGAAGTTTTCGGATCTGAAATTGTTACAGGACGAAGCTAAAATCTCCAGGTACCTTGTGTCCAAAGGACAACCTCTAATTCGTTGTACTTTGTGATTTATGATCTGTACAATATAGGGTTTCTGCCTCTTCCAGATCTGAGTCAAACTCAGGTGACCTTGGGAAAAAGGTCATAACTTGGGCTAGGAAGATCCAAATGAAATTTCGTGAAAAGTGACAGGTAGTCCACAGACTTTACTATCTCAGAAAACGTTTTCAGGGGCCGAAGTTGAATCAGTGAAACGTGGCACGCCGTACAAGTTCGCTCTCCTGTATTATCCCATAAACAGGTCATGTTGCGACACTTGGCATAACTCTCTCTCAGAGAATCCAATTGAGGTCAGACCTGTCAGGATGGAAAGATAACAGGCCGAGCTATCTCAGAAAACGTTTTCAGAGGCCGAAGGTCAAACAGTGACACGTGGCACGCCGTACAAGTTCGCTCTCCTGTATTTTCCCAAAACAGGTCACGTTGCGACATTTGGCATAACTCTCTCTCAGAACATCCAATTGAGGTCAGACCTGTCAGGATGGAAAGCTAACAGGTCAGGCTATCTCGGAAAACTTTTTCACACCCTGTGGATCAAAAATTTTGGAGTTACACCAGAAACAATCAGGTACATATTTCTGTCAAAACAGAATTATTTTTTGGTACCTTCATTCATGGCTTCCGGAATTTAGGGCTTTGAAGAAAGTTGGAATTTTTGTAATCGGAGACCACGGCTGGATGCTACTCATCAAAATATAAATTTAGATACCAAGATCAGAATTTTTGGTTGGGAAGAAGGCCGGGCTTGATTAGACCCTAGTTCGGGACTTTGATCAGAAAAGTGGAAAATTAGGGCTTCTGTAAAAATGGGAATTTTTGAAATCTGTGACCACGGCTGGAAGCTCCTCAGAAAAATAGAAGCTTAGAGCTTTGGATCAAACCTTTTGATGGGAAAAAGAGTGGGCTTCATCAAACCCCAGTTCAGGGTCACGTCCAGTGAATCCGAAAGTTTCAAAGGCAAAATTAAGGAGTAAAACTTTGCAGTTTTCAAATTCTGAATATACCAGTTTGATCAGCTCATCAAGGTCCAGTTCTTGCAAATCAAGTGGATTGGGTTAATCCTAGAAGAAGATGGATTGGTCACCTGCATAAGTGAAGAAGTTCCTGTCTCAGAGGGAGATGAGGATAAGGGCTTACATAAGAAGAATACAAGCGATCTCGACAGGTATGACTCATTGAGGTATGTTTCGATATTTGTCCATGATTAAGTTTATGGTATGTTTGTCTTCAGGTTATTACAGTTAGTACAATTTTGATTTTAGATTTGTCGTATAACCTTAACAAAATTATGAATGCATGATAGAAGATATTCATTGGTTAGGGTGTTGACACTTATGATTGTACTAATGCATTATGATGTTGTGTGAGGTTGATGTTGTCTGCTAACAAGATACAGGTACATCAAAAAAAGACAAATCAGGTTCCATGACCATGAAAACATGAAGACAAAGACTCATCCATAATCTTTGTTCTACTTACGAGGTATGTATCACTTTGTTATATTATGCTTAACCTATGAGACATGCAGGTTCTAGCTCAGGATCTCTAAATCATTGAAGAGATTGTTTAGGTATGTTGTACATAACCAAGTAGGTATACTAATCCAGGTATGTTTCCCATGAATCTTACCTTGTGTTAGGATCCCTTATATAAGTATACTTGATATGATTGGTTAGTAATAAAGGGTTTATGCATGATTTAATTAACCATAAGAGTACTATGATCAAACAAGAATATGCATGAGTAAAAGAAGACTTACTTGAAACCCTGAATACTAATGATCATGACTATACATATTCAAGATTATTTAGAATTAGAATGTTTTGAGAATATACTAATGAATGAATGTTTGTGTATGAGATCATGAGGATGACACTAGTGCACACTTGAGCATGCACAGTGGTACAGAATGAATAGAAGTTCAAAGGACATATAGAAGATCAAGTGGGAGGCAACCACACAAACATAAAAGATAAGTATTTGAGTTGTTATTTGAAATAGTAAATGATATTTCTTGTATGCATATTTGTATTCCTAGAACATATCATGCTGAGTGCAAACATTCATAGAGCATTGAACATTATACTACTAATATGCATATGATTGGTAAGTTGGACAAACATTCCATTGTTGCTTGTCTAGAATGAAACCTCTTTGCTGACATGCTAAGAGCTGTGCACACTCTCGATAGTATGTTCTGGTAGAGATGGAAGGCATCTAGATAGCCACTGTATGCATACAGGATATGGGAAAGTGTTGTGCCAAAGTATTGGTCAAGATAGTTGCATAACTATATAAATGATATCTGTATGCATAATAGGTTATCATGATTTCATGATTATGAAGGATTACTAATCATGTACTTAATTTTGTTTTGTAGGAAAGATCATGAAGAATAATGAACACCGAACAAGTGATGGATGTTAAACAAGAAGATTTACAAATCAAACAAAATATAGAAGGCTTGTGGCTAGAAGATTCTCTTAGAAAGAGGAAGAGAATCATGATGAGATGTTTGCTCCAAGTGGCTAGATAAGACCATTCTCTTAATGGTGCAATTAAAGAAGAAGTGTGAATCAGGTTCTGTATGGGTTCCCAGGATCGATAGTATATTGATGAGAATACATGTGGGGATTGTATCATCCTTGAACACTTGTTCTAAAGTGAGCCGTAGACAGGTGTCTCCGAGAAAGAAAAGGGATTGGATCATCCCTGGACTTTCAGTCCTAAAGAGAGCCGTAGACGTAAGGTCTCCGAGAATGAAGTCCTTAGTGGACAGTTAAGGGGATTGGATCATCCTTGGACTTTCAGTCCTAAAGAGAGCCGTAGACGTAAGGTCTCCGAGAATGAAGTCCTTAGTGGACAGTTAAGGGGATTGGATCATCCCTGGACTTTCAGTCCTAAAGAGAGCCGTAGACGTGAGGTCTCCGAGAATGAAGTCCTTAGTGGACAGTTGAAGGGATTGGATCATCCGTGGACTTTCAGTCCTAAAGAGAGCCGTAGACGTGAGGTCTCCGAGAATGAAGTCCTTAGTGGACAGTTGAGGGGATTGGATCATCCCTGGACTTTCAGTCCTAAAGAGAGCCGTAGACGTAAGGTCTCCGAGAAGTGGGGATTGTATCATCCCCGGACCTTGGTCCCTGAATTGATCCGTAGACGTATGGTCTTCGAGAATAAAGTGATGGGGATTGCATCATCCTGGAACCACTAGTTCAAAATGTACGTGAGGACTGCATTGTCCATGAACTGGGTTCAAAATGTACATGAGGACTGCATCGTCCATGAACTGGGTTCAAAATGTACGTGAGGACTGCGTCGTCCATGAACTGGGTTCAAAATGTACGTGAGGACTGCGTCGTCCATGAACTGGGTTCAAAATGTACGTGAGGACTGCATCGTCCATGACTTGGGTTCAAAATGTACGTGAGGACTGCATCGTCCATGAACTGGGTTCAAAATGTACGTGAGGACTGCATCGTCCATGAACTGGGTTCAAAATGTACGTGAGGACTGCATCGTCCATGAACTGGGTTCAAAATGTACGTGAGGACTACATCGTCCATGAACTGGGTTCAAAATGTACGTGAGGACTGCATCGTCCATGAACTGGGTTCAAAATGTACGTGAGGACTGCATCGTCCATGAACTGGGTTCAAAATGTACGTGAGGACTGCATCGTCCATGAACTGGGTTCAAAATGTACGTGAGGACTGCATCGTCCATGAACTGGGTTCAAAATGTACGTGAGGACTGCATCGTCCATGAACTGGGTTCAAAATGTACGTGATGGGATTGCATCGTCCCTAGACATGAGACTTGTCTTAAAGTGATAAGGACTAATCATCCTGTAAGTAGATTGGGATTGCATCGTCCCTAGACATGGTGAGGTGTCTTAAAGTGATAAGGACTAATCCTCCTGTAAGTAGATTGGGATTGCATCGTCACTAGACATGGTGAAGTGTCTTAAAGTGATAAGGACTAATCATCCTGTAAGTAGATTGGGATTGCATCGTCCCTAGACATGAGACTTGTCTTAAAGTGATAAGGACTAATCATCCTGTAAGTAGATTGGGATTGCATCGTCCCTAGACATGGTGAGGTGTCTTAAAGTGATAAGGACTAATCCTCCTGTAAGTAGATTGGGATTGCATCGTCCCTAGACATGGTGAAGTGTCTTAAAGTGATAAGGACTAATCATCCTGTAAGTAGATTGGGATTGCATCGTCCCTAGACATGGTGAGGTGTCTTAAAGTGATAAGGACTAATACTCCTGTAAGTAGATTGGGATTGCATCGTCCCTAGACATGGTGAAGTGTCTTAAAGTGATAAGGACTAATCATCCTGTAAGTAGATTGGGATTGCATCGTCCCTAGACATGGTGAGGTGTCTTAAAATGATAAGGACTAATCATCCTGTAAGTAGATTGGGATTGCATCGTCCCTAGACATGGTGAGGTGTCTTAAACTGATAAGGACTAATCATCCTATAAGTAGATTGGGATTGCATCATCCCTAGACATGGTGAGGTGTCTTAAAGTGATAAGGACTAATCATATTGTAAGTAGATTGGGATTGCATCGTCCCTAGACATGGTAAGGTGTCTTAAAGTGATAAGGACTAATCATCCTGTAAGTTGATTCGGGATTGCATCATCCTTAGACATGGTGAGGTGTCTTAAAAGGATAAGGATTGATCATCCTGTAAGTTGATCTGGATTGCATCATCCATAGACATGAGAGATGTCTTAAATTGAGAGGGATTGATCATCCCATAAGTGGATCAGGATTGTATCATCCTTGGACCTATGTCCTAAAGTGAGAGGGATTGACCATCCCGTAATTGGATCATGTGTGTTGCAGGGTATGCTGCTGTTGTGTATACTTGTATCAGTGTGGATACTTGTATTGATAGATGTATTAGTGAGAATACATGCTTTTGATGATAGATGTATTAGTGAGAATACATGCTTTTGATGATAGATGTATTAGTGAGAATACATGCTTTTGATGATATATGTATTAGTAAGAATACATGTTTTGATGATAGATGTATTGGTGAGAATACATACTTTTGATGATACATGTATTGATTAATGTACTTGTATGGTTGAGGATACTTATGTTGTAGATCGAGATGATCCAGATGCTGTAGATCGAGATGATCCAGATGCTGTAGATCGAGATGATCCAGATGTTGTAGATCGAGATGATCCAGATGCTGTAGATCGTGATGATCCAGATGCTGTAGATCGAGATGATCCAGATGGTGTAGATCGAGATGATCCAGATGCTGTAGATCGAGATGATCCAGATGATCCAGATGCTGTAGATCGAGATGATCCAGATGCTGTAGATGAGATGATCCAGATGCTGTAGATCGAGATGATCCAGATGTTATAGATCGAGATGATCCAGATGTTGTAGATCGAGATGATCCAGATGTTGTAGATCGTGATGATCCATATGCTGTAGATCGAGATGATCCAGATGCTGTAGATCGAGATGATATGATGATGCTGATGATCGTGAGATGACGATGTTGATGATCGTATGATGACGATGCTGATGATCGTGAGATGACGATGCTGTTGATCATGTGATGACGATGCTGATGATCGTGTGATGGTGATGCTGACAATCGTGAGGATTCAGATATTGATGTTGCTGTAGCTGTTTGAGTGCTGCAGAAGATAAAGACTCAGTACTGAAGATGTTGATGTTCCAGTATTGAAGATATTCCAGTAACTGGTTGAGTTACTGATGATGTTGAGAAAGCTTCCAATGATTTATAGATGTATCATGTATGATGTTGATGACTCCTTGCTCGTGCAGATGCTGTTATAATATCCTTCTCGTTAAGGGGGAGTGTTGAGATATTGTAACTTCAAAGAATATTATATTTGTACTTTATTATTCCGGAGATGATTCATTCCTCCGTGAAGATCTTATTGTATATCCGGAGATGTTTATTCCTCCGTCGGAATGTGGTAACTTGGGTTATTAGACTTCCCTAGTGGGGGTCGGCCCTGTATGTGTTATGTGGGTCAAAGGGTTATTAGACCACCCTAGAGGGGTCGGCCCAGTCAGTTATAATGGGGTATTTAACCTAATGGTTAAATACGAGCCTACATGTACTTGTGTAAAATACATATCAGAGTAGTGTATAAATAGAGGAGGTGTGTTCCTCATTATACACATTCACTCACTTGAGGATAACGCACTTGTGGAGGAGAGGTCTGCTATTGTGGAGGAGGAGATCATGTCTCAGGGTTTCATCTTTGTATATTGCTGGTCATCTATATTGAGGAAGCTTTGCTGGGTTTTCTACCCCATGAGGGTTTCCCAGGATAAATCTCTGTCTCTTGTGTTTATGCTGTGCTTGTTGTTTCTTCAGTGATCCTGTATATGCTATTATTGTGAAATGGAATGTAATGCTGCTATTTTCTGTCTTAGCATCTTGAATTTTAACATAACCATCCCTTTTCCATAGCACGTCCTAGCCCTGGCCCCGACCTTTCACACGCCACATCCCACTCTGGAGCAACCAATTCATATGCTCCCATCGCACATCATCACCATTCCCACGGACCCTCATGTCCACCTCAATGCTTTGGTCATGCATCCCCTGCTTACGCCCCCCCGGTCGTACCTCAGCCATACTACCACTCCCAGGCTGCGCCAGCTCCTGTATCCTCTCAAGATCCACCTACTTATTACCTACCACATGTAGCCCCTACAACAAACCCACAACCCATCACACAAACGTATCAGCAACCCCCACAAGGTTCAACACCTACACTGCCTCCACCCACTTATTATCCACCGTAGCCTGTTCCTGCACCTGCACAACCACAGAACCCACCTGCTGCCCAAGGGAAAGTGTATTCCCAACAAAATCCGTAGCAGAACCAAAATAACCAACGCCAACAAGGCCAGCAAAACCATGGCAAAGGAATTAACCATGGTAATACAACCCCTCTCGACCAAGGCGGCCATCCCCCTAATCCTCCAAACAATAATAACGCGGCACCTGCCAACCAGAACCCTGATCGGCCGCCCAAACAAGCCAAAATCCTAATTTGTGAACAAACCATCCTTGTTCTATTTGTTGGGTCTATGGCCATTACACACACGTTTGCCCACATTTGGAACGGGCTCGGCAACCCTGTACTAATGATGCCCACCGCCAAGGGCACGTGGCTCCTTAGGTGCCACCCAACCCGTAACCAGCTCAGAAGCAACCCTTGGTGTTACAAAACCATTTACCAACCCCCAAGGCATGATGAATTCTCAACCATTGGCTTCCTCTCAAGGAAACACGCCACCACAACAACAAATCATTTATGTTGCTCTTGATCAACCCATGATAGAATCAGGTACCCATCACTTGTTAATGATGTCATCCGTCGATGTCAACCCTCAAACCCGTCAGAACCAATATGGATCCACCCCTGAAGCCCCTCCCACCAACAAAAATACCATCGCACATCCTACCGATCAGTCACTATGCATACCCCTAGCTCCATTAGATGGTGCGTACAAAGCCCCTCACTTCTCACTTTGCCGCATCAACAATAACCCCAATGCTCACGCTGCGTCTAATTACAACATTGTAGATGAATTAGCCTAGTCCCCCACAGCCATGTCTGTGTTATAAGTCTTAAGAAATTGTCCTTCATAGCGCAAGAATTTTCTCTCTGGCATTGGTGCTATTGACCCAAATGAGTCACGAATGATGGCTTTCGATTTGGA
Organism: Larix kaempferi; assembly: GCA_027924585.1. Lineage (NCBI taxonomy): Eukaryota > Viridiplantae > Streptophyta > Pinopsida > Pinales > Pinaceae > Larix > Larix kaempferi. Next base: position 6,846,038 of record BSBM01001065.1, read on the forward strand.
CCAATCCGAACCACGCCTGCCTTCCACATTAGCATTCCAAGTTTCTATATCCATTCGGAATCTTGTCATCCATTGGTGCATTATCGATGAGGGTGCCTCTACATGCATTATGTCCACATTCATTTGGCATAAGTTGGGATCCCCTACTCTCCAGTAGTCCACCACTGCGTTGCGAGCCTACGACGACCGTTCAGTTCAACCCCAAGGTCTCTTAGCTAATGTCCCTGTCCAGTTGGTTTGTAAAACCGTGCTCATTGACATAGAGGTAATCAACACCCAACTTGATTATAACCTCTTACTTGGCCGCAGTTACATGTATGCCATGCGAGTGGTTGCCTCATTCATTTTTTGTGCCATGATGTTCCCCCAAGACGGAGGCGTGGTCAAGGTTGATCAAATCACCTATTACAATCCCAATGCCCCCGCTGCACCCGAAAATATTCTCCCCATGGTTGAACAACCTGCTTGAGGTGCAACTACCTCGTTGGTTTCCTCAGTGGGACTCAGAGTCTACTCAGATACACCGATGACTTCAACATTCCAAGCCATTCCACCCTCCTAACCCGCGACCGAAATATCTGACTTATGTACCCTTTCCCACAATACACCAACACCTAACCATCAATTGCCCTTGCTACCCCAACCACCATTGGTAGCTAGTCATGTTGGTGTTATACCCATCCATACAATCCCCTTCCTATTCCCCCCTTTGGGAGTAGTAAGCACCCCGTTTATGGCTACCCTCAGCCTCCCCAGTTTAACCTTAGGATTACCTGTATGGTACATCACACCTCCCATTACCCCTCTAACACCAAATGTCATCCTACAACTAGTACAACCCATCACCACTACTAGTCAACAACCTCCCGCTATCACTATTCCTTCCTCATCCACTAATCCATCCCCTCTTATCAAGCACACTGGGGGCAGAGGCCCACAATCATACACTACTTTACCCCTACCCAAAATACTTAAAAATCCCCCCGTGTTTCATGCTCCTCCCAAATGCTCGTTGTTTGATGAGTTAGGCCATCCTACCCATCAATTTCCACAGTTATCCGCATTACAAGAGCACATGCAAATGCTTGATGATGATCCAAACATCCCAGTTGTCCAACTCGACCCAACCCCTAAACCTCGTGATAAATCACTCCATACCAACCACCCTTGTGAAATATGTGGTATTTACAGTGATTACTCACATCACTGTCCCGATCTCCCATATTACAGAGCATCTCTCTATGAGATGAATAACTTGGACCTTGAGACGGCTCCCCCCACCATTGAGGAGATCCACCCCCCAGCATCCCCGTCATCTAGAGAGATTAATACCATTTATATGATCTCTTCTACTAGCACTCCCTCGTCAACCGATTTGAAAACCCACAGTTTCCACAATGATGAGGAGATTCTCGAGGCTCTTACTACACCTGATTACCCATAGGAAGATATGCATCATCATTCCTATTTCCTCTTAGAACCGTCCTCCTCCACCAGAGCCACCCAATTTTTGGTTGAGTCCAAAGATTTCCTCCCCACCAAACTCAATTGGTTCAAAGATCCCATTCTTGCCCCTGACACCTTCAAGGAAGGTAACATGGCCAATATCTCACCTACAATCCACATTGATGTCTCTGCTCCAGCTGGTGCTCCTGAACTCATTACGTTAGGAGCCTCTTGCACTGAGTATGAGATCGGAGAGTACAAAAAAATTTTCCAAGAATTCCGCGATGTCCTTGCCTAGTCCTATACCGAAATGCCTGGTCTTGATCCCGCTATTATAGAGCACCACATAGACACATGACTAGATGTACCCCCCATTTTCCAAAAACAATGCCCCATTCATCCATCAAATCTCCCCACCGTTAAAGCAGAGATTGAGAAACTTCACACAATAGGATTCATTTATCCTATTGCATATACCACTTGCGTTTCTAACCCCATCCCTGTTAACAAGAAACAAGGCACCATCAGAGTATGTACTGACTTCCACGATTTAAACTGAGCATGTCCCAAAGACAACTTCCCCACACCATTTATTGACCAACTCATTGATGCGTGTGTGGGGAATGAAGTCCTATCCTTCATGGATGGTTTCTCTGGATACAAACAGATTCAGATCCACAAGGAAGATCAGTACAAGACTACCTTCACCACCCAATGGGTCACCTTTTCCTATCGTGTCATGCCTTTCGGCCTTAAAAATGTTGATGCCACCTTCTAGTAGGACATGACCTATTGTTTTCACGACTAGGTCCATATCCTGCTAGTCTATCTTTACGATCTTACAGTTTGTTCCCGGAAACGATCAGACCACCTACAACTCATGGATCTGAAATCAGCTAGTTAGATCGTCCAGAAACACCACCTAAGCTTTGGTCCACTATGATCTTTTATCAAAGTCAACAGTCCAACTGACACTTGTCATGTTGGGCCCACTTACTCTTTATAGCCCGTTGACTTTTTCTTGTTTTGGCCATTCTGAATCCATACGGAGTCCATTCTCCGAACCGTTTCCACCACTGGAATTAGCATGACGAGACCGTCATGATGGTCGACTCATTTTTTTTTTTTTTGCACCGTTTTTTGAGCATTTTTTCTAGACACCCCTTGTCACCTCAGTTTGCATGCCAGGTCAGTTGTAGCCCATTTTTGATATACTTTATATCATCAGATTAATTTTTCCGAGCCTGTGATGATGCTTGAGATCATTTCTCACTCTCACCCACAGATTTTTCTAGTATTTTTCCCAAAATGCCCCCCGTCACCTCGGTTTGCATGCCACCTCGGTCATTATCCATTTTTGACACTTTTTTTCACCGTATTCAATTTTTTGAGCTCCTGATGATGCTTGTGATCATTTCTCTCTCTCGCCAAGTACAATTTCAACATTGTGTCCTGACACCTTGCTGCCTAGATTTGTGCACCACATTAGCCACCATCGGATTGTTACACATTTTTTACATGAGCCATTCACTCCATTCATACTGCAATTATTTTATTATTTTTCCACCATTCATCATCCCGCAAGGAGTCCCACCAGTTTTCCCCCCCACCGTCGTTCTTGGTTCTCATCAATGTTCCTTGATTGAACACTCTCACCTTGCTTGGCCATTCCTTTTGTTCGGTATAATTTTATCGCTTTTTCGAGCATGGCAAGTCCTTTACGAAAAAGGCACTTAGGTAGTTTTTATTAAGTTCTTTCTTGACTCCTAAAAAAAAATGAAAATATCGCCGAGCAATATTGCTTCCTTTCATGCTCGTTAAAGTGCCTGAAAGGGCGTTTATCTGGTGTAAGTTTAACCCTTTTCCGGACCTGGTAGACTAATTATGAAAAAGGAATACTCTAGTCACACTGGCTAGAAGAGTTCTTCATTGCATCCTTTTATGCTTTTTCGGGCCTTGGAGACTAACACACGAAAAAGAACCCCCCTGGAGTCTTCTTATTGTTTTCAGACTCTCTAAAATTGAAAGCAACCACGAGCATGCACCGTCCTGGGATTGTACAAATCCACACGATGGTACCATTCCATTATTTTAGAGTCTTCTTATCGCTTTAAGACTGCTTAAAATTTAAAGCAACCACGAGCATGCACCATCTTGGGCTTGTACAAATCCACACAATGGTACCATTCCATTATTTCAGAGTCTTCTTATCACTTTCCCACCAATCAGTTTCATATGCTACCCAATCATCCCCACCATCATACTCTGAACAAAGTAAATTTGAGTCCACCCACTCTACTTGCCCAGTTATCCTCCACCCCCACAGTATGTCAGTCCTACCATCAGTACTCTCACACTTCAATTCTCCACCTTGTGCTCCTATCAAGGAAACATCATTTCCTTGCTAGTTGCAGGTCTCTCTCTATCAATGACAGCCCATCTATTCCATAGGATAGACCCAGAGGTCCCTGCGCCTTAGACTCATCACCATTTGTGGTGAGTGCTTACGGACCATTTTGAGAAGAGTCATCAGTGCCTCTCCAAGTGGTTGTTTCTCACATGCTCAACTTCAACACCTTGATCGCATCGTTGAGAATCGTGTAGGGTATATATCCCTTTAGTTATTGGTCGAAGACCGTGGATTTCCCCCGACTCTAGCACATTGGTGAGTCACTTCGGAATACACAGTTATATGTTCCTGTGGAAGTCTGCGTTGCATTCGCGATTGTATTTTGAAGCCATCCAGTTCTATGCTTCCTTGAGTACCCAGTTCAGTTCCAGTTCAGTGTACCATTGAGGGTATGACTCCCCGTCACTATGATCCAGTAGCTCATCAGTTCCTCTGGTACCATAATCAACACCCCTATTGATATTCCAGTGTATCAGTTCTTCAGCTCAGACATGGTCAGCTCAGCAGTATGTCCCAGATTTTGTGTCCCCTCTAGACCTTTATGATGTACACAGTGGTTCTCCATGTATCCTTCAGGTCCCCATTTTTGGGCCTCATTGGTATTTTTTATATATATCTTGATATGAGCATGGGTATGCCCACCTCGTCCATATATTGAGATTCTTCCTCATTCATTATTGAGGTCATGTATATTTCAAGTCCCCATTTTTTGGACCTCCTTGTTATTGTTATAGATCTTGCTATGAGCATGGGAATGCCCCTCTCGTCCATATGTTAAGATTCTTCCTCATTCACCATTGAGGTCATGTACTTTCAGTTTTTGCAATTTGTTCAGGACTGTTGTTTCGGGCTCTAGTTCATTTCTTCTCCTCTCCACATCCCATGAAAACCATAAAAGACCTATGATGTCTATTGGCCATATGATGAGCTCCTGCCCTCACACATCAGGGGGCAATCTGTTAACACCCAAAAAGTGCTCACTACCTCATCTCCTTCGTTACATGACTCATTTGTCCATATTTCCTACCATATTTGCCTCCAAAACCTTATAAATCCATTAAAAAGCCTCCAAAAGGCCAAAAAAACATTAAAAAAGGCTCCAAAAGGTCAAAACCCCCCTTTTTCCCCAAAATAATGTAAATTCATCCAAAAATAGCAAAAACCCTCTAAAATGGGAATAAAAATACAAAAAGAGGGAAAAGAGGGAAAAAAGAAAGCAAAAACCCTATATAGCTGACCTAAACCATATGGTGCCCAAAACCATGGGTCAACACTCCACCACTAAAAACCTATAAATAGGTGATGGAGGCTCCCCGTTTCACATCCACAATCTTTCTTATCCTCACTCTACCAAAATCACTCATGAAACCCTAGCTCACCCTTTTGAGCTAATTTCACATTTGAGTGCCCCTTTGGCCCATATCCAAAACACTTTGGCGAAGGAGAAGGAACCCATTGGAGCTTGGAAGCAACCCTCCTAGACTACTGCAAGAGATTCACCAACCTCACATTCGAGGTATAATCAATACAAAAACCATTTTTATTATCTTTCTATTATTCTATGCACATGCTTAGAGTAGTTTACTGTTTTATTTATTGTCTTGTTTTATCATTATACTGAACTACTACTAAGGAGTCCCTTCTCCTTAGTAGGTTCCCATTTGCACAAGCTAGGGTTAAAACCCTAGCTACAATGCTGCCGAAGATATCTATCTATTGGGTTTGATCATGGTGATCCTTGTATTGATGATTATTCTATCTCTGAGGAAGTTGTGGGGTTTTTCACCTTCTTGGTTTTCCCGAGTGAAATGTTTTGTCTCTTGTCTCTTGTCTCTTATGCTTGATATGTTGTACATGTTTTTCTTTCAGTTAAGATCCTATATCAGATTGAAATTTCTAAAAAACTAACAGTGAGGGGTGGATTTGTTCATGAAGAACTTCCTGATGACTCCATCTATTAGGGAGTAAATACCTTTGATGAAGTCTTTGCAAGGGCTAAGAGTAAAGATGAACAGAACCATATCATGCAATATCAACATGACCTTAAGACTACGGTTTTGAGCTGCAGAGCAATGGAACTAAACCTCATTGAGCAAGCAAGAAAGGATAGAGAGGAGAAAGAAGGTCAGAAAGCACCTGCTTCACTAATTTCGACCTGCAGTAAAGGGGATAAAGGCAAAGGTCTCATGGAATATGCTCGAGAGGTAAAGACTGCTGAACAATTGAAGGTATTGATGCAAGCATCACAACAATCAAAGCAGAAGTTAGCTCAGATGACTTCAATGCTAGACACTCAAGTAGTTGCAACTGCTAAGCTTACTATTGATATTCAAGTGATTGTTACAGTTACTCAGACTTGTGATGATCAAGTGATGGCTGTCACCAAGCCAGCCAAAAGGAAGAAAACTCAGACTTCTGCATCTCAAATCCCTACCTTCAATATTAGTGACAGTGATGCCACTACAACAAAATAGCCCTTTAGGGGCGGTTTTGGCTTGAGGGGGTTTTGGTAAACCCCCCCTAAAAATGTTTTCAGACCTTTGGAGGCAGTCTTTTAAAACCACCCCTAAAACTCATGGAAATTAGACTTTTGGGGGCGATTATTTTAAATCTGCCCCCAAAAGTCCTAAAATTTGACTTTTGGGGGTGGTTTTAGGAAAACCCCCCCTAAAATCCCAAATCTCATAACGTTTGGGGGAGGTTTGTCAAAACACCCCCTAAATGTCATGAGAATTGAACTTTTGGAGGCGTTCCTTTTGGAACCCCCCTTAAAAGTCATGAGAATTGAACTTTTGGAGGTGGTTGTTTGAAACCCCCCCCTAAAATCCCAATTCTCATAAATTTTGGGGGTGGTTTGTCAAAAGCCCCCCTAAAAGTCATGAGAATTGAACATTGGGAGGCGGTTTGTTTGGAACCCCTTTTAAAAGTCATGAGAATTGAACTTGTTCGGATATCCACATCATCTTTTTCAGGATCTTGCATGCAATTAGGGTTTGCATGCAAATTCTAGGGTTTGCATGCATTTTGCATGCATCCCAGTCACCAGGTTGATGCCTCCAGCACCTTAGCCACCTTATTCTAGCACCTGGGAGCCACTTACTTCAGATTTTTAGCCCTCCTAGTCAGGAAGCCGCCCACATCTCACCTACTTCCAGAGAAGGGCGCACTTCTTCACCTACCAGTGCAGTTCCACTTCAGTTACCCTCAGTTAGCTCTGATTCTCCTTTATTTGAGGCTAGTTTCACTCCCGACTGACTGTTTCACTTCCGTTGGACCTCTACATTGACTAGATGACTTGTTATGACTTCAGTTAGCCTCCCATGCGCCCTCCACTGAGCCTCCTTCCCTTAATCAGTGCTACACAATTCAGTTACACTTGTTACACTCAATTAGACTCAGATTGACACCTGGATGAGTGGTTCTTGTGCATTGATGACCACCACCGATTGATGATGAGGACTCCTAGTTGGAGTCAAGCTACTCCATTCAGTGATTCGAATGACCTTCTTAGTTAATTTGAATTGCTCAGTCATTGTTACTGTATTCTATTGTAATCATTCAACCTTATTGGGATATTGAGCAATGCTGCATGTTTTGCACAGTTTTACACCATATTTTCTATGTTCATCTGTTGTGATTGATTTACTTGTTCATGAGATCTGCTGCGACTAATTTTAAATGGTACCAGAGCCATTGCATGGACAAGATCTCTTTTCTACAGGTGTTTCTACAAGACAATTTGAGTGAATTTCTCAAAAATTGCAAAATATTTTGGCATGAAAGATCTCAAGGGCATTCGCTCCTGTGCATGCAAAGCTTGAAAATACATCCAATACCAGTCCAGAAGCTTGAGTTTCCATATAATTCCTGGATCTGATACATTGGACCCATTCAACATTGTTTGATCTCCAATCCTAGGTGTGATGCAACTCTAAAAGGGTGGATTGTTCGACCTCATTGTTCTTGGTTTTATTGTGATTTGTAGGTTATTGTCTCCATCATTTGCATTTGCTACTCTTCCCTTGCAAGCTTCTCTACATCAGTGTGCACTCGCTCCTAGCAATGGAATACTCTTCTTCAAATCCTATCCTCACCCCATTCAATTATTTTGATTGGAAAGATGATATGGAGATCATATTACGTTCAAAAGGTTACTACCGAGTCACTCTTGGTCTTGAATTGGAGCGAAACAACTTGTCAGATAGAACCAAACACTACAACAAGCTTGATGAAGCTTATGGTCTTCTTTGTCTCTCCATCTCCAAAGATATTCACTTCCATCTCAGCGGATTGAAGACTCCAAAATCTATATGGGAGCAACTTGAAACACTATTTGGAAAGCAAGACGAGCTTAGGGCTTTTCAATTAGAGAATAAATTGATTGCCCTTAGTCCTGAGAATTTCGAGACCATTAATGAATTCTTCACAAAATTCAAGAACTTGAACTTGCAGTTGAAGAACAGTGGAGTTATCAAAGAGGATAAACAATTGATCCTCTCCATTCTCAGCAAGCTTGGTAAAGATTATTCGGTATTTGTCTCTACTTTCAATTCCGGTCGGCTAACTACCCCGAATTGGAAGATGCCTACCTTGAATGCCTTCATTGAGTCCGTCATAAAAGAGCATGACAAGTTTATTCAAATGGGGTCCATAAGCTCCAAATATTCAGCCCTATATGTTCAAGGACCCAAGATCTCGAATGGTAAAGGAAAGCAAAAGAAGGAGAAGCCCAAATTCGAGCCTCACAAGCAAAGAGAGAAAGGCAAACAAACGGATGCACCATCCAGTTCAAAGTTCAAGCAAAAGGGAAAAGAAGGTAACCAAAAATATAAATGTACTTATTACAACCGTGGCTTTCATCCCGAAAGTTCATGTATGAAGAAGAATATAGATCAAATGGCCCTCCTTTTGGAAAAGAACAACATAACTCTTCTTGACGGTGCAAGGAAGAAGGATAGGAATGATGATCATGAAAGAGGACAAGCACTCATGGCAACTGTTTCGAAGCCCACAACTCTCTTGATAGATTTGGGTGCATCGAATCATATGGATGCAAATATTGATTCTTTTTCTTCATTCGATCCAAACAGCTCCATCCCCATCGATTTGGGAGATGACTTAAAAATTTCTTCAAAGGGAAAAGGTATGATTCATGTAGATCATGTAAGCTTTCATAATGTTCTCTATGTGCCTTCCTTGGCTTCAAATCTTCTTTCTGTGTATCAAATAACACACACTGGTGAACTGAAGCAAGTTACATTCAACCCTAATACAGTTGAAATTTCTGATATCAAAAGTGGAAGACTTGTTGCAGTCGGAAAGGAAAACCACACTGCAAAATGCTATGAGTTTTCACACTTTATTCCGCTTGCAAAGCCCACTTCTCTTCGCACACATGGTAATGAGGTTAGTAGGATTTGGCATGAAAGATTTGTAAATCTTAATTATAAGTATTTGCTGCTTCTATCAAACAAATCCATGGTAGATGGTCTTCCACAACTCCGTTCCTCGAAGGGAATATGCACTGGTTGCATTATTGGGAAGCACCCCGAGCACAGATTTGACCATGGCAAAGCTAGCAGAGATTCTACAGTTTTGGGGTTGATACATTCTGATATCATTGGTCCGCTGCCCAATACGTCATTAAATGGTTCAAGGTATGTGTTGACATTTATTGATGATTTTTCCCGCTTTACATGGGTATTCTTTCTCAAAAACAAGTCAGAAGTGCTTGGAAAATTCAAGGATTTTAAGGCTTCTGTTAAGATCGCAACTGAGAGCAAGATCAAAGCTCTTAGATATTATAATGGTGGAGAATATATCAAGTCCGATTTTCTAGAACTTTGTTCCCAAAGCGGAATTCAGATCCAACATACAGTTCCCTACACACCCCAGCAGAACGGTGTAGCGGAAAGGAAAAATCGGTCACTGAAAGAGATGGCTACATGCATGATTGAATCAAAAGGTTTGGCTGCAAATATTTGGGCTGAAGCAATAAATGTTGCTGCATACATACCGAACCATGTTCCACATTCATCCGTGAAAGGTATGACTCCTTTCGAAGCATTCTTTGGTCACAAATCGGATGTGTCAAATTTGAGAGTTTTTGGCTCTACTGCATGGGCTAGAATTCCTTCCAAGAAGAGACGAGCTTTGGATCCACAAAGTATTGAGTGCATACTAATAGAATATGGGGAAGAATCAAAAGCATATAAACTCATGGATATCATATCTAAAAAGATATTCATAGAGCGCAGTGTGCAATTTGAAGAACCGCTTCAAGAATTGCAAATAGTCGAGGAAGAGACTGCCGATTCACCGTGTTCACCAGAAGAAGATCCGTGCAGCGATAATGAAGGTATGAGTTCTGATATTTTTTATATTGTAGCAGCATATGATGATCATGACATATCAGGTTTGGAATCCAACCATTATGATCCTCCTCAGTTACCAAAGTGGGCCCAAAACACTCTTCAATTTGTTGGTTCGAACCTTGGAAATCCTGCTGATCCGAGACGAACAAGAGCAGACTTGCAAAGAGAAGGTATGGCGCTTTCTATTGCTGATCCATTAATTCCTGAGATTTGTTATTTGATGGCTGGTTCAAATCCCACATCATACTATTCTTCCCACCGAGATCCGAGATGGAAAAGTGCCATGGATGAAGAGTACAGTTCTCTTCAAAAGAACAACACATGGGAGCTAGTTTCTCTTCCACCTGGAAGAAAATTAGTGAAGTGTAAATGGGTCTACCGCACGAAAGTTGCTGCTGATGGCTCTATCAGCAAATACAAAGAAAGTTTGGTGGCAAAATGTTTCTCCCAAGTCGAAGGAGTGGACTACACTGAGACTTTTGCACCGGTTGCAAAGATGGATTCCATCCGCCTTGTTTTGGCTATTTCTGCATCCAAGCACTGGGAAGTGCACCACATGGATGTGAAGAGTGCATTTCTACATGGAGACCTTGCTGAAGAGGTATATATGCAGCAGCTAGAGGGCTACACATCATATCCATCATTAGTTTGCAGATTGAAGAAATCTTTGTATGGGTTAAAACAGGCCCAAGAGCTTGGTACGCAAAGATGGACTCCTTCCTTCTTTCTTAGATTTTCCAAAGATGCAAATCTGATCCGAATGTGTATCTTTAGTGAGTTGAAGGTAATTTTTTGGTTATTGTACTTTATGTTGATGATATTCTCATTACTGGTAGCACTCGTACTTCAATAAACAAGCTAAAAACTGCCTTAAATCTAGCTTTTGACATGAGCGATTTGGGCTTCTTGAGTCACTTTTTGGGCTTGGAGATAGCTCAAAATTTTGATGGGATCGCTATATCTCAGCAAAAATATGCTTCCGACCTATTATTGAAGTTTAATATGGCTGAATGTAAGGCATCCCCGTTCCCATTCCTGTCAGGAATCAGTCTTGAGGAGGGAGATTCTACACCACTTGCAGATTGCAGTATGTATCGACAGTTGATTGGTTCACTACTTTATTTGACACACTCAAGGCCTGATATTTCATATGACATGATTGTTGTTTCAAGGTATATGCAGCAACCACATGAGTGTCATTGGCGAGTAGCCAAGCGGATCTTGCAGTATGTGCAAGGTACGAGACAGTTCGGCATACATTATGTTGTAGATTCTGAGCTTGATTTCATTGCTGTTACCGATTCATATTGGGCAAGTGATAGCATTGATCAGAAGTCCACTTCCAGTTATGTTTTCATGACTGGTCATGGTGCTATTTGTTGGTCCAGCAAAAAGCAAGCAATCATTGCACTCTCTTCAGCAGAGGCAGAGTATCGAGGGGAAGTCAATTCCTGCATTCAGGTAGTTTGGTTGCAGGGTATTATTTCTGAGTTTGGTTTTGGTGGCACTACTTCGACTGTCCTATTTTGTGAGAATCAAAGTGCTATCAAGATCTCCACAGATCCAGTTCAGTGGCAGAGGACCAAACACATTGAGATTCATATGCATTACATTCGACAGTTGGTACATGATCACACCATCATTCTGCAATATTTCCCTACTGATGAGCAAATTGCAGACATCTTCACCAAGAGCTTCACTGAGAAGAAGTTATCTTACCTCCGTTCACTGTTGGGGATGATTTCCATCATTGTGGAGACATATTGATCCATTATTATGCTTTAGCTTGAGGGGGGGATTTCTTCCCACTGGGTTTTCCCTCTTTCCTCACTTAGTTTATTTTCAGCATTTTTTGGATTATTGTATTGGGGTGACCTTTGGTCTTAGTTACCAGGGCCCCACATTATTTTTTGCACATCATAGTCTAACTTGAGGGGAGGTGTTCAGATATCCACATCATCTTTTTCAGGATCTTGCATGCAATTAGGGTTTGCATGCAAATTCTAGGGTTTTCATGTATCCCAGTCACCAGGTTGATGCCTCCAGCACCTTAGCCACCTTGTTCTAGCACCCGGGATCCACTTACTTCAGATTTTTAGCCCTCCTAGTTAGGAAGGTGCTCACTTCTCACCTACTGCCAGAGAAGGGCGCACTTCTTCACCTACCACTGCAGTTCCACTTCAGTTACACTCAGTTAGCTTCGATTCTCCCTGATTTGAGGCTAGTTTCACTCCCGACTGACTGTTTCTCTTCTGTTGGACCTCTAGATTGACTAGATGACTTGTTCTGACTTCAGTTAGCCTCCCATGTGCCCTCCACTGAGCCTCCTTCCCTTAATCAGTGCTACACACTTCTGTTACACTTGTTAAACTCAGTTAGACTCAGATTGACACCTGGATGACTGGTTCTTGTGCATTGATGACCACCACTGATTGATGATGAGGACTCCTAGTTGGAGTCAAGCTACTCCATTCAGTGATTCGAATGACCTTCTTAGTCAATTCGAATTGCTTACTCATTGTTATTGTATTCTATTATAATCATTCACCCTTATTGGGATATTGAGCACTGCTGCATGTTTTGCACAGTTTTACACCATATTTTCTATGTTCATCTATTGTGATTGATTTACTTGTTCATTAGATCTGTTGTGACTAATTTTACAGAACTTTGGGAGGCAGTTTGTTTGGAATCCCTTTTAAAAGTCATGAGAATTAAACTTTTGGAGGCGGTTGTTTAAAACCCCCCCCTAAAAGCCCAATTCTCATAACTTTTGGGGGCAGTTTGTCAAAACCCCCCCTCAAATTAATGAGAATTGAACTTTGGGAGACGGTTTGTTTGGAACCCCCCCTTAAAAGTCACGAGAATTGAACTTTTGGAGGCGGTTGTTTGAAAATCCCTCCTGAAAGCCCAATTCTCATAACTTGTGGGGGCAATTTGTCAAAGCCCCCACTAAAATTCATGAGAATTGAACTTTTGGAGGTGGTTTTTTTGGAACCCCCCTTAAAACTCATGAGAATTGAACTTTTGGAGGTGGTTTTTTGGCATTGAAATCATGAGTATGCCTAGGGATTTTAGCATTGAACCATGCCATATTCATTGAGAACCATGTATAATATTAGAAAGAGGAAAATGTCTATCATATCGCATTTGTAGGTTAATGATTCCCTATGGAGGGTATGTGTGGTGGTTTGAGGGCTTGAAAATGGACCATGATCTTAGAGAAAAATGTTATGACCTAAGGCCCTTATTTAACCTTATATCATAACATGGACCTTAAAAATTATTCCTGGCATGACCTTCCTCAAAATTGTGAACATATCTTGCATGTAGGCTAATATTCCCCATATAGGACTTCTGTTATAATCTAGGCCTCCATTCATGGGCCATGATCCCCAAGGGAATTCATATGGTGTTGTACCTTAAAACCTTGGTCCATGGCCTAGGGACTAAAATCCATACTTGGTTTACCAAACCTAAAAATGGTCAACATATCTTAGTCATTGGCTAAATATTACCTATGTAGTATATGGGGCCTTTGAGGTGGTCTAGGGAATCACACATGACCCATAATCCCCTTACCCTTAGATGTTATGTTTTGACTTGATGATATGACCCAATCAATGATAACCATTTGTGGTCGCATAGAGCTTGAAATGTCCATTTCTTGCTTGTAAGCCAAATATTTCCCACATAGAGATGACGTTATGGACTAGGGCCTGATTTGTGGGCCCCGATCCCTTGAGGAAAATGTTATGGCCTAGGAATTTATATGTTTACCCTAGAGCATGGACTAGGCCATGAGAACCATCCTTATTGTGCCAAACCTAAAATGAACACTATATTCCACTTACATCATAAATATTCCCTTTATAGGGCTTGTATGGTGGACATAGGCCTATTAATGTCACATGATCCCTAGAAAGAAAATTGACTAAGGTAAGGTTGATGCAGAATAATTATCCTTACTTACATGGCTTATTTGGATGTGTGAGGTTTTGAGTTTAATTAATGTGTCCTCCCACCTTGTAAATGGCCAGCTTTTGCCTTGTTTTGTCCCTTTTTCCTTGACACATTAATCACATATTACATTCTTTTACTCCCTCGAATTCCTCACTAGTCATGTCTTCGAAAAATGAAGGTCAATGTCCAAACTATGATGATAATCTTAAAAGGTACCATGGTGGAATGCCCTCACTGTTTGGCAATTTTTGTTGGTAATTGTAACCGGTATTTCAAATCCACCCCAAGTATCTATTAGGTCCACATAAAGAAACAACAAGACCAATGTAAGAACATATCTCCATGCTTGAAACAATGCATATCTCCATTGTATCATTCTTTTAAACAATTTGTGAGCCTCCTTGATTTTCCCATTTTATATGCAATCCCAAATCACAACATTCCACGAGAGAACATTATTCTCAAGCATGTTATTAAACATTGTTGAGCTTTGTCCAGCCTACCATTATGGGAATTTTTCATAAGCATTATAGTCCACAAAATGGTGTCACATTGAGACATTCTATAAGCCATGTGATGAGCATATTATAATCAACCCTCCACACCAATTGTTGCAAGTGAAGATGGCATTCTTTGGAAATACATCAACAAATTATCAATGCTCTAAAAGATCCCAGAGAATCTAGCTTATTGCATCCAACCTTTACACTCATCCTTTCTTTTCAAACAGGGACATTGTTGTGGTTTGGTCGTATTCTCTACTGATTCAATGTTCCTAATTGGGGAGGACCTTAATCGTACTTAATATTTCCAAACATTAATCTAGAATTTGTCAGGGATCAATGAACCCATATACATTAGTTATATTTCCCTTTACCCTTGAGTCTAAAGTATAAATCGCTAGTCATCTATCAATAGGTGGTAAGTTGGTTCTCTAGATCAATGTTTATGGGATCGTACATCATTGCCATAACTCTTGAAAATCCTCTCAATCCTCTAGTAAAGCAATCACATCCTCCCCATATCATTTTTGGTGAATTTATACATGTTATACATTTTGCATTTTGTTTATTGAATAAACACTAAGTCTAGTTTTTCTACTCTTATTTTGTTTTTCAAAATCATTTGTTTCTTAGTTGCATTACTGCCCCTTATGTTCCACAAGATAATTTTCATTTAGAAGGCCTAGGTGTTTGAAGAAATGTCTCCTTAAGTGAGGTTGTTTGTCTTGCGTTAATTAATTGCTCCCTTTTCTCCTTCAAGTTATCATTGACAAGTTTCTTTCCTTGTCCCAACTTAGATTTTGTCAACTTTGTGGGATTTGTGTCTATTCATGATCATTTCTTATGGGAACTTGACAATCCTTCAACATTTCTATCCTCGCAATTCCATTTATCATGTGCTAGTGTAGATTCACCAGTTGCTAACTTGAAAGGGAAATTATAAATGTATTATTATACTGCAAGGATAATAACTCCATGTCCACTTCTTCCACATCCTCCTCCTCCTCTTGCATTCAATTGTAATTTATATATCTTCTTTATGCTCTCTTTTCCCCTTTTAGACGTATCAAGGTCATTTGCAATATTACTATTTTACCATTGCCACAATCTCATTCCTTATCCTTTGTTGATTCCATTTCTTTAGTGTGGCTTCTATCTTAAATTCATTTAGTTTCATGTATATAGCCTCTTATTTGGTCTCCTAGTTATTTTTTCTTCCTCCTCCCCTCCTTGGATATGATTTTGATATGTTGTTTGATTAGTGTGTATTCTATCCTTCATTATTAATTTCTCTTTAGTTTCATTATGATCTTGATTGTCTTCTTTATTTATTCCTTGAGATTTATATCACTCCTTCTCCATATTCTCATGGTTATTCACCTCATGAATGAGTTTAATGAAACAAGGGACCTTGTTTTGGGTTTCTTAGTGGCACCACCTTCCCTTTACCCTAAACTACTACTACTCAACCATCATAGTTCCTATTTCCATTCTCCTCCACTTTCACATGCTTAACATTAAGTGGGTTGTCCCATAGTTAATGGCAATGCTAATTTCATTTTATGTTAGTGAAAAGGGATGTTCTCATAGTATATATTTTGGACCCATCCATTGTCCATATAGTCTAGATTTTGGATCATGACGAGAAAGTCGTCTCCTTCAGAGGTACACTTTTGAACTTTAAGAATCTCTCATCCTAAATGTCACTCTACTACTTCTTGCTGATGGTGGTCATTCGCTTCATCTCGATGGTTTCTTTCCTCCTTGTCCTTTGCTACCAAGGTATTGAGGATTCTAAAAAATTCGATTGAGAGTTATTATTTAATTCTAGATATAGGTACCATACTTATTGGCAATTCCATCCCTCATTGAAGGCTGAATTTGGATTCAATCTAAGTCTATCTATAATTCTAGATCACCCTGTTGAGTTTTTCCTTGATCCTTCTATACACATATAATAAGTAAACATTCTTTCCTCCCTACCTACCTGGGTCATCATTGATCATCTTCAATGGTTCCCTACCATCAACAATTTATCATCTACCGAATTTACCAAGCATCACCTATGGCATTTTAGCCTTAGAAGTTAGAAGCATGTGCTGAATTTAGATACCCATTTCTCTAGACAATTTGAAAGTGCTCTCCTCTAGCTATCATAGACTTGGAGCTACTAATTTTTGTAAGATCTTATTTTCATTTTTTCATAAATTTGATTATAACCTAAAAACAAATTTTAATGAAACTCTCCCGTGTTTTTTATTAAACATGAAATTGTTTTTGTTATTTTGATATTGAGCTAGGTTTTAACACTTGTGAATGACAAAGGAATGGGTTTAGAGTCGTGACAGACAAAGGCATGGAAACAAGGTTATTTTATGGGAGGCTCCCAATCCCACTTTGTACACTTCCAATACTTCCAAGTTACAATTTATGGGTCTTGTTGCTAAAGTATTTTCAAGTATCTATTCACATTTTTTTGAAAAAGATTTATTTGATATTACTCATGGGAAAAAAAAGATTCTAAACAAGCTTGAATTATTATCCATTTATAGCCAAGGGAAAGTGAATGGCCAAATGAAAGTAAGAACCAAGAATTGGTTGGGAATTGAAAAATGTATCACTTCCCTATCTCTATATTAAGAGAGCTTGGGTCCAAAAAATAGTGTTACTAGAAGAATTTTATATATTCAAATGTTTACATTATTCTATTTTTATGAACTTAAAATAAAAGACAAGCACATGAAGCAGACATAGAAGACAAGCACAAGAAGCATCTCTCTAATAAAAAATATATAGAGAGAATGCCACCTATTATTTCTTATTCCACATGCTTTCAAGGGAACCAATCAATATCTCCAAAGATACAGAATTCAGTATCATAAGCTTTGCAAATATTCCCTTCTCTAGTGCATGCCACACATAAGAAATTGTGGGAAGCTAATTCTTTAAAGCAAGTGTACGCTCAGGTTCCATACATCCATGCAGGTTATGGGTATCCTTTACAGTATATGCCTATCATGCCTTCTTTACCAAAACATAGACCCCAATCAGATCGATCTCAATCACCATTTGTTTGTTATCAACTAATGATACTAGATGTATAAAATCAAAGGGATGCATGGACAATGGAGAGACACCGATAGAGACCTCACATCCTTTATAAATACCATGCCTTAGGAATTTACTAAGCATTCTTTGGGAGACTAAGGTCATTCTACCCAATTTAAATAAGAATCTTTGATCACTATTATGTTGCCCATTTTTCTAGGATAATCCGAGTGGTTTTGCTTCCTTTTCCCATTACTAAAGGATGAATTTTGTTTGCTAAAGATTAAGGACAAGGGATAGACTAAAAGAAGATCAAATTAGAAAGATAGGAGGAATGGAGATACAACTCTCCATTCCATTCAAATTTTTAAGGATTTTGTAAATTTACGTTTATTTTTTGTTTTTTTCCACGTCTACAAAGAAACTAGATAGTCATGAGGGTTTCAACGGTTTCAACATTACTATAAAGTGTTCAAGAAACATAACCTCGATGGTGGGTATTGGTGGCTTAACCTTAGGTTGGATTTTGATGGAAAATTAAACAATCTATGGAGGGTGGCTTCTAATTAGTGCACTTGGTTTTTTTGTTTGCATGTAGTATAATGGTTTTTCATTAAGCCCAGAAACCCACATTTTCTTTGTCCTTGCTTATGGGAGACCTCCATTTTGGCCAACACTTAGTATCTTGGGGTTTCCCAACCCACATGTACTTTCTATGACGAAGATAAGCATGACCATTTTTATATTTAATTTTATATAACTTTTAATGTTTCAATTCTATGAACGAATATCAGATGCTTGCTTTTGATTTGTAATCGATGCTTTTGTGACTGTAATGTCCCCATTTTGACCCCCTTTGTATAAAATCGTAAATGATGTGAATATTGTAATTTAATCATGGTGAGGAGCTCAAGGCCAAGGCCCCACCGTTGATTTAGCATTTTGTATCGGCAATTAAAAATAGATGCCCATGGTTCTTGTGCGAGATGGGCACAATGTAAATAAGACACCATGTAAATACGAATTTTTAATGGAAAAACCCACAACCGGCTATGCAATGCAACAAAAGAGATATGGCATGATTCTACAAGGAAAAGGGAGGGAAGTTATTCAAACCCTTGAGCCAATGGTATTAATCCATGTGTCAATGGGGAAACCCATAAACCACCAACTACCCATTTTGTCTCATGCACCCAATCATTTAATTCTTCCAAGAAATTGGTTAAGGCAGTTAATGCCTTGGGAATGAGGGAGTATGGCAACCAATTTCGTGCATGGGAAAGCCATCAACCTGGAGATTCGTGATTTTTGCTTTTGGGGCAAGAAAGCACGCACGAAATGGTGCCCAAAGCCATGGGGAATGGGGAGTCTTCACTCATTCACACAGATAGAGAAGGCTGGGAGTTACAGTCACGTTTTTGGAGCAAAAACGCAGGGCTATCCCTGCCCAAAAACCCGTTTTTGGTTTTGGATAGTAGCTGGGAAGGAGGGGCTGTGATTTGGGACTGTAGGGAGTTCGTTTTGTCCCAGATTTGTCATGGGCGTTTTTCTAAAAAACGTTTTCTGCTACCTGGGGTTTTCTCCAAAACCTCCATTGCTCATTTTTCACCTTCCCACGTTTTTCTGAAGCCTAGGGGATCATTTTCATGCTTGTCACTGTACAAACGATTTTCATTATGCCCATAATTGTGTTTTGCTGTTGTGTGCATCCTCATTCTAGTTTGAACCTGTGAATTGAAGTTTGGAGTGGTAGTGGACAGAAGTAGCTTGATAAACCTAGTGTGGGAGACAACCTCTCAAGAAGATCAAGAGGGCTTTGGTTACTCTTCTATGCATACCCTGAGAGCACTAGATAGGGAAGGTATGGCTTGAGGGACTGTATAGCAGAGAAAAGAATACTTCCTTGTGCTGGGTGTGTAGGTATTGTGGGTGCCAAGCTAGATAGATCTTGCAAGGTTATCCCTGGCTCTGTGCTGGAGCTCACTAGCTTAGCAACTCTTCCTTTCCATCTCCTAGCAGCTTGATAAACCCAATTGTAGATTAGCTTGGCTCATTTTGGTGTATGCTTGGCTATCTGTGAGTCTGTTGTTCCCTGGTTCCTTGTAGAGATCATGCCCAGCTCGGGGGTGGTAGTGGTGCTGAGAGATTGAGGAGCACACTGGCCTACGGTTGGGTGGAACGTTGCAGTTGCGTGGGACTACCTTATTGAGATAAGTATTCTCTTGTGTAAATTGCCAATTATCATTTGATGAATATTTTGAATGTATCATGGATCTGCTAATAAATTTGCTTTTGCTGTGTATTCAAATGATTATGCATTTCCATATGATCTTTTATAATTCTGCAGAGATCTTTATTTAATGACTGTCACAGAATTCTGAATGTATGTTAGATATTCAACAAGATTTATTTAATCTCAGTTGTGTTTCTATAGCATGCACATATACAGTTCTTTGTATCAATGAGCTTAATTCAATGAATAAGGGGCTAATTTCCCAGATTGAGCACCACGTCCTCTCTATCATGCTGATATGGTAGGAGGGGACACTACATTATGGTATCAGAGCTGCGTTGCAGCATTGGGCCTCTATGGGACAAACCTGATAGCGATTACAGGGGAAAAATTTCAAAATTTTCTTAAGTCTGTTTTTGAAAATTTCTGTTTTAAGTCTGTTTCTGGAAATTTTTGTTTTAAGTCAGTTTGCGGAAGTCGTTCCGAAACTGCGGAAAGGTTCCGCGAACCTTCCCAAAATTACGGAAGGATTCCGCGAACCGCTCCGAAACAACGGAGACAAATTTTTTAAGTGAAAAAATTTCTAAGTCTCGGCGTCGAACGGAAACTTTTTCGGAAGGAATTCTCTTCCGAAATTGCGGAAGGAATTCTCTTCCAAAAATTTCGGAAGGATTCTGCGAATCGTTCTGCAATGCGGAAGAGTTCGGCGAGTCGTTCCGCAACTGCGGAAGACTTCGGAGAATCATTCTGCAACTGCGGAAGACTTCGCCGAATCGTTCCACAATTGCGGAAGACTTCGGTGAATCGTTCCGAGATTTCGGAAGCATTTCGCAAGTCACTCCGCAAAAGCATTTCCGAAAAACCACCCGAAACCCCTCGAAGCATTCCGCGCAATGGCGGAAGCATTCTGCGAACGGCTCCGAAGCTGCAGAAGCCTTCTCCGAATGGCTCCGCAATTCCGGGAGCATTCACCGAATGGCTCCACAACTGCGGAAGCCTTCGCCGAATGGCTCCGCAATTGCGCGAGCGTTCGACAAATCGCGCTGCCATTGCGGAAGCGTTTGGCGAACTGCTCCGCAATTACGGAAGCCGTCACCGAAGCGCCCCGCAATTGCGGAAGGCTACAGCCAACCGTCCCACCGTTGCGGGAGCATGCAGTGAACCGCCAGTTGCGGAAGCCTCCAAACGATCACCCCGCCTATTGCGGAAACATTCATCCTATCGCTCCGCCAGTTGCAGAAGCCTCCAGCCTATCGCCCCATCCATTGTGGCAGGATTCAACGAACCGCCCCGCGATAGGGGCATTATTTGTAAATAAAAAAAAATAAAAAAAAAATCCACAAGGGGGCAAGCCCCCTTGACCCCCTTTTTCTTTTTCCCCCTCATATTTCGTTGTTGTGATTTGACGAATTGTCAATATGGCATTTTTTTTTCCACGTGCATGAAGTAAGTTATGAATTTTGAGAATATAATGCAGCTAACAATTGTGTTGATGAACACATTTCAGAGAGTCACAATTACAGCAGGGTAACACTCTAGATAATACAGTCAGAGAGTTTTGGATCTTGGTTGGGCCAAGAAAATCAACATTATGGATGATGCACAGGATCCCTATGAACCTGAGACAGATGCCATGGGGGAAAACATACAGGTTGAGAATGCTGAAACAAAATCTAATGGGAGAAGAAATCAAGAGACCCCTCCAGATGTTGCAGCCACCATGAGAAGCCTAAGGGTGGAATTGCAAAGCTGTAGGGAAGATAATGAAAGGATGATTAAAGCTCAGGAAGAACAAAATCAGCTGAATGCAGCCATGCTATAGAGTTTGACAGAAATCCAAAGGAAAATAAACTCTGGGCATCAGACATCAAATCTAGAAAGGGGTGGGAGTAGCTCTAGAAGAAATTCCCGTAAGAGGACCAGTATCCCAAGAAGAGTTTCTATAGACAGGACATATAGTCCAGAAATCTCTTCTAATGAATCATATGACTCTGAAGAACCCATTGAGGGTTCAAGTTCTTCATCTCACAGGAGCAAGAGGAAGAAGCACTACAAGAACAATTCACATGGGGAATTTAAGAAGGAAAAACCTCCTACCTTTGACGGAGAGGTAAAATCTGGTCAAGAAGCTGAAGCTTGGCTTCTTGGGATGAGAAAGTATTTCCAAGTCCAAGACTACTCGGGAAATATGAAGGCAAGGGTTGCCATCTTCAACTTGAATGGAAGAATATCTATATGGTGGGAACACACCAGGCAAGTGAAGAAGATCAATGAAAGGAAGATTGTGTGGAAGCAGTTCAAAAAATACTTCAAGCAGAAGTACCTCTCTGATAGGTACTATGATGATAAGATCAAAGAGTTCCATGAGCTGAGATTGGGACAATCGACCATGGAAGAATATGCAAACAAGTTCTTGGAGCTGCTGAGGTATGTTAAGTATATTCGAGATGATAAGGTCAAAATTCAGCGTTTCCTAAGTGGACTGCCCCAATCATATAAAGATAGAATTGAGTTTGATGAACCTCGAACTCTAGAGGAGGCCATAAGAAAGGCCAAGTATTGCTTTGATCAAAACAGAAGCAAACCAGAATTCCATAAGGCATGGAAGGATAAGAAAAATGAAAAGTTTGATCAAAGGAAGAAGGGGTTAAAGCCTCCTCAATTCCGGAATTAGCAAAGGCAACCATCACAGGTTGTGACTAAGCCAACTAGGATGATGGGAGACAAGCCAAGAGATCCAAAGGAGCCAAGAGAACCACTTCAATGTTGGGGTTGTGGAGGAGACCACATGCTTAGGAACTGTCCACATCGGAATGGGAATGTGAATCAAGTTCACAACATCCAAGGAGCTGGAACTGTGGGTAAAGTGGCGAGGACAATCCCTAGAATCTATGCAGCTCTAGACGACCGTCAAGCAGATCATCAGTCAACTGTGGTTGAAGTTGAAGGTAAGATTGCTAAGCAATCTGTTTCTATTTTGATTGATCCTGGATCTACTCACAGTTATGTCACTCCTAGAATTGTTGAGGTTTGTGCTTTCACGAAATTAAAGCATACTAAATCATGGTTAGTTCAACTAGCCACTGGAACCAAGAGGAAAGTTAGTGAAATAGTAGAGAAATGTCCATTAGAGATGGATGGGCTATTCACTTATGCAGATCTGAATATTTTACCACTTGGTTCTTATGATATTCTCATTGGAATGGATTGGTTAGAAGCACACAGGGTTAAACTTGACTTCTACAATAAGACATTTGAATGCATGGACGAAGAAGGAAACCCGAGGGTTGTAAAAGGCATTCCAAAGATGACTTCTGTTAGACAGGTTTCAGCCATGCAGCTGAAGAAGTTCTATAGGAAGGGATGTCCACTGTATGCATCCCACATTTTAGAGGCAGCAGAGAATGAAACTCTTAAATTGGAGGACTATCATGTATTACAAGAATTCAAGGATGTTTTTCCTGATGATATTCCAGGACTCCCTCCAAAGAGAGACATTGACTTTACAATTGAACTTGTGCCAGGAGCGGCACCAGTGTCTAAGACACCGTACAGGATGAGTACACCGGAATTGCTAGAGTTGAAAATGCAATTACAAGAGTTGTTGGAAAAGAAATATATTAGGCCAAGTGTGTCCCCATGGGGAGCACCTGTTCTATTTGTGAAAAAGAAAGATTGAACACTCAGGTTATGTATTGACTACAGGCAGTTGAACAAAGTCACGGTGAAGAATAAATACCCATTGCCCCGAATTGATGACCTCTTTGACCAAATGAGAGGAGCAAAGGTATTTTCAAAGATTGACTTGAGGTCTGGTTACCATCAGGTAAAAATCAAAGAAGAAGATATTCATAAGACAGCCTTTAGAACAAGGTATGGACACTATGAATTTGTAGTGGTACCATTCGGTCTCACAAATGCACCAGCTACATTCATGTGTCTCGTGAATAATGTTTTTAGCAAGTATTTGGACAAGTTTGTTCTTGTATTCCTAGATGACATTCTCATCTATTCTAAGGATGAAGAAGAGCATGAAGAACATTTGAGAATGACAATACAATTACTAAGGGAGCATAAGCTGTATGCAAAGTTGAGCAAATGTGACTTTTATAAAGATAGAATTCATTATTTGGGTCACATCATCTCCGATGAAGGAATATCTGTAGACCCTGAGAAGATTGAAGCCATTATGAATTGGCCAACTCCAAGGAATGTGACTGATGTGAGATCTTTTATGGGCCTTGCTGGTTACTACAGGAGGTTTATCGAAGGATTCTCCAAAGTTGCTAACCCGATCACTTCTTTGCAAAAGAAGGGGATAAAATTTGAATGGTCACCAAGATGTGAGGAAAGTTTTCAGCGGTTGAAGAATCTTCTTACAAGTGCACCTATTTTGAAGATTGCAGACCCAGAAAAAGACTTTGTGGTGTGTACCGATGCATGCAATCAAGGACTTGGAGGAGTTCTTATGCAAGACAACCACATGATATGCTATGAGTCAAGAAAGTTGAAGGAGCATGAGAAGAACTACGCTACTCATGATATAGAACTTGCAGCCATAGTACACGCTTTAAAGATGTGGAGGGATTACTTAATGGGAAGAAAATTTGAGTTAAGGACAGACCATTGTGTTCTAAAATACTTGTTTGATCAGCCAACTTTAAATGCTAGGCAAGCTAGATGGTTGGAATTTTTGTCCGAATTTGATTTCGAAATCAAGCACATAAAAGGGAAAGAAAACAAGGTGGCTGATGCACTCAGCAGGAAGGTACATGAAATGCATGTGGCAGTGCTTAGTACTTGCCAACCAGATTTGAAGCAGCAGATTGTTAACCATATGGTTGAGGATGAAGTGTATGAGCAAATAAAGGGAAAATTGCAGCAGCAAAACCTTGAAAAGAAGTATGAGGGCTATCATTTGGAAGAAGGAGGACTTCTTACTTATAAGAATATAGTCTATGTTCCAAATGCGGCAGATTTAAGGAGAATTGTTATGGATGAAATCCATAAAGCTCCATACTCTGGTCACCCAGGATATCAGAAAACAATTGCTACAGCAAGGAAATATTATTTCTGGCCAGGCATGAAGAAGGATGTTGCTGAATACATTTCTAAGTGCATGGAATGCCAACAGGTGAAGAGTGAACACCAACATCCAGCATGTTTATTGCTTCCAGTGCCAATTCCAGAATGGAAATGGGAAGTAATATCCATGGATTTTATTACAGGATTGCCAATGACTAAGAGACAACATGATTACATCATAGTTGTGGTGGACAAGTTAACGAAGGCAGCACATTTTATACCGGTTAAGTCCACACATAAAGCCGATGCCATTGCAAATATTTTAATGAAGGAAATTTTCAGATTACATGGGCTGCCTAAGGTAATAATTTCTGACAGGGATACCAAGTTCACTTCCAATTTTTGGAAATGTCTCTTTGCAGATTTGGGTACACAGCTAAGCTTTAGTACCGCATACCATCCTCAAACAGATGGTCAAACTGAAAGAGTAAATCGGGTGCTTGAAGACATGCTCTGCATGTATGTAATGGACAAACCATCCAAGTGGGAGGATTATCTACACTTGGTAGAATTTGCATATAACAATGGGCAACAAGCATCATTGGGAATGAGTCCTTATGAGGCTTTGTATGGCAGAAGGTGTAGGACACCAGTGACTTGGGACAATCAAGTGAACAGAATTGTACTTGGGCCAGAATTGCTTAAGGAAATGGAACAAGAGGTTGCAAAGATCCGGCAAAATTTAAAAGTAGCCCAGGATAGACAGAAAAGCTATGCAGATAAGCATAGAGTGCATAGGGAATTCAATATTGGGGATCATGTATATCTTAGAGTGAGATCAAGGAAGAGTTCCTTGAAGCTTGGGAGTTGTGCCAAGCTATCACCTAGATATTGTGGGCCATTTGAAGTGCTTGAAAGAATAGGACCAGTTGCATATAGACTTGCATTGCCTGCTAGCACTAAAGCTCATAATGTTTTTCATGTCTCTTTGCTAAAGAAATATGTACATGATCCTAACCATGTGATTAATTGGGATGTGATCCAGGTGGAACCCGAGGGAGAATTCCAAACCGATCCATTGTGCATCCTAGACAAGAAGGTAACATTGCTCCAGAACCGAGCCATCGGACAGGTAAAGGTGCAATGGAAGCACTATGGTCCCAATGAGGCGACATGGGAGCTGGAGGATGCCATGAGGGTGGCATATCCATTTTTGTTCAATTTTGATGAGCACTGAGGACAGTGCTAATGTAAGGGGAGGGGAATGTAATGTCCCCATTTTGACCCCCTTTGTATAAAATCGTAAATGATGTGAATATTGTAATTTAATCATGGTGAGGAGCTCAAGGCCAAGGCCCCACCATTGATTTAGCATTTTGTATCGGCAATTAAAAATAGATGCCCATGGTTCTTGTGCGAGATGGGCACAATGTAAATAAGACACCATGTAAATACGAATTTTTAATGGAAAAACCCACAACCGGCTATGCAATGCAACAAAAGAGATAGGGCATGATTCTACAAGGAAAAGGGAGGGAAGTTATTCAAACCCTTGAGCCAATGGTATTAATCCATGTGTCAATGGGGAAACCCATAAACCACCAACTACCCATTTTGTCTCATGCACCCAATCATTTAATTCTTCCAAGAAATTGGTTAAGGCAGTTAATGCCTTGGGAATGAGGGAGTATGGCAGCCAATTTCGTACATGGGCAAGCCATCAAACTGGAGATTCGTGATTTTTTCTTGTGGGGCAAGAAAGAACCCACGAAATGGTGCCCAAAGCCATGGGGAATGGGGAGTCTTCACTCATTCACGCAGATAGAGAAGGATGGGAGTTACAGTCACATTTTTGGAGCAAAAACGCAGGGTTCTCCCTGCCCAAAAACCCATTTTTGGTTTTGGATAGTAGCTGGCAAGGAGGGGTTGCGATTTGGGACTGTAGGGAGTTCGTTTTGTCCCCGATTTGCCATGGGCGTTTTTCTAAAAAACGTTTTCTGCGACCTGGGGTTTTCTCCAAAACCTCCACTGCTCATTTTTCACCTTCCCACGTTTTTCTGAAGCCTAGGAAATCATTTTCATGCTTGTCACTGTACAAACGATTTTCATTATGCCCATAATTGTGTTCTGTTGTTGTGTGCATCCTCATTTTGGTTTGAACCTGTGAATTGAAGTTTGGAGTGGTAGTGGACAGAAGTAGCTTGATAAACCTAGTGGGGGAGACAACCTCTCAATAAGATCAAGAGGGCTTTGGTTACTCTTCTATGCATACCCTGAGAGCACTAGATAGGGAAGGTATGGCTTGAGGGACTGTATAGTAGAGAAAAGAATACTTCCTTGTGCTGGGTGTGTAGGTATTGTGGGTGCCAAGCTAGATAGATCTTGCAAGGTTATCCCTGGCTCTGTGCTGGAGCTCACTAGCTTAGCAACTCTTCCTTTCCATCTCCTAGCAGCCTGATAAACCCAATTGTAGATTAACTTGGCTCATTTTGGTGTATGCTTGGCTATGTGTGAGTCTGTTGTTCCCTGGTTCCTTGTAGAGATCATGCCCAGCTCGGGGGTGGTAGTGGTGCTGAGAGATTGAGGAGCACACTGGCCTACGGTTGGGTGGAACGTTGCAGTTGCATAGCCAGTTGCGTGGGACTACCTTATTGAGATAAGTATTCTCTTGTGTAAATTGCCAATTATCATTTGATGAATATTTAGAATCTATCATGGATCTGCTAATAAATTTTCTTCCGCTGTGTATTCAAATGATTATGCATTTCCATATGATCTTTTATAATTCTGTAGAGGTCTTTATTTAATGACTGTCACAGAATTCTGAATGTATGTTAGATATTCAACAAGATTTATTTAATCTCAGTTGTGTTTCTATAGCATGCACATATACAGTTCTTTGTATCAATGAGCTTAATTCAATGAATAAGGGGCTAATTGCCCAGATTGAGCACCATGTCCTCTCTATCATGCTAATATGGTAAGAGGGGACACTACAGTGACCCTCTTTTTTTTAAAGATGCCTATCCATATATTTTTTTAAATCACACACCATTGTATTTGAAAAAAAGGAAAAGGATTATTGAGGCATTTTATAAAGTTTGAAGGCGATAAATTATGTTGATGTGGCTTTATAAAAGCATGAAGATGTCGGCTGTATAAATTTGACATTTAAGGAGCTAGTGCTTAGAGGGGTTCAATATACCAATTATAATAGTCATTCAAAAATGATGACAACAATATAAAACAATCCTTATTTATGGTTGTTTTCATAGTTCGAACATCATACAGATGCAAAAAGTATACAAAAAATTGAATTTGTGAAGATAAAACACTAACAATTAGAGAATTGATCATTAAAGCTCATTTGTGGGTGGAAGGGATAAACTACTTACAATTATAGATTTTTTGCATAAATTGTTGGTTGTGGAGCCTGATCTCTAGATTCAGAGATATTATTATTCAACCATGTCCATACCCCAGGTTTGGTTATGACCTCAGAATGATCCCTAGGAGGTCGAGGGATCAGCAGCCCCCCGTCGGGGGTTCGAGGGCATAGTCCCCGAGGAAAATGTTTGGGGCTGTTTTCACCAACAGTTTTTGGGCCCATGGTTTTTGGGTAAACTGTGGTATTTTCCCATTGTATTTCCCTTATAAAAGAACGACATTGTAATATGTCTAGGGTTGATGTATTAGGTTTTATGCATTGTAATTATCTCTGAGATCAGAAGAGAGACTGTGAGACAGTGAAGAGGAAGTGCAGCGGTTGTGCTGCAGGTTGTATCCCTTCACTTTTTTTGACAGTATAATAATAAGGACTGGAAACTTCAGTGTGGATGTAGCTTATCTTGGGGTGAACCACGATATATCTGTGTCTCTCTTCTAATGTGTATGTGTGATTATATTTTCATTTCTGTTTATTGTTATTTCTCTACGATCCTGTTTTTCTAACAATTGGTATCGGAGCCAAAGGTCTATTTGGCAGATAAACCCATAGGAAGCTAGGGTTTCTAGTTCGAGTGGGAGCAATGGCGGAAGAAGGAAAGTTTAAGGTTGAGAAGTTTAATGGCCAAAACTTCCAGTTATGGAAAATGCATGGAGGACTATCTGTACCAGAAGGACCTATTCCTACCGTTGGGAGGAGGAGCAAAGCAGCCGACGGGCATAAAGGACGAAGAATGGGAGGTTCTTGACAGAAAGGCTTTGGGAACAATATGGCTAAGTTTGCCTTCATCGGTGGCTTTCAATATCTCAAAGGAAATGACAATGGAGGGGTTGATGAGTGCGTTGGTTAAGCTATATGAAAAACCCTTGGCCTCCAACAAGGTATTTCTAATGAAGCGTTTATTTAACATGGAGATGTTTTAAGGTGGATTTGTTACCGATCATTTAAATGATTTTAATACAGTTACAAATCAACTAAGTTCTGTAAGTGTGAACTTCAATGATGAGGTTAGGGTTCTTCTAATCCTGTGTTCATTGCCAGAAAATTGGAATAGCTTGGTCATGGCTGTAAGTAACTCTGTCTCTGGTTCAAACACCTTGAAATTTGATGATGTTATTGGTATTATTCTTAGCGAAGAAATGAGAAGAAAAAGCACAGGTGAGATATCAGGTAATGCGTTGACCATGGAGAGTATGGGAAGACAAAAGGAGAGAGGAAAGAGCCAAGGTAATCGTGAAAATTCTAAAACAGGTAGATCCAAGTCGATACTGGGAAAGATAGAGTGTTGGAAATGTAGAAAGAAAGGACATCTGAAGAAAGACTACAGATCTCTAAAGAAGAAAGGAGATGGATAGCAGGAAACCACCTAGGAAGAAAATGTAGCAGGTGATGTCTTACAAGATGCTTTGATTCTTGCATTAGATAATACTAGTAATTATTGGGTAGTAGATTCAAGGGCTTCATGTCATGCTAGACCCCATAGGAAATATTTTCATGATTATGTTCCAGGCGATTTTGGACATGTTTTATTGGGTAATGATGAGCCATGTAAAATTGTTGGAATGGGTAAGGTATGGATAAAAGTTAAGAATGGAACTGATTGGTTGTTGAAATATGTTAGGCATATTCCTACTATGAAAAGAAATATGATCTAAATAGGGCAGTTGGGAGATGTCGGTTGTCTATCTACGTTCGGAGAAAAAGTGGTGGAAGATCACTAAAGGATCAATGGTGATAGCAAAAGGAGTTAGGGTAGGTACGTTGTAT
The DNA here is from genome assembly GCA_027924585.1 of Larix kaempferi. NCBI lineage: Eukaryota > Viridiplantae > Streptophyta > Pinopsida > Pinales > Pinaceae > Larix > Larix kaempferi. The sequence goes on from BSBM01001065.1 coordinate 6,876,252, forward strand.
TTATGTCCTCATAATACTGACCATTCTATCTCTTTAGCTTCCACAAGAACAGATACAGCATTGTGGAATCATAGGATTGACCACATGAGTGAGAAGGGGATGTAGATTCTCCACTCAAGGAAGTTGCTGCTAGATTTGAAGCAGGTAAGTTTGGAATTATGTGAGAACTGTGTTTATGGAAAATAGAAGAGAGTCAGATTTCTCAGGGTTGGGAAACAAAAGAAGAATGAAAAGTTAGAGCTAGTGCATACAGATGTATGGGGACCGGATCAGGTAAAATCTCTTGGTGGATCTCATTATTATGTTACATTTATTGATGATGCAACTAGGAAAACTTAGGTTTATTCCATTAGACAGAAATATGATGTGTTTGCTACTTTTAAGAAGTGGAAAGCTTTGGTTGAGAATGAGACAGGAAAAAGGTTGAAGTGTCTCAGATCTGATAATGGAGGTGAGTACTACGGAAAGGAGTTTGATAGTTACTGTTCATACCATGGGATTCGTAGAGAGAAGACAGTCCCAAGAACACCACAAGAAAATGGTGTGTCAGAAAGGATGAACAAAACGATCATGGAGTGTGCAAGGTGTATGCGACTGCATGCAAAGTTTCTCGTACAGTTTTGGGTTGATGCTGTAAATACTGTTGTTTATTTAATAAACAGAGGACCTTCAAGTGCTTTTGATTGTGGTATTCCAGAGGAGGCATGGACAAGTAAAAAGGTAAACTACTCATTTCTGAGAACGTTTTGTTGTGAAGCATTTGTCCACATTGATAAAGAAAATAGAGCAAAGCTTGAAGCTAAATCCAAGAAATGTACTTTCATTGGATATGGGGTCGATGATTTTGTTTATCGTTTATGGGATTATGAAAATAAAAAAATCATTAGAAGTAGAGATGTCATATTCAATGAAAATGTCATGTATAAAGATCAGTTGCAGGGAAAGAAACAGGAAAAGGAAAACACAGAGTACACAGTACTTGATGAAATTCAAGAAAATGAAGTTCCAAAGGTGCTAGAAAATCAAGAACAGCAGCAAGTACCTGAAACTCCTGCAACTGCAAGAATATCTACTAGGTTATGTAGACTCCCTGAATGATACTCTCCTTCAATGTATTATTTGTTGATGACTGATGTTGGTGAACTAGAGTGTTATGAAGAAGCAATGCAGGTTGAGACTAGAAAGAAGTGGGAGCAAGGCATGAATGAGGAGATGGACTCATTGGTAGGAAACCAGACTTGAGATCTGGTTCACTAGCCTGCTAGTAAAAGAGCATTGCAGAACAAATGGATTTACAGGTTGAAGGAAGAAGAAGGAGGTAAGAAGCGATACAAAGCCAGACTTGTTGTAAAGGGGTTTGCACATAAGAAAGGTATAGATTTTGATGAAATATTTTTGTTTGTTGCTAATATGACTTCAATTATGACAATTTTAAGTCTAGTGGTGGTAGAAGATTTGCATCTTGAATAGTTAGATGTAAAAACGGGCTTTTCTCCATGGGGATTTGGAGGAAGATATATATATATATATGCAGCAGTCACAAGGGTATGAGGTCAAAGGTAAGTAGAACTTGGCATGCAGGTTGATAAAGAGCTTGTATGGCTTGAAGCAAGCCGTGAGGCAGTTGTATTTAAAATTTGATAGGTTTATGACATAACAAGGTTATAGTAGATGTACTTTTGACCACTGTGTTTATTTCAAGAAGCTAGACGATGAAAGATATATTATCTTGTTATTGTATGTGGATGACATGCTTGTTGCAGGGTCTAACATGAAGGATAGAAATGTATTGAAAAGGAAGCTAGCTAATTCATTTGCGATGAAGGATTTAGGTGTTGCAAAGAAAATCCTTGGTATGAGAATAACAAGAGACATGAAAAATTGCAAATTGACATTGTCTCAGAGTGAGTACATACAAAAGGTGTTGGAGAGGTTCAGAACGTAGAATGCAAAACCTGTATGTACACCTTTGGCAAGCCATTTCAATCTAAGTAATAAAATGTGTCCCAAGACACAGGAAGAGACATATTACATGTCCAAGATGTTAGGATATTCCTATACTCCATCCTAGTCCTACTAGCTTTGCAGTTATTTTCATTTTCAGTCATGCATGCAAAATTAGGGTTTGCATGCATTTTGTATGCATTCTAGGTCATCAGTCCCAGCACCTAGTCCTCAGCAAACTATCCCCCGGAGCTTCTTTCAGATCATTTCTAGGCCTCCCAGTGACTAATGCGCCCTCCTTTGCTCCACTGCATGCCAAGGGCACCTTCTTCACCTACCAATCCAGTTATATTCAGTTATATTGAGTTATCTCCAGTTATTTCCTTGATTTAAGGATTAACTAACGCTTTACTAAGTTTATCACTATGTTGGACCTCCAGTGAGACTAGATTGACCATTATGACTCTAGTTAACTCCTATGGGGCCCTCCACTAAGCCTCCTTCACTATATTAGTGCTTCCATTTTCCAGTTACACCAAACACATTCAGTTAGACTCAGTTTGACTCCCAGTTGATCATTACTTGTGCATTGATGACTTCAATGGTGAGAAGGTGGAATCCTAGTTAGGCATTGATGACTCCCCACTGATTATGGATCTGTGCATGAAGGCCAATTCGAATTCCTCTTAGTGAATTCGAATCCTCATACTCAGCATTGTATATTTACCTGTTTACTATTCAATTTGATGTAACATGTGTAATTATTCTGCCTCAATCAGAGTTTCTTTGGATCTAAGTTCTATTGCTTGTCTCTTCTTCTATTATTCATAAATTCTTTCATTGTGAGGTTTACATCATCTCTTTGGATCGTATGTGGGAAATTTCACATGGTATCAGAGCCATTTGAGAATATATTCTACCTCCATTCTTGAGAGTTTTTTTGCAGGTATTTCGAAGTTCCAGCAGATTCAACAGCTTTCTATTTGCACTTGTTCAAGTAGTCAAGATGAGCAATTCGAATGCTCCTTCTTATCGTATACTTCTCACTCCTTTCAATTACTTTGAATGGAAGAGTGAGATGAAGATTTTCTTCATGACAAAAGGGTTTGAAAGATTGGTTTATGAAAAAGATGCCACACCACATATAGCTAGATAAATAATCAAGCATCTAACCAAATTGGATGAAGCCTTTGGATACATATGCCTTTACATGTCCAAAGATCTATTGTTCCATGTTGAAGGTTTGAAGTCTCCAAAAGAGTTATGGACCAAATTGGAGAACCTTTTTGGCAAACAAGATGGGATGAGAGGCTACACTCTTGAAAATGAATTGGCTTTTTTGCAACCTAGCAATTTTGAGAGCATTCAAACATTCATCTCAAAATTTCAGAATTTGGTTACTCAATGCAAGCATTGTGGCATCACCAAAAGTGATGAGCAATTAGTACTCTCCATTTTGAGAAAACTTAGATCTCAATTTTCTGTTTTTGTCTCTACTTTCCATTATGGGCGAATGTCAATCCATGGATGGAAGTTTCCTACCTTGGAAAAATTTACTACCGCTCTCATTCAAGAAGAGGACAAATTGATTCAAATGGGTGCCATCAAAACCTCCAGAGATCTAGCTCTTTTAGCTGGTGAATCAAGTGGAGCGAATGCAAAAGGGGGAAAAAAAGGCAAAGGAAAGAAACCTTAAAGATCCAAGAATGACAAACAAAAGAGACCTAATTGTACCTACTGCAAGAGAGGAAACCATCCTGAGCATGCCTGCATGCATAAGAAGATTGATCTTCTAACCAAGCTTCTTGAACAAAACCAAATTGTTGTTCCAAAAGAAGCAAAGATGTCTAATTCTATAAGTGGATCCGATGATTGTCATGCATTGATGGCTGGTTTTTCAAAGACAAAAGCTCTCCTCATAGATTCTGGATCTTCCAACCACATGATCGCACAAGAAGAATACTTCTCCTCTTTGGATCTCCAAGATGGGCCTACCATTCACATGTGAGACAACTCTCAGATTTCTGCCAAAGGTTTGGGTACAGTTCATATGGAGCATGGTAAGTTCAAAAATGTCTTATTTGTTCCGTCTCTTACAACTAATTTGTTGTCAGTATATCAAATGACTCATACAGGATCTCCAAAACAAGTAATTTTTGGTCCAGACACAGTAGGGATTACAGAAATTTCCACTGGAAAGGTTATAGCGAATGGGATTGCTAATCATGCCTCAAAGTCATATGAGTTCTCACACTTCATGCCTTTCTCTCCAACTATTCCTTCATATTCTGATGAAGATCACAGTGACTTCTCTTCCAGTGACTCCTATTCTAGTGAAGAAGAAGATCAAGATTTTGATGTTGAGGTCATGGTTCAAGAAGATTCAGAACCAACACCTATTCTCAGTCTAGATTCAAGAGAAATATGTTCTCACATAGTCCTTGCTACTATTGAGAACACAGTTGATGATTTATTTGCTTACAGAACTACTAGACTTCAGCAACATGCTAACCTTGCATTATGCCATCCATCTCTCCATGAGAGATGCAACATGATGATGGGATTCTCTCTTCCATTTTTTGAGAAGATTACTCATGTTCCATTCGCTCCAGATACAGAAAAAGTTCCTAAAAGACTTGCTTCATCCTCCACACAGTGGGAGACCTTCCTACATGGGATCAGCTTGCCAAGTCTTTTGCAAAAGTTTTCACTTATGAAAGCTTCTTTATTTTCTGCATGATGGTTCTTTGAGTTATTTACTGTTCTTTTGAAGGGGGGTATTTTTCCCATGAGGTTTTCCCCATTTCCTCAGTTTATGGACACTTATGTATTTTATTATCATTTCATTTATTGTATGGGTGACCTTTGGTCCTAGTTACCAGGGCCCAGGCTAGATTAAGGGGGGGTGTTAGGATATTCCTATACTCCATCCTAGTCCTACTAGCTTTCCAATCATTTTTATTTTCAGTCATGCATGCAAAATTAGGGTTTGCATGCATTCTAGGTCATCAGTCCCAGCACCTAGTCCTCAGCAAACTAGCCCCCGGAGCTTCTTTCAGATAATTTCTAGGCCTCCCAGTGACTAATGCACCCTCCTTTGCTCCACTGCATGACAAGGGTGCCTTCTTCACCTACCAGTCTAGTTATATTCAGTTATATTGAGTTAGCTCCAGTTATTTCCTTGATTTAAGGATTAAATGACTCTTTACTGAGTTTATCACTCTGTTGGACCTCCAGTGAGACTAGATTGACCATTCTGACTCTAGTTAACTTTTATGGCACCTTCCACTGAGCCTCCTTCACTATATTAGTGCTTCCATGTGCTAGTTACACCAACCACATTCAGTTAGACTCAGTTTGACTCCCGGTTCATCATTACTTGTGCATTGATGACTTCACTGATGAGAAGGTGGACTCCTAGTTAGGCATTGATACTCCCACTGATTATGGATCTATGCATGAAGGCCAATTCGAATTCCTCCTAGTGAATTCGAATCCTCATACTCAACATTGTGTATTTACCTGTTTACTATTCAGTTTAATGTAACATGTGTAATTATTCTACCTCAATCAGAGTTTCTTTCGATCTAAGTTCTGTTGCTTGTCTCTTCTTCTATTATTCCTAAATTCTTTCATTGTGAGGTTTACATCATCTTTTTGGATCTTATGTGGGAAATTTCACACAAGATTCCCTTATCAATAAGCAGTTGGTAGCTTGATGTATGGCATGGTGTGCACAAGACCAGATATTGCACAAGCAGTGGGAGTTGTGCACAGATATATGAACAATCCAGGTAAAGAACATTGGAAGGCAACACATTGGATTCTCAGGTATTTGAGAGACACTACCACTCAAGCATTATGTTTTGGAGGCATTATGTTCTACATGGATATGTTGATACAAATATGGCAGGTGACAAGGATAGCAAGATGAGAACCACAAGGTATCTGTTTACTGTAGGTGGAACATCAGTAAGTTGGATTTCGAAATTGCAGAAGGTTGTTGCGCTTTCAACAATAGAAGTAGAGTATGTTGTTGTTATAGAGGCTAGTAAGGAAATGATTTGGTTGTAGAGGTTTATGGAGGAATTGGGTAAGAAGCAAAAAGATAGCAGGTTGTATAGTGACAGCCAGAGTGCCATTCATCTTGCAAAGAACTCAGCATTCAATTCTAGGACTAAACATATACACCTCAAGTGCCATTTGATATGCTATGTTCTGGAAGATGAACTATTGAAGTTGGAAAGGATACACACTAGCCAGAATCCTGCAGACATGTTTACAAAGGTATTAGCCATAGATAAATTGAGTTCCTACTCAGTTTTAGTTGGCCTTCCAGCATGAAGGTGAAGATGAGAAAGTTGCCAAGTCCAAGGTCCAGCAAGTACAGCAGCGGTGGAGTTGTCGTGATCAATCTCCAAGTGGGAGATTGTTGGTTGTGGAGCATGATCTCCACATTCAGATATATTATTATTCAGCTGTGTCCATACCCCAAGTTTGGTAATGATCCCAGAACGATCCCCAGGGGGTTCGGGGGCAGCGCCCCCAAGAAACAAAGTTTGGGGAAAGGGGTTGTTTTCGCCAACAGTTTTTGGGCCCATGGTTTTGGGTAACCCATGGTATTTTCCCATTGTATTTCCCTTATAAACGAAATACATTATAATATGGATAGGGTTGATGTATTAGGTTTTATGCATTGTAAAGATCTCTGAGATCATAAGAGAGACCGTGAGACAGTGACGAGGAAATGCATCAGTTGTGCTGCAGGTTTTATCCCTTCACTTTGATGGACAGTATAATAATAAGGACTAGAAACTTCAGTGTGGACGTAGCCCATCTTGGGGTGAACCACGATATATCTATGTCTCTCTTGTAATGTGTATGTGCGATTATATTTTCATTTATGTTTATTGTTATTGCTATGCAATCTTGTTTTTCTAGCATAAATAAATGACAAAGTTAATGAAGTGTTTCTTTATACATAGTAGTGTTGTACTCAACATTTTTTTATTTAATATATGCATATAAATACAATTGTATAAATCATATAAATCTATTGAGAGTTTCAATTTAATTTTTTCATTCCCTTTAGATCCAAAGTTAAAAAAATTATTAGATCATCATAAACCTTAGTTTTATTTTGATTTTCATAGCCACTAAATTCAAAAAAGAAAATCCCAATATTTTGGGCGCTAAAAATTGTCAAAACTACTTGCTACTATCGTCTTCATCTTGTTTGGGGGTTTGTTTGGCCAAAAGGGTATGTTTGGTTCTGCAAGCCTTTTGGGGTACATGAGGGGGAATATGGGCATGGGAATGTTGGATGATGAGCCATTGTGTGGATCAACGGCATTAGAAGCTGCACCAATATTATAGAGTTCTTTTTTCCTCTACCACTTGCGTAGATTTGTGAAATTGATTTTTCCAGAGCTACAATTGTCTTTGTTCCTATTCTTGTCTACTATTCCATCTCATAGTAGCTAAAAATCGCTAGCAAGCTTGAACGTATCAATCCAAACACCATTTCTTATGTACAAATTTTGCCTTTTTTTCTATTATGCTATAAACTATTCAAAATGGTTCTCAAAATTGGTTTTTAGCATTTTTAGGGTTTATTTTGAAGTATAAATGGTTCTCAAAATAGGTTTTTAGCGCCTGTAGGGTTGATTTTGAAGTTCTTTGGGCTAGTTTTGGTCTTGTGCCGGCCAAGAAAGGGCTTATTCGCTTGATTTGGTCGCAGCCCAAAGGAATTGAAGGTTTTTGTGCGGCCAAAATATTGGGAAGGCAAGTCTTGGGTGTGCTTGATTTGGTTGTAGATGCTTCTCGGGGAAAAATATTACCCTGTATGTGGATAGCAATATATAAACCCTTGACCTCGTTTTTCTTGCATCTACTTAAGATATATACCTCCGAAATTGGCTTGGTATGATTTCAAGGGTCATAATAATTTGGATTTCTTAGGAACTAAGGCTGAGTTTGTCGTGAATTTTTGTTATATTTGATTATGACCTATAATGGGCTTATGCTTCTTGTAGTGTGTATTTGGAGAATTTATTTACAATGTGCATTGTGAATTTTTGCCTATCCCCAAACGCTACCTATACCGACTTTCTCTGGGTGACAATCTCTTTTCTAATTAGGGATTACTGGGAATCCCATGCCCTCAACTGTTTAGATATGCTTATGGAATTGAGAATTATTGTTCATCTCCGAATTGTTTTTTCCTAAAGAAAGCTTTATTGCAGTGTGTGTGGCTGGTTTTAAATTCTATTTGGTCTGATGTCCTTCTTTAGAAAGTTCAATTAGGTCGGTTTAGTTCCGTTGAAAATTGGTCATTTAGCAATATTTTTTATCTCTTTTGAATATGTAATTGGTTAGATGGTCAGAAAATTTGTTTGCGTCTTGCGCACTCTCAAATAAGAAGTGTTTTTATGCAAAAATATCCTTTATTTGAACTTGACTATCAGATTGGTTAGATTCTAACACCTGCGGATAAAGTTTCAGTCAGTCCCAGTTCAACTTTCATATGGTATTTTTTGAAGGCATGTCTAAATGTATGCTTCATGTTCCATTTAATATTTTGATTCCTATCACTCTATCTTCAACTCTTTACATTTGATCTCCACCACTGCATAAAAATAATGAACTCAAAGATCCAATCCATCGAATCTTGCCAAAAATATCTCAGAACAATCTAAGTCAAGAGTATTCATTAACATACATTATATCTAATTCACACTAACGATACAAATTCTAACTTGTTACAGATATCCATCAAATAATATGCAATTGCTATAAACAAGATGTGAAATAACTTCAGTCCACTTATATATTTTCCAACGATCAAAACTAGGCTACTACTTGGCTATTTACATATTATTGACTTGCAGAATGCTAGTTACATTGCTAGATACACTACCAGGTTCTATCCCCATTTGACCTATACTTATCTATGGATCATCGAACAGTTAACATTTCAAGTACAACAACACCAAATATATAGACATCACTTCTAGATGTCAAATGTCCAGTCATCACATATTCGAGAGCTGCATATTTATAAGTTCACATAACTTGGGTAGAAACATGAGTTTGTCTCCTGCCGGTCCATCTCTAGACAAGCCAAAGTAAAAAAGATTTGCATTATAATTTAAACCCAAGAGAATATTAGACACGTTGAAATATTAATAAATCACTGCTTTTTCAACTCCTCCGTGAAGAAATTCCAGACCCTTTGCAGCACCCAATGCAATTTCATCTTTCCTGTTCTTCTCTACTATCAATTGGTTGTCCGACTCACCAAGCAATGGGATATTCTTTCCATATACCTCTTCTCTTTTTACTCTTTCAATAACACCATTCTCTACGTAGAAAATGACAACTGATCATTTCTATAAATTCCTTAACACGATCATTCTTCTACTGGTTGAGATTTGTTGGTTGGCAAAGAAGTGTATCTTGTAATTCTTCTTCCAGTGAATCGAATGTGATGCCGTGGGGATTGAAACTGTTACTATCCCCGAACATGGTTTTCTCTTGGGGCTTCAACATGTCACCATCAGCATGATGCAAGTGCAGAGGATGCATCCCCTTAGCAATCTTGTGAAAATGGTTTTGAACAAGCTGTTTGTTAATTCTGAGCTTCAAAATTTGGTATATGACTTTTGCAACATTGAAAACCCATGTTAGAAAATTAGTTTTCAATTTCACATAAAGCCTTTAATTTCACATTCACAATAGATCCTTTGGAGAAGTAGAGGTTGTTTGTGATGATTTTAAACTTATATTGCCAAGACTTGGCAGTTTCTCCCTTCTTTGACACCTGGGGGTACACTACTGCTTGGCATTTTCATTTTGTGCAAAGTTCTATATTGATGCACCTCTGGACGCACTTGAAATTTGGGTGATGACTATGGTGCTCGGTGTTGATAAATTAGAGTGTTGGATTTGATGGAAAACCCCAACAAATTTCTACTGAACCAAACCAACGGTTGTTTGGATGACAGTAAGAGTGAATTTGGTGGTCTTAATATTTCTTGATTAGTGGTTTTTTTTATGCTATACTTTTGTTAATATGTGGACCTTTTGTTTGCTTGTTCAAATTAGTTGACTTCTGATAAAAGAAGTCTAGGCTAATGTTCCTTTACCATTAATGTTAGAGACTCTAATGCATTTTCAGTTTTCCTTGATTTTGTTGAAGATTGGATTTTTGTTCCTTGGCGGGTTTCTTTTTAGCTTTAGCTTCGAAATAAAAAAATCTATTGAATTTAGTTTACTTTTCTTTACAATAGGAATTGTAGAGAAAGTTTTCTTGGTTATTGATGTATGGATTTGTTTCCTATAGGAGAGTAGCTTTTGACTTGCCCTTTGATTGGTTCCATGCGTAACATTTGTCATGCAAGGAAGCTTTGTTTAAGTTGTCGGTTAGAGATTTGTGTGAGGCTTATTTAAAGGGAAGTTTGTGGGTCTCTTGTTCTTTGTTAAGGATGAAAATGGATTGATTGGCTTGCAAGGTTTCGTGGTATATTCATAGCATCCATTCTGAGATAGTAGCCAAGACCTGAAAAATTGTTCCATTTATTCTTGCCACATGAGGAGGTAAGAATAAATTGTTCCTTGTTATGTGGTTGTTTATGCCATATGGGAATACTATTCCCTTTTTAATGATGATAGCAGTTATAATCCGTGGAAGAAAAATATCTCATATTCTAGAAATTGTTGTCCTCTATATGTAGGTCCGGATGCAGGAAACAGACCACACGAAGAAAAATTGACACCTCCATTACTTTCTGTGTATGGCTCTTCCTGTGCTCAAGTAGATCCACAGGGAGGAGTGCCTAGAGCAAGAGGTGGATGCAAAGATTCAAGGTGAGTATCTTGTGTTATGGTTCTTTGCATGGGGATTGTTTTAAATATTTTTCACGTGCTCCATTTTTTACAATGGTTGTAACATTCTTGAAATATTCCTTATGCTCAAGTGAACCAACAATAAAGCTAGAGATTTGTAAAGAAAAAACTTAATGTAGATGCACATATATGTTGGTACATGTTCAAAGTTCAAATCCCTTCATTTTTTAAACTAAAATACAATTACACCCTAGGTAACATAAAATGAGGATTTAGTTATCTCCAATTTTTTTGAGATTGTAGTGCTAATCTAAAATCATCATACCATCTCACATGGACATTTGATGTCTTCTGTATTGCTACAGTGAAAACTGCAAGACATCTATTGCTGATAACCACCAAAGCTATTCATATTGTTCCTATAATATATGTGTCAGTCGTTGTCGAGGTCTTCGATAAGGATTCCAAAGAAAATGTGGTAAAGCAGAACATCAGCAGTCTATAGATAGAGCTTATTCTTATGGTAGAGAGGGATTTCCAAGAAATAAGAAATCAAAGGTGTCAGGGGCAAGACCTGGTTGGGAGCTTCACTCTCATAATACTCGCAATAGCACTATGGACCCTACAGACAGATTACTAGATTGGAAACCTAATATTGATGGTAACATTCCATGTCCCCCAAAAGGATATGGTGGCTGTGGCAGTCATTTGTTAGAATTAAAACGCATTTGTAGAACGAATTTGATTGCAAAAATTGAAAAAGATGAAGAGGAAATGGCCAATAGCTACAAAGTTGCAAAGGGCTTGAAAATTTCTCATCCATGCACCTCATGACTCAAGTCTGGTTCTAATGGGAAAAATGGATATTTTGAAAGGAATTTACGCCAAGCAGCTCATAGGAAGAACAACAGTGACAATTATTTGTACTATCCAGCTGTACAGGATGTTAAAGAAGAAGGTCTTTAGCATTTTCTGAAATACTGGATTAGAGGTCAATCGGTTATTGTGCAAAATGTTCTTGAAGGCACATCAGGTCTTAGCTGGGACCCAACGGTCATGTTGCGACCTGTTCGAGATACTATGAATGGCAAGTTTAACGATGAGGCAAAGATAAAGGCCATTGATTACTTAAATTGGTGTGAAGTGAGTTATTTTCTCCATTAAATCTTACAAGCATATTTGGTTTTCAAGTTACCAAATAATTATGCACCTTGTCCAACTGTACAATATATTAAAGAAGAAGGTCTTTAGCATTTTCTAAAACACTGGATTAGAGGTCAACTAGTTATTGTGTAGAATGTTCGTGAAGGCACATCAGGTCTTAGCTGGGACCCAATGGTCATGTTGCGGCCTGTTCGAGAGACTATGAAAGGCAAGTTTAACGATGAGGCAAAGATAAAGGCCATTGAATACTTAAATTGGTGTGGAGTGAGTTATTTTCTCCATTAAATCTTACAAGCATCTTTCATTTTCAAGTTACCAAACAATTATGCACCTTGATTTAGGTTGTGAATGTTCTGGTATTTTATTGGTCTTCATAATTATCTTTGTATAGAGTTGCATCTCATTCACGCAGAGAAGCTTGATATCATGACATCTGAAGATGTCTTATTACTATTAATGAGCTAGATTCATTTTGAATATTTTTGATCTTTCATAATTATTAGTTAGGATTGTATTTTAATTTTTTGTATTGTAAGCTAGTAAAATCAATACACAAAGTACAATTATACAGTCTAGTTGCTGACTTAATAAAAGGGCCTGAAAATATTTCTGATCAGGACCCTCAGATGAATTATGCTAGCAAAGTTCCTCTATATCTAGATATTACATAACTAATAGTTATTTATTCTAGTGGTAGTGCTTTTCTAAATATCTTTAGGCAGGGTCTACTAAGGTCAAGCTTAGGCAGGGCCTACTAAGGTCAAGATCAACACAAATTCTTGCATAAGTGATAGGTTTTTTCCACCTTGTCAACATTGTTGTACTAATATTAATTGCTTTGAAATTGTGCAAAATTTGAAGGGCAAAACAATAATGTTACATATACTAGAAATTTCGAAACAACTTTAAGTCCCAAGTTGAAGCCTGATGACTATAGAGGCTTTACTTGATAGAAATCAAGGCTCCCTTTCAAAACCACATATTTATTTTCCTAGGAGGATAAAGTTATTAGGAAACAAACTCTGTTGATGAGGGATAGCTCATAGCCCCCCTGTCCAATTTTCAAGAATCGAACTATTGTTAGTGTTTTATAAGGCCGAAGTCTAATAAATTTGCAGATGAGCCTAAAAGTGCTTGATGATATTTGCACTACTTATAGTCAAAGAAATACTCACATAAGAATAAAACATGCATGTAGAGAATGATGCAATACTCACAAAAAAGAGAAGAAAGTATGCATGTACTCGCAGGGGATTGCTTCAATTTATATTGGGAAGAATTGCCACAACTATTTGCATATATATGAGTATAAAATTTGGTGGGTGGAGCTAGGTAAAAAAGTTAGATATAGGTAGATGATATGAGCACAAGTAGACAACAATGTAATACTCACAAACAAGAGAAGAAATGATGCATGTTCCCAAAGAAGACCACTTAAATTGTACATGTACTATCTATATTGTATTACATATTTACAAAAATTGCAAAATGACAAAATTGGTGGAGTGATAATGTTTGACAATGTTTCCTAGTGTTTTTTTGTTGTTGTAACCACTCATATATCCAACCAAGGGATTGCATGATTGTTGGCGGTAAAATCTACCCTATAGCAAGGAATCTAATGCTATCAACTTGGTTGGGGTGACAGGTAAGTGTATTGATGCTATTACAGAGACATTTACAAAAAAGAAAGAAGTTGTAGATCTTGGGAACACACCTTTCAATCGAAGTTTGATCCTAGCCTTGACTTGATCTCGTGTTCAACTTCCAAATCCACCTTTCCTTCAGCAAACCTGCAAAAACAATACCTTTCTCAAAAAAATTTGGGCAATATATAAAGCTTGAAAGAAACAAAAACAATGTTTAACATTCAACATTGACCAAAACAGATCCAAATTAAGATGCCATTTCATAACACATTTAAATTGGAACAAGAAAGACACTTCAACCTTTATTTGTCAAAAGTAGAATGATGTACAAGTATACCTGATCATGAAACAAGCTCCTGCAACTTGATTCTGGGCTCTTGCTCTTCTCTGGCTTAGCTGTCTTCAACATCAACTCCTCCAATGTCTTAAAGTTTCTCCATTAATTCATCTCCACATCTAGATTCTCTAGCTATAATTTCTAACCCTTCTCCTTTAACCTTCTTTGTATTTATAGGTTTAAAGAAGTAGTTTAGGTCAATGGAGGAAGTTGGGGAAGTTAGGAAACTACCATCAACTAATCCTCTTCGAGGAATTAATTTATTTTTTTAATCATCTTTTAAGATGTACGCGACTCTTGTTCAGTGGAGTAGCGTATAGGGCGCTACCTTAGTGCTCAACAACTAGCGCTCAGTCAATTTTAAATGGTGAACGCTACTATGCTGAGAACGAGTAGTGTATGCTTAGATATGGGCGCTACTATTATACACTGGAGTAGCGTATGGGCGCTAGTCTCTTTGAGTAGAGTAGCGCTCATATCTCAAAATGATATTTTTGGGGTTTTCCAGTAATTTCAGGAAATGGAATGAGTTGACATATCATCCAAGGTCAACATGCTCCTCCATCCACGTTGTCCTTTTGTGTGATCAGAAACTCAGGGTGATCACGGATGGAGAGGTGTAAGTTTGACCTATAACAGATGCCCCCTAATGTGTGAGGTCAGAGGGAAACGATGGCCGAAATACATTATAATCCAAAGCCAGAGGAGGAGCAAAGAACCGCAGAAAACAAGTCACAAGAAACCTGCAACAAAGATCAAGGTCAGTGAGCAATTACATTTTTGACATCTTATAGATGTGTAGTGTGATACAACATGATCTCTGATACATAACAAGGAGATGTATATAAATCATGGCCACTTGAAATACAAGCGTGGATCCATGTCAAACTGAGAGATCATAGCCATAACAACAAATTGGATCTATGTCTCATGGAGAGCCGAATATAAGTGAGGCTTAGTCTTGCGCAACTTGGGTGATAACAAAATGAGGTAATGTCATCCAAAATCCCAAGGTCTTCATCCCACAACAACCCTAGGTACAAACCCTAACCATGTGAATAGATGAGCTGGTAGTCGAACATGGGGGGTATCGTTTGATTAGCGGTCATTGATGTATACTGTTAACAAATGCGAGGACTTCCACCGATAATGATGATGGGGTCCAAGGTACCAAGTACGATTCGCCAAATGTGAATATATGGACCTGGAGTAGAACACTTGGGAATCCTGTCAAAGAAGAGACATTGATGTATTCTCATCATTCAACAGCGAGGAAAATTGCCACTGGTGACTGCAATCTCCAAGGTACTAATCGAAACTCTAAACTTCAATCCCA
The DNA here is from genome assembly GCA_027924585.1 of Larix kaempferi. Taxonomy (NCBI): domain Eukaryota; kingdom Viridiplantae; phylum Streptophyta; class Pinopsida; order Pinales; family Pinaceae; genus Larix; species Larix kaempferi. The sequence goes on from BSBM01001065.1 coordinate 6,891,529, forward strand.
GAATAATGAGTTGATGTCGATGGGAAGAAGTCCGTTGGAAGGGAGGCCTTAAGACATCCTCCATCATCCAACTCGAGAAACACTCAACTGGTAAGAGTTGATATCGAATAATATGTAACAAGACTGACACTAGGAAGGCCGACACATGAGGTCAAGGTAAACTGCAGAATGGCTGACACAGGGTATATCTGTGAACATTGAGCATGACAGAAAGTGACTCAGACAGTTTCTGACATAAAGGGGTAAATAAGTCTGAAATGTAAGAGACATTAGCAGACCCTCCATATGGTTGGAAGAACAACCAACCGGGGGAGTAAATAACTCGGAGGAAAGGTTCACCCTGAGGCCAAAAACTAAACCCAACTGAAAAGATAGACTCAAGTAGGTGTTGTGTTCAAGGATAGAACTTGACTGAAACTACCTTTGACAATGAAGATATGATATGTCTTTCCTGTTCCTTATTCTTTTTAGATAAAAGAATACCCTTCTTGTTGTTTTAATGAGTCCAAGAAAGAATGAAAAATCAATAGATCCAACCATGTAAATAGTTTAACGAGCCCATGGGAGGAAGACTCAGGACCTTCTTCATTATTTATAGAGTTCGAAGAAGAGATAGAAGACTACTCTATATTTACTGATCTCTGGATTTTAATATCGAGCTGAGATCTATTCTTGCCCACCGGTGTTTTCAATTTTAAGGAGTCGGAAAAACTTAAACAATAACTCCATTTATCTGCTCGTGGATTTTAGTATCGAGCCCAAGCAGACTAATGCTCGCTGGTGTTTTCTTGTTTATAGAGTTTGAAAAACTTAAACAACCCTCTTTCACCTATCTGTGGATTTTATATCGAGCCCGGATTGGCCTGTGTTGGGCGATGTTTTCTTGTTTATAGAGTTGAAAAACTTAAACAGTCCTCTACTTACCCTCTCGTGGATTTCACATTGAGCCCGAGTAGGTGAATGCTCGCTTGGTATTTTCATGTTTAGAGAGTCTGAAAACCCTAAAGAGAGACTCCAAAAGGTCATTTTTCATACACTTAGTCTCCTCCCCCGAAAAAGTATAAAACAATGAAAGGAGAACTCTTCTAGTGCATACAGGAGTATACCTAGAGTATACCTTTTCTGTAGTTAATCCACTTAGGCCCGGAAAAGGAGTAATTCTATACCTGAGTGGATTAGCCTTTGGATACTTTAACGAGCTCGAAGAGGACAAGTTTGCTCGGCTATCTTGTTTAGGTTTAAATAGTCCAAACAAGAGCTTAAAATGATCCAAAACTAGGTCTTCAACAAAATATTAGTCGATGCGGCAAAAATCTCGAATGATATATGAATTTGGAATATTAGCGAACTGAAAAGGTCTATCATCAAGAAGTTTGAGCTTAGGAGACGAATCTGACAACAATTAAGTAAAAATTGAGCTTGGATCAGTGTTATATCGTATTGTGTGTTTCAATTGATTAATTAGGGTTTTTTGAAAGTTTTGAAACTATAGAAAATTAACAATTATGGGTAAAAATCAAAATCCAATTTATATATAATTTCATTGTTTAAAAATCAATTTTCAATTTGTGTTGTAGGGCAAAAATTGGGGCAACATTTTGCAAATTTCGAATCTCCATTGCGATCGAACCGAGCATCCAACCATCAAACTTCCTCTTCCAAGTAAGTTGAAATCTCCCTGACTTGCAATTTCATGGTTTGTTTTTAAATTTTTGAGCAAAAATAGCTTGTAACGCAATGCTCATAAGTATTTATGCGCGGGCACTACTGTGTAAACACAGGAGTAGTGTATAAACTCGATGGGCGCTACTTTGCTCAAACAGAGTAGTGCCTACATGCTACTGTGTAGTATACACATTAGCGTACATACTTGAAAGCTTACATACAAGTGCCGAGACTCAAAAAATTTTGGTTTTTTGTGCAGGATGGTCCTTCAACGGAGGGAGAGAGAGCATGAGGACATGGATAGGTTGGCCATGCAAGATCCGGCCACCCTCCATGCGCTCCGAAGATGCGGTTTGTTGAAGTTTTATCAAACCGTAAACATGAGGGCTTTAAACAAACTGTTTCGAAGACTGATTCAGTATTGGGATGTGGATACCAACACCTTTGTCATCCGTGGGAAAACATTGGAGCTTACTGTTGATGACATATACTTTATTACTAGTCTCTCAAGGAGAGGAGATGTAATCAATCTGAAAGGGTCTTCTCGTTTGGGTGCACGATCAGTGCAAGAATATGTGAATACATACTGTGTTGCTAGAGCAGAAAAATCGGGAAGCCAAGTCTTGATTTCAACTATTGATGGTCTCCTTTTGAAAGTGATAGTGAGCATGATCAATCGAGTAGTCGGTAGTGCATCACAACACTTAGATTCCACGCATTCGATGCATATTGGTGTACAATGTTTACACGGTCATGTTTATGATTGGAGTACTAGTTTGCTGGCAAACATGAAATCTCAATTGACAGGTTGCAAATCCGGCTCAATGAAGAATTTTGGGTACAGAAGTATTTTGTGTACTTTCTTCTTTGAGAGGATGCCTGCTATTAGTTTGGGGATGCCTCTGCCACAGGTTAACCCCCGTGAGCCCAGACTAGGCCGTTGGGGTGACATCTTCCTCCGCCAAGGTGGTGGAGAAAGTCACTATTGTTATCATACTGATGATTTCTGGGGGTGGTGGGAGAGGCAAGTACCCGCTTTCGAGCAGTTTCCCTATGCTGGATTGGATTTCCGTCATGATCCAGAGCTGGTGCTTCTGGAAGGTGGAGCCTGGGGAGATATTGGTATGTTTAAATTTTGAGAATTTATTTAATTTTTTCAAATTTTTTCAAGTATTTGATTTTTATGAATGAGTTTTGAAGTTCTAATCAAGTGTCATATGCAGATGTTGGGCCTGTTTGTCCTGAGGGACATCCTACCATCTATGTGAGACCAGCTGATATTACCGCAGTGGATGCTATGCTGGGAACCCTAGAGAGGAAAATGAGTCGGTTGACTCATGAGATTCCTGCATGCCGTATGGACCAGATACGTGTTGATATGTAGGAAGATGTTGTTGGGGTGCCCCCAGCATGGCTTAGGGTGATGTGGAGGGTTGCTAGGCTAGTGATATGCTATCGCAATGCAGTAGATGATGATGAGGTCCCTCCTTCTCCATAGGAGAAGAAAACATTCTATGTATATATTTTTGAGGCTACTATGCCCAGCTTTTGTACTTTCATGACTTGACTTGATGAACTTGTGATTCGAAACTCATATTTTTTGATACGGTACCGGTTATATACAGTATCGGTTATTTACATGTGTATGCGTTTTAATTTTATATGTGTAATGTTGTTTATGACAATGCGTGATGCAAATGCCAGTCTAATACATAGTTTGCTAATGAATCAGCTAAAGTGTTTAAACTTATTGGAATGTGTTCATATCTGATAGAATGAAATTGTCTTTCCAATAGTCTAACTCGTAGAAACTGACGTAGCAATCCTGGATCTCTAATATGATAGACACCTGTTAACTGAAATACAATTAATTGTGAGTCAATCCTTACCTCCAGGTATGAAATGCCATGACTGAGAGCATCTCGGAGAAGTTCTATAACTGCACTGTATTCAGCTACATTATTCGTGGTAGGACCCAAACAAACCCCCCCTGAAGAGACTAGTTGGTCAGCGAGTGAATAAAGGACCCAAGCTGTTGCAGCCAACTGACAGGTGTGGCGACTGGCGCCATTAGCAAATCCTAAGAAATTTTCGATTGACATCTGGTACACGAAACAAGAAACACACGTAAGATTATCTAACGAGCATAACAAAACTAACTTTACAAAAATATACAGCTATGTTACAAGAAAAAGTATTTCACCCTAGGCGTAGTACTTCTTCAAGTAGAGCCCATTTCTAGGCTCAGGCAACTTATTACCTTTGTGATCTACCAGTTCGTAGGCACCTTTCTTCAATACTTTAGAAATTATAAAAGGTCCGAGCCACCTGGATTTGAATTTTCCAGGTCCTAAGGGTTCTTTGTCTTGATCCCAAAGTAAGACCAAGTCTCCTTCCATGAAAACCCTAGGTTTGACGGATTTGTCGTACTATCCTTTGACTCGTTTTTTGTGAACCTCGTTTGTTGTAAGTGCATCCCGGCGTTGTTCATCTAGATGTTCTAAGTGTAACAAACGTTCTTCGAGTATTGAAGTATCGGGTAGTAACTGAACTACTAGTTTTAGCGAAGGAATCTCACATTCAATCGGCACAACTGCTTCTATCCCATGCACAAGTTGGAAGGGAGAGAAACCTGTAGCGGTATTAACATTGGCTCGGTAAGCCCAAAGAGCCGGGTACAGCATGATGTGCCAGTTATTCCAATTGGCATTAACAGTTCTTTGCAGTATGACCTTTAAAGTTTTGTTCATTGCTTCAACTTGTCCATTCGCCTGAGGATAGTATGAAGACGAATGTTCTTGTCGAAAACAAAGCATTGTATATAACTCAGTCATCATGCTATTTTGGAAATGACTGCCATGATCACTCACTATCTCTTTAGGTATGCCAAACCGTGCTATGATCTGATTAAACACGAAATAAGCGGCAGTTTCTCCATCCGCCTTAACAGTAGGCATTGCCTCTGCCCACTTAGTAAAGTAGTCAACGGAAACGATGATGTAATGATGTCCTCCAGCTGAAACTGGATTGCATGTCATGAAATCAACCCCCCATTTTGTGAAGGGACCTGTTGTAATTACATGATGAAGAGGAGCTGGGTGTGCCCTCATTTTCTTAGTGAAAAACTGACACGGTCGACATTGTTTCACTGCTTCCACACAATCTTTAAAGATCGTGGGCCAAAAATATCCGGCACGCAGTATCTTCTGAGCTGTCGCCAACCCAGAAAGATGTCCCCCACAAGCTCCACTATGGGCATCATTTAATACTGCTTCAGCTTCTTCCCGAGTTAAGAAACGTAATAAAATGGATTCTACCCCACGTCAATATAAAGTATCTGAGATAATAAGGTATTTCTTTGCATGGCTTTTAAGCTTGCGTCGCTCTTCTCAAGAAAAAGTGGTAGGACACCTCAAAGTCTGGAGATATATTAAGATATCTCCATACAATGGGTCAAAGGAGGCAATGAGGAAGATATGTTCGTCAGGGAATGATGTTTCTTCCTCAATGCGTTCTATGTCACTTGGAAATTCTGAGATTAACTCAGCGAACACTAGTGATTTTTTCGATTTGGCTGATTGGAATACTAAATCGAATTCCTGTAGAATCACAATCCATTTATTGTATTTCCCACCGATGATTCGTCGGGTGAGAACGTATTGGAAAGGATTGACTTCTGCTATCACAGTAGTAGTTCATAAAAGTATATAGTGACGAAGCCTCTGTACCGCATAGACCGCAGCAAGTGCTAACTTCTCAACGTGCAAGTATTTAACCTCAGGGTCTATCAATGCACGAGAGAGATAGTAGACAACATGTTCTTGGAACATATCATCTTCCTGAACCAAAACTATACCAATTGTAGTAAGAGATGCTGCCAGGTATAAAATAAAATCTTTTGAGTAATCTGGCGGGCTCAACAAGGGTGCTGAAAGGAGTGCCTTTTTTATAGCTTCAAAGGATGCTTGAGCAGCTTCATCCCACACAAAGTACGAATCTTGTTTGAGTAGCCTCATTAAACCTTTGGTAATTTTAGCGTAGTTTATGATAAATTGCCGTAAGAAATTGGACATGCCTTGCAGACTTTTAAGTTGTCGCAAGGTGCGAGGAGGAGGCAGATGTACAATCGCCTCTACTTTAAGTGGGTCAACCATTATGCCAATATTAGATACAATGAAACCTAGTAACCATCCCGATTCGACACAGAACACACACTTATTAGGATTCAAATGAATCTTATATTTTCTGCATCTTTCAAACACTTGTCTAAAATGATCTAGATGATCCCGTCTCTTTTGAGATCGCGCCGGGAGGTCATCCAAGTAAGGTTCTACAATGTGTTTGATATCATGAAAAGCGAAATTCATCGCGCGCTGGAAGGTAGCTCCAGAATTCTTCAAGCCGAATGGCATTTTCCGATAAGCGAAGGTCCCCCACGGGAAAATGAAAGCTGTTTTATGTTGGTCTTCGGGTTTAATTTCTATTTGATTGTATCCCGAAAAACCATCCATGAAAGAGAACATCTCATGTCTCGCACAAGCATCTATCATTTGATCAATAAATGGTGTGGGATAGTTGTCTTTCGGACAAGCTTTGTTCAAATCCCGGAAATCAGTACAAACTCTAATAGTGCCTTGCTTCTTATCAACTGGAACGGGATTTGAAACCCATTCCATCATATCGATCGGATAAATGAAACCGGCTTTGAGCAACTTTTCAACCTCCACCTTGATGGAGGCCACTTTTCTAGGGTTTACAGGACGGAGCTTTTGTCTCAGAGGTTTCTCGTTAGGGTATGTCGTGATGACATGGTCCACAATGGTTGGGTCAATACCTGGCATCTCCTCATATGACCAGGAAAAAACGTCACGAAATTCTTTAAAAAGTTTTGTATACAGAGCTATCTCTTATGGAGAACAGTCTGCACCAATAAAAATGTTTTCCACGACCCTGGTTTTGGTGGAAATGTTGATTGGAATTGTTCTTGATATATTGGCCATATTTCCTTCAGCATAAACAGCTCTCGAATTAGAAGGAAAAGATGACAAATCAACCAATCTACCGGGTCTCACAGGGAATTCTCCTCTCTCAATTCTGTCTAGATCAAGAATCATGTAGGACCTATAATGCATATGTTCCCAAGGTTGGTCCAGGCCCATCATAACTTCTAAGACGGCTTCATCAAATGGCAAAACCATATCTAAACAATCGAACGAGTGAGTGGAATTCAGTGACCATGTCGGAGCATAGTCCATATCTGACTCAACAGAGACTGGTGGAGTCATGATATGTTCCATTGTAGCGTGTTGAGTTTCCATATAGGCCACCTCTGCAATGGAGGGAGGCACAAAAGGTTCTGACGTGGTAGGAAGGATCCAAGGATCAATTCTTAAACCGACCGTAAATGTTTCGGTAGCAGTACCCACATCAGAATGCATAAAACGAACAGGGGAGGGGAGGTCGAAAGTGCCTATTAACGACCCATACAGCCCTTCTCCTAAACTCTCCTTAACTGGGGCAGTTTGATCAACCAAAGGAATCGTGGATTCCGAAGAAGTCTGGTTGTTTTTCTAAGTGAAAGAAAGTTGATCGACTATAACGATCTTACCTTCAAATGGGAACATGACCACTCGAAAATTTGTCGATGCAATAGCTCGCATGGCATATGTCCAACTCCTGCCCAATAACATATTGTAATCGAGCGGAGCGTCTAGAACTTCTATTTCAACAGCAACTGTCTTACCGGCCAAAGTGACATTAAATGATGGAAAAAATCCATGTGGATGGAAAGTTTTGCCATCAAATGCAGTAAGCAGTGTGTTGGAAGGGGCTAACTCAGGAGAACCTAAAGATTTCCAACAGGAAATTGACATTACGCAAGTCGACGCTCCCTCATCTACTACAGCTCGTCTGATGATCATTGGACCATGAACGACCTCAATCTGAAGGGAAACATGATAGGGCAATTGGTATTTGACATCAGTCATATCAAATCGTGCAGAGATGTTGGAGGATTCCATACTCCCAATAGCTTCCAGAAGTGCATTTCGTTGTAAAGGACAACTCTGCAAGACTTCTAAAGTAGACATTGCACAAGGGGTTTGGGCTAAATCTTCAACCACATTGTAGTTAGAAGCAGCCCGTGTGTTGGGATTGTGCGATGCCCTCTTCAAGACACCTTTCGGAATCTTGGGCATTGGGTCCACAGGTATGTGGAGTGGAGTGGAGGATTTGGGAATCTCCTTATCCTTTTTCTGCGCTTCCGGGGTATAGTTCCTGGCTCTAGTTTGCAAAAGTGCATCCGAATTAGCCATGATTATAAATGTTTGATCAACCGAAGCGTGTGAAGTTCCCCCTGTTTTGGAGGTGCCAGAAGTTGAGCCTTTCCCTTTAGGAAATTGATCTTTCAGGACGACAGGCTTATCTTCTCGTAAGAGCTTCTGGGCTTCTTCAAGTAGAAAGCATTAGTGAGTAAGGTGGTTCTGCTTGCAAAGTTTACAAGGGAACTTACCCTTCTTTTCCTCTTTTTTACCCTCTTCGACATTGTCGTTTTTCGGCTTTTGTTGGTTCCCCTCTCCTTTCTTGCCCTTCTTTTTGTTGTTGGGCTGCTGAGGGCCCTTTTGATTGTTTTGGACCTGGTTGATAGGCTCAGGAGTAGAAGGAGAGGTTGTGATGGAAGAAATATCTGCAGTCGAATGTTTGACAGCTAAGGCTTGGACCTATTTGGTCAGTGCTTCGAAGGCTGCAGAGTCAACTGAACCCACTATGCCGTCAGCATGTGGTCCAGGTTTGGGTCTACTCAGATCAGTGTTTGATCTCGGTGCGTTAGGTATAATCGCGTACAGTAAACCAGATTGTGCATAAATAAGGTCTAACTGTTGAGTCCTTAAGATGGCTTCCTCTTCATTGTACACTCCAGATGTCGCTACTTCCTTAGAAATATAAGGAAGGAGTGATTTCAAGTACCACTCAAGCAGAAACTCTAGAGGTATGTTGGCCTTAATGAGCCTCTTCCGTCTTCGCCACTCCTGAATGTGGTCAGATAAGTGAGTGGATTTATTTTGTCTAAAAGTAGACAAAAGTTATGTTCCGACATCATACCGAACAAGAAGCTGGAAGTGGTTCAAAAAGACGGTTGCTAGATCCCCAAAACTAGAGAAAGTAGCCGCAGGTAACTCAATGTACCATTTGTCTGCAGGACCAGTTAAGGTCCTTTGAAACAATCTCAATCTGATGGAATCTTCGTTTAAAGAATTAGAAGAACACCATAGGTGGAAGGTAGTGACATGGTCACCAGGATCTTCACCTGTTTTGCCTTCGAATTTTGGAATATCCGAAGGTAATTTGGTGGGAACTGATGGCCATGTGGCATTATGACACACAGGATCATTTGTCAGTTTAGAGAGGTCTGGCAAATTTAAAGTTTCCAAAAAAGCTAGACGAGGCCGGTAAGATGGTACTTGATAAGGAGAACCACCCATCGGTTGACCCATGAAATGTTGGTAGGGGTTGCCCCCATCCATCTGGTGATAAGGGTTTCCCTCAGCCATGTGCTGATAGGAGTTACCACCTACCATCTATTGATAGCGATTGCCCTCAGTTAACTGTTGGTAGGGGTTTCCCCCAGCTATTTGTTGGTAGGGGTTGCCCCCTGCCATCTGTTGTTGTTGTACGAAAGAGTTATTAAAATTTCCCCACCCATATGAAAGTGGATTAGTGCTTTGCGGATTCGTCCACTGTGGCTGGGTGTTAGCCTTGCTGGTTAAAGATATTACCCCCTCCCCCTGAGAATAAGGAAAAAGGGGTGTTACCTGCAGGCATGTTACCTTGATTCATGCTAGGGCCTACAAAGGTATTGAAACTAGTAGAAGCTGATGTGGACGGTGCAGTCATGCTGCCCATGACTGGCATGTTTGCAGAAGCACTTGGTCCTACCACAGGTGTGGAAACCCAAGTACTAGGAATCTGATATAACGGTTGAGAAGCAGAAGGTGTTGCACAGTTGGCCGTACTGCTAGGTCCAATAGTAGGTGTAGGAATAGATGCCATCGTCGTAGAACTAGGCATACCTAATGTACTAGTGTTGAAACTGAAATATGGAGTAGGCACAGATGTTGTTTGTGCCTGACTTGGTGTAGCAGTAAAAGAAGGGTTAACTGTGTTGGTGTTCATACCTAAAGTGGGAGTTTGGGGAACCCCCTGGTCACCTCCTAAGTTAGACATCAGATGTCCAGGAAAGGAATGATCTACACTAAAAAGGGGCTGCTGGAAACCAACAGGTGACAGAAGCAGTATTCTAGTATTGGTTAAAGGAGGATTGAAAGGAGTGCTATACTCCGCGGAAGTAAGATCTTCCACCTCAACTAAACTAAAGTGTTGTTGATCTGTGGTACCTGGTAGTGGTTCCTCAGGAACCTTAATTTCACGGTTTTCTGTTACAGGAATTTCTTCAGGTAATTCAATTTCAGGAGTAATTTCTGAAAAAATACCGGGGTTTACCTGTTGTCGTCTAGCTGGTTGTATAGGTTCCGTTCTAAGTGGTGGAACATTTTGAAACCTTCTCGATCTACAAAGTTCTTGATTCTCCGTGATTATAAATATAAAATAACAGACTAGAACCTGGTGTCCACTACAACTAGGGGGAAAACATCATGCCAACTAAAAAAAGTCCTAAGTATACAAACTAGGCAAACAAAGGTGCCTTCCGGAGAAGAGTCTGGGATGATGAGGGCCCAGAACAGATCAACGAAGGAATAAAGACAGTTACCCGGGGTCCACAATACAATGACTAAGGGTGCAAGTGTTGGAATCACCCAACCGCCCTCCCAAAGACCTAAAAGGGGTTTCCTCCCACGTCTGTCTTAGGTACAGCAGATATACCCTCTGCTGTCACCTGTGTATGAACCTAGAGTCAGATACTAAGGATACCACAACACCAAAAATTCCTGGGGAACAGTCACCGATCGAATCAGAAAGCGTGGGAAGGGTAGCTAATCCCGAAACTTGAAAGAGTCCCCAATACACAATCCGATCTTGGCGTATGCTCGAACAAAAAGTAGGAGGAGTATTCCCACAAACTGATCTCGCAATGACCTACTGCATAGATCCTTGGTAAATTTTGAGTGAGGTGGGTTTACCTATGATAGTCTCACTACTATTTTTGCGCAATGTGTGATCTTGGGTGGTTTAAGGTAATTTAAACCCAAGATCCTTACCAAAACTAATTGGTGTAGTGTACCCTAAAAAGAAAAAATGTTTCTAGTTCATTTTATTAACAAATTTTAGGGCTTTTATTACTCAAAAAGGGTAGTGCTTTTGTGTGGCGTGGTTATAACAAGAAAACAAAAGTGCAATAATATCAAAACTTTCTACAACAAAGATCTTTTCATTTTTTCATTTACTTCTTTCCAAAACTAAAAAATCGAGTAAACTTACTTAAAAAAAATTTGTTTTCTTTTTTTAAATTATACAAAATATACTAAGTTATCTTGTAACAATAGAAACAAGTTCTATTTAAGCGTAAAATACCAATTTTTTTTTTCTTTTTCAATAAACGAAAAAAAACGATATAAAAATGGGAAGCAAAATAAAACTTTATATGCAATGGGTGTAAGTATGGCTAAAAGTTCTTAGGCCTACACCTGTCGAAACCCTAGCTCAAAAAAGACTTGATCTACAGGTATTTTGCAAAGAAAAAGCCTCTAAACTTGAAGACAAAGTGGAAGAAAACAAAAGAGAAAGACACAAAAGAACTGGCCTAAAGTATCTAGCCCTAGCAATACCACTATGCCAAGCACAAGTAGACAAGCAAGCTGCCTTACTAACACAAAGAAACTAAGAAATGAACTAGCCTACAGCTGTTTAAAAGCACTTGCAACCAGCAAAAAGACAAGAAGTCCAGGAAGAATGAAACTAGACCAAAAAAGAAGACACCCTAGAGGCTCTACCAAGGACCAAACCCTAAAACAAAGGATGGGAGTAGTAGAGAGTAGAAAAACGTCACCACAAATAGCAGATACAAGAGCAGGCAGGTTTGTAAGCTAGCAACAGGTAGTCAGGGTCTAAAAAAGTGGAAGTGCTCAACACCAAACACTCCCTAGTCTTCCACAAAGTCAATAAATGGTTCAAAAATTCCAACGGTCAACAAGCGGTTCAAAAGATGGAAAAAACTTTAAGAAAAGGTTCTATGACTTGACCAAAAGTTAAAAACCTCATGCAACCATCAAAGGGATCCTACAGCAAAGTCAGCAAATCACCAGAAGGGTTAAAACACAAGCAAACCAAAAATAGAATGCTACAGAAAGTGTACTCTACTGTGCAGTAGAGAAACTCGTTCCCCTACTGAAACGGGCGCTATTGTATATATAGCACAGTAGCATATGTGCGCTACTGTATATATAGCAGAGTAGCGCTCATATCTCAAAGGCTTGAAAACTGACTTTGGTGTTAAATTTTCAGAATTTACTTCAATCTGATCTAGGATCTTAACTGAGAGAACAACATGTACAGCATATCTACAGCATATCAATCATGGAGACAATAATGCAAGCACACAAGAGACACAAAGATTTACTTGGGGAAAACCATAAAGGTGAAAAACCCCAATAACTTCCTCAGAGATAGATAGAGCAATGCAACCAACCAAGAGAGATAGCCATAACCTAGCAGCAGATCCTCCTCCTCCATAAGTGCGCCACTCCTCCTTGAGTGCATGTGTGAGAAGTGAGTGAGTAAATAGAGTGCCTCCCGCAATCTATTTATACTTGACTTGACTTGCCTTTTTACCTAACTCATGTAGGCTCGAACTTTACCACATAACATAATGCTGAGTGGGCCGACCCCCAATAGGGTGGTCTAATAACCCTTTGACCCACATGGCCGACCCCCAATAGGGTGGTCTAATAACCCTTTGACCCACATGACTTATACAGGGCTGACCCCAAATAAGGTGGTCTAATAACCCATCAAGTATAAGTTACGACACTTACAATATAAATGATGACACTTCCTTATAGAGGAATAATACCATCTCTATAGGAATACAATATACATATATGTGAAATACATTCCGAAGTTACATATACATCAACACTCCCTCTTAACTAGGAAGGTATTTCTCAGCACAGTTCTTCTAGCACAAGTCATCTTCTCTGGATCATCGTCACTAGATAATCGTCATCGAGTCATCATCATCATCACTGCTGCTGCTATCTCAATCAATCTCTGAATCTACTCGTCATAGGAAGTTCTACAGAGCTAGTCCTTTTTCATACTGGATGTAGGCCCACCACGTGCAGGTCTTCATCATCACTGGCCATACTGTGGAATCCTCAGGACTTATTACGTGCGTCACAAAACCTCGAAAGAGCATCCCAGGCTATTACGAGCACACAGCTCTACCTATAGGATCTCCCAGGGCACAAATTACATGTGACCTCACCACAAAACCTCGAAAGAGAATCCTAGGACTGATTACGAGCACAAGGCTCAACCTATCGGATCTCCCAGGGCATAAATTACATGTGGTCACCACAAAACCTCGAAAGAGCATCCCAGGACTGATTACAAGCACACAGCTCAACCTATCGGATCTCCCAGGGCACAAATTACATGTGGTCATGGAAAAACCTCGAAAGAGCATCCCAGGACTGATTACGAGCACACAGCTCAACCTATCGGATCTCCTAGGGCACAAATTACATGCCATAAGACAAAACCTCGAAAGAGCATCTGCCAGATATCCCAGGGCACAAATTACATGCCATAGGCAAAACCTCGAAAGACTATCTGCAGATCTCCCAGGGCACAAATTATATGTCCTCCCAAGCAAAACCTCGAAAGAGCATTTGCCAAATGTCCCAGGGCACAAATTACATTCCATAGGCAAAACCTCGAAAGACCATCTGCAAATCTCCCAGGGCACAAATTACATGCTTATCTACACAACCTGATCCACGGCCACAGATTATCAAACTGATACTCACCATACATCATCCTGATGTATCCATGATCATCCTGATCATCATCACTGCAACATCCTGCTGCATGTCATCTGGAGCAACATCCTGAAGCTCGTCATCTATGATCATCCTGATCATCACTGCAACATCCTGCTGCATGTCATCTGGAGCAACATCCTGAAGCTCGTCATCTATGATCATCCTGATCATCACTGCAACATCCTACTGCATGTCATCTGGAGCAACATCCTGAAGCTCGTCATCTATGATCATCTTGATCATCACTGCAACATCCTGCTACATGTCATCATACCTGATCCACCTGATCATCAATGCATCTACCTGATGCATACCAAGTATCTACCTGATACATATCATCATACATGATCCTCCTGATCATCAATGTATCCACCTGATACAAATACAAATACATGATACATATCACCATACATGATCCACCTGATCATACAATGTACCCACCTGATACATATACAGATACATGGTCCAGGCATCCAACATGATGCATATACAAAATACATACACATGATCCAACTGATCATATCCAGCATCTACATGATGCGTACATACATAAAAATGATCCAACTGGTCATATCCAGCATCCAACATGATGCGTACATACATAAAAATGATTCAACTAATCATATCAAGCATCCAACATGATGCATACATACATACATAAAAATGATCCAACTGATCATATCCAAGCAGAAACCACAACATCATCCTGATGCTCCATCTTCCAGCGCTTACATCCACATCCATGTGAAGGATCCTCCTTCCAACATGCTTGGAATGGCTTCAGCAAATGTGTCCATCACTTCTTCCTCGAAGTGTTCTCGATCTGAAGAATGCCAAGCCTCTCTCTGAAGTACTCGAACTTCACTCTGGCTAGTGGCTTCGTCAGCACATTTGCAATCTGCTCGTCTGTCGCAACATACAGGAGCTTCACAGCTCCTCTCTGCACCATATCCCTGATATAGTGATATTTGATCTCTATGTGTTTCGACCTGTCATGAAACACTGGGTTCTCGGACAGCTTCACACAACTCTGGTTATCACAGAAGATACCAGTAGCCTCCAACGGGAGATCAAATAACTCAGACAGTAGCTTCCGTAGCCATACTGCCTCACAACTAGCTGAAAAGGCTGCAACATATTCTGCCTCAGCTGTACTCAGTGCTACGCAGGACTGCTTCCTGGTAAACCAAGAGATCACACCTAATCCCATACTGAAGCAACACCCAGATGTGCTCTTCCTATCTGTAGCACTGCCATCCCAATCTGAATCAACATAGCCCTGTAGGTTAAACTTTTGATTTGCTTCATACTTGAGCCCATAATCCACTGTACCCTTCAGGTACCTCAGAACATGCTTTACAGCAACCAGGTGAACACTCCTCGGATCCGTCAGGAACTGGCTCAATGTGTTCACAGCAAAGCAAATCTCTGGTCTCGTGTTTGTCAGGTACATCAAGGACCCAATCATATGACGATACATAAAGACATCAACCAGCTCAGATGAAGCATCACATAGAAGCTTCATATTCGATGTCATAGGTGTGGCCATGGCCTTGCAATCCATCATCCTGAACCTCTTCAGGATCTCTACTGCATACTTCCCTTGTCCAAGGAAGATTCCATCTGCACTCTGCCACACCTCCATTCCAAAAACAAATAGTGCATCATCCCCAAGTTCTTCATCTCGAACTCGGTAGTAAGCTTCCGCTACGTGTCAGCAATCAATCTATTTCCACCTGTAACAAACAGGTTATCTGCATACAAAAGTAGTATCACTGGATTTCCTTCCTCAACCTTGTAGTAAAGGTTGGAATCCGCTTTACTCTTGGTAAAGCCCAAACTGGATAGAAAGCTATCTATCCTACCATACCAAGTTCTGCACACATATCTGACTACACCATGTTGTCTTGAAATCCATCTGGTGTATCTTCTATTTCATCACTTTTATATTTCTCAATGCTGTCATCTGCAATATGTTTGATTTGATAGTTCCATTTGGAAGTCATAACAAACTTCCCTTCACGTCTTGGGATTACATCCCAAACATCATTCTTCATGATCGACGGATCATGGCATTCTATTTCTTCATCCCAGATCCTGGGAACTTCAATATCTTCAATAAATATCTTTGTTGCTGGAACAAATGTTGTAGTCCTTTTGTAGGAGATGGCATACGATCTTTCCTACACAAAAAGTTAAATTGCATGATTAGAAAACATCTCATAGTTTTCAGAACAAATTCTTACACATAAAGAAATATGTTATACAGTCATGCAATTATCTTAGCCAATGCTTCAATACAACATTTATCCATATCCCATAACTTTCTAGATGCCTTCCAATCTCTACCAGAACATTGTTAAGAGTGTGCACAACTCCCAACATGTCAGCAAAGAGGTTTCATTCTAGATAAGTAGCAATGGAATGTTGTACAGTGCCATAGGCCACTTACCCATGTATATTAGTAGTATACTGTTCATCAATGCAACTATACATATCCTAAGGCTAGGAACATGAACATATACATCATTGAACAATTTTATTTAAACAAACACATATGCAAGAAATGATAATTAAAATACTTATCTTTGTTTGTTCGTTGGGTGGACTCCCTTTGAGTCTTTGCTTTCTTGCAGGAGCTGCTGGAGTCCTAATCTGCAGTAGCTTCTTCCACACCTTTCTGTTGTGGAATGTAGAAAGATGGTCAACTCCCTCTGAATATCTGCATTCTTGCAGAAACTACTGAAGTGTACTCCCTCTTGATCTTTGCTCCCTGGATTACCTGTCCTTGAACTTATATACATTCTCGATCCCTATGCATGCTTGTTAGTATCATCATTGTGTTATCCTCTAGGTCTAATATACATTCATTAGTATACTATTAAAACACAGTAATCTCAAGCATGTATAGTCATGATCATTTCAAACAAAAATAGTAAGCATTATTATTCAAGGTTTATGCAGGATTCTTATGGTTAGTCAAATCATAAGAAACATAACATATCTAAACCTATAATTACTCAAACCTATGACTCTTCAGGTTAGTTGAATCATCAATCAAGATAAGAGATATAATATGCATAAAACCTATGATTATTCAAACCTATACCTTCATGATTCTTCTGGTTAGTCAAATCAATCAATATAAGAGACATAATTCTTTTACTTATATTCCTATTTGACCATAGGACTTTTCTGGTTAGTCATATCATCAATCAAAGTAAAAATCATAATATGCCTAAACCCATGAGTACTAGCTTCAATGAATAATCATAATCAATCATGCCAAGTATACTTAAATAAAGGATCTTATCACAAGGTGAGATTCTAACTTGATATAGGAAAAACATACCTGGATTAGCATGCTAGCTATTTATGTCTAACATACTCACATGATGTCTTCTTGTTCTTCTTCAATGACTTGTGCTAGTAACCTGTATATCTCATAGGTTAACTATTACAAAACCAAGTTATACATACCTCGTAAATGGATCTTCTGTGAGATCCATGACAATGGATGAATCTTTGTCCTCATGTTATCATGATCATATGTTCTTGGACCAGAACATGATTTGTCTTTCTTGGTGTACCTTTCATGTTAGTAGACAACATAAACCTCATACAACACCATAATGCATTAGTACAATCATAAGTGTCAACACCCTAACCAATGAATATCTTCTATCATGCATTCATAATTTTGTTAAGGTGATACAACAAATCTAAAATCAAAATTGTACTAACCGTAATAACATGAAGACAAACATACCATAAACTTAATCATGGACAAATATCGAAACATACCTCGATGAGTCATACCTGTCGAGATCGCTTGTAATCTTCTTATGTAAGGCCTTATCCTCATCTCCCTCTGAGACAAGAACTTCTTCACTTATGCAGGTGATCAATCCATCTTCTTCTAGGATTAACCCAATCCACTTGATTTGCAAGAACTGGACCTTGAGCTGGATATGGGTTTGTCAGAGAAACCCCAAAAATTCAAACTTTGAATTTCAAACTTCTGACAGGATAGAAATATGTGCCTTGATGAGCTGATCAAGTTGGTATATTCAGAAATTGAAAACTGCAAAGTTTCACTCCTCAATTTTGCTTTTGAAACTTCTGGATTCACTGGACGTGACCCTGAACTGGGTTTTGATGAAGCCCACTCTTCTGCCCAATCAAAATGTTTGATCCAAAGCTAGAAGCTTCTATTTTTCTGAGGAGCTTCCAGTCGTGGTCACGGATTTCAAAAATTCCCATTTTTACAGAAGCCCTAATTTTCCACTTTTCTGATCAAAGTCCCGAACTAGGGTCTAATCAAGCCCGGCCTTCTGCCCAACCAAAAATTCTGATCTTGGTCTCTAAATTTCTATTTTGATGAGTAGCATCCAGCCGTGGTCTCCGATTACAAAAATTCCAACTTTCTCCAAAGCCCTAAATTCCGGAAGCCATGAATGAAGGTACCAAAAAATAATTCTGTTTTGACAGAAATATGTACCTGATTGTTTCTGGTGTAACTCCAAAATTTTTTATCCACAGGGTCTGAAAACGTTTCTTGAGATAGCCTGACCTGTTATCTTTCCATCCTGACAGGTTTGACCTCAATTGGATTCTCTGAGAGAGAGTTATGCCAAATGTCGCAACGTGACCTGTTTTGAGATAAAACAGGAGAGCAAACTTGTACGGCGTGCCACGTCTCACTGTTTTAACTTCGGCCTCTAAAAACGTTTTCTGCGATAGCTCGGCCTGTTACCTTTCCATCCTGACAGCTCTGACCTCAATTGGATTCTCTGAGAGAGCGTTATGCCAAATGTCGCAATGTGACCTGTGTATGGGATAATACAGGAGAGCGAACTTGTACGGCGTTCCACGTGTCACTGGTTCAACTTCGGCCTCTGAAAAAGTTTTTTGAGATAGTACAGACTGTGTACTACCTGTCACTTTTTACGAAATTTCATTTGGATCTTCCTAGCCCAAGATATGACCTTTTTCCCAAGGTCACCTGATTTTGACTCAGATCTGGAAGAGGCAGAAACCCTATATTGTACAGATCATAAATCACAAAGTTCAACGAATTAGAGGTTGTCCTTTGGACACAAGATGCCTGGAGATCTTAGCTTCGGCCTGTAACAATTTCAGATCCGAAAACTCCGCCAAAACGGATTTATAGCGAAAGTGCTATGATGACTGGTTTTTGCTATATCAAGCCCTAGCATCGTAAGTGCAACAAGTGTCATACATGCCATATCATGCCTTCTTTCAGGCTAGCTCTGATACCATGTTAAATTTTCAGAATTTACTTCAATCTGATCTAGGATCTTAACTGAGAGAACAACATGTACAGCATATCTACAGCATATCAATCATGGAGACAATAATGCAAGCACACAAGAGACATAAAGATTTACTTGGGGAAAACCATAAAGGTGAAAAACCCCAATAACTTCCTCAGAGATAGATAGAGCAATGATACAACCAACCAAGAGAGATAGCCATAACCTAGCAGCAGATCCTCCTCCTCCATAAGTGCGCCACTCCTCCTTGAGTGCATGTGTGAGAAGTGAGTGAGTAAATACAGTGCCTCCCGCACTCTATTTATACTTGACTTGACTTGCCTTTTTACCTAACTCATGTAGGCTCGAACTTTACCACATAACATAATGCTGAGTGGGCCGACCCTCAATAGGGTGGTCTAATAACCCTTTGACCCACATGGCCGACCCCCAATAGGGTGGTCTAATAACCCTTTGACCCACATGACTTATACAGGGCCAACCGCAAATAAGGTGGTCTAATAACCCATCAAGTATAAGTTACGACACTTACAATATAAATGATGACACTTCCTTATAGAGGAATAATAACATCTCTATAGGAATACAATATACATATATGTGAAATACATTCCGAAGTTACATATACATCAACATTTGGAAGGTATAAAAAACTGATTAAAGCATGCAAGAAACAGGCAAGGGATACCTATAAAGTTCCTCAACACATCAAAGAAGTCAAAACAATCTAAGAAGACAAACAAGAACAACGTTTCCTAGAGCCAAAAACTCTATTTCCCAAGTGGAGTCGCTAGTCTGTTGGCGGGCAAATCTACCCTATAGCAAGGAAACTAATGCTATCAACTTAGTTGGGGTGACAGGTAAGTGTATTGATGCTATTATAGAGACATTTACAAAAAAGAAAGAAGTTGTAGATCTTGTGAACACACCTTTCAATCGAAGTTTGATCCTAGCCTTGACTTGATCTTGTGTTGAACTTCCAAATCCACCTTTCCTTCAACAAACCTACAATAACAATACCTTTCTCAAAACATTTTGGGCAATATATAAAGCTTGAAAGAAACAAAAACAATGTTTAACATTCAACATTGACCAAAACAGATCCAAATTAAGATACCATTTCATAACACATTTAAATTGAAAAAAGAAAGACACTTCAACCTTTATTTTTCAAAAGTAGAATGATTTACAAGTATACCTAATCATGAAACAGGCTCCTGCAACTTGATTATGGGCTCCTGCTCTTCTCCGGCTTGGTTGTCTTCAACATCAACTCCTCCAATGTCTTAAAGTTTCTCCATTAATTCATCTCCACATCTAGATTCTCTAGCTATAATTTCTAACCCTTCTCCTTTAACCTTCTTTGTATTTATAGGTTTAAAGAAGTAGTTTAGGTCAATGGAGGAAGTTGGGGAAGTTAGGAAACTACCATAAACTAATCCTCTTCGTGGAATTAATTTATTTTTTTAATCATCTTTTAAGATGTACGCGACTCTTGTTCAGTGGAGTAGTGTATAGGGTGCTACCTTAGTGCTCAACAACTAGCGCTCAGTCGATTTTAAATGGTGAATGCTACTATGTTGAGAAGGAGTAGCGTATACTTAGATATGGGCGCTACTATTATACACTGGAGTAGCGTATGGGCGCTAGTCTCTTTGAGTAGAGTAGCGCTCATATCTCAAAATGATATTTTTGGGGTTTTCTAGTAATTTTAGGAAATGGAATGAGTTGACATATCATCCAAGGTCAACATGCTCCTCCATCCAAGTTGTCATTTTGTGTGATCAGTAGCTCAGAGTGATCACGGACGGAGAGGTGTAAGTTTGACCTAAAACAATGATGGCCCTCGTAGGTACACATTTCCCATGCATGGAACTACCAAACTCACACCCCATGGGATTTTAGCATGGGTGGATGGGGTGTACTCAAACCCCCCACACCTTATCACGAGTGCTACCCAACAAGGGGAAAAGTCTTCTAGAGTTACAAATATGAAGTACAATGTTAAGTGGGTGATCACCTTTGACCATGACTCTTATGAAATATTTGTGATCAGGTATAAAATACAAAATACAAAATGAAAATAATATATATTTGGACCAACTCCCTTAGTAAACAAGGACCAAGCGTCATCATGTCCTCCTCGCTTAGAGGAAATTGTCATTAATTTCTATCGATGGTACACCCTTTTCAACAAAGGATGTCAAAGTACTAGATTATTTGGTGCCAGATGGACATATTAGGAAATGTTTGAAACTAATATTTGTTGAATTGAGAGTGTGTGCAACATGGCGTTTGGTTGCAACAGTTGGAATAAGAAAATCGTTGTTTGTACTCCATATTGTTGAAGCACATGTGCAAGAGACTTAACCTCCATATCCATGGGTTGAGGGGCACCATATATAAATATATTTGTATGAGGATGTAACTCAATCTGCTTTCTAGCTAAGGTGAATGAAGCCTTGTTTGAAACAAGTTGAGTGGAGTTTGGACTTGGTGATTGAAATTGCACATCCTTGTTGAAGAGTGAAACCTATGGGTTAGAGTACAAGAGTTGAAAAAAGAGTCCTAAACTTATGGAGAATATCATGGCAAGGATTCAAGAGAATATGATTTAAGTTTTTAGGCTTTCCAATCTTTGGAAGTGAATGGGTCTTGACTCTTATAGAAGCCATCATAGAGTATCTTACGATTGTACTGTTAGGGAATGCCAAGGAGTAGATAACAACAATGCAAGGGTGTTAACATTATAGTCAACTGTATTGATGAAAGATCTGATGGTGAAAGTGAGCAGTGGCAATTTTGTGTCCTTGACCAATCTAAGAATGTCGTGGTTGGGGATGTGGTGTAATGTGGTTAATATCACATTGTATGTGAAGAAGACTTGTCAACATAGTGTTTGGTCATGACAACATAGTGATTTATCATTGGCATCAGTCTCTTCTTGTCTGCCACACTAATAAAGGGCTTTTGGCCTTTTTGGCTTGCAAGCTACGACATTCATCATCAAAATGTTTAGGCTATTTGCAATAAGAGTGATATCTTTTCTTTCCATGGTTAGTAGAGGAAGTCGTCCTAACTTTTCCTTGTTCTACCTTAACTAGTCAGTGGACTTGGGCCCGTAAAAATTTGTCCCATGGGAAGATGACAACCATGATCATCCTACACATCCAATGTCTTGTTTTCCAAGTCTTGTAGAGAATGTTGTAAGCACACAAAGAATAAGAGTATACATTGTATCAGTTGTCATCATGGTTGAGTTGGAAGCTGTCCATGTTGGGGAAAATCCTTATTGGGTTTCATATGTTGTTTTTTCCCTCTTTGAAATGTTTCAAAATTGATCTTTGTTGTCTGTTTCTACTATCTAGAAATCTGCATTTTGCATTTTTTAATATATCATCTTCCAGTTATATCTACATTTGGCATTTTTTGTAATGTCTAGTTTTAAGTGTACATCCAAGATAGCACCAATGTCTATGTCTCCATAGTCAAATTTGACTGCACGTTTTAATGATAGAGATTGAGAATAGTTCTCATTTGTAGAATAGAACTTAGTGGTTTGCCAACCAACCTCTACAAGCACAAAGTAGATTGAAGGATGAGTTCTAAAGGCTTGCTTTATGAGTTATTCCTTATATTTGGGGAAATCCATGATGCATTTCTCTGGATAAAATTTCGTCTTGTTAGAATTTTTGTTCAAGATTAACATTTTAACCAACATCATGGTGGTTGTTGCTAATTATCATGACATTTGAAATATGTACTATGAATTATGCTTCATTGTAGAGAGGATTTAAAATCTAAGGTTTATCTTTCATAAACATGTGCAACTCAAAACAAGGCAAAGACAGAAATATGACCTATGGATCTTTACCCACAAGCATCCAAATTTGCATAGCGAGTAATTTGAGAATTCATTGCCCTTGTAACCGTTGCACTTCATTTTCCAGCTCTTGTATTTTTTACAAGTAACCTTTTATCATATCCACATCATGCAGGAAATGGATTGTAGAAATTCAGTTATAACTTCAACAATAAAGATCCTAAAATTTCTAGGTTAGAAATTTAGACATGAGAAAAGCCTTTTCTTTTGAAAAGATAATCATTTGCAAATTTTGAAACAACCATTTTTTAGGGTCACACATCAATTCTTAGAGAAGAAAAGAACATGACAATTAATTGTGGTTCAACCCTACAATTATATCCTTTTCTTTAAAAGAATCAGTTTCTTGGTGCACTTGATACATTAAGGGTCTTTAATGTATGTTCTTGGTGTTATTTTTGTTTTCAACATGTGATTGATTTTGTTGTTATGACATTTTAATACTTGTTTCATAAAGAAAATGAATTTGCTTTTCAAGTGGGCGACTTAGGTTTCACCAAAGATTGCAATTCATTTCACAAAAACTGGTAAAAATATCAGATAAGTAGAAACCATATCTTTGATAAAAGGGAAAATTCCAATGGAAAGTAAGCTTTATCCTTGAAAAGAGTGGCACTCCAGTAATCCATAAATCCCAAGTAACTATAGAGGGAATAATCTCATGTTTTGCTATAGCTATGTCTTCCATTGAGTTCTTCAAACCTTCAATCAAATTTGCACCATCCCATTTGACTTTGCCTCCAGTTAGGGATAGAGTTTCCTTCCATACCTCTTTTACACAAGAGAACCCTTCTTCTTATGCCCAACAAACTTGCATAGTCCAACCCTTGAAGTGTTTGTAGGTTTGACTCCTAAAGGTTCTATCTTCTTTCTATTTTGTTCACTCAGATTGTGCCACCGCATGCCTACCTCCTGCAAGTCTTGAATGCTCACTCAACATATGCTATTTCACCTTACTGTGCCAACCCATGAACTTGGAATTATTGGAAAGGTCTTTGAGCGCTTGTGTGAATGACCAAAGATGAATGCTTGGTTGCCTTAAAAAATTTGAGGAATCCTTTTATTATTTATATGAGATTGTCCTTGCATTTGCACTCCTTCTAAGTTAGTGTGCAAGCCCCTCCAAGTCAAAGTGGACACAAGTGCCCCATTGGCCAACTTCATCTGTGCCTGAAGATTCATTTTTCCCTCTTCTTGACTTGTCTGATGATGTCTGTGTCCAATGGTGTTGTTACATCATCCAAAAAATGTGTGCCCACATGTGTACCTAATGAAGTGCACCCAGATGTGTGCACAAGTACTCTCAACCAATGTGTGCTTGGCAACATGCACTGAAAGAGAGCTCGATAAGGTGCATCCAGCAAGTCTTCCCAGTCCATGTGCCCAACTAAGACCATGAGGTCATCTATAAGTCAGTCAAGTTGTTTTTCCATTTTTTTTACAAGTATAATACATGTTTGTGGAAGAGGTCAGTTGCAGTCAACCGATATCATTTGCAAGCTGTCCCACTTGTTACTTGACTATCACTTTTAATTGCTCGACTATTGCTTACAATTTTCATTGTTGAGTAAATCCTCCAAGAGTTCAATCTTTAGTCTTCGGCTTGTGTTTAACTCCCAACTCTAATCTTCAACAACATTGAAAGGTGACACTGCTTTAGCACTCAAGTGGAGTAGTGATTCATCAATAAGGATCACTATCCACTAACTGATATTTGGACAGAGTTGACAGTCTGCCACAACCCCTTTTCATTAAGCAGTGAGGGTGGATGCTTGGGAGATTATAAATTATAACTTATCTGGACTGTGCAATGTTGATAATGGCACCGATATATCATATAACTTCTAGAGTCCAACCACTTTACACTACCACTACCATAATTACTTGTGCAATTGCTCACTGTCCGGTCTCTTGCAATTTTTTTCCCAAGTTTGTTGCAATTTTGTTGGATGCTTATGTTGCTACTATTGCTTTCTGTTGTAGCTGGTGTGCAGCTGCAACCTAAGTGTCCATAGTTTTTATGGCAACTCAACCTACACTAAGAAGGTTATACAACTGTCCAATCTTACTGTTGCCTTGGTACTCTTGGCCTATTGTACATTGAACTTCCCCAATACCGTGACTTAGGTGTCTCCAAGACAACTCTCTGATAATCTACTTCCTCATACATGAATGAGTGACATCTCTTTGTAGTTGACTCTGTCTGTACAATTTTGCTAGACCCAAGAAAGGTCACCACCACCTTCACTTAAAAACTGTCAAGTAACGCCTACTACAACCTAACACTTGAAACTACTTCACTGATATTGGCACTATTTCTTTGTCCACTTAGGCTCTATTTCCAACTTATAGGTAGTGAGCTGCCTTCAGTCAACTATCATTGAGAAGATGGCTAATGGCCATCATGGCCACTGCCCTCAAATGATCAAACAATATGTCCAAATTCTACTAAGTGATGACCGAGCCAAAAGGAATTCCATACCTCTTGCTTAAGTGCTCTAATAAAGGCATGTCTACTTCAGAACTTCCGTTGCCTCAAATTTGTATGAAGAGTGCTCTGTGTAATCTGAGGTTCCCATACATAGAGGTAGGCAAGCATATTCCAAGTTGATTTGGTTTTCTTTACAGTCTAAGCCATTTAGAGTGAAGGCACACTTTTTCTTGGTCAACTTCTTTTCTGTCTCATCCACTTCTTTGGCACTATCATTGCTTCTACACAAGGAAATTTATTAGTTCTTCTTCAAGTCTATGAAGTCATCTTGTGCAGCTTAATGAGTTCTTCAAGTCACTCATGCAATAGCACTCTCTTTCCCACTACCCTGCTTCTTGGAAAATGGACCTCCTATTCCATCATCAATGTGGAGAAGAGTATGGCATGCTTCCATTGCACATTTCATCCTTTTGGAAAAATGGCTTCTTCTCTGTCAAACCTTCTACTCAAATGGGCACTTCTACTTGTGTCTTACACTCCACTACCTACTTATAGGAAGTGAGCCACATGTATCTTTCCACACTGAAAGGATGGTGGCAAGTTCCTCCCAAGGCCACCACCAACAAATAGAACAATACTTTGCCCAGAATCAACTATGGGACAGGGAAGCATATTCCAAGTTGATTTGTTCTTCTTTCCAATCTAAGCCATCTAGGTTTAATGCACACTTTCTTCATTGGATTTGTTGTCTCATCCACTACTTTGGTACTGTCACTGATTCTACAAAAGGAAAGGTCTTGATCTCTTCCTCAGGCCTATCGAGTTTCCTTGTGCAACTTAACAAGTCCTTCATGGCACTCTTGTACTAGCGTCCCGTTGTGCACTACCTTGCTTTTTCGACAACATAGTGCTTATTCCAACATCAAGGTGGAGAAGAGGATGGCCTTCGACCATCATGAATTTCATCATTCGCACAAAATAGCTCATCCTCTATCCAACATTTCACTAAAATGGATACCTTTGTTTGTTCCATAGGATCCACTTCCTCCTCCTAGGAAGCAAGCCACATTTATCTTTCAACATTAAAAGGATGGTGTCACTCTTCTACCAATGCCAACACCAACAACTACATCGAAAAACTCTTCACAGAATCCACTATGGCATTATGGGATTCTTAGGAAGCTACTGTTCTTGATCGTCTGCCTTGAACTTGTCCAGACCCGTTGTCAAGGCACTTGGGACCTCCAGTGTTTTCTTTCGATGTCTTCAATGGAGTTTTTCCTTTAATATTGGCACTTGGAATTCTTCCAAGTCTTCCTAAACCCTAAACCGTAATCCCCTAAAAGAAAAACAATGGCCAAATGTTTATGGATCCAATGGAAATAAGTTATGTTCTTACCTCTAGACTTGGGTAATTTTGGTTGCTTCCTTGCTGTGATGTTAGCATCCTTTCAAATAATTCCAATCGCAGTGCCCAAGTTTCAACTTGGTTTGTTGCAGTTAGTTTAATACAGAATGATTTTAATAATTTCCTCTGAGAACATAGTTGATTAGTCCTATGTTTTGTTATATTCTAGAAATCTTGTCAGGTCATGTAAATGTAGCACCTCAACATATAACAACTGAGGCTGAAACATTTCTTTTTGAAACACTAATACATGAGGTAAGCCATTTGTATTTTTATTGACTAGCTTATGAGCCATTTGTTCTTGCTAAGCCAACCGATGAGTAGGTATCACGACATACACCCAAAAATAGATTGCTTATTCACTATCCTGTTCAAATTAAATATTAGTGAACCGAGACAAAAAAGAATATATTCATTCACACAAACATTAGCATGTATATATTAGCAATGAATCAACTCCAGATTCCCATCAAGTTTATGAAAATGTATGACAATGTATGGACAACTTGAATTTGAGAAAAATATTTAAGCAACCGACTATTCAAGTATTCACAATCTCATGTTATGGCATTTATCATCTAGGTAAGGGATACAAACGCTTCGTCTTCTACTTTATTCATATCGTCTATATTGAACAAAGTACATAAATTCTCATAGTGGAAAAGACAAACAAGGAAAATGATTGTTCTTGAATATTGGCCTTCGATGCACAAACTATTGAGCTCCTCAACTGCATCAATATGTCATCTCTACAATAAGAATCACTACACTATGTTATGAAATGCATATCACATGATTGAAATTTGTGTCGGCAAATTGTATGCAAAAATTTTCAGCATTTTTGTTGTTTTAGTAAGTAATCGAAAAGTTGGGAATTATAGTTCTTATGCCTTGCGAGGATTGGAAAGAGAAGGTTGGTCTTGCATGATAATCTGTAGATATTTGGGTACATGTGGATATCCTGTTACAATCATCTCCTGAACATTCTTATTGTCTCTTCTTAGACTTAAAAATAATGCAATATGAGTGTTAATATTGCTCATCTCCCTAATTCTTAAAGGGTGCTAGCTCAATGGTAGAGTGCCTACCTTACAAGCAAGAGGTTGCTAGTTTGATTCCTCTGTACCCTATTGATATTGCAATATTGATATTTTTCATAAAATATATTTTATTATGATTTATTATGGTTATAGAGGGGGTTTCAAACCGTCTTTGTATGTTTCTACGAGGGGGGTTGTAAAACACCTTCATATGTCACTATGAGGGGGGTTCGAAATTTACCTTGTATGCTACAAGGATGGGGGTTTAGAACCACCCTTGCAGGTACCTACGAGGGGGGTTTGTAACTGCCCCAAAAGGTTTGTAATAAAGACTTTTAGGGGGGGTTTTGAACCTCCCCTATAGGCATCTATGAGGGGGGTTACAAACTACCCCTATAGAAATATACGAGGGGGGTTCCAAACCATCACTATAGGCCTCTACAAAGGGGGTTTCAAACTGCCTCTATAGGCCTCTATGAGGGGGTTTAAAAACCACCCCTATAAGCCTCTACTAGGGGGGTTCTAAACTGCCCCTATAGGCCTCTACAAGGGGGGTTCATAACCACCCCTATAGGCCTCTACGAGGGGGGTTTGAAACCGCCCCTATAGTCCTCTACGAAGGGTTTCCACACTGCCCCTATAGGTTTGTATGAGGGGTCTAATGAGCGGGGTTCACAACCACCCTCGTAGGTCTCTATGAAGGGGGTTCAAAACCTCCCCTGTAGGTCTTTATGAAGGGGTATACGTGGGGGGCTCTAACCACCTCTGTAGAATTCTACGAGGGGGGTCACAAACCGCCCCCAAAAGTCACTTTTGGGGGTGGTTCGAATCTCGTCAAAAACTGCCCTTAAAGGGAAAAAAATTTAACATCGCTGCCTTTAGGGGCGGTTTTTCCAAAACCGCCCCCAAAGCCAACCCCCCCGAAAATTACTTTTCGGGGGTGGAAGACAACCCCCCCTAAAGGCCAAAAATGTAGTAGTGTGTTGAAGATCAGGTACATTCTTATGTGCCTGTGATTGAGGAAGTAACTGAAAATTCACAAAGACTTACATATTTATTGAATGCTATTGAAGTGGATGATTATGTCCCAGACCATTAGTTTCTTGAAACTACCCCTGCTACTGACACCACAACCTCAACACTTCTACTTCCATCTATTCAAATTCTTTCAACTTTTTCATCTTGGGTAACACCTCCATTCCCCATATCCCAGCTTTTCCATACTCTAACTACCATCACTGCTCCATTCCTAGCCATCTTGGTTCCACTTATGATTTTTCCATCTACTATTGCAGAGATCCACTCTTTGACTGTCCCTCTACAATCACCTCCATTCATTTTATCACCACCAGCTACTGAAGAGTAGACTCCAGTTCCCCCTTCTTCATTACCAGCTGATGATATCCAAGTTCCACTTTTTGAATCCTTTACTTCAATTCCATCCCCAAATTTTGTACCAGCAGTTATTCAAAATATCCCTTCCACCCCAACTACTTCCCAAATAAGTATGTCTATACCTACTCCTTCTACTACTCAGACATCTTCATTGGTTTCAACAGTAAATGTGACTTCATCATTTACTGAATTGGTAGTTGAGTTTGAAGAAGACATTGTAGTCCCTCTTGGGGATTACTTCTACATCGGAGCTTCCAAGTCAGTGGTAAGAAAAGGTAAGAAGAGAAGCAGGGATCAAGGTGGATTGGAGGCACCTACTCCTAATCAAATAATTTGGACCAAGCAGTCTGATGACATACAAAAAGAAGCATTGGACGCTATTGTATCCATGGGTGCTTTTGCAGGTGCTAACTATGATTCAGTGACAACACTGAATAGGGATATTGATTTAAAGAAAGAAGAGATAAAGAAGCTTGAAGAGAAATTGGCCAAAACCAATCAGGAACACGAATCTTATGTTACTGATCTCAGGAAGGTATTTGAAGATATGTTTGAAGATATTCAGTTGAAAAATACCTCTCTCCAGGTTAAATTACATGATGCAGAAGTTGTAAATGCTTCCAATACACAAAGGATAGTTGTGCTAGAAAAACAATGTGAGGATGCAATAGCAAGTGCATCCTCCTCTACATTCTCTAGGGTTTCCCAGCTGGAGTTTCAGGATTTGGCCATTCAGGTCAATGATGAACACTATAAGCTTCTAGCTGAATTGTTTCACACCTTGAATGATATTTATGAGACTCACATTGTTTTTGGAAAGATGTATGTTACTCTTGATCAGCAGGTAGCTAAAAGACAGTATGCCTTTAAGGCCAATGAAGATATTGTAGAATGGCAGAGGTCCATTAAGGAGAGACCTGAGAATATTCCTACTCTAAGTAGTTTCCAACTGAAGAAAATCACAACTGCGTTGCGCGCTTGGAATTATCTAAATTATAAGGTTTGAGATACTATCCAGAAAGCACAAGGTGTTTGCGGAAGGAGATGGTACGATGTTGATAGAATCATGGAGAAGTTGCAGTTCCCTACCATGGACCTTATTGAAAGTGCTTGTCCACCGAATTTGATGCTAGAACAGGTTGAACGTCGATGCAAGGAAGCTAAAGAGAAGATCGAGCACCTCGAGCATATCAAGGTTGATAACGTGGATTAGTTATTGAGGCAACCTATTGCCATTGAGGGAGTGATCCACATTTTTATTGGTATTTGGCATATTTTTGCTAAAAACGAGTTGGAAACTTTTACGTGTGATTCCCAGCTAGGGCTTGAGTCAGTCAACTATCCAATTATAGATGAATTGTTAGAAATTGCAGCCAAATGGCAAGATTTTCTTGGCCATTAGCCTAGTTTGATTTTTGAAATCCCTGTTTTTTTAAGAATTTATCCTTTGTAACAAAATTGTAATTATTATTTAAAGGGTAGATCTCTTGTAGGCTAGGGATCATGATGGAATTTGGAGGAGAAAATAAGTAGAAGAGACTGGGCATACTCTGTTTAATGCAGGGATTGTAATTTCTTGCAAACTTTTAGTAATACAGTTATGTTATTCTCTTGCATACTCTTTTGTCTATTAATCAAATTTCTTTGATCAATATTGATTTTCACTTTTAGGTTGTTTATCAATACTGTTTAATCTTTTGCAATCTATAATTACATTGATCTACAGTTTTTATTTTTCTCTGCTTATGATCTGTGTATCCTTAATGTTTTAAAAGATTTATTCAATTAAAACTTTTAGCTATTTTTGCAAATGGTTTTTACAAAAAATTATAATTGATGTTAATTTTTCAATTGACATATCAATTACAGGTCAATCTTGAATGTGCTTGAGCCCTTCATTTTCCATCAGTTAATTTTAATTGGTTGATAGTAATTTGAGCAGATAAGTAATTAATCTCCTTTACAGTGTTCATGAATGTTGATTTTCACTTCATATTATTTATGAACACTATTTAATTTTTTCAATCAATAATCCATACATTGATCTATAGTTTGGATTTGTCTTTACTAATGATCTATGTGTCTTTTATGTTTTAAGTGAATTTATTTAATTAAAAAATTTATCTATTTCTGCAAATGATTAAAAATAAATTAATAAATTCATGTTAATTTTTCAATTAGCATTTCCAACTACATGGTAATCTTGCATGTGCCTAATCCTTAAAACTAATATCAGTGAATTTTCATTTCCTGATTGTGTTGTGGTTAAACCAGCATTAGTAAGCTCGCTATACTCAATGTTCCAAATGAAAGAATAAATAGTAACCTCCCTATACTCAATGTGCCAAATCAAATATGCCACATGTCTCAATAAGATCATTCCATGTGTCACCCTAGGATAGAAGATATCAACATTTTAACAACAAAATTTATACATTTTTTGCTTTAAAGACTTTGCTGGCAAGTAGAAATATTCTGAGAGAAAGAGAGACCGCTCTTTCTCCATGGTTTTCTATGGTTACAATTCCCTCCTAAATGGAGGGTCGGCCGACCCTTCTTATTCGCAATATTTGTTTCATAATAGTTTGACACTGCAAGAAAGGTCAGTCTATCCTTCTTGCATTATCCATTATGGCTATAACTGAATTGTTGGATAAAGGTTTTCACAATTAACTACAAAACAAAGGGGCAGCCGATCCTTCTTGTGGTAAAATGGAAGTTGGGACAAATTATTTTTATATGATATAACTTCCAAGGTGTTATAGTTTTACAATTCCCTCATAATTGAAGGGTCGGCCGACCCTTCTTATTCCCAATATTATTTTCACAATAGTTCGACACTGCAAGAAGGGTCGGTCGACCCCTCTTATTCCCAATATTATTTCCATAATATTTCGAGACTGCAAGAAGGGTTGGTCGATCCTTCTTGTGTTCTCGATTATGCATATATCTGAATTGCTGGATAATTTTTTTCACAATTAACAACGAAAAGAAGGGGTGGCCGATCCTTCTTGTCGGAAAATGGAAGACGGGACAAACAATTTTATATGTTATAACTTCCAAGGTGTTCTATTTTTACAATTCTTTCTAAATTGAAGGCTCGACCGACCTTTCTTATTCCCAATATTGTTTTCATAATAATTCTACACTGCAAGAAGGGTTGATCGATCCTTCTTGTGTTGTCCATTATGGATATAGTTGAGTTGCTGGATAGAGGTTTTCACAATTAACTACGAAAAGAAGCGGCGACCGATCCTTCCTATTGGAAAACAAGGATCGTAGACAAATGTCGTCAGAAACAATTTTTATACATTATAACTTACAAGGTGTTCTATTTTTACAATTCACTCACAATTGAAGGGTCAACCTTCCCATCTTATTCCCAATATTATTTTTATAATAGTTCGACACTCCCAAAAGGGTCGACTGACCCTTCTTATTCCCAATATTATTTTCATATTAGTTCGACACTGCAAGAAGGGTTGCTCGATCCTTCTTGTCGGAAAACGGAAGTTGGGACAACCATTTTTATAACTTTTCACGTTAATATTTGAACATTTACAAATGCAAATTACAATTTTCAAATAAAAAATTGAATTTTTTTATTTGAAATCCACACATTTCAAATCAAAAATTGCATTTTTTAATTTTAAATTCACAGTTTCCAAATGAAAATTTTCATTTTTTTATTTCAAATTCACCCTTTCCAAATCAAATTTTGCATTTTTTTTATTTGAAATTCACACTTTTCATTTCAAAATTTGTATTTTTTGATTTGAAATTCACACTTTCTAAATTGAAATTCATAGTTTTATAACAAAAACTGTAATTTTAAGGTTCATAGGTAGTCAAAAAACACACTATTTGAATTGAAAAACACACTTTTCAAAGACAATATTGCCACTTTTAGAACCTATTTTTGCACTTTAAAAAGGTTGACATTGACACTTTTAAAGGCTAAAGTTGCTCAACGTTTTAGATTGTCCTTGTTAGTCGCTAAATGTTGGCGGCATTTTTTATTCAGACAGATCCAGGCTCGTTTGAAGGGACAATAGTGGAGCTGCTGCACTTAGTACTGTTAAGTTTAATCCAAATAGACAAGCAAGATCACTGAAAGAAACATAATCACAAGATAGACACAGAATATACCCTGGGAAACCCTCATGGGGTAGAAAACCCAGCAAAGCTTTCCTCAATAAGATGATCAACCAAAATACAAGATGTGCTCCTTCCTTCTTTGTCTCCTTAGAAGATCTCCCAGACAAGTGCGCACTCTTCCACAAGTGATTGAGTGATCTAATGAGGAGTTCACCTCTCTTATTTATACTGACCCCCAACTGACTACAAGACCTAATGGGGCCGACCTCTCCTGAAGAAGTCTAATAACCCCAAAAAATATAACCATAGGGCCGACCCCCACATGGTGGGTCTAATAACCCTAGTTAATACAAACCCTCGGAGGAATAAACATCTCCGGATACATAATAGGGTTACCTCGGAGGGATGAAACATCTCCGGAATAATAAAGTAAAAATATAATATTCTTTGAAGTTACAATATTCAACACTCCCCCTTAACGAGAAGGATATTATAACAACATCTGCAGGAGCAAGGAGTCACTATACATGATACATCTATAAATCATCGGAAGCTTTCTTCAATTTGTCTTCATCAGTAACTCAAACAGTTACTGGTACATCAATGTCAACATCAACATCAATATTACGATCATCGTAATCACACGATCAGCAGCATCGTCATCACATGATCAACAGCATCGTCATCACATGATCATCAGCATCGTCATCACACGATCAACAGCATCGTCATCAGCAGTATCGTCATTACACGATCAGCAGCATCGTCGTCACACGATCAGTAGCATCGTCCTCACACGATCAGCAGTATCGTCATCACACGATCAGCAGCATCGTCATCACACGATCAGCACCATCGTCATCACACGATCAGCAGCATCGAGTATTCATGCCAATACAAGTGATCATATCAACAATACGAGTATCCTACCGATACAGGTAACCACATCATTAATACAAGTATCCTACCGATACAAGTAACCACATCATCAATACAAGTATCCTACCGATATAGGTAACCACATCATTAATACAAGTATCCTACCGATACAGGTAACCACATCATCAATACAAGTATCCTACCGATACAGGTAACCACATCATCAATACAAGTATCCTACCGATACAAGTAACCACATCATCAATACAAGTATCCTACCGATACAAGTAACCACATCATCAATACAAGTATCCTATCGATACAAGTAACCACATCATCAATACAAGTATCCTATCGATACAAGTAACCACGTCATCGATACAAGTATCCTACCGATACAAGTAACCACATCATCATAAAAAAAAAATCATTTTCTCGGAGACCATTCGTCTACGGATCAATTCAGGGACCAAAGTCCGGGGATGATACAATCCCCACTTCTTGGAGACCACACATCTACGGATCAATTCAGGGACCAAAGTCCGGGGATGATACAATCCCCATCACGTACATTTTGAACTAGTGGTTCCGGGATGATGCAATCCCCATCACTTTATTCTCGAAGACCATACGTCTACGGATCAATTCAGGGACCAAGGTCCGGGGATGATACAATCCCCATCACGTACATCTTGAACTAGTGGTTCCGGGATGATGCAATCCCCATCACTTTATTCTCGAAGACCATACGTCTACTGATCAATTCAGGGACCAAGGTCCGGGGATGATACAATCCCCATCACGTACATTTTGAACTAGTGGTTCCGGGATGATGCAATCCCCATCACTTCATTCTTGAAGACCATACGTCTACGGATCAATTCAGGGACCAAGGTCCAGGGATGATACAATCCCCATCACGTACATTTTGAACTAGTGGTTCCGGGATGATGCAATCCCCATCACTTTATTCTCGAAGACCATACGTCTACGGATCAATTCAGGGACCAAGGTCCGGGGATGATATAATCCCCATCACGTACATTTTGAACTAGTGGTTCCGGGATGATGCAATCCCCATCACTTTATTCTCGAAGACCATATGTCTACGGATCAATTCAGGGCCAAGGTCCGGGATGATACGATCCCCACTTTTCGGAGACCTTACGTCTACGGCTCTCTTTAGGACTTAAAGTCCAGGGATGATCCAATCCCCTCAACTGTCCACTAAGGACTTCATTTTCGGAGACCTCACGTCTACGGCTCTCTTTAGGACTGAAAGTCCAGGGATGATCCAATCCCCTCAACTGTCCACTAAGGACTTCATTTTCGGAGACCTCACGTCTACGGATCTCTTTAGGACTGAAAGTCCAGGGATGATCCAATCCCCTCAACTGTCCACTAAGGACTTCATTCTCGGAGACCTCACATCTAAGGCTCTCTTTAGGACTGAAAGTCCAGGGATGATCTAATCCCCATCTGTATTCTCAACTATACAGGTACAAATATCCAAGAGCATGTATTCTCACTAATACATCTAATCATCAAAACATTTATACATCTAGTATGTATTCTCACTAATACATCTAGCATCAAAACATTTATCCATAAAAAAATAAAAGATATATAAGAGTTCTAAATATAAATAATTGTAAGTAGCTAAGTGCAACAAAACAAAATTGTTATCAAATACTATACTACTCCCCCTTTCGAGGAGGGTCCTTCTGGACTATACCAAGCATGTCTCGGAAGTGTCCAAACTTTAATCGAGACAATGGTTTAGTCAGGATATCGGCAATCTGATCCTCAGTGCTTATGTACTCAAGCTTGATGGCTCCTCTCTGCACCATGTCTCGTATATAGAAGTAACGGATCTCAATGTGTTTTGACTTATCATGGAACACAGGATTTTCAGTCATCTTAATGCAGCTTTGATTATCACACATAATCACAGTGGGATCCATTTCTAAGTCAAAAATTCCAGATAAGAGTTTCCGAAGCCACACTGCTTCACAGCTGGAAGAGCAAGCAGCTATATATTCTGCTTCAGCAGTACTGAGGGCCACACTAGATTGTTTCTTGCTAAACAGGAGATCATGGCAGATCCAAGACCATAACATCTGCCTGAAGTGCTTTTTCTGTCTGAGACACTACCTGCCCAATCGGAATCTGAGTAACCATGTAACTTGAGTTCATTACCTCCAAGATAGTATAAGCCAAAGTCCACTGTACCTTTTAGGTACCTCATTATATGCTTTGCAGCTATAAGGTGAAACTTTCTAGGTTCTACTAGATACTGACTTAGGGTATTTACAACAAAGCATATATCCGGCCTAGTATTTGTCAAATACATCAATGATCCAATGATTTGTCTATATAGGGTTATGTCCACTAGTTCTGATGAATCATTAACTAATAGTTTCAGGTTGGAGTCCATGGGAGTGGCCATGGCTTTACACTCCAACATATCAAATATTTTGAGAATCTCCACAGTATACTTACCTTGATTTAGAAAGATTCCTTTTGTCTCTTGCCACACTTCTAGACCTAAGAAGTAGTGCATTAATCCGAGATCTTTCATTTCGAATTCTCAAGAAAGCTTCTTCTTGCTTTCAATAATTTGATTCTCATTTCCGGTTAGGAATAGATCATCTACATATAACAGCAATATAACAGGTTCATCATCCATCACTTAAAGATAAAGATTGGGGTCAGCTTTACTTTTGGTAAAGCCCATGCTTGTTAAGAAACTGTCAATCCTTCCGTACCAAGCCCTGGGAGCTTGCTTCAATCCATATAATGCCTTTTTCAGTTTGCATACATGGGTCCTTCCGTGTTTGACCTCAAAACCTTGAGGTTGTTCTATGTATACTTCTTCTTCAATTACACCATTAAGAAAAGCTGTCTTAACATCCATTTGATGCAATTTCCATTTCATCATGGATGCAAGTGCCATGATAGTTCTAATTGAAGTATAGCTAGCAACAGGTGCAAATGTTTCTTCATAGTCAATTCCCTCCTTTTGTGAGAATCCTCTGGCTACAAACCTTGCCTTGTATTTTTCAATGTTACCGTCTGCAGCATGTTTTATCTTGAAAATCCATTTGGAAGAAACCACACTTTTATCTTTTGGTTTGGGGACTATATCCCAGACATCATTTTTCATTATCGACTGATATTATTCTGTCATTGCTTCTACCCATTCTTTCTTTTGAGTTGCTTCTTCATAGCTAGTAGGTAGTTGATCCACAAGATCACACATCAAGGCCATATAGTTGGACACTAGCTTTGGTTTCTTTCTTTCTCTAATGGAGCCTTTAGGAGCACCATATTTTTCAGCCCCTTGGATAATATCTCTAGCCCATGTTGGCCTTCTTTTCTTTGATAAATCTGAGATAGGAGGTTCTTGTGGTTCCAACATGTCATGATCCTCTGGTGGAATGTCTTTAGGGATGTGAACAGCCTCTGAGTTTCTAGAAGAAGAATCTTCTTCATAGATTTCTTCAAGTTGGCATTTTCTTGATTTCTTGAAAGCTGCTTCTTCATCAAAAGTTACATCTCTACTGATTTCTATATGATGAAAGCCTGGTATGTAAATCCTGAAAGCTTTGGATGATTCACAGTAACAAACAAATATTCCTTTCTTACCAGAAGGATCCAACTTGGTTCTCTTTTCTTTTGGAATGTGGATGTACACAGGACACCCAAAAATTTTAAGATGGCTTACCTCGGGCTTCTTTCCAGTAAACACTTCTTCTGGAGTTTTGAAATCAAGAGCACTATGAGATAATCTGTTTTGAACATATACTGCTGTCTTGGCTTCTTCAGCCCATAGATACATGGGAAGATCCTGGTCATGTATCATTGTCTTCACAGCTTCCATGATGGTTCTATTTTTCCTTTCTGCAACCCCATTTTGTTGGGGATTGTAGGGAGTGGTTAGTTCTCTCTTGATTCCAACTTCTTTACAAAATTCTTCAAACTCTTTTGAAGTATATTCTCCACCATTATCTGTTCTGAGAATCTTGATTTTCTTTTCTGAGAGATTTTCTATTAGAGCCTTGAACACTTTGAACTTTCCAAAAACATCATTCTTACCTTTTAGAAAGTATATCCAGGTTTTCCTTGAATGATCATCAATGAAAGAGAGATAGTATTCAAATCCACTCAAGGAGGTGGTGGGCATTGGACCACATACATCTGAGTGTATTAACTCCAAGATACCCTTAGTCTTTGTTTCACTCTTTGGAAAGGGGTTCTTGATATTCTTCCCTTTCTTACATCCTTTACATGATCCATCATGATCAACCTTCAAATCTGGTAGTCATATGACCACCTTGCTTACATAGGGTAAGGCTTTGTAGTTAATGTGAGCTAGTCTTCTATGCCATAGCTCACTGGGACTAGAGATTTCATGAACAAAGGCCACTTCTGGATGACCCTTAAGTTTATACAAACCTCCTTCCTCTTCACCAATAACAATTGCATCCTTAATAGATTTTCCTTTGGACCACATTAACACTTGTCCATCAATGAATGCAACTCTATAGCCTTTCTTGTCTAATGCTAAGATTGAAAGTAAATTCTTCTTCAAACCTGGAACATACAAAACTTCCTTCATCTTCATGGGGGTTCCAGAATAGAGTTTGTAGTTTGCTTCACCAATTCCCTTAATGGGATATTGATATTCATCTCCTAGAGATACCTTTTGGGGAGAAGTCTTTTCTTCAAGATTTGAGAGAGTCTTTTTCTGATTTGTCATGTTCTTTGAAGCACCACTGTCAATAAGCCATGTACCTTCTCCAGGGGTTATAGATCCAGAGAGTGCGGAGAAGAGAACATATTCTTCTGCATCTTCTTCTGTATTTCTTCTTGACCTTCTTTTGAAGAAGGTCCTTTCTTCTTCTTCCTCTTCATCTCTAGGCCTTTTATTGTGAGACCTTTCTTCCTCTACTTCTTCTTCTTCACTATCATCTTCTGCAAGATGTGCTTGGTGTCTTTTGTAGTAAGTACCCTTTTTCTTCTGTAGAGGGCAATGTCTAGCAATGTGTCCTATTTTGTGACAAGAATAGCACTGGAAAGAAGAGTAATCTCTTCTTTGAATAGTTCCTCTTTTCTTTTGAAATCTGTGTGGAGGATGAGACTCCTTGTGACTACCCCTTTTAGTGTAGGATTGATTCCTTCTTCTTTTGGTGTGGGTGGCCAAGGCTTGCTCATCCTCTTTGAGCAAGGCTTCTAGATTTGCAACCCTAGCCTCCTCTTGTACACAATCCTCCCAAACTACATCAAACTTCATACTTTCTTTTCTGGCACACATAGTTTGAATGAATGACTCCCAAGGTCTAGTGAGACCATTTAGAGCTGTCATCACAAGTTCATCTTCATCAAGAGTATCACCAATGGCATCTAGTTACTCCTTGATTAGAGAGACTCTTGAGAAGTAGTCTTGAATGGATTCTCCTTTTTGCATCTTGGTACTCTTCAACTGAGTCCTTAGATTCATCTTCCTATTGATGTTCTTTCCTTTATACATTCTTCCTAGGGCATCATACATTTCCTTTGGAGTCTTCTTGGAGGCCACTTGGGGAATCAAGTGGTCTTTAATAGATTCAAATATGATTCTCTTTGCCCTAATCAAATCCTTCCTGTGTTTTTCTTTGGCTTCATCTTCTTCTGGTTCTGCAACTTCCTCCTTGATATAATGAGCAAGATCATTCTCCTCAAGAATGAGACCAATTCTGTATTTCCATGCCCGGAAATTTTCTATACCTTCTAGCTTGTCTTCAAGCTTAGTGTTTGGAGCCATCTTCTCTTGGGGGAGTCCAAGAGACAGAGTAGACTTACCAGGAAAGTTACTTTTCACTTTTCCGGAATCTGGAACAGAATTTTATCGCACTTTTGGTAGAATTAGGGTTTGACTTTCCCGGAGTTCTACCCAACCAAAAAGCTCAATCTATAGCTCAAAAGAAAGGTATTGAAAAGAGCTATCCAGCCATGCAACCAAAAAACAATAATATAAACTTTGGGCTGAAACCCTAACTTCATCGGAGAGAGAGAGAGAGGTATTCTTACCTTGTGAAAGATGTCCTATTCAGTCTAGCTCTGATACCATGTTAAGTTTAAACCAAATAGACAAGCAAGATCACTGAAAGAAACATAATCACAAGATAGACACAGAATATACCCTGGGAAACCCTCATGGGGTAGAAAACCCAGCAAATCTTTCCTCAATAAGATGATCAACCAAAATACAAGATGTGCTCCTTCCTTCTTTGTCTCCTTAGCAGATCTCCCAGACAAGTGCGCACTCTTTTACAAGTGAGTGAGTGATCTAATGAGGAGTTCACCTCTCTTATTTATACTCACCCCCAACTGACTAAAAGACCTAATGGGGCCGACCTCTCCTGGAGAAGTCTAATAACCCCAAAAATATAACCACAGGGCCGACCCCCACATGGTGGGTCTAATAACTCTAGTTAATACAAACCCTCAGAGGAATAAACATCTCCGGATACATAATAGGGTTACCTCGGAGGGATGAAACATCTCCGGAATAATAAAGTACAAATATAATATTCTTTGAAGTTACAATATTCAACAAGTACTCTACAACTCAATGCTTAGCTTTCGCCATCTACACCTCTATCAACCATCATGCTAGTACTATCAACCATCATGACAGTACTATTCGGATAGATGCAGGCTCATTTGAAGGGACGATAGTGGAGGATGACATGGGGCAAGGGTCAGCCACATGCCTCGTAATGTCATGCCTCCAATAAATTATGCCCTCAATCATTATGCTGATGCCGGTTTACACAATTCTTTTCTATGATTGCTTCCTTAGGCATAACTGCCTCCATGCTAAAGGTAGTTATCCTGGTTATTCCGCGCTACCGAGAAAGTACTACAAAATGATTTTCAATTGTACGAGATGGCCTTTTACATGGATTTTGAGTCATTCAATCTCTACAAAGCCATTAATGGAAATCCTCTCATGTGGGCTTCTATGAAAATCTCTAGGAGTCAAGTTGGCTCTCCGCCCTGCTTTCCATAGAAATTCCTATAAATATTTTCAGTGGAGTAGGCGACCTCCATTCGAGACAGCTACAATTTAAAGCTTGGATGAACTTTTGGGTGGATTTCTAGTGGTTCAGTTCTTTTAATTGGTATATCATGGCTGCTCATATGAGGGCGTGTAGTCACAAGGGATCCAACAAAAGTGTAGGGTCTTCACAACCTGGGGGGGAAGTCGCTCTCAGGGAGAATGGTCATCTCAACAGCACACCATGGTGATGGAAGAGTCTGCCCCGCAGACCTTCAATTAGGGGGCTCAGTATCTAGTAGAGATGCCTGCTTCGATAGAGGCACGAATAGAACACCTCGAATTATCCCTTCTCCGGGAATACGAAGCCCACTTGGGCCATAAATTAATCTCCAAACCCAACTGGGCGGTGAGGATCTTGTTGGCTTACAAAATTCAAGCGAGGAACAGGCTATCTCATGGCCTCCG
Source organism: Larix kaempferi (assembly GCA_027924585.1). Taxonomy (NCBI): domain Eukaryota; kingdom Viridiplantae; phylum Streptophyta; class Pinopsida; order Pinales; family Pinaceae; genus Larix; species Larix kaempferi. Next base: position 6,933,137 of record BSBM01001065.1, read on the forward strand.
TGAAGCCCTTCAAATTATAAAAGGTGGCCAACAAACTCATTCGACTGGTGTTCGCTTGCTCAAGTCTCTTTGAAAGATTACATGGATACCTCAAGGGACTTCCCTCATGAAGAACCAGTTTCCCCACGAGGGGAGTGCCCTGCACCTTGATTGGTCTTCCCGGTCTACCTTTGTGCCGGTCTTGGTGGTCAACGTCCGGCTCACTGGTGGCTCGCTATTTTTCTGTGGATTTTTCACTGGTGGCTCGCTATTTTTTCTGTGTATTTTTCCACGTCTTTGGAAGTTTAGTCTCGATGTAGACTCCAGATGTTAGCGTGGTTTTGTTATGGGGGTTGCTCGGCCAGAGCCCTCTTCCTTTTTGGTTAAGGTTTTCCTTTATCTTCTGATCATGTTGGGGTCTTCTTAGTTCTTTCTGCAGTTACTTGTCTATCGGCCATGATATCTTCAGTCTATTGTAATCTCGGGTTTTTTCTTCAGTCTATAGTAATCTTGGGTTGTTGGCACGAGATTAGTTTGTAGCAAGTGCAGAAGCCGACAGGCAGGAAAGATAAATCCCATGAAAGAAGGGATCATCGCAAAGCTTAAGGAAGTGCAAGAATAGTTTAGAATATTCAATTGTTAGAATTGGTCAATATGGATCATTGAATAGCATATAAATAGAAGTTAATAGTAATCCTAAGGGCAAATTAGAAGAGAGAGGGACAGTAAAGAAATGCCATTTTTGGTCTAATTTGGATCAGCAACATTATGTTTTGACTTTTCCTGCGACAGGTTTATCGCAGAGTTTAATGAATGCATGAAGATGTTCGATTATTGTTCTAATTCTGTCTCTGTCTCTGTGCAGTGGTGAATGTTGCATTATGTTTATTATGTAGTGGATTTAATGATAATCGTTCACGTGATTAGGTAGAATGGATATGTTATTGTGAATGTTTACTTGATGCTGAGTCTGTGAATTGCTTACATAATATGCAAATGATGAGTAAATAGTATGCTGTCAAGTTGATGATTTGTGGTTAACTTTCTACGATAAGAGATTTGTTGGTAAAGCATATTCTCAATGCCACTGCAGAAACTTGGTTCCTGCAGCACCCTTATCTGCCTCAGGTGAGACCTCAATTGCTTCACAGGTGTTTCTGGGAAGGGTAACTCCTTTTTAGGATAGTGTATAGGGGATTGTTGATGCTTGTTGACAACAGTGAGAACCCCTATTGAGAAGACTTGAGTCAACACGGGTTTTATCTGCAGTTAGCCTGGCTGTATGCTCCGCAGTTTGATCTTTTCTGGCTTTTTGACCATACTCAGTATGGCACGAGCTGCTAGGTTCTCATTTGTAATTGTATTAAGTAATTGTGTCTTCCATTTTTATTCTTTCCAACTTGTTGGATGCACCAACATTTTTTTTTAAATAGAAACATTTTATTTTTTAAAGAGAAACATTCTTTATTTTTTTATTTTTTTTAAATAGAAACATTTTACTTTTTCTTTTTGTTTTTTTGAGAGAGAAACATTCTTTCTTTTTAGTTTTTTTTAAATAGAAACATTTTATTTTTTATTGCAATGGGGTAGATACAAAATGAGTGACAATTATATTCAACGCCGATTCCATGTATAATTTCAAAAACAAGCAACACATGCATGCATTCCGAGACACACCATAATGCTAATTAAAATTTAAGCAGGATATTGCGTTGGAAAAGGACATTCCCAGACGACAGTGTAGATAGTGATTCCATTAGTTGGAATGATTTTGACTACGATTAACTAGATAGAAACATTCTTTCTTTTTTCCTTTTTTTTTAAATAGAAACAATATACTTTTGGGTCTCCTCAAAGTTCCAAATCAAATATGCCACGTTTCATAATATGATCGTTCCACGTGTCACCCTAGGATACCAAATATCAAAATTTTAAGAACAAAATTTATATAATTGTTTCTTTAAAAACTTTGCTGGCAAGTGGAAATATTCTAAGAGAAAGAGCGGTCGCTCTATCTCCAAGGTTTTCTACTATTACAATTCCCTCCTAAATGAAGGGTTGACCGACCTTTCTTATTCCTAATATTCGTTTCATCATAGTTCAACGCTGCAGGAAGGGTCGACCGATCCTTCTTATATTCTCCGTTATGGCTATAGCTAAATTGTTGGATAAATCTTTTCACAATTAACTATGAAAGAAGGGGCAGCCGATCCTTCTTGTCATACAATGGAATACGTAACAAACCATTTATATATAATATAACTTCCAAGGTGTTCTATTTTTACAAGCACCTTGTAACTAAAGAGTCGTCCAACCCTTATTATTCCCAACATTATTTTCATAATAATTCAACACTACAAGAAGGGTCGGTCGACCCTTCGTATTCCCAACATTATTTTCATAATATTTCGACACTGCAAGAAGGGTGGGTCAATCCTTCTTGTGTTCTCCATTGTGGATATAGCTGAATTGTTGGGTAAATGTTTCCACAATTAACTACGAAAAGAAGGGGCACTCGATCATTCTTGTCGAAAAATGTAAGTCAGGACAAACAATTTTTATATGTTAAAACTTTTCACTTTAAAATTTTGAACATTTAGAAATGAAAATTGCAATTTTCAAATAAAAAATTGCAGTTTTTTAATTTGAAATTCACACTTTTTAAATCAGAAATTGCGTTTTTTTTATTTTAAATTCACACTTTTCAAATAAAAATTTTCATTTTTTTATTTGAAATTCACACTTTTCAAATCAAAATTTGCATTTTTTTATTTGAAATTCACACAATTTGAATTGAAATTCATAGTTTTATAACAAAAAACAGAAATTTTAAGGTTCATAAGTAGTTAAAAAACACACTATTCGAATAGAAAAACACACTCTTCAAATCCAATATTGCCACTTTCAGAACCTGTTTTTGCACTTTAGAAAGGTTGATATTGACACCATGAGCATTATTGTTGGAACCATGAGCCTTGTTTATGGAACCATGAGCATTACTGGTGGAACATTGCGAATTAATCATGAGAATATTTGAGATTCCCTAGAAAATACACAAACACATTTCCCATTACTCATGGTTCAATAAATAAAGCTCATGGTCGATACATAGCACTCATGGTTCCGCTAATAATGCCCATGGTTCCTTAAATAGATCTTATAGTTCCAGAAATAGAGCTCATGGTTCCACCAATAATGCTCATGGTTCCATAAACAGAGCTCATGGTTCAACATACAGTGTCCATGGTTCCACCAATAATGTTGAGGGTTCCATAACTAGAGCTCATGGTTCCACCAACAATGTTCATGGTTCCACTAGCAATGTTCAGAAATAGATCTCATGGTTCCACCAACAATGCTCATGGTTCCACAAATAGAGCTCATGGTTCTACCAATAGTGCTCTTGGTTCCACCAATAATGTTCATGGTTCCATAACTAGATCTCTTGGTTTCATAACTAAAGCTCATGGTTCCTCCAACAATTCTCGTGGTTCCATAAATAGAGCTTATGGTTCCACAAAAAATGCTCATGGTTCCACCAATAATGCTCACGGTTCCATAAATAGAGCTCATAGTTCCACCAATAATGATCATGGTTCCATAACTATAGAGCTCATGGTTCCACAAAAAATGCTCATGGTTCTGTAAATAGAGCTCATGGTTCCACCAACAATGCTCACAACTCCACCAATAATGCTCATGGTACCATAGTCACTTATAGTTCCACGAAAAATGCTCATGGTTCCACAAATAATGTTCATGGTTCCATAACTAGAGCTCATGGTTCCACAACAATGTTCATGGCTCCATAACTAGAGATCATGGTTCCATCAACAATGTTCATAACTAGAGCTCATGGTTCCACGAACAATGCTCATGATTCTAGAAATAGAGCTCATGGTTGCACCAATAGTGCTCATGGTTCCACCAATAATTCCCATGTTTCCATAAATAGCGCTCATAGTTCCATAACTAAAGCTCATGGTTTCAATAATAATGTTCATGGTTCCATATAAAGAGCTCATGGTTCCACCAACAATGTTCATGGTTCAACCAACAGTTCTCATGGTTCCATAAATAGAGCTCATGGTTCCATGGATAGTGTCCATGGTTCCACCAATAACATTCATGGTTCCATAACTAAAGCTTATGGTTCCACCAACAATGTTCATGGTTCCACAAATAATATTCATGGTTCCATAACTAGATCTCATGGTTCCACCAATATTGTTCATGGTTCAATAAGTAGAGCTCATGGTTCCACTAGTAATGCTCATGGTTTCACCAATAATGTTCATGGTTCCATAACTACAGCTCTTGGTTCCACCAATAATGTTCATGGTTCCATAACTAGAGCTCATGGTTCTACCAACATTGCTCATGGATCAACCAACAATGCTCATGGTTCCACCAATAATGTTCATGGTTCCATAAATAGGTCTCATGGTTCCATAGCTAAAGCTCATGGTTCCCCCAACAATTCTCATGGTTCCATAAATAGAGCTCATGGTTCCATAAATTGAGCTCATGGATACATAGACAGTGCTCATGGCTCCACCAATAATGTTCATGGTTCCATAACTAGAGTTCATGGTTCCACAAATAATGTTTATTGTTCCATAACTGGAGATCATGGTTCCACCAACAATGTTCATAACTAGAGCTCATGGTTCCACCAAAAATTCTCATGGTTCCATAAACAGAGGTCATGGTTCTGGTTCCATAAATATAGCTCATGGTTCCATAAATAAAGCTCATAGTTCCACCAATAATGTTCATGGTTCCATAAATAGAGCTCATGGTTCCACCAACAATGTTCATGGTTCCACCAATAATGCTCATGGTTCCATAAATAGAGCTCATGGTTCCACAAACAGTGCTCATGGTCCCACCAATAATGTTCATGGTTCCATAATTGGAGTTGATGGTTCCACTAGCAATGCTCATGGTTCCACCATGAATGATCAATGTTCAATCAATACAGCTCATGTACGGGGGCTTCACTAGAAAGCAATATAATACCACATTCATTCATATTGCGGTATCAAATATTCATGAAAAATTAAAAATTATATTGCTTATATATTAAGGGGAAAAGGTTTATTTTTATTTAATGTAAAAATAAAAAAATACTTTGGGGTCCTTTTTTATATGGGAGGGCTGACAAATATCTGCCAAATGGAGATGGCGAGATCATGGCCGGATGAGAAATTATGTTGAGGAAAGACTCGGGCTTACCAGTATGCAAGGAAATTGCATCTTGAGGAATGCTTGAGACTAGGGGGTTTCATGGTGAAGTGGGTTTCCATTCGATCATACTTGAGAGACAGTGGCCATTGACAACCAATTGTTACCAATAGCACTCAACCAGTTGTTACTAATGGACTTGGGAGGCTCTAAGCCGTCGATAGGCCTTGGGGGCTTGAATACGCAACCAATCGTACCTATTACAGGCCTTAGGTGGTTTAGTTAGGCTCCTAGAGCTTGTTACATGCCCTGGGGGCCTTGATAGCTAGCCCACAATAGACTTAGTCGGCGATTGGGGAATTGTAACATGCAATATAAATGTTGTACTATGTGCATTGGCTCTAGTGACATACAAGAAATGATCTCTTATCTCTTCATTAGACCATTATATGTTGCAAATCATAACGACACGTGGTTGAGTAATTGCATTGTGGGTGAAGTAATATGCATCCACAATATACATCGAAAGAAGCAAGGTGCATTGTAGAATGCATGTGGGGTCATAAGAGGGGTATCACATCAATATACTAGGTAGAAATATAAAGGGGTATAAAAAATGTTAGTAAAAAAATTGATACATATAATATCTAGTGAAAATAGGGGTTTTTTTAAATTGGGAAGGCATATTGGAAGTGGGTTAAAAAAAACGATTTTGGAAGGTATTTTCCAATATTTACTGAAATTAGGGGTATTGTTTCATATGCCATGAACGAATGTGCTATGATAACGGTTTATTGAGTGAAGCCCCCATGAACTGATGGTTCCACCAACAATGTTCATAACTAGAGCTCATGGTTCCATAAACAATGCTCATGGTTCCGTAAATAGAGCTCATGGTTCCATAAATAGAGCTCATGGTTCCATAAATAGAGCCCATGGTTCTATTACAAAAGCTCATGGTTCCACCAATAATGTTCATGGTTCCATAACTAGAGCTCATGGTTCCACCTACAATGTTCCTGGTTCGATAAATAGAGATCATGGTTCCACCAATAGTGCTCATGGTTCCACCAATAATGTTCATGGTTCCATAAATAGATCTCATTATCCCATAACTAAAGTTCATGGTTCCCCCAATAATTCTTGTGGTGCCATAATTAGAGCTAATGGTTCGACCAACAATAATCATGGCTCCACCAATAATGCTCTAGGTTCCATAAATAGAGCTCATGGTTCCATGAACAGTGCTCATGGTTCCACCAATAATGTTCATTGTTACATAACTAGAACTCATGGTTCCACCAATAATGTTGATGGATCCATAAAAAGAGCTCATGTTTCACCAACAATGTTCATTAATCAATTAACTTTGTTGGAGATTCAACCACCAAATGTGCAAGATTCTGCCGCCTAATATGTTCATGGTTTCATCAAATCTAACTTTTGTTCAAGGTTTCATATTTGCATTATTTGGGATTCCACCACCTGGTGACCATGTATACATTACTCACCAAATGGTCTATGGTCTGTAAATAATTCTTATTATATTCACGGTTCCCTCAAGGTTGCTCAAGGTTCCTTAATTGCACATGTTTTTGTATGCATTGTACATGGTTCCACTCAGATTGTTCATGGTTCCATCAAAATTATCCATAGTTCCATTTACATTTTTCATGTTTCCACAACTAAAATGCTCATTTCCCAATAATTTCATTCAGGGTTCCTTGCATAGTTCCACCACTATGTGACCATTACTCATGGTTCAACCACTGATGTTCATCATTCCATAAAACGAGCTTGTGGTTCCATAAGTTGAGCTCATGGATCCATAGACAGTGCTCATGGCTCCACCAATAATGTTCATGGTTCCACCAACAATGTTCATAACTAGAGCTCATGGTTCCACCAAAAATGCTCATGGTTCCATAAATAGTGGTCATGGTTCCACCAATAGTGCTCATGGTTCCACCAATAATGCTGATGGTTCCACAAATAGAGCTCATGGTTCCATAACTAAAGCTCACAGTTCCACCAATAATGTTCATGGTTCCATAAATAGAGCTCATGGTTCCACCAACAATGTTCATGGTTCCACCAATAATGCTCATGGTTCCATAAATAAAGCTCATGGTTCCACCGATAGTTCTCATGGCTCCACCAATAATGTTCATGGTTCCATAACTGGAGCTCTTGGTTCAACCAACAATGCTCATGGTTCTACCAATAATGTTCATTGTTCCATAACTAAAGCTCAAGGTTCCATTACTAAATCTCATGGTTCCACCAATAATGTTCATGGTTCCATAACTAGAGATCATGGTGCCACCAACAATGTTCCTGGTTCCATAAATAGAGATCATGGTTCCACCAATAGCGCTCATGGTTCAACCAATAATTTTCATGGTTCCATAAATAGATCTTATTATTCCATAACTAAAGCTCATGGTTCGCCCAAAAATTCTCATGGTGCCATAAATAGATCTCATGGTTCCACCAACAATGGTCATGGCTCCAACAATAATGCTCCAGGTTCCATGAATAGAGATCATGGTTCCACGAATAGTGCTCATGGTTCCACCAATAATGTTCATCGTTACATGACTAGTGCTCATGGTTCCACCAATAATGTCGATGGTTCCATAAAAAGAGCTCATGGTTTCACCAACAATGTTTATTAATCCATTAACTTTGTTGGAGATTCAACCACCAAATGTGCAGTATTCTACCACCAAATATGTTCATGGTTCCATCATGTAATGTCCCCATTTTGACCCTCTTTGCATTAAACCATAAATGATGTAAATAGTGTTATTTAATCATGGTGAGGAGCTCAAGGCCAAGGCCCCACCATTGATTTAGTGTCTTATGTATCGGCAATTAAAAATAGATGCCTATGATTCTTGTGTTGGACATGCACAATGTAAATTAAGACATCATGTAAATACGAATTTTAATGAAATACCCACAACTAGCTATGCAATGCAACAAAGAGATGGGGGCATGTTTCTACAAGGAATAGAGAGGGAAATTATTCAAACCCTTGAGCCAATGGTGATAAGCCAAATGTCAATGAATAAACCCTCAACTACCCATTTTGGCTTATGCACCCAATCATTAAAATTTTCCAAGAGTTGGTTGAGGTAGTTAATACCTTGGGAATGAAGAGGCATGGAAGTCAATTTCGTGCATGGGCAAGCCATCAACCTGGGAAAATGTACTTTTGATTCTAGGGCAAGAAAACACCCACAAAATGGTGCCCAAAGCCATTCTAAACCCATAGTCTTTCCTCTATCACGCAGTCTGAAGTAGTTGAGTCTGTCTCCTTCACATTTTCTACCATTTTCCTGTATTTTCCATAGTTGGGAGCTCGTTTTTTTGTTGCACAGTGGTTGGGAGAAAGGGAGTCACGTTTTGGAGGTTTATAGAGGTCATTTCAGCAATAGAATGCATATAAATGTTTTCTAAAAATGAATGGCTCTCCCAGGGTTTATTTCGCATCTACCAGTTTGTTTTGGTTTCCCACATTTTTCAGCACTTGTATTTTTTTGGGGGGTGAATCCCTGTATTGGTTTGAACTGCGAGTAAGAAATTAGGAGTGGAAGTGGACCTGAATTGGCTAGATAAACCTAGTGAGGGAGATAACCTCTCAAGAAGATCAAGAGGGCTAGCTACTCTTCTATGTACACCTTGAACAATATTAGATTGGAAGGTATTGCCTCAGGGATTGTGTAGTAGTGAAGGGAGTACTTCCATGTGCCAGGTGTGTAGGTATTGTTGGATCCAAGCTAGATAGATCTTGCAGAGGGTACCCATATCTCTATGGATGATCCCACTAGCTTAGCAATTCTCCCTTCCATTGCCTAACAACCTGATAAACCCAAATGTAGATTGGCTTGGATGATTTGGTGTATCTTTGGGTTATGTGTGAGTCTGCTATTCCCTGATTCCTTGTAGAGATCATGCCCAACTCGGGGGTGGTAGTGTGTTGAGATATTGATGATCACAACTGGCCTAAGGTTGGGTGAAACATTACAGTTGCATAGCCAGTTGCTCGGGACTACTTTGTTATAAGATAAGTACTCTCTTGTGTTAACCTTGCAATTATTTATTCGATGAATATCATGAATATCTTGAATGTATGATGGATGTGTAATTGAAATTACTTCCACTGTGTTTTCTTATAATTATACCTTTCCATATGTCTTTTGATATTATGTGAATGCTTATTTAAAAGTTCATGGGGCTAGATGCCCATCTGTAGCATCACGTTCTCTCCATCATGCTGGTATGATGGGAGGGGACATTACACATCAACTCTAACTTTGTTCAAGGTTCCATATATGCATTATTTAGGATTCCACCACCTGGTGACCATGTATACATTACTCACCAAATGGTCTGTGGTCCATAAACAATGCTTATGATATTCATGGTTCCACCAAGGTTGTTAAAGGTTCCTTAATTACACATGTTGTGGTATGCATTGTACATAATTCCACTTAGATTGTTCACGGTTGCATGAAAATTATCCATGGTTCCATTTACATTTTTCATGGTTCCACAACTAAAATGCTCATTTTCCAATAATTTTGTTCAAGGTTCGTTGCATGGTTTCACCACTATGCGACCATTACTCATGGTTCCACCATTGATGTTCATGGTTCCATAAAACGAGCTTGTGTTTCTACCATCAATGCTCGTGGTTACACCAATAATGCTCATGGTTCCATAAATAGAGCTCATGGTTCCATCAACAATGTTCATGGATCCATTAACTTTGTTGGAGATTCAACCACCAAATGTGCAAGATTCCGCCACCAAATATGTTCATGGTTTCATCAATACTAACTGTGTTCAAGGTTCCATATTCATTATCAAAATTCCACCATCTCATTTGTGTGTGTGTGTGTGTCTGTGGGCTCGACAATATATACAGAGATACATAGCCTCTAACGTGTTCAGGTTCTATTATATGTGTGATTGGATGCTGAAAAAAATGATTTCTACCACAATTTTGTCACAATTTATCTACAGAATTGCACCGTCCAGCTATGATGTGCGTCGGATGAGGGCGAAAAATGTGGGATTTGTGTAATCCTCGATGTTACAGCATAATTTTCCACCCCATGAGCATCAACACTCTTTGGCCTTCAGGATCCATTTCACTGACTTAGATGTACTTTATGTCCTTCAGAACACACTATTTCCATATTTTTCTTCCTGTATGCTAGCTGTTAAATTTTAGCCAACGTATCCACGAGTTTTTCCACTACAGCCCTCGGGTGACAAGTAAAATGGTAAAAATCATTAGAATATTACTATTTACTCCCAGAAAGTGGTCCTAGGGTGACCTTTTGCCCTCCATTTTCCCGGAAACACTTCGATGTGTCCTTTCACTTACCTTCAGAAGGCTATGTATTGAGCTCTTATGGCATATGGAAGGGAGGAGAAAGAGGAAAGCAAGAGAACTCTAGTGGAGTTTTGTCGTGACTTGAGTCTACACTCATTAATCCTAGTTGTTGTGAACCCCTTATGTTCACCTCCCAAACTCCTTTCATAGTTTGAGTTTTCCATTCCATGGAGGATTGAAGTGGTGGAGGCACAAGTGGAGAGACCCAGTTCTTGGTTCAGATTGGTTGCCGACAAGAGGTCATATCACATTGTACTTCTTGTTATTCATTAATAGAAATACTCATATTCTCGTCCATTAATGTTGTGAATGTTGTTTAGATTACATTGGGTTGCATTTACTTATGATATCATGGACCATTGCTATTGATGATGTTAATGTCTTTCATATATTATATGTGCTTGTTGTATATTGGCTGTGAAGACTAATTTGCAGGTTCAAGTGCAGGAATTAGAAGCTTCAACAGGGATCTACATCGAATGTTTGGATCGAGGTTGGTTATATTCTCCATTATCTTAACATTGCCATTTACATAGCATAGCATTGAGAATTGAGTTGTTTTCTGGTAGTTAGTTGTTTGTTGTGGTCTACCCCAAGCCATAGGAATTTTTCTCCATAACAGAAATGGCGACTCCATTGGGGATAGCATCCATTTTGAGATATTTTTAGGCATTTGCCCTTATTTAGAGTTGTTGTGTGTCGAGTCTCTGTGTCATTGATTGGTCATTATGATACATTATAGAAAACAGGATTTTTTTGGGTCATTGGGCTCTTTGTCTACTCATATGCTTTTCCCTGTACGTGGGTGAGCCTAGTTCTTCCTGCATCTACCCACATCTGTCTACATTATACCTCGCGGGTACCCGCATTTTTTTATTCCACAGTAGTGTACAACTCCAGGGGTGATTAGTTTATGGCCTTTGGTTGTTACTGGGTCAGTTGTGAGTGTTCGTGAGTCTTCTTTGGCCTTGTTCCTGACTATTCCATGCCTTGTTCGTGACCAGAACTCGTCTTTTCTCTTGGTTTTGAGCCTTGATGGATTTTACCCATTTTTAATTTTCTAGCTCATTACATTGGCTGAGTCTTACTGTTTGGGATTTGTTGAGTTGTCTTACAGATCTCCTCTGCATTTCTGTAACTAAATAGTGTGATTTTGCTTGCATTTTTAATTTCATTATATTGAAAAATGCAAAAACATAGTTTTGCATTTTCCTTTTGCTTCTAAGTGAAAATACAAAAAAACAAAAAAATTACTTTAATATATTGCATTTTGCATCTGAGTGCTTGTGCTTTCATTTAGGATCTACTTGTGCATTGGGAATTAAAAAGAGTTGCATTTTATTTTGAAACCGTTGGATTTGCTTGTCATTCTAGTGGCATTGTTTTCATTAAGTAAATGAGTCTAGAGTTTGACGATTGTGCATACTATTGAGTCATATACATCATTAGTTTCACGACCATATCCTTTGAGTAACCACAACCATTAAAATTAACGCTTAATTTAAAATTGATTAGTGACAATTTTCCTTTTATAGGGTGCACCAATTAGCATAGGTTTAGAGTCATGGAATAGATCATTGTGATTTAACAATTCAAGACTACTAGATGAAACATTATGTGTCAGACCAGGGAGTGGTGAAATCCATTATATACATTAGTGTTCTCAGGAAGCTCTACTCAGACCAAAGTTAAGAACGAGTTCATGGGAGGTTGGTTGCGGAGATAGCCCTCCAATACCGGCTGAATGTGGGAGATATTTCTAAGATTTGTTCGTATCTGGGGGTACAAGAGGTTCATCCTCTTGTGCTTCAGGCTCAGCTACCCTACCCATATGATAGATCCCACCTGTGACTACCCCCCTGAGCATTGGTTATATTTTGGTTACCTTAGTTTCCTTACCTAGGTATCATATAGGGTATTCCTACTGGTTATACTGCGAGTGTCCTGAGTCATGTAGAGGTCGGACAACATAGTTGTGCGTTGTTTAGGGACTTGATCATGTGCACACAGTGAAGTCGGGGGGCCTTTATAACTGATTTTGTTACCTCCAGTTATAGTTTTGGAGTCTCAAGTCTCTCCTAGGTGAGACATACTGGCTGTAGTGTCGGGAGCTCATTTAGCTAATCAATTTGCATGCTCTTGGCTGTAGTTTCTCTAGGTGTGTGCTCTTAATTTTCTATTTTTGATCGATTGTTCATTCGTTAGGGGACGCTTTGATTTTATTGTATCTTCGGAGATATCATGGCGTGAGGTCCCACCCTCCGCCGGTCTCGTTGGTTGGACTTTTTACCAGCCGTTGAGGTTTCACGCCGTGTTAATAAGGGACACCGGAAGGCCCTCTCTAAGTCTTCAGATTCTTACGAAGCATATCGCACCAACTTCATGATTGCACATTCTGGCACGAGAGAAATCCCTACGACTCCATCAGGTAGATTTGAGCACACTTCAGACACACCTACTCCTAGAGAAGCATGGGGGGGTGATCCACCCAAGACGCAACATAGTATGTTTGGTCCGGATCCACTCAAGGACGACTCGTTTGATCCTTCGATTCCACATAATTATTTCTATTGGATGTCAGAGTTACATGATGACATAGGTCCTATGACCAACACTACCCCGTTCTCTTTTGGTATGCCTGATTCTAACATAGTTCATCCGTCCACTACGTCTGGTACTCATGCTAGCACTACTCATGGTGTTGTCAACACTGCACTCACTGGGGACACTACTCTCGCTGGGGGCACCACATTTTCTTCTCACACACATAATAATAGTTTAGGCTACATTCCTCCAAACATTCCAAATTTGGGGAGAAGACCGCCTCCTAGGACTACCACACCTGGTGGGAACACTTTACACAATACGGCTCGTATTCCACAGCATACTACACATGCTTCTAGAAGTCAACCTATGACCACTTTCTCTAATGTCAACAATCCTCGTTATACCAGGAGTGGACACACAGCATATACCTTTTTGACTACTCATGCAACTCATAACACCAATGTGGGCGGTGGGAATACATCTTATAATTATGGTCACAACAACACCGCTCCTGCTACTAGTAGTGCTTACATGGGGGGGGAATATACCTTACACTTATGGTCACAATACGATTGCTCCTGCTAGTCAGAGTACCTATGTAGGGGGTGGGTACATACCTTGCCACTATGGTTCTTACAACACGGTTCCCGCTACAAATAGTACCTATAAGCCCCATAGCTATGGTGGTAATCCTTACTATAATGTAGTTAGTTTTGGCCCTTACTATAACCCGCCTCATTATGGTGCTCATAATACACATATGCTCGTTTACCCTCATATGGGTTAGGTTGGAGGAGGTTATCAGCCTTATGGTCATGGTCATGGTTATGGTCATGGTTAGTCTTATCCTTCAGGTCCGTACAACCAACCTTTTATGGGAGCTTATAATCAAGCTTTATAGCCGCAACTTCCATTCCTTTCTAGATTGAATCTTCTGGATCTCTCGAAACTCACAAATGATCCAGTGTGTCATGATTCGTCTTGGCCTCCAGTCCCTACTAAACTCCCTTCACACATTCCTAAATTTGAGGGGAAGGTTGGTGAGCATCTGGGCGATCACGTTAAGACTTTTCACTTATGGTTTTCATCCAACTCGTTGAATCACGATTCCATTCGCTTGAGACTATTTGAGTGCACCCTCACGGGGGTAGCCGGGAAGTGGTATGTCAAGTAGCCTGGGGGCATGTATAGAGGTTTCAATGAGATAGATTTGGTTTTCTTGGATCATTTCCAGTTGCCAGTTCGTTACAATACTGGTACATAACTCTTTTCTACCTTCCACCAGAATAAGGCCACACACATTCCTGATCACATTCAAGAGTGGCGCCAACGGAAGAGGTTAGTGAAAGCCAACATTTCTCTAGAGTTTCTATTGGAATGGTTTCTCAAGTCTTTGCTTCCATATATTGCTAAGGATGTTTCGATGTTCGGCATTGTGACTGAGGAACAAGCCATCTTAAAAGTCCAGCAGCTAGATTTATTATATTCTCAGTCTGGCATTTTGTATGACATCATTCCCGATGCACCACGAACACGACATGAGCCCAAGTCAGTTCTTGGACCACATGCCGATGGAATTGTTGGATATGCAACCACTCGATCCATAGATTTGGTTGCTAATCAAATGCAAAAAATTTCAATTAACCAATCTATTCTTGGACAAGTTCACACCTTGTCCACTTCCACTCCATCGTCTGATGTACATACTGTGAAATCGACGAACCCATCAGGTAACTAGTAGCTTGGTGGTAAGAAGAAGCGGAGAAATAATAGAAAGGGTGGAAATAATGGGAATAATGGTCTTAATCATAATACCCCTCTAAAAGAGAACGCCAACCCTCCTCAGGATAGCGGAAATGATTGTGGGGACCGTAAACCTAGGTGTCAAGTGAAATTCCCTTGCAAGCTTTGTGGAGAAGATCACCTTACTCACTTGTGTCCTCATATTGAATAAGCATCGAAGCATCTAGCACAGAGACCAACTGTGTTAAAGGATCCCCTTCCACATGATTAGAACATGGCTTCACATGCTCCCGCTATTGGTTATGGAACTAATGATACTACAATGTCTTCCTCCAATACTAGTGGCTATGGATGCATGAATATGGTTCAATCAGAGGTTAGTGTTGCTACTCATCAATGCAATTATGGTGCACCACAACCGAATATGGGGAATGAGCCTCCCCCTCCTCCCGATAGCTCCTTGCATATCGAGAAGCCCTTTACTATGCCACGGATACTGAAAGGTGTTTTCAAGCACTCTATGCATAATCCCAATGCTCGAGCCACCCATAACTTCTCTATTGTAGAACATTTGGGTCAAAATCCATCTGCCGTGTCGGCTCTTGAAGTTTTACAAGCATGCCCTTCTTAAAGGAATTCCATTTTGAGTGTTTTAGGAGTTCAAGATGGGGGATGTCCTAACGTTATCAAGTTTGATACTACTGACATTCAACCTCAGTTACCTTACCACATGGCTTTTCAAATCCATGTTGAGTGCCTTCAAAATTTCGTCAGAAGAAAGGTGGTTGACGAAGGTGCTTCTGTGTCAGTAATGTCTTTATCTTGTTGGAAAGTTCTTGGCTCTCCTCCCTTATCGAAGTCTGTGACCATGCTCATTGCATTTGACGGTCGGTCATTTAAGCCGCATGGGATTATCCCTTCGCTTGTTGTCCTATTGGGTTGGAAACCCATGCCTATTGAAGTCAAGGTGGTTGATACGCCCATCGACTACAACCTTCTCCTGGGTAGGAATTGGATGTATGCTATTAAAGCGGTCACGTCCACTGTGTTCAGAGTTATTTGATTTCCACACGAAGGCAAGATTGTGACAGTCGACCAGCTAGATTTCTTTAGTCCTCCTTCCACAGCATACACGGGATCAATATTCCCCCAAGTTACAGATTCTCAGCTGACAACTAGGAACATGGGTGTCATATTGTACTCCTCATTGATGGTATCTTATGATTTCCCTTCACCCATTAATTTTATTGGAACCATTTCCGACAATGCGTCTCCTCCCTTCAATAACGTACCGTTCTGGACTTCGTATTTTAATGATCCGTGGACCTTACCGTCCACAAGTCCCACGTCTAGAGCCATTTCACATGTTGGGATGGCTATGCCATTGTCTGCTTCTAAGCTTTCTTATTAAGATATTCAACAAGCCATGGTAGAGCCGGATCTCTCCTTTTCACAAACAGAAGAGGATTATCATGTTATGCTGCCGGTTTGGGAAGCCAACTCATCTTGTTCGTACGATTTCCTTGATGATACTTTACCTTCGGATGAAGCTAATATTGAGGTCATGTGTGGTATCAAGAGCCCTTGGGAAGACATGCATCATTGCTGTCATTCTCTTCCCAACCTCGATCTCACCGAGCAAGAAGAGTTTAGGACGACTCTTGTTGAGATGGTTCGTCAGCCTATGGCTCTTTTGGGCTCACATGGGATTTCGTGGAGGGGAACATGGCTAATATTTCTGCGACTATACCGATCAACATCTCTCGTAATCCCGAAAAGATTGAGAACATTTAAATTGGTGATGATTGCTATTCTAAGGAGGTTTCCATTTACACTGAGTTTTTTAAAGAAATCCGGGAAGCTTTCGTGTGGTCATATGAGGAGATCCCAGGATTAGACCACAACATTGCTGAACACGAGATTAGAACATATCGAGATGCTAAACTAGTTCGACAACACCTCTGTGCTGTGAACTCTCGAAAGGCAACCGCTATCAAGTCAGAGGTGGAGAAACCACTTAAGGTAGGTTTCATCTACCCACTTCCCCTTACTGAATGGGTATCAAACGCTGTTCCTGTTGATAAGAAGCAGGGAACTATCCGCGTATGCACTGATTTCAGAGACTTGAACTGCGCATGTCCGAAAGACAATTTCTCCACTCCATTCATAGATCATATCTTGGATGCTTGTGTGGGAAGTGAAATTTTTTCATTCATGGACGCCTTTTCGGGATATAATCAGGTCCATATCAAACCTGAGGACCAACATAAAATGGATTTCATTTGTTCTTGGGGTACATTTGCATAACTGAAAATGCCCTTCGGCCTTAAAAACGCCGAATCTACATTTCAGTGTGCCATGACCTATGCTTTTCATGACCTTAAATGTATAATGGAGGTTTTCTTGGATGATCTTGTTGTACATTCTCGCAAGCGGGTGGACCACCCCAAGCAACTCCATTTGATTCTCGAACGATGTATACGCTACAAGATTCGATTGAATCCCAATAAATGCATCTTTGCTTTAAGGACAGGTTGCCTTTTAGATTTTTTAGTTATTCAGTAAAATAATTTCTATATAAGTCAACACTTAATTTTCAACCCGGGAAGGGATCTTATGAGATGCAAAAACTATATTTGCAGGATTGAAGACTTAAACCAATCTAAGATAATTTAAAGCTGGTAACCTACCTAGAATTGAGTAAGGGTTCTGAATTATCAATTGCAAGCGAATGATACTTGCAAACATAATTACATTACTTAGAATTAATTCAAAATAAAATACAATTAACAATCCAACCTACTGACAAGAAATCAATCATGCAATCTAATGACTATTCTGAAACCAAAGGCATGCAAGTATTTATGCTATCCTACGAAGGTGAAGCGTGAAACAAATTTAAGGAAATCTAAACAATATGCGAATGACTTGATAAGTTTGATATAGAAACAAGTAGATGACTTGATAAAATTAAATGAAGAAGCAAGTAGAAAACTTAATAAAGATATTTAATTGAACTTGATTTGATTTGGAAGCAAGTAGAAAACTTGATAAAGATATTTATTTCTGATCCAAATCTTATGTCATGAATATCTTCATTTTTTATATGAATGGAAAACTAATCTAATGATTAACAAGGAAACTATCAAAACTGAAATAACTTGGAAAATGAAATTATTAACTTTTTACTTAAAAATAAACTATCTAGAAACAAGACTGATAAATCATGGAATAGTGACTAATTAGCAAATCAGATATGAAGAACTGAAGTTTGGAAGAAGTTTAAAAAGAATATTAAGGAAAATAATATGGAAGTAGGAAATAATGAAAAAACTTAATTAAAAACTCTATGTAACATGAAACAAGATTTAAATTACATCTAAAACTATTAATTAGAAGCAATAATCATTACATTTAAAAAGCAGAAGAAACTGGATTCTGAAAAAGCATAAAACAATGCATAAACTGTAAAGGTCCAAATGACAACCCGAATGTCTGTCCGAATGACATTCCAAATGCCAGTCTGAATGGAAGAAAACGATTTAAACTAAAGAAAAGAGGAATTTTGGATGACTTTAATTACCAATTGGCTGATGCATATGATCCTATTGTGCAAAAGAAGCAATAGGTTGATTAATTAGAAGCTAAACTAACAATAAAACTATTTATACTAATCATTTTCTAAAGAAGATGAACTATTTCTATGATAAGGTTGACCTCTCTAAAAATAGAAGCTTTAATGTCTATACAATGGTTGCATAATGATTTACAACAGTGCAAAGGCTGCCTGCCTTCCTTCATGATATCGATTCTCCCTAACGCGAACAACTGGGTTTTAGTTTCCTTCAACTGTGCTGGCAAGCTGAGCGTGGGATGATGGAACTGCTATGACGTCGATGTGGCAGGAGCATGTGTTGGTAGGCTGAGCAAATAAGGGAGTGGATCTTCTAGAGTGT
Source organism: Larix kaempferi (assembly GCA_027924585.1). Lineage (NCBI taxonomy): Eukaryota > Viridiplantae > Streptophyta > Pinopsida > Pinales > Pinaceae > Larix > Larix kaempferi. Next base: position 6,951,959 of record BSBM01001065.1, read on the forward strand.
CAGCATGAGGAGAGGAGTGTGTTGTCAAGTTGGGAGAGCATAGAAGCGGATCTTCTAGAATGGAGGCTCACCAACCATAACCACTACATCGCTAACTGAACCCACTTTCCCATTACTTATTTTAATGACCAAGAATATGCCAACCAACTATTTCGCGGGTCGAATGCAAGGTTGGATGCTGCTAAACATTAGCAACGTAAACACGCAGTCTGAATGAGGCTCATTTGAAAAACCGTAGCCTATAAATTAAAACTAAATGCCAAGTATTCCCAGAAATTGTCACTTTAACATAATATGGCGAGATGTGAAGAAAATATACGTGATAAGAAAATATATGCATACCTGGTCTGTTTGATGGTTTGAATGGCGGAAATAGTGATTTATTATATCAAAATAGTGAAAATAACGCCACTCATAGTATATTTGATGATAAAAAATGGTTACAAAAATGGATGTAAACACTCCCCCAAACCGAAGATATGCCAGGTCCCACTGAGCAAAGAGAAAAATAAATAAGGAAAAAGTGGATGGGGTTGGATGGACTCAGAAAGGATGACAGCGAGCAGATTGATGGTAAGGATCAAGTAGGGGTAAGTTTTAAAACAAGGTCCAATTGAATGTTTGAAAAATCATGAGATGGAAATTTGGCATATTTAAACGATCACGCCATTATTCGGAATTTTTGAAATGTGTACCATAATAAATATATGTGCATTAATGAATTCATATGGTTTGTGAAATATTCAACCATGTTCTAAAGGAAACTTTGGACAAGTTGAAAGAAAAAGTTCATCATGGGATTATAACATAGTGCATTAAAAATCATAATGGTCTTTAATTAATAAAATGACGGTTCACATGTTGATTTTTTTTGCATATAACTTAATGAAAAGTTAAAACCATATCATAACCAGATAATAACTCTGAAAATCGCAATAATGCATGATTAATCGTCTCATTAGGTGAAGTCGAGATGAATTAAACGAATGAGAATTTGTGCAGAGATGACATTTGATTAATCCCTGATATGGTTAGTTGATTGGATTTATCAATAGAATTTAAAAAATATAAATACTTTAGCACACTTCATCATGATGTTATAAGCTATGGTTTCATTCGGATCATCATTAATTTGATTCATTCGACCCTTCATACAAACCATTTGTCTGTACAAGATGTGCTTGTTGGATCTGATTGCTGCTGATTATGCAGAGAATTTATGAGGCTGCTAGCACATGAAAGGATGATGTAAACCTGCTTTTCTGAAATCTTCAGTCGCTCTTCTTTGTTCAACATGGATCCAAACATTTTTCTTTTGTTACTTGCATTATTCCTGAAACAACAGATCATTGTATAAGCACTTTAATTGTTTTATAAGTAAACAGAAAAATAGAAACAATTCTGAATCCTAGTAAACAATAGAAATAATTTTGAATCCTCCCCCAAACCGAAGGCATGGTGCATCCTCGGGCCATCAATAAATTACTACTAGGTTGTATGCTTCTTATGTAAACACTCTAGATCAACATCAACCAGCAGGAAATCCTAAAAAACATCATTATTCTAAAAACTAGAACTTTTTGAGAAAAAAAATGTATTTATGATATGATCAAAATAGTATTATACTAAGTTAGATTCTTCAATACATGCAAATTCATTAATTTATGCTCATGAATACCACATATAAGGTATGATAGGGGATTGTCCTCATGTCTCCAAAATAGACAACATGAATTTATAGATAGTTTGTAAAGCCTATAGGAAACTTGTCATCCCTGCTACTTCTCAAAGATTTATTGTTATTCAAGTATTTATGGGCAAAGTTTGTACTTGAGTTCATTAGATTCCTAAGTTTATGTGTCCCACTTCTAGGATAGTGACATCCTAGGTATAGTATGAATTAGATGACAAGGTCTTAAGTGCAACTTACAAAAATTCTCAAATGGTAGATATATGAAGTTCATTTACAATAACATAACCATATATACTCCTTTCTATCTAAACTCACAAATAATTCCATATATTGAGGCATAGAAGAACCATATAGTTTGCATAAATTATCCTTTCTAGGTAGATTCCCCTCTTTCATCCAGGTCTATTTAGTACCCTGTCGGGTTTACCTAGTCATACCACAGGTTGGTACCCACTACCAGCAAGCATGTTCAGTACTCAGGTGGGTCAACCTCTTAAACCCATTTTGCATCGGAGGTTCTTATCCCAGTGTTTCCACTCCTTATAGATTTTCGGCAATTAAATTTTCCTATGAAGGACTGAATGGGGGAGAAACTCAAAAAATCGTTCTATAGGATGCGATGGTATATGGTTTGGAGGATAATTGATTTAAAACTTCTTTTTTTTAACCAAATAAATATATTTCTTCCAATATATTGAATACTGCAAGTGATCTAACCAAATCAAATACATAGATGGTTGAGTTTATTAATGTGAAGTGGATGGAGCCATAAGATAATGAATGAAAGGTGTCTCTAGTCCTAAAGCTCACCTCTTTCAAATAGAGTTATAGTAGTGTTCCCCACAAACTAGGAACTTCATTCACCCTTATGCTACTGTGTAGTAGAGATACTTAAATAACAAGCCTTGATAATGAAGCTAGGATGTATGAGTGACCTCTATGTTTTAGATAGACCCTAATTTATGACAAATCCCCGTGATGTTTAAAGTTGTTCTTGAGTAATAAATATGAATGTATGAGAATGAATAATGATGTAAGATTGTTTTGGTTTAGTCATTAACATGATCTTATTCTTAGTTCTTTTATTTCAAAGGAAAATAGAAAGTGAAGTTGTATGAATATCTAAAGCTAACTAACCACATACAACTTTTTATTTATATACATATTATCCTATTCTATATAAAAGAAATAAAAACTCATTATTCAAGTGTAAGAACTTTTCCAATGTAACCATGTGCGAAGCAAAATGAAAAACATACCTATATCCACATATGAAAAAGTTAAAGCAATGATTACCTGGATGTGGAGAATCAACTGACTTACTTGCTTTTGCAACATAAGGTGTCGAATGAAGAAATGGTATTGTGGCCTCATTGCCTCTTGGAACCATCTTTCAATGTAATCCTGATACTTACCTTCCTTCCTCATGCCATGCTGATCCTCTTCTTCTGAATGCTCAATTGCTTGAGTACATGAAATATCTGTTGATAGGTATGTGGAGAACTCTTCAATTCCAGGTCTCTCTCCATCAAATGTAGTCTCCAATTTTTCAGTTTCCTTGGTAGATTGGCAAGGAGATTTGGTTTGTAGCTCATGGAACTGTGGTTCTTCTATTATTTCTGGAGAGGTAGATAAATTCTTGACTTCTATCAAGATATTTTCTTCTTGAGAAGAAGAAATTGAGATCCCAACTGGTGCTAGGATTTGAGAGAGTTCTCTCATACTAATAAGCACCTTTGAATCCATGTCAGTTGGTAGGTTCGACTCACACATGGGTTAGTCATAGGGTTCTTACAATACCAAATTTTTTTTATATGTTTTTAAAATACTTTCTATTACTAAAACAAATTTGCGAACTAAACACAGCACACTTGCTAAAAGAATAACACACTAGAAAAGAAGGAAGGAAAACTTTACGAAGTAAATTGCAGAAAAATAAACACTTAGATGTAGAGAAAGGAAATAACACTTGTGAGGAAAGGAACAACAAGGATTTTGGGCACCCCAGTATAGTGGATGCGCAGGTTCTTACCTCTCATCTTATCATTCTCCCCTCCCCCTTGTTGTGTAATGAAAACAAAACCGATCTACGCCTATCCACCTAGACTCCAATCCCTTTAGCACCTCCTCGGTAATGGCGCAAAATGTTGGGTAAAATATATGCTATATAAGTCAACACTTAATTGTCAACCCAGGAAGGGAGCTTATGATATGCAAACACTATATGTGCAGGATTGAAGGCTTGAACTAATCAAAGCTAATCTAAAGTTGGTAACCTACCTAGAATTGAGTAAGGGTTCTGAATTATAAATTGAAAGTGAATGATACTTGAAAACATAATTACATTACTTAGAATTAATTCAAAACAAAATACTATTAACAATCCAACCTATTGATAAGAAATCAATCATGCAGTCTAATGACTATTCTGAAACCAAATGCATGCAAGTATTTATGCTATCCTACGAAGGTGAAGCATGAAACAAATTTAAGAAAATCTAAACAATATGCGAATGACTTGATAAGTTTGATATAGAAACAAGTAGAAGACATGAAAATATTAAATTAAGAAGCAAGTAGAAAACTTAATAAAGACATTTAATTGAACTTGATTTGATTTGGAAGCAAGTAGAAAACTTGATAAATATATTTCTTTCTGATCCAAAACTTATGTCATGAATATATTCATTTTTTATATGAATGGAAAACTAATCTGATGATTAACAAGGAAACTATCAAAAGTGAAATAACTTGGAAAATGAAATTATTAACTTTTTACTTAAAAATAAACTATCTAGAAACAAGACTGATAAATAATGAAATAGTGACTAATTAGCAAATCAGATATGAAGAACTTAATTTTGGAAGAAGGTTAAAAAGAAGATTAAGGAATATAATATGGAAGTAGGAAATAATGAAAAAACTTAATTAAAAACTCTATGTAACATGAAACAAGATTTAAATTACATCTAAAACTGTTAATTAGATGCAATAAGCATTACATTTAAAAAGCAGAAGAAACTGGATTCTGAAAAAGCATAAAACAATGCAGAAAGTGTAAAGGTCCGAGTGACGATTCGAATGCCTATCTGAATGACAGTCCGAATGCCAGTCCGAATGGAAGAAAGCAATTTAAACTAAATAAAGGAATACTTTTGGATGACTTTATTACCAGTTGGATGATGCATATGATCCTACTGAGCAAAAGAAGTAATAGGTTGATTAATTAGAAGCTAAACTAACAAGAAAACTATTTATACTTATCATTCTCTAAAGACGATGAACTATTTCTATGATATGGTAAAGAAAGATTGAGATGGAAGATAAAGTTAACCTACAACTATAGGAAGAAAAGCTAATAGAGACACAGGAGCTAATGAAACTAATGCTAATTATAACAAAACTGAAGCAATGTCTAACTACAGATGATAGAAGAAGACTGAAAACGACTACAGAACACTATGCTTGGTTGACCATTCCTAATTTTGAAAAGTAAATTACGTTAGTAGCAAAATACAGTTTACAGGAAACAATTGTGAAACTAATCTAACTATGAATTGAACTTAAAACGTGAACTAATTAACTTATCTAGTGTTAGAAAAGACTGAAAGTAATGAAGAAAGTTAAGCTTGACCGGTCATACTAAATTCTGAACATGTAGACTATGTTAGCAACAAAGATTAAAGCACGGGAAATAAATCAACACTTACAACAAAATCAAGTTCAATACAACTACTGGAAATGGAAACTAATTATTCGCATAAAAGGAAATACAAATGATACACAGTAAAACCTTTGCTTGTTGAGGGGCCATTCCCAACAATCAGAGGATTGAAACTAATTCAAGCTATTCACCAATAGCAGAAATATGGAACTTCCATTAACTAGGAAAAAGATTACACAATGTTAAAAAGAACAACGTATCTATCTCTATCTATCTCCGTATATACATGGATCATGTGTTTCTCCATAGGAGACACCTTTATATAAGTTTACAATGGGAGAGAGGGTCGACGAAGTCAACCTTTCTAAAACTAGAAGCTTTAATGTTTATACAATGGCTGCATAATGATTTACAACAATGTAGAGGTCGCTTTCCTTCTTTCATGGCGTCGATTCTCCCTAACACGAACAACTGGGTGTTAGTTTCCTTCAACTGTGGGCAGAAGTAGGTGTTAGAAGGCTAAGTGTGGAATGACGAAACTATTGGGACGTCGATGTGGCAGGAGCATGTGCTGGAAGGCTGAGCGAATAAGGGAGCGGATCTCCTAGAGTGTTGGTGTGAGCAGAGGCATGTGCTATCAAGCTGGGAGAGCATAGAAGCGGATCTTCTAGAATGGAGGCTCACCAACAATAACCACCATGTCGCTAACGGAATCCACTTTCCCATTTCTGATTGTAATGACCAGGAATATGCCAACCAATGATTTCGTGGGTTGAATGCAGGGCTGAACGACTAGCTAGATGTGGTTGAACATTAGCAACATAAACACGTAGTCTGAATGGAGGATCATTTGAAAAACCGCATCCTTTAAATTAAAACTAAATGCCAAGTATGCCCAAAAATAGTCACTTTAACATAATATGGTGAGATGTGAACAAAATATACGTGATAAGCAAATATATGCATACCTGGTCTGTTTGATGGTCTGAATGGCAGAAAGAGTGATTTATTATATCAAAATAGTGAAAATAATGCCACTCATAGTATATTTGACAGTAAAAAATGGTGACAAAAAAGGACGTTAACAATAGTTTCGAAAGAGGGTATTAGATTCGATCCTCTTAAAGTTGAGGAAATAGTTCAGTTGCCTCCTCTACCCAATTTGTTTCAACTTCAGAGCCTCCAAGGGAGAGCTACTTTTCTACCCTGCTTTGTAATGAATTATGCTAATCTTACTAAAGGTTTTATGTGCTTATTGAAGAAAGACACACCGTTTATCTGGGATGAGCGAGCCCAACAGTCTTTCGATGCTCTTAAGATAGGTTTGGTATCGACTCTTGTGCTTAGTCCACCTGATTTCGCACAATATTTTATAGTTTATGTGGCCACGTGTCAAGAGACAACTGGCATGGTCTTAGTTCATGTTGATGATGTGCTCGTGTAGCATGCGATCTATTACTTCAGTCGAAATTTAACAGACACTGAACTGAGATATACTCATGTGAAAAAGTTGGCACTTGCAACTGTTCATGCAGTCAAATGGTTATGGCACTATATCATGCTTAGAAAAAATATAGTCATATCATATATCAATCCATTTCAGTTCGTGCTGTCATGATGTCTTATAGGGGGGAAGTACAATAAATGGATTGTGATTCTTTAGGAATTTTAACTTGAGTTTGCTTCGCCAAAGTCAGTCAGGTCCTTTGTTTTTGTTGAGCTTTTGTCGGACCTTCCATGACTAGATGAGGATATTGTCCATGAAGATTGCTTTGTGGATGAGTACTTATTTCTTATCTCGTCTAAGGACCCTTGGTATGGGGATATTATTATATATCTTCAAACTTTGAAGTTTCCTTCGCATTATTCACGAGATGAACGATTGTTGGCTTGGTTTTTAAACCAAGCTTAGTTCAATGGGCACCTGCTAACTAGTAGCAGCAGTTTCAATAGAAATAAATAACAAACTAATCTAAACAGTATTAAACATGGATCTATGTGAAGTAAATAAGAAACAATATAAATATTATAGAAAACAAGAACAAGAAATAGAATAAAGAATAACTTTGTATCGAGAATAGGGGCAAGCAAGTGCTTGCAATGGTGATACCTCCAAATGGTGAAGATTGTTGAGTAGCTCCAAGGGTGAGCAGCTCCAAACTCCAAAGGTCCCTTCTCCAAGGTAGCTACAATGGCCAAAATCTCATGGGATATTTTGACAGCATGAGGATAGGATGATGGATGGATGGAAAGTGAGGAGCCCCTACCACCTTTTTATAGTTTTTGGTGGTGGGGAATACCATTATGGTTTTTGAGGAAACCAATGGTATTGACCAACATGGTTTAGGTACCTTTTCCCTCCTTTTTCCTTTTTTGAATATTTTGAATATTTTTATTCCCTTTTTAATATTTTTGGGAATTATGGACCTTTTTTAGGGTTTTTTATGCTTTTTGAGGAAAAATAATCATTTTGAGTGGAAAAACGGGTGTATTAAGGTCTTCTGGTGACCTTTTGGTGGCTTTAGAGGCTCAAATAGTGAAAAGTGGACAAATGGGTCATGTGAATAAGGGAATGAGCTAGTGAGCACTTTTTGGGTGTTAACAGATTGCCCCCTGATGTGTGAGGGAAGGAGCTCATCGTATGGCCGATAGACGTCATAGTTCTTTTGTCCTTTTTCTGGGGTTTAGGGAGGAGAAGAGACTGATTGGAGACTGGATTCACGGCCTTTGGAAGCTGCAAAAATAAACAATATTACATGGCCTCAATATGAATGAGGAATAATCTCTGATAATGGATGAGGCGGGCATACCCATGCTCGTATCAAGACATATACATAACATGACTGATCTGAATGACTGATACACTGGAATGAAGCAACAACCATTCTGAAATAAGGTCTCAGAAGGGTTGATGAACTGCTGAAACTGAAGGTGTCCAACATTTGTAGGGACTCAATGATTGAGATTCATCTCTTAGAAGTACATGTACATGTAACTGTATACTCGAGGGAGTATAAAACTGGGGTACATTGGAATACTGTCGCCATGCACAACCTGGATATCTATAGAAAAAGTGTAACTGGTTGTTTCCATAATTAGACTCTCAAATGTTGAAGAGTCAGGTGGTATCTGGGGTCTTCGACTAATAACTGAATGGACCAATACCATGTGCGAGTCTCAACGATGCGATCAAGGTGTTGAAGTCGAGCATGTGAGAAACAACCATTTGGAGAGGCACTGAGGACTCTTCTCAAAATGATTCGTAGGCACTCATCATAAATGGTGATGAGTCCAAGACACAGGGACCTCTAGGCCTATCCTCTGGAATAAATTTGGTTGTCGTTGACAAACGGAGACCAACAACTAACAAGGCAATGATGTTTCCTTGATAGGAGCGCGAGGTGTAGAACTGATGTGTGGTAGTACTGATGGTAGGACTTGTCGAGCACCCTATATGTAGATAAATTATCACCAACACACAGAGTATGCGATATTTATTGTCAACCAGAGAAAGTGTTTTATTTCAAAGGATAGATGCACAATATATGCTTAAACATCAATTCATTACAATTACCTACTGTTATCTTCTAACAAATATGTTCATCTCAAAGATCTATGCAATCCCAATTGCCTTCTAGTTGCTACACTTCAATTCCTCTCTATCATGCATCAATAAGAAATGGTATCAGATCTAATCAATAATTGCAGGAAAGAAATCTTATTCATATTCTAGAACAATCACCTGTCTGATCTAATCACTCTGGAAAATCATAAGGTATAAACTGAGCATTAATTCTAGAAATCCAATTGCAAAGGATTGAGTCAACTTTTCTAAGAAATTGAATTGCAGAATGGAAATCAACAATCATAACAGAAAACATAAATTGCAAGGGCTCATGGGATCATAACTTAGCTGCAAGATGAAAAGGGTGTTGAAATATTGTAACTTCAAAGAATATTATATTTGTATATTATTTATTCCGGAGATGTTCCATACCTCCGATGTGATTATACTATAAATCCGGAGATGTTTATTCCTCTGAGTTGGGTGCGGTAACTAGGGTTATTAGACCCACCATGTGGGGGTCGACCTAGTCAGTTATAATGGGGTATTTAACCTAATTGTTAAATACGAGCCTACATGTACTTGTGTAAAATACATATCAGAGTAGTGTATAAATAGAGGAGGTGTGTTCCTCATTTGACTCACTCACACACTTAAGGATAGCACACTTGTGGAGGAGAGGTCTGCTATTGTGGAGGAGGAGATCATGTCTCAGGGTTTCATCTTTGTATATTGCTGGTCATCTATATTGAGGAAGCTTTGCTGGGTTTTCTACCCCATGAGGGTTTCCCAGGATAAATCTCTGTCTCTTGTGTTTATGCTGTGCTTGTTGTTTCTTCAGTCATCCTGTATATGCTATTATTGTGAAATGGAATGTAATGCTGCTATTTTCTGTCTTAGCATATTGAATTTTAACATGGAATCAGAGCTAACCTGAAGGAAGACAAGGTATGGCACTAAAGACACTTGCTTTACTTACGACAATTTGAAGGTTAGGGTTTTACATAGCAAAAACCAGTCATCGTAGAACTTTCGCTATAAATCCGTTTTGGCGAAGTTTTCGGATCTGAAATTGTTACAGGACGAAGATTAAATCTCCAGGTATCTTGTGTCCAAAGGACAACCTCTAATTCGTTGTACTTTGTGATTTATGATCTGTACAATATAGGGTTTCGGCCTCTTCCAGATCTGAGTCAAAATCAGGTGACCTTGGGAAAAAGGTCATATCTTGGGCTAGGAAGCTCCAAATGAAATTTCGTAAAATGTGACACGTAGTACACAGTCTGTACTATCTCAAAAAACGTTTTAAGAGGCCGAAGTTGAACCAGTGACACGTGGAACTCCATACAAGTTCACTCTCCTTTATTATCCCATAAACAGGTCATGTTGCGACACTTGGAATAACTCTCTCTCCGAGAGTCCAATTGAGGTCAGACCTATCAGGATGGAAATATAACAGGTCGAGCTACCTCAAGAAAGTTTTTCAGAGGCCGAAGTTCAAACAGTGACACGTGGCACGCCGTACAAGTTCGCTCTTCTGTTTTATCCCAAAACAGGTCACGTTGTGACATTTGACATAACTCTCTCTCAGAGAATCCAATTCAGGTCAAACCTGTCAGGATGGAAAGATAACAGGTCAGGCTATCTCAAAAAACTTTTTTAGACCCTGTGGATTGAAACGTTTGGAGTTACACCAGAAACAATCAGGTACATATTTCTGTCAAAACAGAATTATTTTTGAGTACCTTCATTCATGGCTTCCGGAATTTAGGGCTTTAAAGAAAGTTGGAATTTTTGTAAACGGAGACCACGGCTGAATGCTACTCATCAAAATAGAAATTTAGAGACCAAGATTAGATTTTTTGATTGGGCAGAAGAGTGGGATTCATCAAACCCCAGTTCAGGGTCTCGCGCAGTGAATCCGAAAGTTTCAAAGGCAAAATTGAGGAGTGAAACTTTGCAGTTTTCAAATTCTGAATATATCAGTTTGATCAGCTCATCAAGGCGCATATTTCTATCCTTTCGGAAGTTTGAATTTTTGGGGTTTCTCTAACAAACCCATATCCAGCTCCAGGTCTAGTTCTTGCAAATCAAGTGGATAGGGTTAATCCTAGAAGAAGATGGATTGGTCACCTGCATAAGTGAAGGAGTTCCTGTTTCAGAGGGAGATGAGGCTAAGGCTTTACATAAGGAGATTACAAGCGATCTCGACAGGTATGACTCATCGAGGTATGTTTTGAGATTTGTTCATGATTAAGTTTATGGTATGTTTGTCTTCATGTTATTACGGTTAGTACAATCTTGATTTTAGATTTGTTGTATCACCTTAACAAAATTATGAATGCATGATAGAAGATATTCATTGGTTAGGGTGTTGACACTTATGATTGTACTAATGCATTATGATGTTGTGTGAGGTTGATGTTGTCTGCTAACAAGATACAGGTACATCACAAAAGACAAATCAGGTTCCATGACCATGAAAACATGAAGACAAAGACTCATCCATAATCTCTGTTCTACTTACGAGGTATGTATGACTTTGTTATATTATGCTTAACCTATGAGACATGCAGGTTCTAGCTCAGGATCTCTAAATCATTGAAGAGATTGTTTAGGTATGTTGTACATAACCAAGTAGGTATACTAATCCAGGTATGTTTCCCATGAATCTTACCTTAGGATCCCTTATGAAAGTATACTTGGAATGATTGGTTATGCTTATTCATAAAGTTAGTAATCAAGGGATTATGCATATTATATCTTTTATCTTGATTGATGATATGCATGAGTAAAAGAAGACTTCCCTGAAATCTTGAATACTGATGTTTATTAACTATAATCATGACTATACATTTTCAAGATTATTTAGTACTATAATGTTTTGATAGCATTTAGAATATACTAATGAGTGTATGTTTGTGTATGAGATCATGAGGATGACTCTTGAGCATGCATAGTGGTACAGAATGAATGGAATTTCAAAAGACATACAGAAGATCAAGCGGGAGGCAGCCACACAAACATAAAAGATAAGTATTTGAGTTGCTATTTGAAATAGTAATGATATTGCCTGTAATAGGTTGTATGCATATTTGTATTCCTAGAATATATAATGTTGAGTGTAAACATTCATAGAGCATTGAACAGTATACAACTAATGTGCATATGTTTGGTAAGTTGGACAAACATTCCATTGTTGCTTGTCTAGAATGAAACCTCTTTGCTGACATGTTGAGAGTTGTGCACACTCTCGATAGTATGTTCTGGTAGAGATGGAAGGCATCTAGATAGCCACTGTATGCATACAGGATATGGGAAAGTGTTGTGCCAAAGTATTGGTCAAAATAGTTGCATCACTATGTAAATGATATCTGTATGCATAATAGGTTATCATGTCAATATGATTTCATGATTATGAAGTATTACTAATCATGTACTTAATTTTGATTTGTAGGAAAGGTCATGAAGAATGATGGACACCGTACAAGTGGTGGATGTTCAAACAAGAAGATTTACAAATCAAACAAAATATAGAAGGCTCATGGCTAGAATATTCTCTTAGAAAGGGGAAGAGAATCATGAAAAGAGGTTTGCTCCAAGTATGGTGTAATTAAAGAAGAAGTGTGAATCAGGTTCTGCACAGGTCCTAGGATCGATAATAAATTGATAAGCTTAATGATCACCATGGGTGATGTGGATCTCAACCTTTGCTACAAGGTTGAATATGATTTCTATACACATATGACATGGATGCAAGAAGGAACTCACCACAGAGTTCGAATGATATTGAGGCTCATATCAGTAGACCCATCTAACGAGAGATGGCACAGATAGATATGCAGAAGATCATTCAATGCAGAAATGAAAATGAAAGATCTCAAATTGACGCTTTACTTCCTAGGTCTGGAAGTATGGCAAGGCTCAGAAGGAATATTTCTCAACCACGGAAAGTATGATGAGAAATATGACTTGAGGTGTTGGAATGGCCACTCTTATAAACTCCAACTTGAAGCTGTTAGGGGATAACTCATCAGAGTTAGTGGATATAACTCTGTACAGTCAAATTATTAGGTCATTGATGTATCTAATATATACTAGATTAGATATATGCTTTGTTGTGAATACCTTGAGTCAGTATCTAGTGGAAACTAGATGTTTTCACCTGATAGTTGCAAAGCATGTGATGAGGCACCTAAAGGATACGATAGACTTTGATCTGTGCTATCTTGGAGATCATGACTTCAGATGGCTACTCAGATGCTGATTGGGCAGAAAGTGTATCAGACAAGAAGAACACATCAAGAGGATGTTATTGTCTGGGATTAGCCATGATCTCGTGGTTTAGCTGGAAGCAGTCTAGTGTGGCTCTCAGCACAAGCAGAATATATGGCTGTTTGCTCTGCTAGTTGTGAAGAAGTTTGGCTTCAGGATTGTTTGACTTAGAGATAGAACCAACTGTGATCCTATGTGACAAATAGAGTTGTATCAAGATGACATAGAATCCAGTGTTCCATGATAAGTCAAAGATCATAGGGATCTAACAAGATATGACACAGAAAGGAACTATAAAGTTTGAATTCGTAACAGGTTACCGATGTACTAACCAAACCTCTACCTCAAGTGAAGAAGTTACCAACATACTAACCAAGCCTCTGTCTCGAGTGAAATTTGAATACTTTCGAGACAAGCTTGGTGTAGCTCAAAAGGACCCTCCTCGAAAGGGGGAGTAGTATAGTCACTGATGATGAGATTGTCTCATCGAACAACAAGGTTGATGATGAGGTAACTTGTTCTCTACACCTAGATACTTAGAAATATTTAGATTTAGGACTCGTATACTTAGAATACTTAGTTTTACTTATACATGCTTTTGATGTTATATGTATTAGTAAGAATACATGCTTTTGATGATAAGATGTATTGGTAAGAATACATACTTTTGATGATACATGTATTGATTAATGTACTTGTATGGTTGAGGATACTTGTACTTGTATTGATGAGAATACATGTGAGGATTGTATCATCCTTGAACACTTGTTCTAAAGAGAGCCATAGACGTGAGGTCTCCGAGAATGAAGTCCTTAGTGGACAGTTGAGGGGATTGGATCATCCCTGGACTTTCAGTCCTAAAGAGAGCCGTAGACGTGAGGTCTCCGAGAATGAAGTCCTTAGCGGACAGTTGAGGGGATTGGATCATCCCTGGACTTTCAGTCCTAAAGAGAGCCGTAGACGTGAGGTCTCCGAGAATGAATTCCTTAGTGGACAGTTGAGGGGATTGGATCATCCCTGGACTTTCAGTCCTAAAGAGAGCCGTAGACGTGAGGTCTCCGAGAATGAAGTCCTTAGTGGATAGTTGAGGGGATTGGATCATCCCTGGACTTTCAGTCCTAAAGAGAGCCGTAGAAGTGAGGTCTCCGAGAATGAAGTCCTTAGCGGACAGTTGAGGGGATTGGATCATCCCTGGACTTTCAGTCCTAAAGAGAGCCGTAGACGTGAGGTCTCCGAGAATGAAGTCCTTAGTGGATAGTTGAGGGGATTGGATCATCCCTGGACTTTAAGTCCTAAAGAGAGCCGTAGACGTGAGGTATCCGAGAATGAAGTCCTTAGCGGACAGCTGAGGGGATTGGATCATCCCTGCACTTTTAGTCCTAAAGAGAGCCGTAGACGTGAGGTCTCCGAGAAGTGGGGATTGTATCATCCCCGGACTTAGGTCCCTAAATTGATCCGTAGACGTGAGGTCTCCGAGAAGTGGGGATTGTATCATCCCCGGACTGCGCTCCCTGAATTGATCCGTAGACGTATGGTCTCCAAGAAGTGGGGATTGTATCATCCCCGGACTGCGGTCCCTGAATTGATCCGTAGACGTATGGTCTCCGAGAAGTGGGGATTGTATCATCCCCGGACTTCAGTCCCTGAATTGATCCGTAGACGTATGGTCTCCAAGAAAGTGATTTTTTGATGTGGTTACTTGTATCGGTAGGATACTTGTATTGATGATGTGGTTACTTGTATCGGTAGGATACTTGTATTGATGATGTGGTTACTTGTATCGGTAGGATACTTGTATTGATGATGTGGTTACTTGTATAGGTAGGATACTTGTATTGATGATGTGGTTACTTGTATCGGTAGGATACTTGTATTGATGATATGGTTACTTGTATCAGTGTGGATACTTGTATTGATGATATGTACACTTGTATTGGCATGAATACGTGTACTAATGATGTGGATACTTGTATTGTTATGGATACCTGTATCGATGACGATGCTGATGATCGTGTGATGACGATGCCGATGATCGTGAGATGACGATGCTGATGATCGTGTGATGACGATGCTGATGATCGTGTGATGACGATGCTGATGATCGTGTGATGACGATGCTGATGATTGTGTGATGACGATGCTGATGATCGTGAGATGACGATGCTGATGATCGTGTGATGATGATGCTGATGATCGTGTGATGACGATGCTGATGATCGTGTGATGACGATGCTGATGATCGTGTGATGACGATGCTAATGATCGTGAGATGACGATACTGATAATCGTGAGGATCCAGATGTTGATGTTGTTGTAGCTGTTCGAGTGCTGCAGAAGATAAAGACTTAGTACTGAAGATGTTGATGTTCCAGTATTGAAGATGTTCCAGTAACTGCTTGAGTTACTGATGATGTTGAGAAAGCTTCCAATGATTTATAGATGTATCATGTATGATGTTGATGACTCCTTGCTCGTCCAGATACTGTTATAATATCCTTCTCGTTAAGGGGGAGTGTTGAAATATTGTAACTTCAAAGAATATTATATTTGTATATTATTTATTCCGGAGATGTTCCATACCTCCGATGTGATTATACTATAAATCCGGAGATGTTTATTCCTCCGAGTTGGGTGTGGTAACTAGGGTTATTAGACCCACCATGTGGGGGTCGACCCAGTCAGTTATAATGGGGTATTTAACCTAATGGTTAAATACGAGCCTACATGTACTTGTGTAAAATACATATCAGAGTAGTGTATAAATAGAGGAGGTGTGTTCCTCATTTGACTCACTCACACACTTAAGGATAGCACACTTGTGGAGGAGAGGTCTGCTATTGTGGAGGAGGAGATCATGTCTCAGGGTTTCATCTTTGTATATTGCTGGTCATCTATATTGAGGAAGCTTTGCTGGGTTTTCTACCCCATGAGGGTTTCCCAGGATAAATCTCTGTCTCTTGTGTTTATGTTGTGCTTGTTGTTTCTTCAGTGATCCTGTATATGCTATTATTGTGAAATGGAATGTAATGCTGCTATTTTCTGTCTTAGCATATTGAATTTTAACAAAGGGCTGTGCATAATTGTCACACAAATTGCATAAAGTCTCTATTCAGTCGACTGTCACTCTGTATTACTTGCCAAATTAAAGGGACTCTAAGATTAATTGTACTGAAAATCCACACCATAAATATTGCTACTGCGTACAAAAGAAAATATCATGAACAAATCATCACACAACAATGAATTCAAAATCCTATTTTAACTCAGCAATCTCTGTGGAAGACGGGCCCAGCCTTCACACAGAGACGTTGGCTGAACAACGCAAATTCTTTTAGCTCAGAAGCAACCCCTTATATTAACATAAGAATGAGTACACAGTTTTGCTCGACTACTAATACAATAAAAATGATTATCTGTTGTTCAACCCCTGGGTTGAGGCAGCTCCCCATATTTATACATATAAATCATAACATCAAATCCTATAATCAGGCAGCCATGAAGATCTCTGATCTTACGGCGCCCTAAATAACTAGCTGTTACAATACGTGGCAGAACAGAGACATCAAAATATGAGGAAGTTATCATATGACCCAAGAGTGGCGATCCTTCCAGATCAGAACTTGACTCAAGCAGCAACATACTCAAGATAGAGCATTCTGTTACAGCTACCCTGTCATAGTTGTGCCTTAATTTGATGATTTGAGCCCCGAAGACCCCTTTACAAGCGACGAACATCCCTTCTTTCACGACTTGTTTAGCCCTGATCTTCCTGCAGTCCATTTATCTCAACTACCTTCATAAATCGTAACATGTTAGCACAATTAAGAGATCCACAGCTTTAATTATCACAATCATAAGCATTAATAAGATAAAACAATGATTAGCCATACCTTGGTAATTTCGGGAAATAACGTGAAGACAACAGGTCTAAGTAGCATGATAAATGGTGTAAGACAAGGGCAGGAAAGATGATTGAAGATGATTAAAAAGGGCCAATTATGGGCTCAACATCTCCCCCCAACTACCCTGTTGCATGTCCTCGTGCAACAACCTGCATTATTCAGAATCTGAGTCCTGTGCTGAGCTTTATCCATGGAGAGAGGAAGAATTGTAGGAAACCCAGGCACCTTATCTATCTTTTAAACAGCCTTTGTGAGTAACCCAACATCTTCCTTCATCACTGTTCCCCTTCCACTGCTAATTGCTGGTATCTAGAAATACAGTTAGCGTAGGGGGAATCTTCCTGCAGTCTCATTATACTGTGCCTGGGGGCTCATAAGGAAATCCTTAATCTGAATTTAAATCAATAACATTCCTAGGAGGTAGAAGCACTAGTTCTTTTGGGACAGTGTCTTCTAGCACATCTAATTTTAATAAGAGAGTTGCTGGTTCTTGTGTGGCAGCAACATCCTTTAGGCTTTCTTCAGCAGCTACCATCATTGCTTTTAGAGAGACTGGTTCTTGTGTAGCAGTGTCTTCCTTGTCCTTCTGCTACTGAGATTGGATCTCTTTCTCATCATGCAGCTCCTCCTCCAAGATTTCGGTGTCACCTGAGCATGGTGTTTGTACCTGTTCATCTTCACCCCACTGTGTATCAGGAATGAAATCCACTCCAGGTTTATCTTTTAAATGAAATTCAGAGGTTCCTATTGCAGCTTCCAAGGATGTTAGTTCTTGTGTAGCAACATCCTGGGTTGCCTCTTCATCCTCCTATTGTTTCAACTCTTCTCCTATGAGCTCTGTGTCATGGGAGTGCTATGGGGTTACAACCCAGATTTCATCATTGAATTCCAGAGTGTCCTCTGTCCCGGGTTCTTCTCCCATCAGTTTGGCCAATTGGGTAAGTATATTCAGGTTTGTTGGTTCTTGTGTTACAGCATCCTGTTCCAACTTATCACTGTCCTGCCTTTGTGTCTCTTCTTCTAGAATTTCTGTGGCCTGGTAGCATTCTGGGGTTATAGTATAGAATTCTTCATTGGCCTCCAGAGTGACCTGCATTCCAGGTTCTTCTCCCATCTGCTTTATAATCTCTGTATCATGGGAACATTCTAGAGTTGCAGTATATTCTTTATTAGGCTCCAGAGTGTCCTCCATCCCATGTTCTTCTCCTCTCTGTTCTCTAATCTCTGTGTCATGAGAGGTGGTAGCTTCAGCAAGGATATTCAAAGGTGTTGGTTCTTGTGTGGCAGCACCTTCTTTTTCTGCTGCTTCCTTTATTATGGCTACAGGCTGTTGTCCTGAGTAAGTATTAATTATAATTTTGTGACCTGCTTCCTTGAAGATTTCTCCATAGGTGGGACAGAGTATTCGTTCATCCTCTTGCCCAGCTTCAGCAGAATCTGATCCCTCTTGTTGTTCTGCATCCTCCATCAATGTATACATTTTTCTTTCACCCTGCTTTCTGCAGGTTTCCTTCCAGATTTCCAACTCTCTTCTAAGTACTTGGAGGTCCTCTTTCAGCATTGTGTTCTCATCTAGAATTCCTTCAGTTCCAGGTTCTTCCTCCACTAGCCTTTGTGGAGCATCCATAGGTCTTGGTACAAGGATTGGGGGCTCAACCTATGCCTCTAGGGTTGCCCATCTTTTCCTGGCTACCTCTGCTGCTGTAGCTGATCGAGTTCTTTTCTTTCTGATTGGTGATATTAGGTTGAATTCATTGGTGGCTCTCTTTCTTTTCTTTTGTGGTGTTATCTTTTGTGGAGCTGGGACATAGGGAACCAAAGCTGAGGTCGAAGGAATGTTTCCTTGCTCCTCATGTTGTTCTTCTTCAATTACAGCTCCTCCTTCTACCCACTCAGGTGAAGACTCAATTGTTACCAGCTCAATGTCTTCTTCCATTGCCCTGGCTCCGTCATCTTCAGGTTCCATTGTCGCAGCATTTGATGCTGCTCCAATTTCACCTTCTCTTGTTAGAGCTGCCCTGTTATCTGGGTTTTCCACAAAGGTTTTATCTACACCATTGCCTAATGGCTCTGTTTGTTCCTCCAATTGTTCTCCTTCAAATGCAGTTTCATCCCCCAATGGTTCTGCTTGTGCCGGAGGTTCATCTCCCCCGAATGACTCTGACTGTGCTTCTGGTTGTTCTTCCTCTAATATAGTTTCATCCCCCCCAGATGGACCAGCTTGTGCCCCCGGTTGTTGTTCTTCTATTGTGGTTTCACCCACCCCAAATGATCCTGCCTGTGCCCCCGATTGCTGTTCTTCTCCCATTTCATCCCTCCCCCCAACTTCAATGGAGGAACTTCGGTCCTCCTGTTGTGGTGGAACCTGTATTTGGTGTAATGGGACAACCCGCAAGGGAACGGGTTGCTGAGGTCGAGTTATGAATTGTTCCCAAGTTATATGATGTTGGGAAAGGGTTCTTACAATGATTAATTTGATAAGGCCATGGTGGGTGAGAGAGGAAAGTGGGTGCTTAGCAGACTGAACAAATGTGGCCATATGACGCAAGTCGTGCAATAAATAGTATGGAATGTTCAATAAAATGCCATGGCAGAGATGAGAAAGTAAAGGAAGTTCAGAGTTATACACAGTTTGATATGTACCTTCACAAGTAATGTACTTCTTGAGAAAGACAGCAACCTGGTCCCATGGCCATGGTAGTGAGTTCAGTGCAATCCCTCTTCTGGATGCTTCAACTTGCTCCCCTGCAAGTAAAAAATTTTCTCGTGTAACCGTTGCAGGGACTCATCGGTTAAAACATGGTTTTCCCACCATCGGGATGGCTATAACCTCAGATATAATGATCTCGGAGACTTCTATGCGCATCCCCCACACCGTGGAGTGAGTTTTGGTAAGATTCAAAGCAAATTGCAGGGCTGCGTCCCGATTGAATCCGTCCAATCGCTCAAAGAATTCGAGCTAGCCGGCAACTTGAAAAATGGCAAGAACTTGAATATTTCGCCTGATTTCCCATGTATTGAAAGATTCATGGCGAACTGGAATCCCCATGGTCCTGGCTGCAAGCTGAAGTTGCTATTCCACAGATTACAGGATCCCAAAATGGAAGTTGCAGCACACAGAATGCACGAATCGCTGAGCGGAGACGTTGAGAGAATGGGTACATTTGGAAAGTTGAGCACAGAACATCGTTTGAAATTTCCATGCCGAATTGGGGAAGGTGGCAGTTATTAGCGTTTACGTCGTACGAGGGAAAGGTTTAATCAGGTATAATGGTGGTACAAGTGAAGGTACGACCAATATCGTTTAAATGATATCAATGCTTAATCACGTGATAAATGAAAGCCATACCTCATAAGACTGTGCGTCGGAATGCTGTGGAAAATGGTGCAACATGCAGTTGGTGACGTCGTGGAGCCGAACTCGTGCACAGTCAGACGAGTGATCATGATGACTTGGATAAGGCAATAATTTCTTCCACCGGTGAAACACAAACCATCGCGTCCTCGGGGTCAGAATGATGAGTTCGCTGGAACGACTGAGGTGAATCAGAATCATGATTTAGCAGGTTTGGAACAATTCTTCTGTTAACGCAGGAGTTACCACTGCAAGTTTCCAAAAAAATGATAGCACGGCCAATGAAAAAGATGTTGCAAAATATGTTGCAGACGTCGGGAAGAAGTTGAAGCCACCGGAAAAGAATTCACGGCAGCCGGGAAAAGAATTTACGGCATCAGGAAAAAGAATTACGGCTGACACGGAAAAGTTTTACGGCGGAGGGAAAAATTACAACTGGCGGGAAAAGTTTTACGACGGTGGGAAATATGTTGCAGCCTGTCGAAAAAGTTATTGCAGCTACGGAAAAATGATTGCGGTTGCCGGAAAATAGTTCACGTCCGTCGGAAAAAGTTCACAGGTACCGGGAAAAAGATTTTACCGGTCGACGGGAAATGATAACGCATCCACTGGGAAATTATATTGCAGCCGCTGTGACATGATGTTGCAGCCACTGAAAAGAAGTTATAGCTGCTGGGAATGATTCACAGCCGCCGGGAACAAAAAGATTAATCGCTGCCAGGAAAATTATTTTACAGTCGATAGAAAACGATAACGCAGATGTTGGGAAATGATGTTGCAGCCGCTGTGAGAAGATGTTGCAGCCACCGGGAAGAGTTGTTGCAGCTACCAGAAAAAAGGGTTTACGGCTGCTGGGAGATGATTTGGAAGCTGCTGGGAAATGACGTGGTAGCTGCTGGGAAATGAGGTAGCAGCGGCTGGGACATGATGTTGCAGCTGCCGAAAAAGATGTTGTAGTTGCCGATGTTGCAGCTGCCAGAAAAGATTGACGGCAGGCGGGAAAAAGGATATTACGACTCGTGGAAATGATTTGGCAGCTGCTGGGAAATGAGGTGGCAGCCACTGGGAAATGAGGTGGCAGGGGCTGGGACATGATGTTGCAGCTGCCGAAAAAGATGTTGCAGCTGCCGATGTTGGAGCTGCCAGAAAAGATTGACGACAGGCGAGAAAAAGGATATTACGGTTGCTGGAAAATGAGGTGGTAGCCACTGGGGAATGAGATGGCAGTTGCTGGGAAATGAGGTGGCAGCGGCTGGAACATGATGTTGCACTACTGAAAAAGATGTTGCAGCTTCCAGAAAAGATTGATGGCAGGCGGGAAAAAGGATATTACGGTAGATGGGAAACGATATCGTGGTTGCCGAAAAAGACAATGCAGCTTCCGGAAAAGATGTTGCAGCCGCCGGAAAAGATGTTGTAGCTGCCAGAAAATATGTCGTAGCTGCCGAATTTTGTTTTGTTTTTTTTTTTTTTTTTTTCACAGGGAGAATTTCGCTTGATGGGCCCAATCTGGTTGTTCTCCTGGCGCCTCCCTAAATTTTTTTTGAAAAATAACAGCAAATGAAAAGATCAAATGCAAAGAGAAAAAAAATAACAATTATACACCACAGCAGGAAATTATTTATGTACAGCAAATATGATTTTCAGTTTAACGATTGGCAAGGGCAGAGAGAAATTCCTGTTCTAGTGCCAGCTAATAATCTGGATCGGCGGCAATTTGCGAAATGAATGCATCTTTCGGGATGGGATTACAATACAGTCACAGTCTGTGGCCATTAGCAAGTAATGGTATACAGTTTTCATCAATCGTTACCAGGCGAACAGTGCCGTTGTCAAATACCCTGTCGACCAAATATGGACCCAGCCATCTTGTACGTAATTTTCCTTTAAAATCCTTCTTGAATCTGGAGTCGTATAATAGCACCTAGTCTCCTTCACGGAAGATTTTCTTTTTGATGAATCAGTCATGCCAGTTAGATCTATGTTACTGAAGCAACACAGTCTGGTCTATTGTAGCTAACCGTTTCTCATCGAATTCATTTAATTGATTCAATCTCCTCTTCTGGGATTCTGTTCCATCCAGATTCATTTCGGTGGCTATTTTCAGGGTCTTGATCTCAAATTCAATTGGAAATATGGCACTCTTTCCATACACCTGATCATAGGGAGAAAACCCTGTGGTGTTACGCCAGGTTGTGCGATATACCCACAGTGCTTCTCGAATCCTGTTAGCCCAATCCTTTCGATGGATTTTAACTGTTTTAGTAAGGATTCCTTCAATAACTTTATTAGTACTTTCCACCTGACCATTGGCCTGGGGGTGGTAAGGTGAAGCTATCCTATGTTGCACATGATACTTCCGGAGCAAGGATTCAAATTGGTGTGAGATGAATTGCGGTCCCCCATCGGTAACTACTTCCTTTGGTACCCCAAAGCGGGTAAAGATTTCACTGTACAGAAAATCAATCACCGCCTAGTCATTAGCCTTAGCCAAAGCTACAGTTTCTACCCACTTGGTCATGTAATCTGTACACACCAGAATGTAAACCTTCTATTTGGAAGGAGGGCTGATAGGGCCAACAAAATCCAATTCCCATCTATCAAACGGTTCTAGTACCACTTGGGGCTGTAAAGGCATTTGATCTGTTTTATTAGGTTGGCCCATCCTTTGGCAGCTGTCACAGGACTGAACATATCTTTTAGCGTCCCTTAATAGTGTCAGCTAATAGTATCCCATCCGCAGCGCTTTATTCCCTGTTCTTTTGTCTGCAAAGTGTCCTCCACAAGGTTCATCATGACAGGCCTTCAGTATATGAAAGATCTCATCTTCCCTTACACATCTCCTAATCTCAAGATCAACTCCTTTGTAAAAGAGATGACCATTGAGCCAACAATACCTGGCACTTTGCAGGATGATTTTTCTCATCTCTCGTTTAGACATATGAGGCGGGAGCTTTCCTACAACCAAATAATTAGCAACGTCTGCATACCAGGGGGAATGGGATGAGAGTGCGAATAGATGCTCATCTGGAAAAGAATCCTCAACAGGCGAACTGTCATCACTATTAGTAAAACGTGATAAAAAATCAGCAACAACATTTTCTTTTCCAGGTTTATCTATAATGGTAATATCAAATTCCTACAATAACAAGAGCCACCTGGTTACTCTGGCATTGGTGACAGGTTTGTTCATCAAATACTTAATGGCAGAGTGGTCAGTGTGCACAAATGTAGGATACCTAGTAATGTAATGCCGAAATTTATTAATAGAATAAACAATAGCCAGGAATTCTTTTTCAGTAACAGTATAATTAAGTTCAGCAGGGGCTAAGTTTTTACTAACATAATAGATAGCATAAGGTACTTGACCATCCTGCTGTCCTAATACTGCTCCAATGGCGGTATCAGAAGCATCTAAGGAAATGTGGAAAGGTATGGTCCAATCAGGTCCCCTTAGGATAGGGCCTGTGGAAAGCTTCTCTTTAAGCTTATCAAACGCTGTCTGGCATGCTTCACTCCACACAAACTGTGCGTCCTTTATTAACAACAAAAACAAAGGGGAAGCAAGTTTGGAGAAGCTTTCTGTAAACCTCCTATAATATCCAGCATGTCCCAGAAAACTTCGCACTTCTTTCTACATTGAAGGAGTAGGTATATTTTTTATCACCTTAATTTTTGAAGGATCCACCTGAATGCCATCGGTAGAGATGAAATGTCCTAATACCACCCCCTCACTCATCATCATATGGCATTTTTCAGTGCTTAATGAAAGGCGAGACTGTTCACAGCGAATTAAAACCTTCTTTAAATTTTCCAGTGCTTCCTCAAAGTCCTTGCCATAGGGAGTAAAATCGTCCATAAAGACTTCCATGCTATCATTAACTAATTCCAAGAATATGCCAATTACAGCTCTTTGGAACATTGCTGGTGCATTACATAAACCAAAGGGAAGCACCCTGTAGGCAAACGTTCCCCAGGGGCAAGTGAAGGTGGTCTTATCCTGGTCCTCAGGAGTAATCTGAATTTGTTTGTACCCGCTAAACCCATCCAAGAAGGAGAAGAACTTCTTCCCTGGTAGGGTATCAAGTACTTGGTCAATAAAGGGCAGAGGGAACTAATCCTTTTGTGTAGCTTTGTTCAGCTCCCTATAATCAACACAGACTCTCCATTTACCATTTTTCTTGGGCACAATTACAAGTGGGGAAACCCACTCACTATCTGAAATAGGGTAGATAAATCCTGCTTCCAAAATTTTCTGGATTTCCTCCTTCACTATATCCTTCAGATTGGGGTTCATGCGTCGTTGGGGTTGACACACAGGCCGGGAGTCATTTTTAATGTAAATATGGTGAGTGCACAGATTAGAAGGGATACCCCGCATGTCTGTATACTCCCAGGCGAATGCCCCCTTATGTTCCTTCAAGAGACTGATTAGGCGCGTCTGTTCTTCTGAGGAGAGACCAAGGTTGATGTGCAAAGTTCTTCCAGGCTCTACCTCAATAGGAATACTTCTCGAGTTTTTCAAAACTAGGATTATGTTTGCGTCACCAACTAGTGCTTCCTCCATAAGTTGTTCTTGTTCTTCCTTACCAAGGTGTTTAGGATTTGATAAACTTCTTTATCCACTGAAGCAGGTTCGCTAATGAAATTACTGATGGCATCGTCTTCTGTTTCGTTTTTAAAAGTTAAGGCCTTCCCTATTGTTAATAGTGGATGAACATCCTCCTCCTCTTCCTGCTCTATCCAGAGAGAAGTTTTAGCCTCTAAACTTGGCCGAGCTGGAGGATACAGGGTGAGGTTTTTAATCTCTGTACCATCAGATATAGTCATGGACCCATATCGACAGCTGATGCAAGCATCAGCTGTGGCCAACCAAGGCCTCCCTAGGATCAATGGATGTCCCCCCAGCTGTGATTTTGGTTGCAATATCAAAAAGTCAGCAGGGTATTCCCATGAATCTACTGAGATGACAAGGTCGTACAGAATCTCTTCGGGTCTAATGGTGGATCTGTCTGCCAATTCTAAAATGGTAGGGGTCGGCCTAAAATTAGTGATTCCAAGCTTCCTCACAGTCTCAATTGTTATGACATTGATCGCTGCTCCTAAGTCGACTCGCACGTTGGGTATCTACGTTTGTCCTATATGTACAGTGACAGTAGGATTGCCAGGGTCGTCATACTTGGTCACAGGTATTTTTCCTGTTATTAAAGCAGGTAAATTCCCTATGACGTGAACAGTGGGAGGGTCTCTAGGTTTCCTCCCTGGTTTCTGAGTGCACAGGTCCTGAATGGTTTTGGAATAAATAGGCACATCTTGAAGGGCTTGCAGAAGAGGGATTTTAACATAAAGATTCTTCAACTCTCCTAGGAGGTTGAACTGAGGTTGCCCCCCTATTTTTGGTAGCATTAGTCTCTCAGGGTATGGTGGTTGCCTTACCAACTCGGTAGGTTGTGTATTATCTGGTTTCTCATTTAATGTTTCAGTCGTCCCCTCTAAGGGATGCTCAGCATCTTCAATGATAGGAACCGGATCGGATGGATGCTGTGAACTCTCTCCTTTTTCATGCACAGAAGGTGGAATATCTTCTGTAATTACAGGTTCTATTATCTTCCTAGACCATAGACGAATATCATTACAAGGTACAGGGGAGAGAGAGTAGGCCGGCATATTGACAGTTTCCAATTGATGGATTGTTTTATTATTCGGGTTAGGATTAGGTTGGGCAAGCAGCTGAGGCCGTATTGGTATATTAGGAACAAGATTATTCTGTAGCTGCAGCTGCGACATCTGAGGTGGGTATTGAGGATATTGAGCAAATTGAGAAAATTGAGGGTATGGAGGAGAATATGGTGACTGTTGAGGTGGAGGTGGTTGAGGAAACTGGTTCCCAAGATGGAAGTTCCTCCATCCAGGAGACCATGACGTAGGTTGATGTGGCGGCTCTGTCCAAGGACTCCATGAGTTATAATTTTGCATTGCAGGTTGAGAAGGATTCCACTGAGCATAATTTGAAGGGAATTGTGTATTCACATTTTGCATATTATTACTCCAATTGTTCATATTATTCAAAAATGGAAATGAGCCGGAGGCATACCTTGATTTCGAGGCTGCCAAGGTTTCTTCTGCGCAATGAAATAAGCTGATTCTACTTCTGGAGTTGATGCCTACAGGATAGCCTTCACTTGAGGAAGTGTGGGACATTCCTTCATGTCATGGTTCAGCTCACACAACTGAAATACTTGTATTTTGTCAAGAGGGAATTCTTTCAGTGGATGATTCTTTCTACATCGGGGACAAAACACACCTAGTGTGAGATCCTCCACTGCCTGTTTCTATTTGGCCTTCAAGACATCAATCTCCGAAGAGATGGAGCTCATCATTTCTATTTTAAAATTTTCAAGGAGATTGCCTATCTCTGCATGTGTAGCTCCTCCATTGGATGACTTCTGAGTTCTGTCGAAGACATCACGTTCCAACTTATCTTGTTTATGCCGCTTATTATTCCTGGAAGATCCCCTGGAGTATCTCTTACATAATTCCACAATCATCTCAAAGGGTTCTTTGGAGATATCTCCCTTTCCTAATAGATTTAACATGTCTAAACAATCATCCCTGATCCCTCGAAGCAAGATTATCTTGAGCACGTCCAGCCCCATGTTCATCTGCCCAGCTCTTTGCACATTGTACAGTAGCCTTTCTACAAAATCCTCCAGACTTTCATCCTCCTTCTGCACCATCTTGAATAATTCCTCTCTTTTCTCCCTGGTGTTGCAATATTCTTGATATTTCTCCAGGAATACTTGCTTCATCTTATTCCAATTAGAAACAGTTCCTCCCCCAAGGCTCATGAACCATCGTAACGCATTGTCCTTCAGGGTGGCGGGAAAAAGTTTCAGCTTTTGGGCATCTGTAACATAATCATAGCTGCGACAGAGGATATCAAATTCAAAAAGGAATTCGTCTGGATCTTTTGCCGCCCTGCCATGGAAGCGAGGCAACACCGATGGTGAAATGTTCTTCATAGGGGTTGTCCCTTCTAGCTGCTGTATTGGAAATTGTAATGTAGCCGTAGTTCCTTCTGGCAGGGAGTAATTTTCATGATGGTATTCCACCACTGCCTCTTTCTCTTCATTATCATGTCTGTTATTCATCTTTTCTTCTGTATCCTCTTCTTCGTTTGTTCCTGCATTCCTTTCCTCAGTTGTAACAGCTGTGTATTCTTCAGTTGTAACAACTACGTATTCTTCAGTTGTAACAGCTGCGTATTCTTCAGTTGTAACAGCTGCGTACTCCCTAGTTGTAACAGCTGTGTCCGCTGTAACTTCCTTAGCAGGGGTGAATGAGGGAGTCACGACTGCTCCTGTATTCTCCACCGTGGACGTTGGCGTTCCAAAATCGGCAAGGTTTTGTCTGATAAGAGTTTCTTGATGACGAGCCCTGGTGGATGAATCAGTTCTGTCAACAAGATCATCGATGAATGTTCTTCTGCCTAATTGTTGTCCTCGACCACGACCTGAACCACCTGCGCTGTTAGTAATTTGTGGGGTTTTGGGAGTTGGGAGGTCATCGCGTTTTACCCTCCTTGTATTCATGCAAACCAAATCATTTCAGTAAAGAAAAGACTGACTAGAAACAATTACCAGATGCAACTAATGATCAATGTTTACTTTTTATCCTTCCCCGGCAACGGCGCCAAAATGTCGAGCACCCTATATGCAGATAAATTATCACCAACACACAGAGTATGCGATATTTATTGTCAACCCGAGAAAGTCTTTTATTTCAAAGGATAGATGCACAATATATGCTTAAACATCAATTCATTACAATTACCTACTGTTATCTTCTAACAACTATGTTCATCTCAAATATCTATGCAATCCCAATTTCCTTCTAATTGCTACACTTCAATTCCTCTCTATCATGCATCAATAAGAAATGGTATCAGATCTAATCAATAATTGCAGGAAAGAAATCTCATTCATATTCTAGAACAATCACCTGTTTGATCTAATCACTCTGGAAAATCATAAGGTATAAACTGAGCATTAATTCTAGAAATCCAATTGCAAATGATTGAGTCAACTGTTCTAAGAAATTGAATTGCAGAATGGAAATCAACAATCATAACAGAAAAGATAAATTGCAAGGGCTCATGGGATCACAGCTTAGATGCAAGATGAATAGGGCTGTGCATAATTGTCACACAAATTGCATAAAGTATCTATTCAGTCGACTATCACTCTGTATTACTTGCCAAATTTAAGGGACTCTAAGATTAATTGTACTGAAAATCCACACCATAAATATTGTTGCTGCGTACAAAAGAAAATATCATGAACAAAGCATCACACAACAATGAATTCAAAATCCTATTTTAACTCAGCAATCTCTGTGGAAGACGGGCCCAGCCTTCACAGAGAGACGATGGCTGAACAACGCAAATTCTTTTAGCTCAGAAGCAACCCCTTATATTAACAGAAGAATGAGTACACAGTTTTGCTCGGCTGCTAATACAATAAAAATGATTATCTGTTGTTCAACCCCTGGGTCGAGGCAGCTCCCCATATTTATACATACAAATCATAACATCAAATCCTATAATCGGGCATCCATGAAGATCTCTGATCTTCAGGCGCCCTAAATAACTAGCTCTTACAATACGTGGCAGAACAGAGACATCAAAATATGAGGAAGTTATCATATGACCCAAGAGTGGCGATCCTTCCAGATCACAGCTTGAATCGAGCAGCAACATACTCAAGATAGAGCATTCTGTTACAGCTTCCCTGTCATAGCTGTGCCTTAATTTGATGATTTGAGCCCTGAAGACCCCTTTACAAGCGACGAACATCCCTTCTTTCACGACTTGTTCAGCCCCGATCTTCCTGCAGTCCATTTATCTCAACTACCTTTATAAATCGTAAGCATTAATTATCACAATCATAAGCATTAATAAGATAAAACAATGATTAGTCATACCTTGGTAATTTGGGGAAATAAAGTGAGGACAACAGGTCTAAGTAGCATGATGAATGGTGTAAGACAGGGGTAGGAAAGATGATTTAAGATGATTAAAAAGGGCCAATTCTGGGCTCAACAGGACTGACATACTTATGGGGATTGGAAGTAACTAGGGTCATATAGTGGGTAGACTCAAACTTCCTTTGTTCAGAGCATGATGACATGGTTGACCTGGCAGTGCATGGAACTAACTTGTAGGTGCAGGGATCATAGCTTTTAAGGGTTTAAGGGTATGTATTAACTGAGGGGACGAGTTGATGGGTGCTATTAAGGGATTCTCAGGGTGACATACTGCAGAATACTCTGAACAAAGGTGACCAAAATAGGGAAGCTTCCATATGAGTAGATGTGATCTGTTGTGGCGGCAAAAAGCACCATTGGGTCCTTCTTCATAGTTTTAATGAGCTCCAAGAAGGGATAAAAGTGTGCTCTAAAATGGTACCATCCTGTGGATTTTGTGAGCCTAGGACTGTTCATGCTCATGGGTGCTTTCATTTTTTAAGGAGTCTGAAAACGATAAGAAGACTCTGCAATGGTTGTGAACACCGTCCTGTGGGTTTTTTCAAGCCGAGGATGGTGATTGATCGTGGTTGCTTTCATGTTTAGAGAGTCTGAAAGTGGTAAGTGGACTCCATTTGTGTTCTTTTTCGTAAGTTAGTCTCCAAAGCCCGAAAAAGCATAAAATGATGTAAATGGAGAACTCTTCTAGCCGATGTGAATAGAGTATTCCTTTTTCGTAATTAGTCTACAAGGTCCGAAAAAGGGGTAAACTTATACCAGGTAGACGCCCTTTCAGATACGTTTAGCGAGCATGAAAGGAAGCAAGGTTGCTCGGCGATTTTTTCATTGTTTTAGGAGTCAGAAAAGAGCTGAACAGACACTCCCTAAGTGCCTTTTTTGTAAAAGGGATTGCTTGGCCCGAAAAAGGGGTAAAATTATACCGAACAAAAAGGGGCTGATGAGAGCGAGAAAAGGTCTCAAATATCATCATGTGTGTGGAATACTGGGTCCGATGACATAAATATTGTCAAAAGGGTGCCACGGCCAATGTGGCACGCAAACCGAGGTGATGAGAGGGCATTTTGAAAAAGTGCCCAAAAAATATGGGCATGAGAGCGAGAAATGATCTCAAGCATCATCACGAGCACGGAAAATTGAATCCGACGATATAAGACTTGTCAAAAACGGGCGACGGCTGGTGTGGAACGCAAACCGAGGCAATGAGGTGGCATGGGAAAATTGCCCAAAAAATATGGGCGTGAGAGCTAGAAATGATCTCAAGCATCAACACGAGCGTGGAAAACTGAATCCAGGGATATAAGATTCATCAAAAACGGATGACGGCCGATGTGGCATGCAAACCGAGGCGACGAGGGGGCATGGAAAAAATGCCCAAAAAATATGGGCATGAGAGCAAGAAATGATCTCAAGCATCATCATGAGTGTGGAAAAATAAATCTGGTGATATAAGATTCGTAAAAAATGGATGACGACTGATGTGGCACGCAAACATAGGCAACGAGGGTGTGAAAAAATGGTCAAAAAATGGACCTGGTGAAAATAGGAAAAGAAAAGAACTGTCATGAAATTCTCGCTGTTTTGATTCCAACAGTACCAACGGTTTGAGAAACGGACGTCGTATGACACCGAAATGGTTGTTTGAAAAATGGTGGAATCTATATAAATAGGACGTGGGGCCCATATGACGTGTCATTGTTACGTGTGAGTTTGGCAGAGCAATCAGAGCTCTTTCTTTATTTCCGGGAGATTTGACTGTTGGTTTTCGATTCCGCAAGTTTCAGGTAACTCTATTCGTCTTAGCCTTTTCAATTATATCTTTTTTGGTTTGCGGCGGGCCCCCGAAGGCCGTGAAATTCCATGTTGGCCTTCCAACGTGGAATATCACGGGTTTCAACTCCTTTGCCGCGATGGACATCGCGGGTTTGAGGTTGACAGTTGTGATGTTCATTGCGACTATCAGGCTAAAAAAAGTCACGATGTTCATCGCGAGTACAGAGGAAACAGTCGCGATGTTCATCGCGACTGTCTGGCCAATACCCGCGATGTTCATCGCGGGTTCTTTTATGGAAGCCGCGATGATCATCGCGGATTTTGATGGAAAAGCTACGATGGTATTTTTGAAAAAAAATTCTATGGTGCTAAAAGTTTCTTTGTTTTTTGGCAGGATGCTGAGGAGACCATTGACGTCATGGAGAGAGCGAGAGATGGAGGAAGATTTGATGGTCCGGATTCGTACAGATCAGGGGGTCCGACAGGCTTTGGCAGTGGGTGGACTACTAAAGTTCGTTCAGATTCCACCAATGCGTTCAGTAGGACCCCTACTGAACAAGTTGGTGAGCTGGTGGGTACCTGCATAGGGTGCCTTTGTTGTTGGGGGTGAGAGGTTGGAGATCACCCTCACAAATGTTTATTTTCTTACTGGGTTACCTCACTTAGGGGAGGTGGGGGATCTTCTACCGAGGATCTTGGCGGGTGTTGACATGGAGGATCTCCTAGAGACTTTTTGTGTCACTGGGGCGATTGTGCAGAACACCGCGCTGAGCCTGAGATCACTGCGAGAGTGGGACATGCGGGCTATCGGGGCTTGTGTTCTGCGGGTGTTGGGTGCCACGGCACCACATCGTTTGTCAGCGGGACAAACGATGATGGTGGATTCTATGCTGAGGGGGACTTATTATGCATGGGGTCAGATGTTCTTAGCTGGTGTCTGGAGAGATCTGGACAAGGTCAGTCGGGAGGGGGGAGAGTTCTGCTATGCCTCCTTTCTGTGTTCTTTTTTCTTTGAGCGGGTACCGACTTTGCGACCACGGGTGCCCATTCGTGATGGTTTGGTGAGCGAGCCGCGGATGGTGTGGTGGGGGAAGATGATGCCTCGCGGTGGTGGTGGTATCCACGGGTTCTCCTCATAGGAGATGTACGAGCAGTGGGAGCAGATCCCCCTGCTGATTGAGGACTATCCATATGCTGGTATGGATTACCAAGGAGATCCGGAGATGCCTCGCACCCAGGGACAAGCCTGGGGTTTAGATGGTATGTTTTGTTCTCTACTATATCATGTGTTTCTAGATTTATTGGTTATGATTATTGTAGATATGTATATGATGGTTTATTTGCATTGTGCAGATGTTGGTCCTGTTCCACCGGCTGACTATGTGGCTCGCAGGGGACGGGCGATGGTGGTTGCTCCGCCTCTGGTAGTTGTACAACCTCCACATGGTCGAGGATTTGGGGCTCGTGGTCGAGGGGCTGGCCCTTGAGATGATGCTGTCGCTGGTGTTTGAGAGACACTGGATATGATTCTAGCAGGATTCCCAGAGCATGGGTGGAGAGACTTAGATCGGGACATCGTCGAGCAATGTTTCAATGTGCCATGTGAGTGGCGCTTGATCCTGCTGAGGGCAGCGTTGCTAGTGACCAAGTATAGGGATGTGGTCGGGATGATCGGGAAGGGCTGGTGGAGAGGAGGATTCGTCTATGAGATGATCCAGCGGGGCCGGCAAAGCAGAGAGTTTGGGCCCGGCATGATCCAGCGGGGCCAGCGGAGGAGGCGCTAGAGGAGCTGAGGTACCGTGATGATTAGATGATATGTATTTGCCCCCAAATGCTAATGAGCATATGGGGAAGCTCTTTTTTGTACGGCTGATGTATTTTTGTATATTGGGTGTTGAGGGCACCTATTTCATGTTTTGACTATACTATGATGTATATATATATATGATGTTGATATATAGTCGTGTATGCACATGGATGCATTTGTTGTCTTTTTGTTCGCCCGTGGAGGCATGTTTGATTTTTTGTATGCTCGTGGAGGCACATGTTATGCATGTGGATGCAACATTTTGATTTTTTGTATATGCCCATGGAGGCACATGTTATGCACGTGGATGCATTTTCTTTATGAAATGATTTGATTGGTGTGCCAGTCAAGTACGTTGTTGGCCATATGGTCTGCTACACTATTGAGGTTTCTTGGGACATGTGTGAATGAAATGGATTCAAATTGTCGAATCATTTGTTTAGTGCGCAAAAATTTTCTGAAAACACAGGGATCGCGTACCTGGTAATCATTGTTGAGCTGGGAAACAAGGAGTTGTGAGTCCAAGAAAACGTTAAGGTGATGTATGCTCATTTGGAGAGCTGCGACCAGGAGATTGGTCACAACATCATATTCAGCTTGGTTGTTGGTGGCAGCACCTAAACACATTCCATCGATGTGGATCAACTCATGTGAAGGGGAATATATTACCCAAGCCGCGGAGGCCAGATTAGGGGACCAATGGCTTGCACCATCAGCAAAACTGACGTAGCAAAGTGGAACATGTGTGTGAAAGGGATCAATGGCAAGGGTCGACTGAACATAAGGGTATCCAGTGGAAATCGTGTAAATGGTGTTAATTTCTTCTGAGGAGGAAGATAACGGGGGATGAATGGGTCGCTGTTTCCGACGAACGGGGGGTACATTAGGCCGTGTGTCAATGTGGTGCTCTATAATAGCGAGTTCAAGACCAGGCATTTCGGTATAGGACCAAGCAAAGACATCACGGAATTCTTGGAATAGTTTTTTGTATTCTCCACTCTCATGCTCACTGCAGGAGGCTCCTAATGTAATGATTTCAAGGGCATCATGTGGGTCAGAGATATCGATGTGGATGACGGGAGAGATATTGGCCATGTTATCTTCCTCATAGGCATCAGGAGTAGGAATAGGATCCTTAAACCAGTCGACTTTAGTAGGAAGGAAATCTTTGGACTCAACCGTGAATTGGGTAGCGGTGGTGGATAAGGTCTCTTCTGGGAGGAAGTATGAATGATGGTGCACATCTTCCAAGGGGTAATCGGGGGCAGTAAGAACCTCTAGAATCTCCTCATCATTGCAGAAAATTTGAGTGGTCAAATCAGTTGACGAGGTAGTAGTAGTCGAAGAGATCAAATAAATGGTGTTAATCTCTTCGGATGAGGGTGATACGGGAGGGTAGATTTCCTCGATGAGGGGAGGAGATATTTCTAAATCGACGTTATTCAACTCGTACAACGCTGCTCTATAATCTGGGATATCAGGATAGTGATGTGAGTAGTGGCCGTAAATACCGCATATGGCACACGGGTGGTTGGTACGCAGTGATTTGTCACGAGGCTTGGGGTTTGAGTCGATTTGGACAACCGGGATGTTGGGGTCATCGTCAAGCATTTGCATCTGTTCCTGTAATGCAGGTATTTGTGGACATTGATGAGTTGGGTGGCCTAAATAATCACACAACGAGCATTTAGGAGGGGCACGGAACAGGGGGGGAGGGTTAACTGCTTTGGGTGGGGGTACCGCAGTGTATGGTTGTGGGCCTCTTCCCCCAGTGGGCCTGATGAGAGGAGGGGGATTCGTAGATAACGAAGGGGTAGTGATACCGGGAGGTGGTTGAGTAGAAGTGACAATGGGTTGCACCGGTTGCAGGATGACATTTGGTGTCAGTGGGGGAACGGGAGGCGAAATATACCACATGGGTAATCCCAATGTTAACCCGAGGAGACTAAGGGTAGCCATAACCGGAGCGCTTACTACGCCTGAGGGAGGAAATAGAAAGGGGATTGTGTGGATGGGTGTAACACCAATGTGACTAGGGACCAATGGTGGTTTAGGTAATGAGGATGGTTGATTGTTGGGTGTTTGTGTATTGTGTGAAAGAGTACAGAGGTCAGCGACGTGGGTCTCCGGTGACGGTGGTGGAATGGATTGGAATGTGGAAGTCATCGGCCCGTTGGAGTAAAGTCTGGGTCCCACGGAGGAAACAAACGAGGTAGTTGCACCACAAACAGGTTGTTCAACCATAGGAAGAACATTTTCAGGTGCAGTGGAGGCCTTCGGATCGTAATAGGTGAGTTGGTCGACCTTGACCACGCGTCCGTCATGAGGGAACATCATGGTACGAAAAATGGATGAGGCAACAGCCTGCATGGCATACATCTAGCTGCGGCCAGGTAAGAGGTTATATTCAAGGAGCATTGATGACCTCTATGTCAATGAGCACGGTTTTACCAGCCAGCTGGACGGGGACATTAGCTAAGAGACCTTGGGGTTGAGCCGAACGGCCGTCGTAGGCTCGCAATGCAGTGGTGAACTGCTGGAGAGTAGGAGATCCCAGCTTCTACCAAACGAATGTGGACATAACGCATGTAGAGGCACCTTCATCAATAATGCACTGATGGATGACAAGATTCCAAACGGAAACATAAACTTGGAATGCTAAAGTGGAAGGTAGGCGTGGTTCGAACTGGTCTAAATCGAATGCCATCAGTTGTGAATCATTGGGGTCAATAGCACGAATGGCAGAGAGCAAAGTCTTGCACTGTGAAGGATAGTTTTTTAAGACTTCTAAAGCAGACATGGCTGCGGGAGACTGGGCTAAGTCATCTACAATGTTGTAATTCGACGCAACACGAGCATTGGGATTATTGTTGATGTGATGAAGTGGGAAGCAAGGTGCTTTAGAAGCGCCATCAAGTGGAGTCGGAGGTATACGTAACGTCTGATCTGTGGGATGAACATTAGTGTTCTTGTCGGAGGGAGGGGCTTCAAGGGTGGAGCCATATTGGTTTTGACGGGTTTGGAGGTTGGCATCTGTGGATGACATCATTAACAAGTGGTGGGTATCTGAATCGAACATGGGTTGATCACGAGTGACATAAGTGATTTGTTGTTGTGGTGGTGCATTGCCCTGAGGGGGAGCTAGCGGCTGAGTGTTCACTACGCCTTGGGTTGGAAAGGGGTTTTGCAGCACCAAAGGTTGATGTTGAGGTGGTGGAGGGTTGGGTGGCGCCTAAGGAGCCGCTTGCCCTTGACGATGGGCATCGTCAATCCAGAGTTCTCGAGCTCGCTCCAAATGTGGGCAAGCATGTGTGTAATGGCCATAGAACCCGCAAATAGAACAAGGATGGTTTGTTCTGGGTTTATTGTTTTTGAGTTTCCTGGGATGAAGATCCAGATTCTGGTTAGGAGGAGCAGCATTGTTGTTATTTGGGGGGTTGGGAGGTGGTGGACCTTGATTATGCTGTTGGTTGTTGCCGCGGTTATGTCCTTTTCCACTGTTTTATTGTCCACCCTGGTTGCGCTGGTTGTTTTGATGTTGGGGATGATTGTGTTGTGTGTACACTTTCCCTTGAGCAACGGGAGGATTTTGGTTTACCGTAGGTGCGGGAGCAGGTTGCGGTGGATAATAGGCTGGTGGGGATGGAGGTGGTCTAGTTACCTGCTGGGGTTGTTGGTAACCCTGAGCTATTGGAGGTGTTCGGTTAGCTGCTGTAGCTTGTTGTGGGTAATATATTGGTTGTGGTGGAAAATGAATTTGGTTCTGGGTGGCCGGTTGGTTAAAGTATGTGGGTGGTACATATGTCAATGGCGCTTGTCCATAGCAATGTTATGGACAAGAGGGTCCATGAGTGTTCGGATTCTGATTCGTTGGAGCGTACGAACTTGTCACTCCAGAACTAGATGTAGCCCTAGAGAGGTCCGGGGCATTTATGGTGCTCACCATACTAAAAGGTTTAATGTGCGGTGTGACTTGGCTAATAATACCATCAATGGCATGTGATGCCCCCGGCATGTCACCACGTGAAGAATCGCCTCGTGGGGCGTCTGGTATGATGGTGTAAAGATAGCATGACTAGGCGTAAATTAGGTCGAACTGCTGAGCTTTTAGGATAGCTTCTTCCTCTGACTGGGGTCATTCGAAACTGACGTCTTTTGCTATGAGGGGTAGGAGTGATTTAAGGAACCAATCCAAAAATATCCGGTCATCCAGTTTAATCTTATAGAGGCTATGACGCTTGTGCCACTCATGGATGTAGTCTGTGATGTGGGTAGCTGTGTTTTGTATGCAAGACAATAGTATTTCAACTCCTGCATCATAACGTACAGGTAGCTGAAAAAACTGAAGGAAAGTGGAGGCGAGAGACGTAAAAGTTTGGTGGGTCCCATGTGGTTGTTCGATGTACCACTTGGTTGCAGAGCTAGTGAAGGTTCATTGTAATAGTCTTAGACAAATGGAGTCATCCACTATGGAGTTAGATGAACACCATAGGTGAAAAGACATTATGTGGTTTTGAGGGTCCTCCCTAGGTTTTCCTTCAAACCTGGGTATGTCCGAGGGGAGCTTCGTAGGCATGGGTGGCCATGTAGGGTTGTGCCGGATAGGATCATTGGTTAGCCTGGCTAAGTCTGGTAAGTTCAGACTCGCCATGTAAGGTAAACTAGCAAATGGATGTGGCGTAATGACTGGGACATGACTATTCATGGTGGCATGATGTAGTGGTCTAGTAGCCCCTAAGGGTATGCTAGGTATTGAAGGTATGTGTCCTCCAACTAATGTGGTTTGGTATGGGCCAGCGTTTCCAAGTGCAACATGGGTTACACTAGTGTTAGGAATAGTACGAGGAATTCCTGGGATCTAGGTTGTGGTAATGGCAGGTGGTGTGATTCCTATATTTGGGATACCCATAATAGGAGGTAGTTCTGTGTTGGGAATTCCTAAAGGTGGAGTGTCCCCCACATTAGGAATGCCTAGAGGGGTTGTTGTTACCATGGATGGTACAGTAGTGGAAGGGGTTGTGGATGTATCTCCAATGGTACTGGTAAAAAGTGGGTCGAATTTTGTTCCAGCCATGAGGTTGGTTGGTAATAACTCAGTAGGATTTTTGGATTTAGCCTCAGAATCAGATGTGAAGCGAGGCGTGTCAGAATCAGATGACTGTATGTTTGGTCGATGATGTGTCGAGTCAAGGGATAAGGCTCGACATCGGTGACGTGGAGATCCAAGTAGACTGAACTCTGGGGGTTCACCTTGAAGACGACGAGAGCGTCTAAAATTCTCAATGGTGAGAAATATGTTTTTTGTGTAAAAATTTTCAGTGTAAGAGTATAAAAAACTCGAAACCCTAATGCAACCAAGGGTGCAAAAAGGGGAGTGAAAATAAAGGCTCTCAGGCCAAAAAATCAACGTCAAAAGCACTTATTATAGCAGCTATGCTATAATAAGTGGAGGGATGCAACAAAAATGGTCAGAATACCAACAGTCAAACAACTTCTAGAAAAAATAGGTGCTACTAGACCAAAGGTGGGTTGTATCATGCAAACACCTAACTAGAAGTATTGTGAGTCAACAAACGATATTCTCTGGAAGGTGATGAAATCCAAGTCAGACAATATTGAGTGTTGAATCAACAGCTAGATATCCCCCTATCGGGAGGGACACCGGTTAATCAATCCTAAAGAATGGAAACTAGGATACTCCGTTCATGACACATTCAGAAAAGGTGAATCTGTTGTTTGGTCCTTTTACTGCAATACCCCCATACAGGGATATCATGAGAACTACGAATGGTAGCCTTCGGTTACTGAATGGATTTTGGTATTCCACTCAGGCTTCCAGAACCATCCTTGCGACTTCAACCCTCCTGGGGGAGAGGCCCTCTGATAAACTGGTTGTGACCATGCCAAAAAATACTAGGAGATTTTGGTTCCCTAATGGACAACAGCTATGTCTCAAATGTAATAATTGAGGGGTGTTATTGGAACACCTATCCCCTCAATTCTACCTAGATACAAAGTTCTTTTAAGTGCTCCCCAAGTGGGGTTAAAAGTTGGTTGAAGTTAGGGTAAATTTTAAGGCTCAGTTTAAATTATGTGTTTGAGTGGGTGCACGTGTGGTATTTTAAACTGAAATTGAAAATGTAAATGCTTTGCTAAAATATTCAAAAAACAAAGGATCTTTGAAATAAGAAAGCAAATAATATGAATTCTTCAAGAAATAAATGGATTTCCTTTAAAATTTTCTATGGGCAAAATATCAAGGAAATAAACAGTAAAATTTTTATCTAGATAAAATGCAAATAAATCCTTCTTTCAATTTCTGAAAATTTTTAAAAAGACATTGTAAAGGATCATTCTAAATAGTAAAAGATTTCTATGGCTGTAAAAAATGCAGGAATTTTAATACTGTAAAATGTGCTAAATGGGCAGAAAATACAGCAAAAAATTAATTTTTGAACGGATTGGCCGAATTGAAAAAACTTGCATAGCGGGTTTTGGCAGAACAACTGCGATGGACCCT
This sequence comes from Larix kaempferi, assembly GCA_027924585.1. Taxonomy (NCBI): domain Eukaryota; kingdom Viridiplantae; phylum Streptophyta; class Pinopsida; order Pinales; family Pinaceae; genus Larix; species Larix kaempferi. The sequence continues at coordinate 6,991,555 of BSBM01001065.1, forward strand.
GTGGGTTTCTGTCACACAGTCGCGATGGGTAGCGCGGGTTTCAGCCGCGAAGCCGTGATGTGTAGTGTGGGATTCTGTCACACAGTCGCGATGTGCAGCGCGACAAATGGCCGCGAAGCCGCGATGTGAAACGCGCAAATTGGCCGCGAAGCCGCGGGGAGCCGCGCAGAAAAGAGCCACAAAGTCGCGATGAGCCGCGCGACTGTTGGGCAAAAAGCCGCGAGGGGAAAGCTGTACATGGACGCCGAAAAATGAACCTGAAATTTGAAAATTTCGGGCTATTAATGGCTATAGAATGGGCCAAGATCTAGAACAGCAATGGATCTGCTGTCTAGGGTGGCGGATCTATGAATTAAACTGACTAATACTAACAAAAACTAAGATCTAAAGCAAAAAATTGAGATCTAAGAATTCTAAGCCAGCGGAGTCGCCAAAAACTGTTGGCTTGGTGTTGCAACCAAGCTTAGTGCAATGGGCACCTTCTAACTAGTAGCAACAGTTTCAATAGAAATAAATAACAAACTAATCTAAACAATATTAAACATGGATCTATGTGAAGTAAATAAGAAAACAATAGAAATATTATAGAAAACAAGAACAAGAAATATAATAAAGAATAACTTTGTATTGAGAATAGGGGCAAGCAAGTGCTTGCAATGGTGATACCTCCAAATGGTGAAGATTGTTGAGTATCTCCAAGGGTGAGCAGCTCCAAACTCCAAAGGTCCCTTCTCCAAGGTAGCTACAATGGCCAAAAGCTCATGGGATATTTTGACAGCATGAGGATAGGATGATGGATGGATGGAAAGTGAGGAGCCCCTACCACCTTTTTATAGTTTTTGGTGGTGGAAAATACCATTATGGTTTTTGAGGAAACCAATGGTATTCACCAACATGGTTTAGGTACCTTTTCCCTCCTTTTTCCTTTTTTGAATATTTTTAATATTTTTATTCCCTTTTTAATATTTTTGGGAATTCTGGACCCTTTTTGAGGGTTTTTTATGTTTTTTGAGGAAAAATAATAATTTTGAGTGGAAAAAGGGGTGTATTAAGGTCTTCTGGTGACCTTTTGGTGGCTTTACAGGCTCAAATGGTGAAAAAGTGGACAAATGGGTCATGTGAATAAGGGAATTGTTGGCACTCCATAAAATTTTGTGCTTAAATGTCTTATGACGGCATTAATCATCTTCCGCCAACAATGGCAATGCAAAATATAACATTTTTCATGGCGGGGTTCTCAAACTTGTTCTAGAAAGCGCATTTGTTCTCAAGTGTGGGCATCAAAGTTGCAAAAGAAAAATGGTTGAAAGAAGTTTTCAAAATTCAACAAAATCTCAGTCTTTCAAACCTATTTTTGACATCGTGAGTAAAGGTTTTTAATTTTCATATAAAAAAGGTTTAGCTCGAGTTGGGAAGCGTTATGAAGAAAAACTTTTATAAATATAGCAAAGACCAAAATAAATAAAAAATTGGGAAAAGATTTTTTAAATTTTATATATTAATGCCAAAATATGGAAGCTTTGATTTGTTATGAAGAAAGGGCATTAATTTTTATGTTGACCTAAGTGGAGTAGGATTGTATTTGTATGAAATGACAAAGCAAAATTGAGCAAAAAGATTATTAAATGCCCAACAATGAGGGCTCACCATAGGACCAAGCGCAAAGCCGAGAAGACCACATGTATCCTCCATCACTCTAGCGCCTAGGCTTAAAGCCTCCCATTCATTTATTGCTTGGTATATATTGAAAGTCATGGGTATATAAACAATAGAAAGATCATTCTCCCATTATGTGTGGGATTGTTTTTAAAAGAGCGAAAGGATAACAACAATAGAGGAGAGATCTACAGTCCTTAATTCATCCCGCGTCGTTCACATGTTCAGGAGATAATGACGGTTGGTGGATGCGGTAAAAACCACCATCCAACATGTCCATTTCTGATGCATCCGCATTTGTGAAACGTTGTATTGAAAACCACTCAACACCCGTGCGATACCATCCATTGGAAATGTTATAAAAGGGAGGTAGCCCAATTTTCAGCATTTGTTTCTTCTTTTAATCGGAAAGTCAAAGCTTTCTAAACCCTAACGCCATTCATCTTCATCCCAGGAGAAGATGCCTATGTCCGAAAGTTAGGAGGATTCGCCATTGAGTCGAGAGTGCTGGAGACAAATGAAAGGAATAAAACTGCTACCATGTTTTTTAGTTGGAGAAGAAACATACCTAACCACGCTGGGACTGTGCTTGTTGCTCGTATGGAAACTGGAGTCATCAAATCAAAAGGTATCGAGGTTACTGCACAAAATTGTTCAAAGGATGAAACAAGTATTTCAATGAATGTTTGCCACGAAAGTCATAGTGTTAAATTTTCTGATTTTACTTCAATATGATCTAGGATCTTAACTGAGAGAACAACATGTACAGCACTTCTACAGCATATCAATCATGGAGACAATAATGCAAGCACACAAGAGACACAAAGATTTACTTGAGGAAAACCATAAAGGTGAAAAACCCCAATAACTTCCTCAGAGATAGATAGAGCAATGATACAACCAGCCAAGAGAGATAGCCATAACCTAGCAGCAGATCCTCCTCCTCCATAAGTGCGCCACTCCTCCTTGAGTGCATGTGTGAAGTGAGTGAGTAAATAGAGTGCCTCCCGCACTCTATTTATACTTGACTTGACTTGCCTTTTTACCTAACTCATGTAGGCTCGAACTTAACCACATAATATAATGCTGACTGGGCCGACCCCCAATAGGGTGGTCTAATAACCCTTTGACCCACATGGCCGACCCCCAATAGGGTGGTCTAATAACCCTTCTACCCACATGACTTATACAGGGCCGACCCCAACAAGGTGGTCTAATAACCCATCGAGTATAAGTTACGACACTTACAATATAAATGACGACACTTTCGTATAGAGGAATAATACCATCTCTATAGGAATACAATATACATATATGTGAAATACATTCTGAATTTACATATACATCAACACTCCCTCTTAACTAGGAAGGTATTTTATCAGCACAGTTCTTCTAGCACAAGTCATCTTCTCTGGATCATCGTCACTGCTACTGCTATCTCAATCAATCTCTGAATCTACTCGTCATAGGAAGTTCTACAGAGCCAATCCTTTTTCATACTGGATGTAGGCCCACCACCTGCAGGTCTTCATCATCACTGGCCATACTATGGAATCCTCAGGACATATTACGTGCATCACAAAACCTGGCTGCAACATCCCAGGCTATTACGAGCACACAGCTCTACCTGTAGGATCTCCCAGGAGCACATTACATGTGACCCATCACAAAACCTGGCTGAAGCATCCCAGGCTGTTACGAGCACTCAGCTCTACCTGTCAGATCTCCCAGGAGCACATTACATGTGATCTCACCACAAAACCTGGCTGAAGCATCTGAGGCCTTTTTCATCCTGTCCAGATCTCCCAGCAGCAAATTACATGTGGTCATGGAAAAACCTGGCTGAAGCATCTGAGGCCTTTTTCATCCTGTCCAGATCTCCCAGGAGCAAATTACATGCCATAGGACAAAACCTCGCAAGAGCATCTGCCATATATCCCAGGGCACCGAATTACATGCCATAGGCAAAACCTCGAAAGACTATTTGCAGATCTCCCAGGGCACAAATTACATGTCCTCCCAAGCAAAACCTCGCAAGAGCATTTGCCAGATGTCCCAGGGCACCGAATTACATGCCATAGGCAAAACCTCGAAAGACCATCTGCAAATCTCCCAGGGCACAAATTACATGCTTTCCTGCACAACCTGATCCACGGCCACAAAGTATCATCTGATACTCATCATCATCACTGCAACATCCTGCTGCATGTCATCTGGAGAAGCTCGTCATCCACGATCATCCTGATCATACAATGCATCCATCTGATGCACACATAGATACATGATCCACACAATGTATCCATCAACATACATGATCTACCTGATCATACAAAGATACATGATCCACACAATGTATCCATCAGCATCTATGATCTACCTGATCATACAAAGATACATGATCCACACAATGTATCCAACAACATCCATGATCTACCTGATCATACAAAGATACATGATCCACACAATGTATCCAACAACATCCATGATCTACCTGATCATACAAAGATACATGATCCACACAATGTATCCAACAACATCCATGATCTACCTGATCATATCCAGCATCCAACATGATGCGTACATACATAAATGATCCAACTGATCATAGCCAAGCAGAAACTAGAACATCATCCTGATGCCCATTATCCAGCACTTACATCCACAGCCATGTGAAAGATCCTCCTTCCAACATGCTTGGAATGGCTTCAGCAAATGTGTCCATCACTTCTTCCTCGAAGTGTCCTCGATCTGAAGAACGCCAAGCCTCTCTTTGAAGTACTCGAACTTCATTTTGGCTAGCGGCTTCGTCAGCACATCTGTAATTTGCTCGTCTGTCACAACATATAGGACCTTCACAACTCCTCTCTGCACCATATCCCTGATATAGTGATATTTGATCTCTATGTGTTTCGACCTGTCATGAAACACTGGGTTCTCGGACAGCTTCACACAACTCTGGTTATCACAAAAGATACCAGTAGCATCCAACAGGAGATCAAATAACTCAGACAGTAGCTTCCGTATCCATACTGCCTCACAACTAGCTGAATAGGCTGCAACATACTCTGCCTCAGCTGTACTCAGTGCTATGCAGGACTGCTTCCTGCTAAACCAAGAGATCACACCTGATCCCATACTGAAGCAACACCTAGATGTGCTCTTCCTATCTGCAGCACTGCCAGCCCAATCTGAATCAACATAACCCTGCAGGTTAAACTTTTGATTCGCCTCATACCTGAGCCCATAAGCCACTGTACCCTTCAGGTACCTCAGAATATGCTTTACAGCAACCAGGTGAACACTCCTCGGATCCGTTAGGAACTGGCTCAATGTGTTCACAGCAAAGCAAATGTCAGGTACATCAAGGACCCAATCATCTAACGATACATAGTGATATCAATCGGCTCAGATGAAGCATCACACAGGCGCTTCAGGTTCGATGCCATAGGTGTGGCCATATCCTTGTAGTCCATCATCCCGAACCTCTTCAGGATCTCTACTGCATACTTCCCTTCTCCAAGGAAGATTCCTTCTGCACTCTACCACACCTCCATGCCAAAAACAAATAGTGCATCATCCCCAAGTTCTTCTTCTCGAACTCGGTAGTAAGCTTCCGCTGCGTGTCGGCAATCAATCTATCTTCACCATACCAAGTTCTGCACATATATGATTTCCTATCATGTGTCTCAGAACCAAGTGGCTGCTCCACATACACTTCTTCTTCAACTACACCATTCAAGGAAGCTGTCTTGAATCCATCTGGTGTATTTTCTATTTCATCACTTTTATATTTCTCTATGCTGCCATCTGCAACATGCTTGATCTGATAGTTCCATTTGGAAGTCATAGCAAACTTCCCTTCATGTCTTGGGATTACATCCCAAACATCATTCTTCATGATCGACGGATCATGGCATTTCATTTCTTCATCCCAGATCCTGGGAACTTCAATATCTTCAATATCTTCAATAGATATCTTTGTTGCTGGAACAAAATGTTGTAGTTCTTCTTTTGTAGGAGATGGCATACGATCTTTCCTACACAACAAGTTAAATTGCATGATTAGAAAACATCTCATAGTTTTCAGAACAAATTCTTACACATAAAGAAATATGCCATACAATCATGCAATTATCTTAGCCAATGCTTCAATACAACATTTATCCATGTTCCGTAACTTTCTAGATGCCTTCCAATCTCTACCAGAACATTGTTAAGAGTGTGCACAACTCCCAACATGTCAGCAAAGAGGTTTCATTCTAGATAAGTAGCAATGGAATGTTGTACAGTTCCATAGGCCACTTACCCATGCATATTAGGAGTATACTGTTCATCAATGCAATTATTCTAATATGCATAATACACAACCTAATTCTAGGAACATCAGTATATACATTATTGAACAGTATTATTTAAGAAATGACAATTCAAATACTTATCTTTGTTTGTTCGTTGGGTGGACTCCCTCTGAGTCTTCGCTTCCTTGCAGGAGCTGCTGGAGTCCTAATCTGAAGTAGCTTCTTCTATACCTTTCTGTTGTGGGATGTAGAGAGATGGTCAACTCCCTCTGAATATCTGCATCCTTGAATAAACCACTGGAGTGTACTCCCTTTTGATCTTTGCTTCTTGGATTACCTGTTCTTGAATCTCATATTCATCCTTGGTCCCTATGCATGCTTATTAGTATCATGAATGTGTTATCCTTGTGATCTCATATAAAATCATACATTTATTAGTATACTATTAAAACACAATAATCTCAAGCATGTATAGTCATGATCATTTCAAACATAAATAATAAGCATTAGCATTCAAGGTTTATGTAGGATTCTTATGGTTAGTCAAATCATAATAAACATAACATGTCTAAACCTGTAATTACTCAAACCTATGACTCTTCAGGTTCGTTGAATCATTAATCAAGATAAGAGATATAAAATGCATAAAACCTATGATTATTCAAACCTATACCTTCATGATTCTTCTGGTTAGTCATATCATCAATTATGGTAAGAAACATAATATGCATACAACCATGATTATTTAAACCTATGACTTCATGAATAATCATTATCAACAACAGTATAAAATCCTAACCCAAGGTAGGATTCTATCTTGATATAGGAAAAACATACCTTGATTAGCATGCTAGTTAGTTATGAATAACATACTCACAAGATGTCTTCTTGTTCTTCTTCAATGACTTGTGCTAGTAACGTGTATATCTCATAGGTTAGCCATTACAAAACCAAGTCATACATACCTCGTAAATGGATCTTGTATGAGATCCATGACAATGGATGAATCTTTGTCCTCATGTTATCATGATCATATGTTCTTGGACCAAAACATGATTTGTCTTTATTGGTGTACCTTTCATGTTAGTAGACAACATAAACCTCATACAACACCATAATGCATTAGTACAATCATAAGTGTCAACACCCTAACCAGTGAATATCTTCTATCATGCATCCATAATTTTGTTAAGGTTATACGACAAATCTAAAATCAAAATTGTACTAACCGTAATAACATGAAGACAAACATACCATAAACTTAATCATGGACAAATATCGAAACATACCTCGATGAGTCATACCTGTCGAGATCGCTTGTAATCTTCTTATGTAAGGCCTTATCCTCATCTCCCTCTGAGACAGGAACTTCTTCACTTATGCAGGTGATCAATCCATCTTCTTCTAGGATTAACCCAATCCACTTGATTTGCAAGAACTGGACCTTGAGCTGGATATGGGTTTGTCAGAGAAACCCCAAAAATTCAAACTTTGAATTTCAAACTTCTGACAGGATAGAAATATGTGCCTTGATGAGCTGATCAAGTTGGTATATTCAGAATTTGAAAACTGCAAAGTTTCACTCCTCAATTTTGCTTTTGAAACTTCTGGATTCACTGGACGTGACCCTGAACTGGGGTTTGATGAATCCCACTCTTCTTCCCAATCAAAATGCTTGATCCAAATCTCTACGCTTCTATTTTTCTGAGGAGCTTCCAGCCGTGGTCACAGATTTAAAAAATTCCCATTTTTTACAGAAGCCCTAATTTTCCACTTTTCTGATAAAAGTCCCGAACTAGGGTCTAATCAAGCCCGGCCTTCTGCCCAACCAAAAATTCTGATCTTGGTCTCTAAATTTCTATTTTGATGAGTATCATCCACCCGTGGTCTCCGATTACAAAAATTCCAACTTTCTCCAAAGCCCTAAATTCTGGAAGCCATGAATGAAGGTACCAAAAAATAATTCTGTTTTGACAGAAATATGTACCTGATTGTTTCTGATGTAACTCCAAATCTTTTGATCCACAGGGTCTGAAAACGTTTCCTGGGATAGCTTGACCTGTTATCTTTCCATCCTGACAGGTCTGACCTCAATTGGATTCTCTGAGAGAGAGTTATGCCAAATGTCGCAACGTGACCTGTTTTGGGATAAAACAGGAGAGCGAACTTGTACGGCGTGCCAGGTGTCACTGTTTTAACTTTAGCCTCTGAAAAAGTGTTTTGAGATATACCGGCCTGTTACCTTTCCATCTTGACAGGTCTGACCTCAATTGGACTCTCTGAGAGAGAGTTATGCCAAATGTCGCAACATGACCTGTTTATGGGATAATACAAGAGAGCGCACTTGTACGGAGTGCCACGTGTTACTGGTTCAACTTAGGCCTCTGAAAACGTTTTCTGAGATAGTACAGTCTGTGTACTACCTGTAACGTTTCACGAAATGGCATTTGGAGCTTCCTAGCCCATGTTATGACCTTTTTCCCAAGGTCACCTGATTTTGACTCAGATCTGGAAGAGGCAGAAACCCTATATTGTACAGATCATAAATCACAAAGTAAAACGAATTAGAGGTTGTCCTTTGGACACAAGGTACCTGGAGATCTTAGCTTCGTCCTGTAACAATTTCAGATCCGAAAAATTCACCAAAACGGATTTATAGCGAAAGTGCTACGATGATGGGTTTTTGCTATATCAAGCCCTAGCATCGTAAGTGCAACAAGTGTCATACATGCCATATCATGCCTTCTTTCAGGCTAGCTCTGATACCATGTTAAATTTTCTGATTTTACTTCAATATGATCTAGGATCTTAACTGAGAGAACAACATGTACAGCATATCTACAGCATATCAATCATGGAGACAATAATGCAAGCACACAAGAGACACAAATATTTACTTGGGGAAAACCATAAAGGTGAAAAACCCGAATAACTTCCTCAGAGATAGATAGAGCAATGATACAACCAACCAAGAGAGATAGCCATAACCTAGCAGCAGATCCTCCTCCTCCATAAGTGCGCCACTCCTCCTTGAGTGCATGTGTGAAGTGAGTGAGTAAATAGAGTGCCTCCCGCACTCTATTTATACTTGACTTGACTTGCCTTTTTACCTAACTCATGTAGGCTCGAACTTAACCACATAATATAATGCTGACTGGGCCGACCCCCAATAGGGTGGTCTAATAACCCTTTGACCCACATGGCCGACCCCCAATAGGGTGGTCTAATAACCCTTCGACCCACATGACTTATACAGGGCCGACCCCAACAAGGTGGTCTAATAACCCATCGAGTATAAGTTACGACACTTACAATATAAATGACGACACTTCCGTATAGAGGAATAATACCATCTCTATAGCAATACAATATACATATATGTGAAATACATTCCGAAGTTACATATACATCAACACACAGATGTCAAATGGAAGCACTACTATTCCAAATGGTCGCAACATCAAAGACTATTACCTCCAGGCGTAGAGTAAAAAGTAACATTGTGCACGGGGGTGATTACATCGCTTTTGGAGGAATCAATGATCCAGCTTCCATCCTAAAATGCAATCATGAGTTATGGCAGGTCCGAGGAAAGGTGTAAGCAAACACATGTCTCCACCTTTTGGAGGCATTTTGATGGGTATACGAAGCTTGATGTTTCATTGGATAGCTTTGAAGATAGAAAGCTAATTGATAACTGGGTAGAAGAAACCATATCTAAAGATTTGGAAGAGATGTGTATGGAAAAATATAAGCAGGAGAAATGCCTGGCTATCTTAAAACATACCTTGCAGTCATCTTCAAGAAACACATCTTTAAGAAACGAAGAAATGAAGGGCTATGATACGAACCTTTATTCTAGGTATCAGTCAATGGTTTATACAGTTCTCCTCACTACTCTTCCTCGACACTTTCCAGGTTTGCGCATTTATTGAGGGGTGACCTACATTTAATGAATAGTTCAAATATCCTATTGCAGTTATGATGGAAGCCTTAACATTTTAGCATATGGGCCACACCTCCTTGAATACATGAGTTGAAACCTGCTTGTATGGATTTACAACACGCATTTTTACATGATCTTTAGCCTACCCAAGTTGGAGTGCAGATCTGTTGGCCATGTACTGAAAATTTAACATGGTATTAGAGTTGTATAGCTGCAATCATCCAATCTGTGTTTGTAGAGGGTTGCTGCCTATGAGTGGGAGCTGCTGTTGGAGGATCTCAGCAGATGTGATGCTTAGAAAACTCTGCAGATTGGAGGGATTTGTTCTTGAGATATGCACTTGTTTTTGGGAGGGGCTTGTCGGCTTTAGATACTATTGGACCATTATCAAGAGGAAGGCTGCAATGCCCATTGATCCCCAACAACTTGTTGATCATAACAAGAAGCTTGAGAAAGGCAAGAGGACCATATCGTTTCTGTGAAGAACCACTTGATCCTTCATATCGTGAGTAAATTGACACAAGAGATGTATGTAGCATTGATATCTCTTAATCAAACTGTTAATGTCTCTTGCAAGGTTCTTTTAAGGAACAATCTCACTAGTGCTTGCATGAGTGACATAGAAATAGGTGGCAAAATAGTAAATATCAGTTAAAAAAGTGAAAAATTAAAGGGAACTGGAAGCCATCTTCTAACTTCCGAAGACATGACAAAACAAACATTCCAGATTTTTTTGCTTTGTTTTTATCATATTACTGTTTAAAAACTAATTCTTGTAAAGTAGTGATTAGTTATTTGATTATTATTTTAGTATCGGTGGTTTATTTTTAGAAAAATACAGTTAGGGTTTGCTTAGAGGGAAAATTTTTGTATAAAATATGCATTTGGCAATGTAAACAGGGTTGGATTTTCTATAAGGAGAGACCCATTTCGGGTGTTTTGAAGGGCTTTCAGAAATTAATAAAGATCTCAGAACTGAGCAGATTTTTCATCAAAGATTCATGTGTTTAAAAATTGCAGTCTGTACCCTTTCCCTTTCTCTACTGGTGCAAGTTTACTTTCTTCGTTATGCCTTTCATTATGCATTTTCTTCTATGCTTAGATGAACGTTCATATAGATTGAAATTCATGTTCTGTGCCTTGATTTATCCGCATCTGAGTATCCATTTATTTCTCTAAAATTAACAGTGGATTCATCTGAAAATTGATGCCCGTTGTTAATGGACTGTCTTTATTTCTTTCCCTATCACCTGCAAAAAATATTATTGATTGTAATAAGACAACTATCTTTCCTTTGTATGAAATAATTTGTTTGACTGCTGGTCCATATTTTTTTGTTTCTCGACTCCATTGCCTAATGGTATCTTATTCATGTTGATCTAGCCACCTCATTAAAAATCCTTAAGTTTTCTATTTATTTTACAAATTGGCCATTGAGTTTCATTGTCAAACTGTTGTCGTGGTGACATTGGATGGCAGATTTGCTGAGAGAGCCCTCTCTGGCTGAAGGAGGCCAACTTTCAGTCTAAAGATTGGTTTGAAATAGGTTACCTCGGGGTTTCCTTGATACAGCCCAAGGAAAATCTGAGTGCTAACAGGAATGAGCTAGTGAGCACTTTTTGGGTGTTAACAACGACGGTGTGTGAAACATCACACTAAAGATTATACTATTGTCGGCGACACTTTGTATCATTGAGAAAAGGATTCTATCCTCCGTCGTTGTTTAACTCACGAAGAAGCGGAGTGTGTGCTTAATGATTGCCATGATGGGGCATGTGGCAGTCACTTATCCAGGGTTTCTACAGCCCAACGTGTTATGGGAGCTGGTTACTTTTGGCCTTACATCTTTAAAGATTGTATGAATGCTTTAAAGTGATGTCACCCTTGCGAGATGTTTTCTCAGAATATACACTCGCATCCAGTTCCCCTTCATCCGTTCATCACAGTCAGTCCCTTCACCAAGTGGGGGGTGGATTTCATGGATTGCAAACCAGCTTCAGTTGGGGGGCAACACCATATCATAGTGGCTGTGGACTACTTTTCCAAATGGGTTGAGGCCATGCCTACCGTAAAATCCGATGCTGCTACAGTAGCCCATTTCATATTCAATAAGATTATAACTCGGTTTGGTATTCCAAAAGAGATTGTCACTCACCATGATAGTCACTTTCAGAATAAGATGATGGAGGATTTGTCACTCCAACATGGGTTTCGCCAAGAACACGCATCTTCATACTACCCCCAAGCGAATGGTCAGGTAGAAGCAGTTAATAAGTCTTTAAAGACCATTCTCCAATTTACCATCCAACAAAGCGAGAACAACTGGCATATTATGTTATATCCTGCTTTGTGGGCATATCGATCCGTAGTCAAGACTGCCACCCGGTTCTCACCATTTGGGTTGGTACACTGTATGGAGTCTATTTTATCGTTTGAATGCGAAATCCCTTCGCTAAAACTAGCTATAGAGATCCTCCCTAACACGATGGGTACTAAGTAACGTTTGATCCACCTTGAGTAGCTTGACGAGCAGCGTCGAGATGCCGTAGTGGCTATAGATGCCAATAAACATCGTATCAAGGTTCAGTATGATAGGTTTCTCCATCCCCGGCAATATGCTGAAGGTGACTTGGTCCTTTTATATGATCAAGCAAAAGAACCACTAGGGGCAAGAAAGCTTAACCCCATGTGGCACGGTCCTTACATTGTGAGGTGTGTCCTGGAGAAAGGATCCTACCAGTTAGAAGATTATGAAGGAATGTCTTGAAGGAGCCTAGAAATGGGCTCTACCTCAAGTAGTATTACGCTTGATCTTCTAACTCGAGCTAATACTTTTGTATACTATTGTATAGTTGTTTCTGTACATAGCTTAGATTCCTTTTGGTATTCGAGAATACTAATTCGCTTATGTTTTCCTGACATATGTCAGCAAAATCTTTCGTGTTTTTGGGATTCATGGATGGTGCTAGCCGTCATATGCAGCAGCTTGCTTCTGCTGCTTGGGTTATTTATTCGCCTCACCGCCTAGTTGTGTATTCGGAAGGTGCTTGTCTTGATCCTACATCCAACAATGTGGCCGAGTACAGTGCTATAATTGAGCTACTTCGGGATGCCATTTCAGATGGCATCCAGTCGTTAGAAGTCCACCAGAATTCACAACTATTTGTGTCTCGTAACTCCAATGTATAAAGAGGACGCATGGAATAAAGCACTCAATACCAGGTTGCAGATATTGTTGAAGTTGTTTGTCACAACATAATAATAATTTTCCACCATACTCATTCCTGCAAACTACCTCAATCACACACCTTCCACGTCACTACATTTAGTTGTTGAGATAATTAAGAGAGATAATTAAGAGCCTGCCATTCAATGTGGATCGCAGAGATTTGTTCTCAAATACATGGATTTGTGCCGCAAAATTGAGACGTGTTCGCTCATCCTTACCAGTTTATCATTTTGGTTAAATTAATGGAATAAAAAGGAGAATTTCTATCTTTCATTTTTATTTTCACCTTTTGTAATATTGTTGATGCGCTTAGTTCTCATATTATATCTTGTTTTACTTAAATGAGTTTTGGTGTGCAAGTCGGTAGAAATCATGGCTACATATGAAGATTGCGACATTCTAGAAGAGAACCCAGCACATTAAACTAAAATTGACTCATCAAATACCCTTCTCAAGAAGATAACAACCGAACTAAATGCCGAAGAATATGGAATGCATTTCGTAAACATTGTTTCAGATTATTGAAGGAATGGGATGTCTTTAAAAAGGAAGAGCAATTCGAATGCTAGGGGCTAGGGGGAGGAACGTTCAAGGAAAGTGGATGAACTTATTTTTTCATTTTTCTGTATGTTTCTCTGCTAGAGGAGGGAAGCTCTGTAAAAAAGGATGGGAACTGTTTCCTAGAGGCTCTACTATTTTCTCCTTTAATTCGATTTTTGAGACATTTGGGAGGACATATTATACAGTATTATGCTTGGTTCTGCTTATATCAATGTTATTTTGAACTTCTTCTGAGAATTATTGAATATTGCAGAATATTGAAGACCTTAGCTAAGTCTTTAGAATATCTATGTTGTGTTGTGGATCACTCTCTTTTGTTACATTTACTTTCATATATATATATATATATCTTGCTATTATATGTGAAATACCTTTGATGAATTTCAAATAGTTATGCTTATCTGAAATATAAATGATTTAGTTTCATATTGAGATTAACAAACTGTTTCATAATTTCAATTGTTCATTAATCAATTCTGATAATTTACCAACTTACAGGTTGACCTTGTTTCATTTGCAAGTTAGTACATAATTATATTTCTATGTTTCGAAATAGTGTATCTCGTTAATCTTATTGGTATTGGGTTTGAAGTTCTGTTACAATTACTTTACAACAGATTGTTATCTTATTGTGAAATACTTGAGATTTACCTTTGGAATTGGGGACTTTTCTACCAATTCAGAAGTGTTAATAATTTTCATGTTTTAAACCTTATGTCAATTCAATAAGTCATGCTCTCCACGTAGATAGATATCAAGCATTTAGGTTATCTTAGAGAAGAATTAGGAGTTGCTAATTTTCTGCATTTCGCATAAAACAGTCTTTAGAATTAGCGAGTTATTAGTTTGAATTCCTTTTATTTGTTAACAAATTGGTTTAGGTAAATTTGATACACACTCAATTTCGGGAGACTCTCTATTTTGAGAACATATCATAAAGGCAGCAGAGCCTTGATCCTATGAGGGACAGTTACCTTAAACACATACAATATTGCATTAAGTCGAGTGTGTGGGCTATATTTCCGTAAGTTGGCCTAGGGCAGTTTTCCCGCCAACACACTCTTGAAACTCCATTTTGTTTCCATTACATACATTCATGTTCCGAGAAGTTTTAATCATATATCTGATGCATATGCTAACTATGTCCTAGATTGGCATTTGTCACATTCTTAATGAAGCACACAAAGAAACAAACATTCATACATTTGTACATACACATATAGTAGAACTGGAGAACCATAGTTTTTTATAAATAACATGTCCAAAATGTAGTGTAATAATACAAAACTGAATCCTGTAGCTCTCAAAAATATACATATCGATACAAAAATGGGACTCTAAGATATATAAGCCCTACAAGAAGGCCTAGCTGCCACCTTAGAAGGATGCGTCTGATAATAATAGTGTATTGTGTTAGCTATACGCTACAGTAGTCGCACCCAGTTGCTCGGTACCCCCACCACATGGCACTGCATATCCTCTGGTAGTTGTGCTATCCCTATCCCTAGCACCCTATTGGACATCTGTGATAGGTTGACCTGCAGAGTCTCTAGTGTATTGTTAACACCTTAAAAGTGCTCACTACCTCATTCCCTTAGTCACATGACCCATTTTTCCACTTTTCCACCATCTGAGCCTCTAAAGCCATCAAAAGGTCACCAAAAGACCTAAATACAGCCCTTTTTCCACTCAAAATGAGTATTTTTCCTAAAAAAGCATAAAAAACACTCAAAAAGGGTCCAAAATTCTCCAAAATATTAAAAAGGGAATAAAAATATTCAAAATATTCAAAAAAGGAAAAAGGAGGGAAAAGGTACCTAAACCATGTTGGTCAATACCATTCGTTTCCACAAAACCGTAATGGTATTCCCCACCACCAAAAACTATAAAAAGGTGGTAGGGGCTCCTCACTTTAGATCCATCCATCTTCCTATCCTCATGCTGCCAAAATCTCCCACGAGTTTTTGGCCATTGTAGCTACCTTGGAGAAGGAACCCTTTGGAGTTTGGAGCTGCTCACCCTTGGAGCTACTCAACTATCTTCATCATTTGGAGGTATTATTATTGCAAGCACTTGCTTGCCCCCATTTTCAATACAAATTATTTTTTCTATTTCTTGTTCTTGTTTTCAAATCAAAAGTTTATTATGATATGCACATGCTAGTTTAGTTTCAGTTTTAGATTTACAATTTTTTTTGCTTTAGTATTTGAAACTGCTGCTACTAGTTAGCAGGTTCCCATAGCACTAAGCTTGGTTGAAAAACCAAGCCAACAGTGTTTGGCGACTCCGCTGCTTTTGAATTTTTAGATCTCACTTTTGCTTTAGATCTTAGTTTTTGTTAGTATTAGTTAGTTTAATTCATAGATCTGCCACCTTAGACAACAGATGCATTGTAGTTCTATATCTTGGCCCATTTTATTGCCATTAACAACCCAAAATTTTCAATTTTCGGGTTCGTTTTTCGGCGTCCGTGTACGGCTTTCACCTTGCGTTTTTTTCCCAATAGTCACGCGGCTCTTTTCCGCGCAGTTCACCGTGGCTTCGCGGCCAATTAGCACGCTGCACATCGCGGCTTTGCGGACATTTTCCGCGCTGCACATCGCGCTTGTGTGACGAAATCCCGCGCTACACATCGCGGCTTCGCGGCTGAAACCCATGCTGCCCATCGCGACTGAAGCTCGCGCGGTCCATCATGGTTGTTCTATCAAAACCCGCGATGCCAATTTTTTCCATTCGGCCAATCCGTTTAAAAAAATAATTTCTTACTGTATTTTCTGCCCCCATAGCACATTTTACAGTATTAAAATTCCTGCATTGTTTACAACCATAGAAAAATTTTACTATTTAGAATGCACCTTTGAAAATGTCTTTTTAAAAATTTTCAGAAATTGAAAGAAGGATTTGTTTTGCATTTTATCTAGATTAAAAAAATTTACTGTTTACTTCATGTTTTTCCAATAGCAATTTTTGAAAAAGAAATCCATTTATATCTTGAAAAAGTCATATTATTTGCTTTCTTATTTCAAAAGATCCTTTGTTTTTTGAATATTTTCTGCAAAGCATTTACTTTTTCAATTTCAGTTTAAAATACCACACGTGCACCCACTCAAACACATAATTTAAACTGAGCCTTAAAATTTACCCTAACTTCAACCCACTTTTAACCCCACTTGGGGAACACTTAAAAGAACTTTGTAGCTATGTAGTATTGAGGGAATAGGTGTTCCAATAACACCCCTCAATTATTACATTTGAGACATAGCTGTTGTCCATTAGGGAACCAAAATCTCCTAGTATTTTTTGGCACGGTCATAACCAGTTTATCGGAAGGCCTCTCCCCTAGGAGGGTTGAAATCACGAGGATGGTTCCGGAAGCCTGAGTGGAATACCGGAATCCATTCAGTAATCGAAGGCTACCATTCGCAGTTCTCGGGATATCCCTGTATGGGGGTATTGCGGTAAAAGGACTAAATGACAGAGTTACCTTTTCTGGACGTGTCATGAACGGAGTATCCTAGTTTCCATTCTTTAGGATTGATTACCCGGTGTCCCTCCCGGTAGGGGGATATCTAGCCATTGATTCAACACTCAATATTGTCTAACTTGGATTTCATCACCTTGCAGAGAATATCGTTTGTTGATTCACAATACTTTTAGTTAGGTGTTTGCATGATACAATCCACCTTTGGTCTAGTAGCACCTCTTTTTTCTAGAAGCTGTTTGCATGTTGGTACTCTGACCATTTTTTGCATCCCTCCAATTATTATAGCATAGCTGCTATAATAAGTGCTTTTTGAGGTTGATTTTTTGGCCTGAGAGCCTTTATTTTCACTCCCCTTCTTGCACCCTTGGTTGCATTAGGGTTTTGAGTTTTTTATACATTACCATTTTACACAGAAGATTTTTACACACAAAAAAAACTTATTTCTCACCATTGAGAATTTTAGACGCTCTCGTCGTCTTCAGGGCGAACTCCCAGAGTTCAGTCTACTTGGCTCTCCACGTCACCAACGTCGAGCCTTATCCCTTGACTCGACACATCGTCGGTCAAACAGACAGTCATCCGATTCTGACACGCCTCACTTCACATCTGATTTTGAGGCAGAATCTGAAAACCGTACCGAGTTATTACCAACCAACCTCATGGCTGGGACACAATTCGACCCACTTTTTACCAGCACCATAGGAGATACATTTACAAACCCTTCTACTGCGGTGCCATCCATGGCAACAACCACACCCCTAGGTATGCCTAATATGGGGGACACTCCACTTTTAGGAATGCCCAACACAGGACCACCTCCTATTACGGGTATGCCAAGCATAGGGGTCACACCCCCTCTCATTTCCACAACCCATATCCCAGGAATCCCTACTACTATTCCTAACCCCGGTGTAACCCATGTTCCACTTGGAAACGTTGGCCCATACCAGACCACAACTATTGGAGGACACATACCTTCAATACCTAGCATACCCTTAGGCACTACTGGACCCCTACTTCATACCACCATGACTAGTCATGTCCCAATCACTACGCCACATCCATCTGCTAGCTTACCATACATGGCGAGTCTGAACTTACCAGACTTAGCCAGGTTAACCAATGATCCTATAAGACATGACCCTGCGTGGCCTCACATGCCCACCAAACTCCCCTCTGACATCCCTAAGTTTGAGGGAAAGGCAGGTGAGGACCCCCAGAACCATATTATGTCCTTCCATCTATGGTGTTCCTCCAACTCCATAGTGGATGACTCTGTCTGCATCCGTCTGTTATAGCGCACCTTCACTGGCTCTACAGCTAAGTGGTATATCGAGCCGCCCCATGGAACCCATGCCACCTTTACCTCCCTTTCCTCGACCTTCCTGCAGTTCTTTCAGTTACCTGTTCGCTATGATGCGGGAGTTGAGATCCTATTGTCTTGCAGACAGAACACGACCACCCACATCACTGACCACATTCATGAGTGGCGTCGACGCTGAAGCCTCTGCAAAATCAAGTTAGACGACCGTATCTTCTTAGATTGGTTTCTCAAATCCCTCCTCCCTCTCATTGCCAAGGATGTGGCATCTGAACGACCCCAGTCTGAAGAAGAGGCCATCCTCAAATCCCAACAGTTTGATCTCATTTACGCCCAATCAGGTTATCTGTATACCATTATACCAGAGGCCCCTTAGGGCGAGTCAACCCAACACAATGCGCCAGGGGCATCCCATGCCGCAGATGGCATCATTGGTCGTATGGCCTCGCATCCCCAACCCTTTTCCATTTCACATCCTAGCCATGGCCCCGACCTTTCCTGGGCTACATCGCAGTCTGGAGCAACCAATTCATATGCTCCCATGGCACATCACCACCATACCCACAGACCCTCATGTCCACCACAGTGCTTTGGTCATGCACCACCCGCATACGCTCCCCCAGCCGCACCTCAACCAATGTATTACCCGCAGCAAGCTGCGACAGCTAACCCAACACCTCCAATAGCTCAGGGTTACCAGCAACCCCAGCAGGTAACTGGACCACCTCCAGCCCCGCCAGCTTATTATGCACCACAACCTACTCCCGCACCTGTGGCAAACCAAAATCCTCCCACTACTCAAGGGAAAGTGTACACACAACACAATCAGCCCCAGCACCAAAACAACCAATGCAACCAGGGTGGAAAACAAAACCGTGGAATAGGACATAACCGCGGAAACAACCAACAACCACATCAAGGTCCTCCACCTCCCAATCCTCCGCAAAATAACAACGCCGCTCCTTCCAACCAGAATCTGGATTGTAATCCCAAGCAGCCCAAAAACAAGAACCTTAGAACAAACCATCCTTGTTCTATTTGCATGGTCTATGGCCATTACACACATGCTTTCCCACATTTGGAGTGAGCTCGGCAACTCTGTACTGACGATGCCCATCGTCAAGGACAAGCAGCTCCTCAGCCACCACCGAACCCTCCACCACCTCAACATCAACCTTTGGTGCTGCAAAACCCCTTTCCAACCCAAGGCGTAGTGAACACTCAGCTGTAAGCTCCCCCTCAGGGAAATGCACCACCACAACAAATCACTTATGCCACTCCTTATCAACCCATGTTTGATTCAGATACCCACCACTTGTTGATGATGTCATCCGTAGATGCCAACCTCCAAACCCACCGGAACCAATATGGCTCCACCCTGAAGCCCCTCCAGCTGACACGAACACTAACGGTCATCCCACATATCAGAAGTTACGTATACCTCCGGCTCCACTCGATGGCACTTCTAAAGCACCTCGCTTCCCACTTCGTTGCATCAACAATAATCCCAATGGTCGTGCTGTGTCAAATTACAACATTGTAGATGACTTAGCCCAGTCTCCTGCAACCATGTCTACTTTAGAAGTCTTAAAAAACTGTCCTTCACAGTGCAAGACTTTGCTCTCTACCATTGGCACTATTGACCCCAATGATTCACAACTCATGGCATTTTATTCGGACCAATCTGAACCTCGCTTGCCTTCCACTTTAGTATT
Organism: Larix kaempferi; assembly: GCA_027924585.1. NCBI lineage: Eukaryota > Viridiplantae > Streptophyta > Pinopsida > Pinales > Pinaceae > Larix > Larix kaempferi. The sequence goes on from BSBM01001065.1 coordinate 7,011,765, forward strand.
CCAAGTTTTCGTTTCTGTTCGGAATCTTGTCATCCATCGGTGCATTATCGATGAAGGGGCCTCTACATGTGTTATGTCCACATTCGTTTGGCAGAAGTTGGGATCCCCTACTCTCCAGCAGTCCACCACTGCGTTGTGAGCCTACGATGGCTGTTCGGCTCAACCCCAAAGTCTATTATATAATGTACCCATCCAACTGGCTGGTAAAACCGTGCTCATTGACATTGAGGTCATCAATGCCCAACTTGACTATAACCTCTTACTGGGCCGCAGCTACATGTATGCCATGCGGGCTGTTGCCTCATCCGTTTTTCGTACCATGATGTTCCCCCATGAGGTACGCGTGGTCAAGGTCGACCAACTTACCTATTACGATCCCTAGGCCCCCGCCGCACATGAAAATGTTCTCCCCATGGTTGAACAACCTGTTCTTGGTGCAACTACCTCATTTGTTTCCTCCGTGGGACCCGGACCTTACTCCGACGCGCTGATGATGTCTACATTCCAATCCATTCCACCACCGTCGCCGGAGACACACGTCGCTAACCTCTGTACTCTTTCACACAATACACAAACACCCAACAATCAACCATCTTTGTTACCTAAACCACCATTGATCCCTAGTCACATTGGTGTTACACCATCCACACCATCCCCTTTCTATTCCCTCCCTTGGGCATAGTAAGTGCTCCAGTTATGGCTACCCTTAGTCTCCCCGCGTTAACATTGGGATTACCCGTGTGGTACATTTCGCCTCCCATTCCCCCGCCGACACCAAATGTCATCCTGCAACCGGTGCAACCCATTGTCACTTCTACTCAACCACCTCCCGGTATCACTACTCCTTCGTCATCTACGAATCCCCTTCCTCTCATCAGGCCCACTGGGGGCAGAGGCCCACAACCATACACTACGGTACCTCCTCCCAAAGCAGTTAAACCTCCCCCCATGTTTCGTGCTCCTCTTAAATGCTCGTTGTGTGATGAGTTAGGCCATCCAACCCATCAGTGTCCACAGTTAACTGCATTACAGGAACACATGCAAATGCTTGATGACGACCCCAACATCCTGGTTGTCAAAATCGACTCAAACCCCATGCCTCGTGACAAATCACTGCGTACCTGTTGGCTCGGTTTTGCAACCAAGCTTAGTGCTATGGGCACCTACTAACTAGTAGTAGCAGTTTCAATAGAAATAAAAACAATAAACTAAATAAACAATACTTTTCATGGATCTAAGCAAGAATCTAAGCAAATAATTTAAATATTTCAAAAATCAAGAACAAGAAACATAAGAAATAATTTTTGTATTGAAAAGTGGGGGGCAAGCAAGTGCTTGCGATATTACCTTCAATGGTGAAGGTTGATGTTGAGCAACTCCCAAGATGAGTAGCTCCAAACTCCAATAGGTCTCTTTCTCCAAGGTTGCTTCAATGGCTAAAAGTGCTCAGGGGAGATTTCAGCAGCATAAGGATGAGATAATGGAAGGATGTGAAATGAGGAGCCCCTACCACCTTTTTATAGGTTTTGGTGGTGAGGAATACCATTTGTGGTTTTGTGGAAACCAATGGTATTGACCAACATGGTTTAGGTAATTTTCCCTCCTTTTTCCTTTTTTGAATAAAAATAATATTTTAATTCCCTTTTTAATATTTTTGGGAATTTGGACCCTTTTTGAGGGTTTTTTATGATTTTCTTGGAAAAATAATCTTTTTTAATGGAAAAAGGGGTGTACTAAGGTCTTTTGGTGACCTTTTGTTGGTTTCAGAGGCTCAGATGGTGGAAAAGTGGACAAATGGGTCATGTGAGTAAGGGAATGAGCTAGTGAGCACTTTTTAGGTGTTAACAGATTGCCCCCTGATGTGTGAGGGCAGGAGCTCATCGTATGGCCGATAGACATCATAGTTCTTTTGTCCTTTTTCTGGTTTTTAGGGGAGAGAAGAGACCGGTTGGAGACTGGAGCCACGGCCCTTGGAAGCTGCAAAAACAAAAAATATTACATTGCCTCAATATGAATGAGGTATAATCTCTGATAAAGGACGAGGCGGGCATTCCCATGCTCGTATCAAGACATATACAAAACAATTAGTCCCAAGAAGGGGGATCTAATACGTAAAGAAATATACTGGTACATCATAATGGTCCAGAGGGGACATGATTGTGGGATATTCTCATGATCATGGCTGATCTCAATAACTGATACACTGGAATAACTGTTGAACTGCTGAAACTGAAGGTGTCCAACATCTGTATGGACTCAATGACTGTGAGCCATCTCTAGGCAGTATTGTAACTGTATACTCAAGGGAGTATGGAACCTGGGTAAATCTGAATACTGTCGCCATGCGCAGCCCGGATATCTATAGAAAAAGTGTAACTGGTGTTATCCATAGGAAGACTCTCAAATGTGGAGGAGTCAGGAGGTATCCGGGGTCTTCGACTAATAACTGAACGGACCAATACCCTGTGCGAGTCTCAACGATGCGATCAAGGTGTTGAAGTCGAGCATGTGAGAAACAACCATTGGGAGAGGTACTGAGGATTTCTCTCGAAATGATCCGTAGGCACTCATTATAAATGGTAATGAGTCCAAGACACAGGGACCTCTAGGCCTATCCTCTGGAATCAATGTGGTTGTCGTCGACAGAGGGAGACCAGCAACTAACAAGGCAATGATGTTTCCTTAATAGGAGCTCGAGGTGTAGAACTGAAGTGATGTAGTACTACTGGTAGGACTGACATAGTTGTGGGGATGGGAAATAACTGGGTCAAAAAATGGGTAGACTCAAACTTCCTTTGTTCAGAGCATGATGACATGGTTGACCTGGCAGCGTAGGGGACTGACTTGTAGGTGTGGGGATCATCTTTTAGGGACTGAAGGGTATGTACTGACTCTGGGGGGGTGAAGCTGATGGTAGCTGTCGAGGGAGTTTCCGGGTGACATACTGCAGAATACTCTGAACAAAGGTGACCAGAATGGGGAAGCTGCTATGTGAGGAGATATGATCTGTCGTTGCGCCAAGAGGCACCCTTCTTCCTTCTTCGTAGTTTTAATGAGCTCCAAGAAGGGATAAAAGTGTGCTCTGAAATGGTACTGTCTTGTGGATTTTGTGAGCCCAGGACGGCGCATGCTCATGGTTGCTATCATGTTTAGAGAGTCTGAAAGCGGTAAGTGGACTCTATTGGTGTTCTTTTTCGTGGTTTAGTCTCCAAGGCCCAAAAAAGCATAAAATGATGCGGATGGAGAACTCTTCTAGCCGATGTGACTAGAGTATACCTTTTTCGTAATTAGTCTACGAGGTCCGGAAAAGGGGTAAACTTATACCAGGTAGACGCCCTTTCAGATACGTTTAGCGAGCATGAAAGGAAGCAAGATTGCTCGGCGATCTTTTCATTGTTTTAGGAGTCAGAAAAGAGCTTAACAGAAACTCCCTAAGTGCATTTTTCGTAAAAGGGGTTGCTCGACCCGAAAAAGGGATAAAATTATACCGAACAAAAAATGGATTGATGAGGGCGAGAAAAGGTTTCAAGCACCGTCATCTGTGCGGAAAACTGGATCCGGTGACATAAGGATTGTCGAAAAAGGAGAACGACCGATGTGGCACGCTAACCAAGGTGACGAGGGGGGCGTTGAAAAGATGCCCGAAAACTATAAAGGTGAGAGCGAGAAATGATCTCTAGCATCATCACGAGCGCGGAAAACTGAATCCGGCGATATAAGGCAAGTCGAAAACGGAGAACGGCCGATGTGGCATGCTAACCGAGGTGACGAGGGGGGCGTGGAAAAGATGCCCGAAAAATATAAAGGTGAGAGCGAGAAATGATCTCTAGCATCATCACGAGCGCGGAAAACTGAATCCGGCGATATAAGGCACATCGAAAACGGAGAACGGACGATGTGGCACGTAAACCGGGGCGACAAGGTGTCGGGACACAATGTTGATATTGGTCCTGGTGAGAGCGAGAAATGATCTCAAGCATCATCACGGGCACGGAAATATGAATCCGGCAGTGCAAATGGTGCGAAAAACGGAGGTCATAAGGACTCCGGAATGGTTAAAGGAAAGAACTAGGTTAAAAAATGGCTACAAATAAAGGTGATCCCACCAAGCGAAGGATGCAGTGGTGGGGAGAAATGATGACCCGTGGGGGAAAAATACTAGGTGTATCAAGTCAACTGAAATATACAAGTGACACATGACCTCAAAAATGGTTGAGATCACGAATATGAAAAAGTGAGCAGGGTTAATGACCTGCCCCCATGCTATGTGCATGGGGTTTGTGATTGTGGATCACATGTGTGTTGGTTTGAACGGTGGGCTCATTGAGGTGTTGAGATAGAGATGATGGGGAAGGTTCAAAATGATTGATCATTCCCCCTATCCCGGGGTCGAGGTAATCTATTATGCCCCCTAACTCAGAGGTGTCAATGTGGTGCAGATGTTGTCTCATAGAGAGATCAATAGGGCATTGAGCAACTGCTGGCGGGGTGTTATACCATGAGGCTTTGGGTCGTGGTGGCATACTGAAGTGATGATATGATGATGGGGGATTCCCTTTGTGGGGTGGATGCCCCCAGTATCTCCGACGAGGATCACGGTGATGATGAGTAGGCAAGGTTTTGGGCATGCCCCCATGTTGTGGACATGTGGTTTCCTGGTTGATTTGAAAGGGTTCAACCTGTGTGTCAAAGGGATCAATGGAAGGGGCCGACCGGACAGAGGGGTATCCAGTGGAGATCGTATAAATGGCGGGGTCAAGGCCAGGTATTTCGGTATCTGACCAAGTAAAGACATCAGTGAATTCTTGGAAGAGTTGTTGGTATTCTCCGATCTCATGCTCACTGTGGGTGGTTCCTAATGTGATGGTATGAAGGGCACCAAGTGGGTCAGAGATGTCAATGTGGATGACGGGAGAAATATCGGCCATGGGATCCGTTAACCAATCGATTTTAGTAGGAAGGAAATCCTTGGACTCAACCGCGGATTGGGTAGCGGTGGTGGATGAAGTCTCTTCCAGGAGGAAGTATGGACGATGGTGCATGTCTTCCCCGGGATAATCAAAGGTAGTAGGAGTCTCGAGAACCTCTTCATCATTGCGGGACCTTTGAGTGGTCAAATCGAGTGATGAGGTAGTGGTAGTCGAAGAGATCATATAGATGGTGTTAATCTCTCCGGATGAGGATGATGCGGGAGGGTAGATCTCCTCGATAGTAGAGGGTGCCGTCTCTAGGTCCAAATTGTTCATCTCGTAGAGAGCTGCTCTGTAGTCTGGGATGTCAGGACAGTTATGCGAGTAGTGGCCATAAATACCGCATATCGCACATGGGTGGTTGGTACGCAGTGATTTATCACGAGGCATAGGGTTTGGATCTAGTTTGACCACCGGGATGTTGGGGTCGTCGTCCAACATTTGCATGTGTTCCTGCAATGCAGGTAACTGTGGGCACTGATGGGTTGGATGGCCTAACTCATCACACAGCGAGCATTTTGGAGGAGCACGAAATATGGGGGGAGGTTTAACTGCCTTGGGTGGGGGAACCGCAGTGTATGGTTGTGGGCCTGACGAATGGAGGGGGATTCGTCGACGACGAAGGAGTCGTGATACCGGGAGGTGGTTGGGTAGAAGTAACAATGGGTTGCACCGGTTGTAGGATGACATTTGGTGTCGGTGGAGGAACGGGAGGCGTAATATACCACACGGGTAATCCTAATGTTAACCCGGGGAGACTAAGGGTAGCCATAAACGGGGCGCTTACTACACCCGAAGGAGGAAATAGAAAGGGGATTGTGTGGATAGGTGTAACACCGATGTGACTAGGGACCAATGGTGGTTTGGGTAATAAAGAGGGTTGATTACCGGGTGTTTGTGAAAGAGTGCAGAGGTTAGCGACCTGGGTCTCCGGTGACGGTGGTGGAATGGCCTGGAATGTAGAGGTTATCGACGCCTCGGAGTAAAATCCCCAGCGGAGTCGCCAAAAACTGTTGGCTCGGTTTTGCAACCAAGCTTAGTGCTATGGGCACCTACTAACTAGTAGTAGCAGTTTCAATAGAAATAAAAACAATAAACTAAATAAACAATACTTTTCATGGATCTAAGCAAGAATCTAAGCAAATAATTTAAATATTTCAAAAATCAAGAACAAGAAACATAAGAAATAATTTTTGTATTGAAAAGTGGGGGGCAAGCAAGTGCTTGCGATATTACCTTCAATGGTGAAGGTTGATGTTGAGCAACTCCCAAGATGAGTAGCTCCAAACTCCAATAGGTCTCTTTCTCCAAGGTTGCTTCAATGGCTAAAAGTGCTCAGGGGAGATTTCAGCAGCATAAGGATGAGATAATGGAAGGATGTGAAATGAGGAGCCCCTACCACCTTTTTATAGGTTTTGGTGGTGAGGAATACCATTTGTGGTTTTGTGGAAACCAATGGTATTGACCAACATGGTTTAGGTAATTTTCCCTCCTTTTTCCTTTTTTGAATAAAAATAATATTTTAATTCCCTTTTTAATATTTTTGGGAATTTGGACCCTTTTTGAGGGTTTTTTATGATTTTCTTGGAAAAATAATCTTTTTTAATGGAAAAAGGGGTGTACTAAGGTCTTTTGGTGACCTTTTGTTGGTTTCAGAGGCTCAGATGGTGGAAAAGTGGACAAATGGGTCATGTGAGTAAGGGAATGAGCTAGTGAGCACTTTTTAGGTGTTAACAGTACCAACCACCCTTGTGCGATATGCGGTATTTACGGCCACTACTCACATCACTGTCCTGATATCCCAGACTATAGCGCAACTCTCTACAAGATGAACAATTTGGACCTTGAGACGACGCCCCCTACAATCGAGAAAATCTACCCTCCCGTATCATCCTCATCCGGAGAGATTAAGACCATCTACATGATCTCGACAACATACAAACCAGAACCTGTCGACTTATGGTCGGATTACTTCCATACTGATGAGCAAATTTTAGAGGCTCTTACTGCCCCTGATTACCCCTGGGAAGACATGCACCATCGTTCATACTTCCTCCCAGAAGAGTCCTCCACCACAGCTACCCAGTTTGCAGTCGAGTCCAAATATTTCCTCCCCACCAAAGTCGACTGGCTTAAGGATCCTATTCCTGCCCCTGATTCCTTTGAGGAAGGGAACATGTCAAACATTTCCCCCATTATCCAAATCGACATCTCCACCACACCTGGAAAACCTAAGCTCATCTCGCTAGATGCATCTTGCACTCAAGCGGAAATTCAGGCATATAAGAAACTCTTCCAAGAGTTTTGTGATGTCTTTGCTTGGCCCTATACCAAAACGCCTGGTCTTTACCCCTCCATTATAGAGCACCACATTGACACATGGCCTGATGTACCCCCCATTCATCAGCAACAGCGACCGAGTCATCCCCCACCATCTTCCTCCTCGGTAAAAATTAACACCATTTACACGATTTCCACTGGATGCCCCTCTATCCGGTCGGCCCCTGCCATTTATCCCTTTCATACACATGTTCCACTCTGCTACATCGGTTTTGATGATGGTGCAAGCCGTTGGTCCCCCAATCTGGCCTCCCCAGCTTGGGTAATATATTCACCTTCACATGAGTTGATCCACATCGATGGAGTGTGTTTAGGTACTTCCACCAACAACCAAGCTGAATATGATGCCATGACCGGTCTCTTGGCCGCAGCTCTCCAAATGAGCATACATCGCCTTAACGTTTTCCTGGACTCACAACTTCTTGTTTCCCAGCTCAACAATGATTACCAGGTACGCGATCCCTGTCTGTTCAAAAAATGTTTGCGCACTAAACAAATGATTCGACAGTTTGAATCCATTTCATTCACACATGTCCCAAGAAACCTCAATAGTGTAGCAGGCCATATGGCCAACAATGCACTTGATTGGCACACTAATCAAATCATTTCATAAAGAAAATGCATCCATGTGCATAACATGTTCCTCCACGGGCATATACCAAAACAAAATGTGCATCCACGTGCATAACATGTGCCGCCACGGGCATATACAAAAAATCAAAATGTTGCATCCACGTGCATAACATGTGCCTCCACGAGCATACAGAAAATCAAACATGCCTCCACGGGCGAACAAAAAGACAACAAATGCATCCATGTGCATACACGACTATATATCAACAGCATATATATATATATATCAAAACATGTCATAAGTGCCCTCAGCACCCAATATACAAAAATACATCAGCCGTACCAAAAATAGCTTCCCCATATGCTCATCAGCATTTGGGGGAAAATACATATCATCTAATCATCATGGTATCTAGGCTCCTCTGACGCCTCCTCCACCGGATCATGCCGAGCCCAGACTGGCCTCTCCGACGGCCCCGCTGGATCATCCCGTAAACGAATCCTGCCCTCCGTCGGCCCTGCTTGATCCTACCAAAGCATATCCCTCAACTCGGCCGCCATCACTGCCACTCTCAACAACATCGAGCGCCAATCACGAGGCACCTCAAAACATTGCTCGATGATGTCCCGATCCAGATCCCTCCACCCATCCCTTGGGAATCCTACTACAATCATACCCAGTGTCTCTCGGACACCAGCGACAGCATCATCTCGAGGGCCAACCCCTCAACCACGGGCCCCAAATCCTCGACCAGGTGGAGGCGGTACAGTTGTCGGAGGTGGAGCAACCACCAATGCTCGTTCCCTGCGCACCACATAGTCAGTCGGTAGAACAGGACCAACATTTGCACAATGCAAATAAACCATCATATAAATATCTAAACTATAATCATAACCAATAAATCTAAAAGCACATGATATAGTAGAGAACAAAACATACCATCTAAATCCCAGGCCTGTCCCTGGGCTCGTGGCATCTCACGATCTCATTGGTAATCCATACCAGCATATGTATAGTCCTCAGTCTGCAAAGGGATCTGCTCCCACTGCTCGTAAAACTCCTGCGAGAAGAACCCACGGAAACCACCACCACCGCGAGGCATCATCTGCCCCCACCGCACCATCCGCGGTTCGCTCACTAAACCATCACGAATGGGCACCTGTGGTCGCAAAGTCGGTACCCGCTCAAAGAAAAATGAACACAGAAAGGAGGCATAGTAGAACTCTCCCCCCTCCTGACTGACCTTGTCCAGATCTCTCCGGACACCAGCTAAGAACATCTGACCCCATGCGTAATAAGTCCCCCTCAACACAGAATCAACCATCATCGTTTGTCCCCATGACAAATGATGTTGCGCCGCAGCACCCAACACCCGCAGAACACAAGCCCCGACAGCGTGCATGTCCCACTCTCGTAGTGATCTCAGACTCAGCGTGCTGTTTTGTACAACCGCCCCAGTGACACAGAAAGTCTCCAGGAGATCCTCCATGTCGACACCTGCCGGGATCCTCGGCAGAAGATCCCCCACCTCCCCTAAGCGAGGTAACCCAGTAAGAAAGTAAACATCTGTGAGGGTGATCTCCAACCTCTCACCCCCAACAACAAAGGCACCCTCTGCAGGTACCCACCAACTCACCAACTTGTTCAGTAGGGGTCCTACTGAACGCATTGGGGGAATCTGAGCAAACTTTAGCAGTCCACCCTCTGCCAAAACATGCCGGACATGCTGATCAGTCTGAATCCGGATCATCAAGTCTTCCTCCATCTCTCGCTCTTGCCACGATGTCAATGGCCTCTTCAACATCCTGCCAAAAAACAAAGAAACTTTTAGCACCATAGAAAAAAAATTTCAAAAATACCATCGCGGCTTTTCCATCAAAAGCCGCGATGATCATCGCGGCTTCTATACAAGAACCCGCGATGAACATCGCGGATATTGGCCAAACAGTCGTCATGAACATCGCGACTGTCTCTCCCATACCCGCGATGAACATCACGACTTTCAAACTGACAGTCGCGATGAACATCGTGACTGTCAGCCACAAACCCGCGATGTCCATCGCGGTAAAGGAGCCGAAACCCGCGATATTCCACATTGGAAGGCCAACATGGAATTTCACGGCCTTCGGGGGCCCGCCGCTAACCAAAAAAGACATAATTGAAAAGGCTAAGGCGAATAGAGTTACCTGAAACTCGCGGAATCGAAAACTAACGGTGAAATGTCCCGAAAATCAAGAAAGAGCTCTGACTACTCTGCCAAACTCACACATAACAATGACACGTCATATGGGCCCCACACCTTATTTATAGAGATTCCACCATTTTTCAAACAACCATTCCTGTATCATACGACGTCCGTTTCTCAAACCGTTGGTACCATTGGAGTCAGAACAACGAGAACTTCATGACAGTTCTTTCTTTTTCCTGTTTTCACCAGGTCCATTTTTTGACCATTTTTTCACGCCCTCGTTGCCTCGGTTTGAGAGCCACATCGGCTGTTGTCCATTTTTGATGAACCTTATATCGCTGGATTCAGATTTCCATGCTCATGATGATCATTGAGATCATTTCTCGCTCTCATGCCCAGTTTTTTTGGGCAATTTTTCCATGCCCCCTCGTTGCCTCGGTTTGCGTGCCACATCGATCGTCGTCCATTTTTTATGAACCTTATCTAGCCGGATTCAGTTTTTCGTTCTCGTGGTGATGCTTGAGATCATTTCTCGCTCTCACCTCCAGATTTTTCGGGTAGTTTTTTCCATGCCCCCCCTCATTGCCTCGGTTCACGTGCCACATCGGCCGTCGTCTGTTTTTGACAAATCTTATATCACCGGATTCAGTTTTTCGCGTTCGTGATGATGCTTGAGATCATTTCTCGCTCTCATGCCTAGATTTTTTGGGCATTTTTATCATTCCCCCTCATTACCTCGGTTTGCGTGCCACATCGGTCGTTGTCCATTTTTGACAAACCTTATATTGTCGGATTCAGTTTTCCGCACTCGTAATGATGCTTGAGATTATTTCTCGCTCTCACCTCCATATTTTTCGGGCATTTTCCCCATGACCCATCGTTGCCTCGATTTGCGTGCCACATTGGTCGTTGCCCCTTTTTGACAATCTTTATGTCACCGGATTCATTTTTCTACAGTCATGATGATGCCTGAGACCTTTTCTCGCTATCATCAATACCTTTTTGTTCGGTATAATTTTATCCCTTTTTCGGGTCGAGCAATCCCTTTTACGAAAAAGGCAATTAGGGAGTTTCTGTTAAGCTCTTTTCTGACTCCTAAAACAATGAAAAGATCGCTGAGCAACCTTGCTTCCTTTCATGCTCGCTAAACATATCTGAAAGGGCGTCTACCTGGTATAAGTTTACCCCTTTTCCGGACCTTGTAGACTAATTACGAAAAAGGAATACTCTAGTCACATCGGCTAGAAGAGTTCTCCATTTGCATCATTTTATGCTTTTTCGGGCCTTGGAGACTAACTTATGACAAAGAACACCAATGGAGTCCACTTACTGCTTTCAGACTCTCGAAACATGAAAGCGACCACGAGCAATCACCATCCTGGGCTCGTAAAACCAACAGGACAGTAATCATAACCACTGCAGAGTCTTCTTATCATTTTCAGACTCCTTAAAAATGAAAGCACCAATGAGCGCGAACAGTCCTGGGCTCAAAATCCACAGGATAGTACCATTTCAGAGCTCACTTTTATACCTTCTTGGAGCTCATTAAAACTACAAAGAAGGACCCAATGGTGCTTCTTATTGCCACAACCGATCACGTCTACTTATATGGCAGCTTCTCCATTTTGGTCGCCTTTGTTCAGAGTATTCTGCAGTATGTCACCCTAAGAACCCCTCGACAACACCCATCAGCTTGACCCTCCCCATAGTCAATACATACCCTTCAGTCCCTAAAAGCTATGATCCCCACACCTACAAGTCAGTTTGCTACACTGCCAGGCCAAGCATGTCATCATGCTCTGAACAAAGGAAGTTTGAGTCTACCCACTATATGACCCCAGTTACTTCCCATCCCCACAAGTATGTCAGTCCTACCATCAGTACTACCACACTTCAGTTCTACACCTCGCGCTCCTATCAAGGAAACATCATTGCCTTGTTGGTTGTTGGTCTCCCTCTGTCGATGACAACGAAATTTATTCCAGAGGATAGACCTAGAGGTCCCTGTGTCTTGGACTCATCACCATTTACGATGAGTGCCTACGAATCATTTCGAGAAAAGTCCTCAGTGCCTCTCCAAATGGTTGTTTCTCACATGCTCGACTTCAACACCTTGATCGCATTGTTGAGACTCGTACAAGGTATTGGTCCTTTCAATTATTAGTCGAAGACCCCGGATACCACCTGACTCTTCCACATTTGAGAGTCTACTTATGGAAACAACCAGCTACATTTTTTCTATAGATATCCAGGTTGCGCATGGCAACAATATTCAGATGTACCTCAGTTTTATACTCCCTCAAGTATACAGTTACATATACTTCCTAGAGATGGCTCACAGTCATTGAGTCCCTACAGATGTTGGACACATTCAGCTTCAGCAGTTCATCAACCCTTCTGAGTCCTTATTCAGAACGATTGATAATTTACTCCAGTGTATCAGTTATTGAGATCAGCCATGTTATGATCATGAGTACATCCCAAAATTATGTCTCCTAAGGACCATTATGATGTACCAGTAGATTGTTTATGTATTTTTTTAGGTCCCCCTTCTCAGGAGTAATTGTTATGTCTTGATACGAGCATGGGTATGCCTGCCTCGTCCATTATCAGGATTATTCCTCAGTATTGAGGTCATGTAATATTGTTTATTTTTGACAGCTTCCAAGGGTCGTGGATCCAGTCTCCAATCGATCTCTTCTCCTCCCCAAAACTTCAGAAAAAAAAGACAAAAGAACTATGATGTCTATCAGCCATACGATGAGTTTTTGCCTTTACATATCAGGGGGCAATCTGTTAACACCTAAAAAGTGCTCACTAGCTCATTCCCTTATTCACATGACCCATTTGTCCACTTTTCCACTATCTGAGCCTCTAAAGCCACCAAAAGGTCACCAAAAGACCTTAATACACCCCTTTTTCCACTCAAAATGAGTATTTTTTCCTAAAAAAACATAAAAAACCCTCAAAAAGGGTCAAAAATTCTCAAAAATATTAAAAAGGGAATAAAAATATTAAAATATTCAAAAAAGGAAAAAGGAGGGAAAAGGTACCTAAACCATGTTGGTCAATACCATTGGTTTCCACAAAACCATAATGGTATTCCCCACCACCAAAAACTATAAAAAAATGGTAGGGGCTCCTCACTTTAGATCCATCTATCTTCCTATCCTCATGCTGCCCAAATCTTCCATGAGTTTTTGGCCATTGTAGCTACCTTGGAGAAGGAACCCTTTGGAGTTTGGAGCTGCTCACCCTTGGAGCTACTCAACTATCTTCATCATTTGGAGGTATTATTATTGCAAGCACTTGCTTGCCCCCATTTTCAATACAAAGTTATTTTTTCTATTTCTTGTTCTTGTTTTCAATTCAAAAGTTTATTATGATATGCACATGCTAGTTTAGTTTTAGTTTTAGATTTACAATTGTGTTTGCTTTAGTATTTGAAACTGCTGCTACTAGTTAAAGGTGCCCATAGCACTAAGCTTGGTTGCAAAACCAAGCCAACATGTACGCTCTGCTGCAACACCCACTACTTCACCACCCCTGCCTCGTCGATGATGTCTCGGGAATCCCTGTGGTCTAATTGGACTTCTGTCTGTGAGCAAAGAGTGAAATCTACCATTCTCCAACGTACCATCCAACAAAGAAACAACAACTCACATATTATGTTATATCCTGCTTTGTGGGCATATCGAACCGTAGTCAAGACTGCCACTGGGTTCTCACCATTTTAGCTGGTACACGGTGTGGAGTCTATTTTACCATTTGAATGCAAAATCCCTTTGCTAAAACTAGTTATAGAGCTTCTCCCTAACACGATGGGTATTGAGCAACGTTTGATCTACCTTGAGCATCTTGACGAGAAACATCGAGATGTCATCGTAGCTATAGATGCAAATAAACATCGTATCAAGGTTCAGTACGATAGGTCTGTCCATCCCTGACAATATGTTGAAGGTGACTTGGTCCTTTTATATGATCAAGCTAAAGAACCCTTAGGAGCAAGCAAGTTTAACCCCATGTGGCACGGTCCTTACATTGTGAGGCGTGTCCCAGAGAAAGGAGCCTACGAGTTAGAAGATTATGAAGGATTGTCTTGAACGAGCCTAGAAATGGGCTCTACCTCAAGCGGTATTACGCTTGAGCTTCTAGCTCGAGCTAATACTTTTGTATACTATTGTATAGTTGTTTCTGTATACAGCTTAGATTCATTTTTGTCTTTGGGACTACTGATTCGATTTCGTTTTCCTATCAAATGTCAACATAATCTTCATGTTTTTGGGATTCACGCATGGTGCTAGCCATCATACGCAGCAACTTGCTTCTGCTTCTTGGGTTATTTATTCGTCCCTTCACCTAGTTGTGTCTTCGGGAGGTGCTTGTCTCAGTCCTACATCCAACAATGTGGCTAAGTACAGTGCTATAGTTGAGCTACTTTGGGATTCCATTTCACATGGCATCCAGTTGTTAGAAGTCTGCCTAGATTCACAATTGGTTGTGTCTCAGTTGAATGGTCAGTACCATGTCAGAGATCCTACGTTACTACGGAGATTCTTAAGGGTAACACTCTTGGAACGCCATTTTGTTTCCATTACATACATTCATGTTCCGAGAATTTTTAATCATATATATGATGCATATGCTAACTATGTCCTAGATTGGCATTTGTCAAATTCTTAATGAAGCACACAAATAAACACACATTCATATATTTGTACATACACATATAGTAGAACTGGAGAACCATAGTTTTTTATAAATAACATGTCCAAAATGGTAGTGTCATAATACAAACCTGCAGCCTGTAGCTCTCAAAAATATACATATCGATACAAAAATGGGACTCTAAGATATCTAAGCCCTATCAGGAGGCCTAGCTGCCGCCTCGGCAGGATGCATCTGATAATAATAGTGTATTGTGTTAGCTATACGGTGCAGTAGTCACACCCAATTGCTCGGTACCCCCACCACATGGCGCTGCATATACTCTGGTAGCTGCGCTACCTCTATCCGTGGTACCCTGTTGGTCATCCGTGATAGCTTGACCCATAGAGTCTCTAGTGAATGCTCTGCTGGAGCACCCACTACTTCACCACCGCTGCCCCATCGACCATAACTCGGGAAGACCTGTAGTCTAATTGGACCCTTGTCTACGAGCAAACAGTGAAATGTCAATAGAGGACACTACCCCCAGAAACGTTTTTTGCATTTACATATAAATAAAAAATCCCTAAAAATTTAATACACCAAAAAACATAAAATGAGTAGCTCACCGATGTCTCCAAACGCTGCTCCTGGAGGAAGCAGCATGTTACGATCCTAACGAAAGTCTATCCCTGCATAGGGGTAGTCATCTATAGCGATGACCTATCGGTCCCACCAGTGAAAGAACTCATCTGTGTATTGTGATGCCTGTCGGCAACCACCCTGTCGCATCAAGACCTCTACCCAGCGGGTCAGGGTTGGGTCACAGAGACTATGTGGAGGAACTTCAACCCTCGGACTGAGCCAAGAAACTCGCTCAAATAATAAACTGCATAAGATATTGCAGTATCCAATTTTTTTTTCCTCCCCATGCTTGCACTCCATTAACTGGGTCTTCATGGACCCAAGTAACATTGTGCACTAGTAAAATACCATTAGCCGCATGCACTGTAAAGCATAGAACATCACTAGCCTTGAATCCTAGTGAAGAGCTGGCAAACCCGTAATCCACACAAGGGTAGCCACTATAACCTTCATGCTCAGACTGACTATGGCTCTGATGGGCACCTGACTCCCCATTGTTCAAGTGTTGGGAAGACAGTACTGCTCAATATAGTCGGGAATGGTGAACCCACCACCCATAGAATGAGATCGAAGGCTTTCTACTTCACCTCGATGGGACAAACTAGTAATGAAATAAATATCATCAACTTCCAAGGAAAGTATTTGCCCGTCCAAGTTGAAGTTTTGTGCATCTATGTCCCAATAGCTTATCAAACATTGGAGCAATTGGTTTTGGGCCCTTAAACCCCCAATGTTGCAAAATTTATAAATCCCACATGCTTGTAAAGCTTATTATGCAGGCAAATCATTGTGGACGGCCTCATCCAGAAGGTCGTGCTCCCTTTCTCTCCATTGTATAAGCATTATGGAGGAAGAGAAACCCAAAGTTTAGTCAATTTTACTTAAAAAAAAAATCCACCACCGTACCTGCAAGCTAATTAGCTCATAGAGGCAGGTACCCTTGGTCAACACATGCGTTGACCGTGGGTACCAATCCCTTCCCGCTACTTGTTTGTTTATAGCTCGCGGGTATCGCCGTGACCTAATAGGGCTTGGCCATTAAAAAATTGGACCAATGAAAATTCAAATAAAAATAATCAAATGAAAGCTATGGATGGTACAACTAACGTGCTCCAGACAGTTCGACGAACCGATGCCCGTAGCTCCTAGAATCAACAACTGAAATCAAAGGTGAAATCTACCCAAAAACTCCAAATTGGGTGAATAGTGAAAATGAATTGTAAATTGTAATTTTTTCTTACTATTTATAAGTTTGAAAACCCACTTGTCTATAGTTTTCATTGTTTTAAGTTGTTTTGGACTAATATAATGTCTTGGAGTAGAATTTTGAATAGATTTCTTCAGCAAGAGTTGATTTTTGATCATTTCACGCCTACGACAATTATATTTCACACATGGAATATAAGTTAGATGTCATTTTCACACGCATTATTCATTTGACCTTTTGACCATTTTCATTAACCCTAGGTGTGACCCCGCTTCTTAATCGACATGGAACCTTCACACTGTTATAGAAGTGTCATTCTTTGGCAGTAGGGCCTTTCCGAACATGGGTTCCCTAGTTAGAACCCCATTGTCGTATGGCGCCCATGCAGTTGTTTGTCCTTAAGATCGGGATTCCTTCGTAGTTACGCCATGACTTTGCAATAAAGACTCATACTCTACTTTGTATTATGCTATCCATCTACCATAAGGACTCCCCCATTTGTATCAAGTTGTGATTGCATTGTATGACATCATCCTGCTTGCCGCTTGAGACTTGTGCAGGCTTCCGCTTACTCGATTGTTAGCCTGGTGCGTAAGCACTTTCCCTGTCAAGCCATGCATAGCTTTCATTTTCCTTTCATAGTTTGATGACCCTTTACCGTAAGGGAACACACCCCCCTAGTGTCCACATCCTGCACATGCTTCCTTGGATTGATCATAGGTATGTTCCACTGCTTGGGACTAGTCTGCTAGCTATTTGACACTCGTTCCCTCCATTGTTGTATTATAAGCAATTTTATTCTCTTACAAGCTTTTCAAATATGCAAAAGACCAAAAAATAAAATATTCCAAAAAGCTAGACGTGATTATGGTTACTACTTCTAGTTGGCAGTTGTTGTGTTTCCTTTGAACAAAGCATCCACTCTAGTCCATCCATTCAGAGTTGGGACTGTAGTAGGACCTTAGGAGCTGTACTTGTTTCTCCATTGTCACTCCACCGGCTTGGTAAGCTTCCAGTCCTTTTGGAGCCCTTTGTTGATGCCTCCTCCATCGCATTGTGTCATTATCACCGGGTCATTTGAGTCTATGGTGCTTGAGTCGATCCATCTACTCATGCTCTTGTTCAAAGGAAGTCCTGAAACCAGAGTCGGCCACTCCTCAGATCTCTTGAATATTGCATGTCGGCCATCCTTATTGAGTCAATCCGTTTCACCTGAGTTCTTCCAAATCTTTCACCATAGTTTTTACCTCGTACTGGTTCATGGGAGATGCCTTAATGCCCTCCTTCTAGCGAGTTTCGTTTCGTCGACCTCAACCCATTTATTCCGGAATTTGAGACTTAGAGTTCGGTTGAGTACATTGAGGCTTGCAATCATTAGTGGTAGGTTCTCTCGCCATCGACAGTTTTGGGAATATATCAATTTTCCCTCATTGATGGATTCATCTTAGTGTTCAACTTCAACACATCTATTTGCACTTTGACGATTTTACTCTGTGCCTTGATGCCCATTTTCATTATTGGTGGGTTATCTCGCATATGTTAACGGTATACATCATTGACCAGTAATTATATGTTGTCACATCAGGTTCGACCTCAGCAGCTTTATTCACTTGATTTCACTTGCACCATAGATAATTTGTGTAGCAGACCTCAGGCGATAGTGGCATTCAGTATGCTACTTATGATCGTGACTTTACATCTGAGATATCACCTCTCAGACATCAACAGTTTGTACCTTCAGTTTGCACCAGTTGTTTCCTTTTCAGTAGGAGACGATATCTTACTGTAGATGGTTATGGCTATTATCACTTATGACATATATTCATGATATACTACCTATTCATGGCCATTGTATCAGATTGTTGTCCTGTACAGACATATACTCAGAGATATTATTGTATTAGGACGAGTGAACTATTCTTTCTAGTTGTGTCTCCATCACTCCACTTCTGAGATTCATAATGTAATTTGGCCATCGTAGCACCATTCTCTAATCTCACACATTATGAGGCATCTGTTACAGCGTAATTTTCCACCTTGTCAGAATCAGCACTCTTTGGCCTTCAAGATCTATTTCACTGACTCAGATGTATTTTATTTCCTTCAGAACACACTATTTCCCTATTTTTCTTCCTATCCGCTACCTGTTACATTTTAGCCAGTGTACCCGCGAGATGTTCCACTATAGCTCGCGGGTGACAAGTAAAATGGTAAAAATCATTAGAATATTACTTTTTACTCCCAAAAAGTGGTATTAGGGTGACCTTTGGCCCTCTATTTTCCCCAAAACGCTTCGATGTGTCCTTTCACTTACCTTTGGAAGGCTATGTTTTGAGCTCTTATGGCATATGGAAGTGAGGGGAAAGAGGAAAGCAAGAGAACTCTAGTGGATTTTTTCTATGACTTGAGTCTACACTCATTGATCCTAGTTGTTGTGAAACCCTTATGTTCACCTTCAAAACTCCTTTCATAATTTGAGTTTTCCATTCCATGGAGGATTGAAGTGGTGGAGGCACGAGTGGAGAGACCCAGTTCTTGGTTTAGATTGGTCATCTCCAACAGGTCGTATCACATTGTACTTCTTGTTATTCATTAATAGAAATACTCATATTCCCGTCCATTAATGTTGTGAATGTTGTTTATATTACATTGAGTTGCATTTACTTATGATATCATGGACCATTGCTATTGATGATGTTAATGTCTTTCATATATTATATGCCCTTGTTATATATTGGCTGTCAAGACTAATTTGCAAGTTCAAGTGCACAAATTCAAAGCTTTAACAAAGATCTACATCGAATGTCGGGATCGAGGTTGGTTATATTCTCCATTATCTTAACATTGTCATTTATATAGCATAGCATTGAGAATTGAGTTGTTTTCTGGTAGTCATTTGTCTATTTTGGTCTACCCCAAGCCATAGGAATTTTTCTCCATAACACTCGACCCAAACAAACAAATACACTTTTCAAGCTGAGACTGATTCTTTGTTTAGGGCTATATTTGACCGAAGTAAACATGCTTTTGCTGGATTTTTATAACTGAATGCTTGGACTAGGGCCAGTGAAATCTTGGAACTATGAAGACCATTTGTTCAACTTAGTTACTATGCTCATAAAGTCCTTGCAGGTTTTCCTTTTTTTAGAGCAAGCTTGTTACAACCAATCTGGTTGTACTCATGAAGACGATCTAAATGGATAAGTCATCCAATTCAAGATAAATCCATAAAAAATATAATTGATTGTCAATGACTAAATTTTGCACACAAGCAACATTTCAATGATTCTTCCAGTAAGGCGTCATCAACATAAAGAATGCAGCTCGCCATAGGAATCCTCAACAAATAAAAAAAATAGGATGAGTCCAAAAGTTAAAAGAACTAGTCAAAATAAGGGGTCGCTCAACTAAAACACTGTTAACTCACATTATAGCACATGCTACTGTTTATGGACAATCCATCAGTGCACACTCTAATCACTCTCCCTAGTCTAAATAGGATAGATCTATAACAAATAAAGAAAGAACATACAAATCTTTCCTAGATTAAGAAAATTACTATGAATGTAAATGGATCACTCACCTTACAAATGAAGTAATTTCTCCGTGTTTGACGCAGTCCTCCATCTTCACAATAGTACGAAATGAGAGATAAATGACAAAAAAAAGACCAAAATCCACATATACATGACTACTTTTGAGTTGGTGACCACTGGTAGCAAATTAGCGGTCATTTATCACTTGACTAAAAATGTGGTCATATTTAGCTTGGTCATTTATATCTTATCTTGTGGTCATATATTTGGTTGTATATTTGGTCAATAATCTGGTCATATATATGGTCATTAATTGTCACAATTAATGACCAAATTTGTGACCAGATTTTTTGCCACGTGATAAATGATTGCTAATTTTCTACCAGCAATCGCCGACTCAAAAGTGGGCATTTATATGCATATTTTGGTCTTTTTTTTTGTCACTTATCTCTTATGTTGTACTGGTGGCCGTTTATATGTAAATTTTGGTCATTTATTTAGTGCTTAATCTCTTTTTAGTGGTTTCAGAGTATATATAGGGAACGGAGGAATCGAAACACCAACCTCCTTCCTATAAGGCAGGTGCTCTACCATTGAGATAGCACCCTTAAATAGAATTCCTTATGGATTGATATGAGAATAAAATTTCCAACAGTTAACACTGCCAAATTATGGAAAAGGGTCACATACGTAGGTAATAAACAAAGATTACCCAATAGTCACCAAAAAGGGTCATGTTAATGATAACCTTATTTTTCCAAAATCTCTCAAAAATCAAGAATACAGTTGTATTGTCATTTTTTTCTCCGAGCGGTACCAAATTAGGAATCACAATTGTCTTTTCCTGATCTTGGGCATCTTCATTTTCTCCCATTATTGTTACTTGGCTTAGTTTCAAGAAATTTCCTGCTGCTATCTATGCAGCTAGCACTGAAACCAATGGGAAAAAATCATAAAGTTCCACCCCAAGCTCAAGCTCCAATTGCATTGAATATACACAGCCACACAGTGCACCAGGAGGAGTAGAATTCAATGGTATAGTGCAAGCTATTGAACCACAATCTGAAGCTTATTTTCAACAAATCTCTACTACATCCTATTCTGCTAGACCCCATATATGTCACGTGTTTGACTTATCACATGCACACAAAAGATAACCATCTACTTATATACAAAAATAAAATATAGTTTTGATAATTTTCAAAATATATACTTACAATGTAACACTATTTTTATGTAAATACCATCAGTCTTCGGATGAACCAAAATGGCATAGCATGGCCCTTCTAGATTTATAGGATATTTTTCGAGAAGCTACTCAATAATTTTCGATATCTGCAGCTTCCCTAAAGCCGCCAAATGCCCTATCATTAGATGCATTTGTGTTTCTAGATTTTAATAAAGTGAATAACTGCATCACCATGGCAAGAATGAAATGCTAAGAGCAGAAAATCTGATTTGACTAATACTTTAATAGAACAACAACACCGACTCAGATCATACTTATGTCATGCATCTCTTTTCAACATTCTCCTATTTAAAAATGTTGCACTCGAAAAGCACTCGAGCATCTGCACTTGAAATATGGATCAACCTATGAATGGGGACTGGGCTAGGAGTGATATTAAATTATTAATATATGTACGCTTTTTAATTGTACTTCAGCATATCATTGAATTGTTGCACATTTAGAGCAACTGGAATTTGATGTCTCTCTTGTGGCAATAAAGTGGATGATCCAAACTAAGCATTAAATTTTCATTTAAAATATTCCTTAATTGGATGATCCAACTTATTTTAAATGTGGATGTCGTCTCACTAATACTTTACTGTGGGTGGTATGTAGACTACGATGTGGGTTTGGGATGTTTTCTTCAATGAGGGTTCCAAATTTTTATTCCGAGTAGCATTAGCTATCTTCAAGGAAAGTCTATTTAATTTATTAACAAAGAACACTATCTCTTCCCCTAGATCTTTATGTATTGATAAGCTTCCCCATAGCCTTATTATGTTTTCTTCAGTAATTACAGATGAAAGAGGATGAGCTATTGCATGCTCAAAACATTGGTGATGTTATCAGTATCTTTCATAATACAACACATCATGCATTTGACCCCGATGAATTGTTGAAAGTGAGAAAAATAGGTAGCCAATAACACATAATTTATTCATATCTTTATTTATGTTGCTCTTGTCAAGGGCTCTCTATGATTTAATATAGAACAACTATTTCTATTGACATTACAGTTGAATTAAATTTATAAATATATTGCTAGTCCTAATCATTGGAAGCATGGAGATTATTATAATTATTGCTTTTGAGCATCATAGTAGTTTTGTATTCTACACAGCTTGAAGCATCAATTACTCTTCTTTCCATACTGCAAGTAGCATTTGAGAAGATTGGTTCTAAGACCACAAATACAATCACAAAACAACGAAAAAAGAAAGAACCAACAATCATGGAAAAGTTGGACAAGAGGTCAAGGTAACTTGGTTCCATGGGAAGTGATAACACATTAATATTTGTTTATTAGCTTCTAAATTGGCTCTTTACAGTGTTTGCTTGTGTGCTAATAACTTGGGTAGAATCAAATGATGCCACATAAGTCATATATGTTTTGTTAACCTTCTTAGAAAGAAGTATTAAAGGTTATTGCAGTGTATGTGACAGAGATGGGGCAGGCATCTTTTGACCACCAAGTGATGAAATCATGTGAATTCCCCAATATGATTGTTGCAGTGTATTGAGAGGTTTGGAATACTATCATTGTTACAATTTTTAACAATTATTTAACAATGATGAGATGCAATTCTGTATCCTTTATTGTTTTACTTATTTAAGGTTCTAAACATGCTTACCTTATTACAAATTGCAAGGCATGCTAAGTCGGGAAGTACTTGTCCTGAGCTCAAGTAAGGTCTTGTTCCCAAGCTCAAGTAAGGTGCGATATAATAAATGGGATGGCTCTCTTTTTCAAGTGTCACAACCTTAATATTTCTTTTATTTTGATAAGATTAAAACTTCTTGTGGGATTATATTACTTGATGTTCTTGACCAGGTAAATGGATTAGTACCATTCAATGAATGAAGACATTTGAAGTTCTCTTAGACTAGTTGATCTATTGAACCTTTTCTGGGATTAATGCATTTACATGGTTATTAATATAAATTGTTTTTATGTTTTAGGTTTCCATAATAAGTTTCGTGAGAAACCATTATTCCTCATCTTAGTGGTATTCAGGCACCCCAAAACTGCATTTAACTTGTTCAATAATTGTTCTCAACATCTATATGTCAACAATAGCACCTACAATATTTATGTTTATGTTATTTTCACTAGTTCTATAAAGTGAGATTGTGTTCTAGGAAAGATTGGTTTGGTCCTAAAGCTTGTGGAACGCTATTAAAATATCCCAAGCTATTTCTAAATTATTTGAAAGGAAGGGTTGAGGCTCCTTCCTGTTTGACCTTTGTGTGAGTAATCAGTTTTCATGTGAAGTTAATAGGTCCAAAAGTGGTGGGGGGTAGGGTTTTTCATTGGCCCTTTATTACAAGGATCAAAGGGTAGGTGACCCTGAAATAGAGGCTCACCCCGGTGGGATTCGGGACGTCTCAACCCCTACTGAGTCACAAGTTATTGGTATATCTGACTTGTGGGTTGTTGGATATACCCTTGGGAGGTTGCTATTTCCATGGTAAAAAAAAATATCTTATTGACAAGCAAAAAGTTAAAACATGGTTAGGATTGCCATGGGATTCACTGGTTGGGTAAGTGGGTGGTGATATTCCCCACCAAGGTTTAATTCCCTCCAAAAAATAGTATGTTGAGCCCCAAAAAGGGCGAGCAGGTGTGCCATGGCTGCATAATAAGGCTAGGTATGAGTGATGGGAAAAGTCCCCATGACTGTTAGCTTTCCACCTTGGTGTTGAATGGATTTTATGTTAATAGTTAAAGAAAGCCTCTTTAACTTTCAAAAATAGTGTAAGAATTGAGTTGCTTTAAAACTAGTTACGATGGTTATTGGGAGACATAAATTAAAAATACATTGGAAAATTTCACATGACTGTCAACTTTCTACCTTGGTGTTGAAGGAATTTTACATTCATAGTTAAGGAAATCCTCTTTAACTTTCCAAAATAGTGCAAGAATTGAGCTCTTTTACAAGTAGTTATAGTGGTAATTGGGAGACACAAATTAAAAATACATGTAAACAAAAAAACTAGAAATACATGTACTTATCGGTAATCATGCTCCATAGGATTTTTGTTGCTTCTGCATCACTATCAGTGGTTGTAAGCATATTCTTGTATTATGTCCATGTAGGTCCTCTTCCTTGTATTCTTAAAAACCTGAAATGGCTCCAAGTGATCATCCAACAATTGTATAAGTTCCTTTTGAATCTAGATGAAATTTTCCCTTTCTTCCTAACACTCATTGGAGCCAAGGGAATGCTATGGGAAGCTCGATGAGCAATATGGATGATTGATTTGATTATATTTCCCAAGGAAATATTTGCTTTCCAAAATCCAAGAGTAATTCATTGTAGCATCCCTATATGCTCCCTTGGCCATCGGGAACTACCAACAGGATTGCTTTGCTTCATTGATTATCTATAAGGCTAAATTTGACCTACAACAACATTATAATATAGATCTAGTTTGCAAATATAAATTAGCAACAAAGATAACATTGCACATTTTGAATGAATTCATTACCCATTTTATTTAGGGATTTAAAAAAATAAAAAACATTCTACAAGAGATAATTATGAATATTTATTTGTAATTGAAGCCATGTCCACTATATTGGTTGTTGAGAAGCGATTTACCACCCACATTGAAGAATCAGTTAATGATTTCACCCCCCAAGCTATGGCATGATAGCACCGAGGCCAAAGAATATTTTACCAGACACAACTCTCTCAGCCCAACCCATTATTCTCATGCTTAGTCAACCTGCTCATGACAAAGCATGCTTAACCCTCATCCAACCATTAAACACTCATGGAAATATTCTTTCCTTCTAGTTCTTTTTAGTGTAAGCATAAAGAGTCAAATCTTTGGTTGGTTGCTATGAATAACCTAGAAGAGAAAACACTCGGCTTCAAAATAATGGATGAGCAACAATAATAGGGTTGCATGTTTAATGAAGTTGTTTGCTTAAGCTATTAGAGACATTCTAGCATTTATTTTTCTCTCTCAAACCATCCCATGACCTTCCATATTTTTGGGGACACATCCCCAACTTCTATAGACTCAACTGGCCACAAGTACTTGGAATATGTTTTGCCATTTGTAGTGATAACAATTGTACTAGCCATGGGAAAAAATGCCCATAACATGAAAAGGAACACTAAATGGAGAGAATGGAAGAAGAATGTTGAATGAAGAGAATGGAAGAATCCTGCACGAATAGAAATTTTCTTTAATGATATCTACTCTCTTCCCAAAGTATATGACTACGTATACTTGGTACACACAAGTCATATTTATGGGAAAGCTTGTAAGCAAACATGAACAAAAAAGGGCAGTAATTCCTAAAGTATAATGAAAAGGTTAACTTACCCAACTAAACCCTTTCCTCTTCTTCTCTTTTGGTATTATGATCCCTTATTGCTCCCTCAAACAACATTTTTTGTGGGTATTTCAACTGATGTGCAGCTTACTTTCCATCTGGGTGAATGAATCCTTCTTAGAACTGGAGTGCTCTTCTTACTTTCTCCATCTGTTTGGAATAATGGAAAACATGATTCTTCAGGCTCTTCATTTGATATGACACTTCTAGAGGGATCCAATGATTCCTGGTTGCTATCATTACTTAATGAAACTAAATCGGCCAACTCAGTCAAGAGGCTCTCTTCTTTTGAAGGTGAAATATTAAACTATGGTCATCAATATTCACTATGGGTATGAAGGAAGGAAGCTACATATTTCACATGTGGGTATCGTTAGGTGAGAGACAGTGTTTCAAAAAGTCATAGAATGAGCGTTGCAAGTCAATTAAATGATACCTTTTATTTTATCGACTCTCATAACCAATAGGGAAACAATTCTATTTTCTATCAGTCAAGCTTTTCCTATCTTACTTTATTTTGATAGAGTACTCCTCTAGATTTTAGAGTTCTCAAATATGGAGATATCATCTCCTACTTCTCTAGTTGGATGTAAACTCATGATGGGACAAATGGGAAGTGGTGTATGGATGGTGATAAAGACAAATGGGAACTAAAATATACTAATTTGGAGGATAAATGTGGATGCCAAAGGCCAATTCCTTGCATAAAGAATTCTCCATCAACATATTCTAGTTAGCATGAAACTGAGTATTCAACTTTGGCAAAGGTTGTAAAATTAGTCACAGCAGATCTAATGAACAAGTAAATCAATCACAACAGATGAACATAGAAAATATGGTGCAAAACTGTGCAAAACATGCAGCAGTGCTCTCTATCCCAGAAAGGGTGAATGAATTACAATAGAATACCATCTCTGTCAATGAGCAATTCGAATTGACTAAGTAGGCCATTCGAATCACTGAATAGAGTAGCTTGACTCTATCTAGGAGTCCTCATCAATCATCGGTGGTGCTCATCAATCACAATAACCAGTCATCCAGGTGTCAAACTGAGTCTAACTGAGTGTAATAAATGTAACTGAAGTGTGTAGCACTGATATAGGATCTGGAGGCTCAGTGGGGGCGCATGGGAGGCTAACTGAAGTCAGAACAAGTCACCTAATCAAACTGGAGGTCAAACGGAAGTGATACAGTCAGTCGGGAGTGAAACTAGCCTCAAATCAGGGAGAATCGGAGCTAACTGAATGTAACTGGAGTGAATCTGTAGTGGTAGGTGAACAAGTGCGCCCTTCTCTGGCAGTAGGTGAGAAGAGGGTGCCTTTCAGCTTAGGAGGGCTAAAACTCTGTGGTAAGTGGCTCCCGGGTGCTAGAAGAAGGTGGATAAGGTGCTGGAGGCATCAAACTGGTGACTGGGATGCATGCCTGTGCATGCAAGATCCTGAAATAGATCATATCCTGAAATAGATGATCCTGAAATAGATCATATCCTGAAATAGATCATGCAAGATCCTGAAATAGATGATGTATCCCGAAATAGATGATGGATATCCGAACACCCCCCCTCAAGCTAGACTATGATGTGCCAACTAAAATAATGTGGGGCCCTGGTAACTAAGACCAAAGGTCACCCCAATACAATAATAATCCAAACTAATAACAGTAAATAAACCGAGGAAATGGGGGAAAACCTCATGGGAAAAATACCCCCCCTCAAAATGAACTGTAACACACCAAAAGATTTAACTGCTCCAAACTCAAATAGATATGTCTGGAGGTATCTTACTCTTGGGAGTAAATGGATTATGCTCCAAAAACATGTGCTTGAATTCTCCATTAGTGGATGCAAGCGAATGTGGAGACTTTATTAACTTGCTCTTCATACCGAAAATGGTGAGAACAAATCTGAAAATATGAGGATGATCCTGGAACCTGTGATTCGAACCAAGTGAGGTAGGAATAGCTCCAATCGGATCAAATAGATCTTGAAACTTGAACTTCTTATCAATAGAAGTTAAATCAGCTCCAAAAATAGATCAATGGTTTCTTGATCTCCTTTGAACCAACAAGGGTGAGATCAAAACCAAAATCAGCAAAAAGTGCATGAGAATTGAACTCAAGCGAATGGTAGTGCTCTTCATCTTCATTAAAACTCTGAGAAACTTTGCAAATGATAGAACATAAGTTTATAGAAGGCATGCAATCAAGGAGGGCGAATGCTTCACCTCCAAAATCAGATTTTACCTCCAAAACATCAAGTAGATCATTATTCCGCATGCCGACAAACTCATGTGAAAGAGAGGATTCAAGAACCTCTTCGGAATCTAGAGTATGAGCTTGTTTATCTTGCTCAGAATTCGAAATAGAAGACTTTGAGAGAATGAGTGTTGAATCTACAATTTCTTCTTCATCTTGAACAATTGTTGAGGCCAACACATGATCGGAAAGAACACATAAGGAGATCTCACTGAGCTTGTTCCCCAAAAGACTAGCATGATCCTCTTCTTCCTGCTTTCCAAATTCTCTGTCAAGTTGGACCCATAGATCACTTGGATTTTCAGCAAGCTTAATGAGGTAGCGCATACAAGGAGACATAGCAAGACATATTGCTCCAAAATCTCTATCACAATCATTGAGCCAATCATTCTCCTCTTCATCGGAATCAAAATCTCTTGTATTACCAATGCACATATCAAAAAGACATTGTCTCTTCAAGAATGCAATCATCTTTGGTTTCCATTCATCATAGTTGAATGGAGTAAGAATATTTTGTGAAGAAGAAGTCTCCATCTTTGCATTAGCGAATGCACATGGAGGAAGTAAGAAACCTGCAAATCACATCAAAACAACCACAATAAGGTCGAACAATCCACCCTTTGAGAGTTGCATCACACCTGGGATTGGATTTCAAGCAATGTTGAATGGGTCCAATGTATCAAATCCAGGAATTATGTGGTAACTCAAGCTTCTGGAGTGGTATTGGAATAATTTTCAAGCTTTGCATGCACAGGAGCGAATGCCCTTGAGATATCTCATGCCAAACTTATTGCAATTTTTAGCAATTCAGTCAAATCTTCTTGTATAAACACCTGTAGAAAAGAGATCTTGTCCCTGCAATGGCTCTGATACCATGTAAAATTAGTCACAGCAGATCTAATGAACAAGTAAATCAATCACAACAGATGAACATAGAAAATATGGTGCAAAACTGTGCAAAACATGCAGCAGTGCTCTCTATCCCAGAAAGGGTGAATGAATTACAATAGAATACCATCTCTGTCAATGAGCAATTCGAATTGACTAAGTAGGCCATTCGAATCACTGAATAGAGTAGCTTGACTCTATCTAGGAGTCCTCATCAATCATCGGTGGTGCTCATCAATCACAATAACCAGTCATCCAGGTGTCAAACTGAGTCTAACTGAGTGTAATAAATGTAACTGAAGTGTGTAGCACTGATATAGGATCTGGAGGCTCAGTGGGGGCGCATGGGAGGCTAACTGAAGTCAGAACAAGTCACCTAATCAAACTGGAGGTCAAACGGAAGTGATACAGTCAGTCGGGAGTGAAACTAGCCTCAAATCAGGGAGAATCGGAGCTAACTGAATGTAACTGGAGTGAATCTGCAGTGGTAGGTGAACAAGTGCGCCCTTCTCTGGCAGTAGGTGAGAAGAGGGTGCCTTTCAGCTTAGGAGGGCTAAAACTCTGTGGTAAGTGGCTCCCGGGTGCTAGAAGAAGGTGGATAAGGTGCTGGAGGCATCAAACTGGTGACTGGGATGCATGCCTGTGCATGCAAGATCCTGAAATAGATCATATCCTGAAATAGATGATCCTGAAATAGATCATATCCTGAAATAGATCATGCAAGATCCTGAAATAGATGATGTATCCCGAAATAGATGATGGATATCCGAACAAAGGTAAACAGTGTGGATACATGGAATCAGTTAAACAAGTTTTCTGGATATGTATAAGTTCTAGGAAAACTCAAATCCTCTTGTTGGACTATTTACCGTCCATTTTCATAAGCTTGTTAGGATGGAAACACCCTATCAAAGAGATACATATGGAATAGAAAAAAACTATATTCGGTTAAACTTTAGATCAATCACTTTAACTCATGTTTGGAGAGAGATACTGAATATTTTTATGTAATTCATTTCCTGTTGAAAAAATTATGGTTAATCTTCTTTTTGTCTTTTAATTACAGTTGAAAAGAATGCTCCGGGGACTAGATCCAGGCAAGAGCAGATTGACAAAACAATAATATGAATTCCTTAAGAGATTGTATTTGAGAATATGCAGCAAGAGGTGGTGATTATCAAGAAAAGTATTGATGACCAAGGTTAATGAAATGCTATTTAAAATTAAACTAAGATTGAACAATTAAAGGTGATTGTTAGTGTACTGATAAAAAAAGTGTAATATGCGATGAAGCATGATACACTAGGGGGATTGAAAAACCAAGTCATGGGGATCCCAAATAAGAGTTAAATTCAAATCATGGACTATGGATCTAATCCAATCCAATGAAAATTTGGTATGTTAGTTGCGCCCAATGCAGCCTATGACATGTATGAAATCCCATCTTCTTTAATTCTAACAAAATAGAGGTTTGACAATATGATACTACATGAAGTCATTCCAGGTCAGGGCCTTCCCTTGGAAGTAGCCATTCAAAACAAACAATCTCCAATGAATGAAACACACAAAGCTACTATGCCACCCATTGAGGCATTTATCAGAAATGGTCCTAGTCCAATGGAATTAGATTCTAGCTTTGGCAATAGTGATCATTCTAATTCCTTTTGGAAAATAACCATAATTCCACTCTTTCAAATATTAGTGGGCCTTTTCCATTATCAACAACAACACACTTGAATATACCCAAATATACAAGGAAGATGAATTTCAAATCAGTTATTCTTGGAAACTTGCAATTAATGGTCTTTGTTTAGGACAATTAAATACCAAGTGTTGGGCCTAGTTATACTAGCCATTACTCTCTCCAAGGAATTGTAAACTCCCTTTATATATTTTAAAAGTAGAGACAAATTACAACAACAACAAAAAACATTTTAACTTGAATTTCCGACTTGATAACTTTGGGAAAACAAAACACCCATAAGTATTACTTTGGTACAATTAAGAAGGATAAGGGGTTGAAAATGAATGTAACCTTGAACATCTAGCTACTTAAGCTCCATAGGTTGCATGAATTGCAAGAATAGCTAATTTGATTAGGTTGAAAGCATAGCCATCCAATAAATAAAACTAAAATTAAGAGGAAGTAGGATATTAGAAATGTACCCAAAGTTGTCAACAATCATGACATGTTCAAAAACCCTAACCAAACATGTTATGCATATTGGAAAAGATAATTTCCATAGGGAATCATGTGTGTATTGTAATATACTAATATCTTTGTATAAACAAATTAATCTAGGTTAATAAAATGGTTAAATGTTATCCACTTGATACAAAGTACATATGTCTTAGGAAATATAAGGATAGTAGAAGTCTGTCTAAATGGTGCAACCAGATTCTAAATCTTTAGGAAGACGAGTCTAGGAAATGAAACCTAACTAAATCAATATTTGAACAAGCATAAAGAAGAATATTCATTGAAAATTAACTCAAAATATCAAACACTAAAATCAAAGATGTCCAAAATGTGCAAGTATACTTGTGAAGAATATGTGAACAACAATATTTACTTGTATAATTTGCATTGTAAGGAATTGAAGTTTTTGTTTTTAAAATTTAGTCCAAATTAACACCAGAGATAAATAGAGTAAAAAAATTATGAAAGAAAAATGATTGTAAGCTTTCATTACTTGTTCTGGAATGGTAGCAAATAATTGTGCATCACCTTTATCTTTCACATACTTCAAATCTACTCCCACTTTATGAAAATACTCCCTAGCAAAGAAGACCATTGAAATAAACAAATCAGGTATAGAAGTCACAACAAACCAAAATATATCATTTAAGTATTGTATGGTTCGACTATAACTAGAACCCAATGAAGGTTCACCAAACTAACACTAGCATGGAATTCATATGCCAAATTTTTATCTTAGTGCATATAAATTAAATATGCTTTCATCACAGATATCAAGTTGTTAGGACTCAACTCTACATACTCAAAAAATGTAGAACATGGCGAAAAATAAAACACATCCTACTCAACCGTTAAAATTCATACAAATTACATTTTCCAAATTGGGTACGAAAAGATTTAATGAAAGAACATCATCAATCTTACTTATCACTCTCAAGGGTGGTGTTTAGCCACTGGTAACAATTATACTTCTCCTGAAACTCACAGGTAAACTATTTGAACTTGGAACACAAACTTTGGTCATCAGTCATAGCATGAATTTTCGAAAGACAAGGAAAGAGTAAACTCACTATTCAATGTTCTTGATGGGCCCTCTGAGCTCAGCTTTATCATTCTCATACTTAGCATAGAATGCATGTCCTTCATCAGTTGGTGCATGTTTATTTTTTGATGGGATCGAGTTGTTTTCTCCTCTACTATTTTATGTTTGTCTTTTAACCAGATTGTTATTTCCCTTGGTATTTTTCACAACATCTTTATTGTCACATGTAGTGGCATGTTGTACCTTCTTTTTATATTCTGATTTATGCAAGCTACTAGTAGGAGTCTTTCTGTAACCACCACATCCCTGAGTTTCTATCCCTTGAAATGGACTTGTCTTTGTTATTTCTGTAGTAGCAACTTTCGCTGCCATTTCTGTCATCTCTTGTCTTGACAAATGCTCTGCAGCTGTATGATCTGAGTGTAGGGGATTTCAACCTTGAGCAAATGTATCCTTCTTAATAGTTTTTACTAGATTTTTCATTCCGTCTTCTAACATCCTTTTACCAATTCGTCCATCATGTTTACTGAGTTCTTCAAATATCTCACAAGGTGAGAGACTTTTCAACTCAGGAACTAGTTTTCCAATTGCATTCCCTTTAGCAACATTAGGGCTTTCACTCTCCCTTTTAGGTCCACATTTAACTTGATCATACATACTACTTCTATATATTTGTGATTTGTCAAATATACTTTTAGGTTCTTTAGGATCTTCCTCAGACACTAGTTCCCTAAATTCTCCCAATTATAGATACAAATATTCCCTTTTAAGGGCACTCTGTTTTGCAGAATGTAATTGACGTTTCTCAATCTCAACATTCTTGGTGTCCTTTGATGCATTGCGCATGTTAATACCCAAAAAGTGCTCACTACCTCATTTACCACATTATATGGCTCATTTGTCCATTTTCCTACCATATTTCCCTTAAAAACCCAAAAAATCCCATTAAAAAGCCTCCAAAAGGCCTAAAATGCCTCCAAGAGGCCACAAAACCATCAAAATAGCCTCAAAAAGGCTAAAAAACACATTTTTCCTCCAAAAATATCCAAAATTCCTCTAAAAATAGCAAAAACCCCCTAAAAAGGGAAGAAAAAATATAAAATAATGAGGAAAAGGAGGAAAAAAACCCTATACAGCTGCCCAAAACCATGTGTTTCCCAAAACCATGGGTCAGCACTCCACCACCAAAAAACTATAAATAGGTGACGGAGATCCCTTATTCCATATCCACAATCAAACATACCCTTACTCTGCCAAAATCTCTCTCGAAACCCTAGTTCACCATTGAACTACTTTCACCTTGAGAGCCACCTTTTGCCCATTTCCACCATTGGAGAAAGAGAAGGAGCACATTGGAGCTTGGAGTTTACGCCCAACAGAACCCGCAGCAAAACCAGAACAACCAACGCAACCAGGGCCAACAGAACCGCGGCAAGGGCCGTAATCGTGGGAACAACCAACCTGCAGACCAAGCCGGTCAACCGGCTAATCCCCCCGACAACAACAATGTGGCCCCCACTAATCAAAACCCTGATCGCCTGCCCAAGCAGGCTAAAAACCCCAATTTGTGAACAAACCACCGTTGTTCTATTTGCGGGGTCTATGGACACTACACGCATACTTTCCCACACTTAGAGCAAGCTCGGCAGCTCTGGGTTGACGATGCCCACCGCCAAGGGCATGCGGCTCCTCAGGCGCCACCTAACCCCCCTCAACCTCAGCAGCCACCTTTGGTGCTGCAAAACCCCTTACCAACCCAAGGCGTGGTGAACACTCAGCCGTTGGCCCCTCAAGCTAACGCGCAACCCCAACAGCAACAAATCACGTACGCTGCTCCTGATCAACCCATGTTTGACTCCGGAACCCACCACCTGTTGATGATGTCTTCCGCTGACGTCAACCTTCAGACCCGTCGGAACCAATATGGCTCCACCACTGACGTACCTCCCACAGATAAACCTACTACCGCTCATCCCACCGATCAAGCGTTACGCATTCCTCCACCTCCACTAGATGGCGCTCCCAAAGCCCCTCGTTTCCCACTTCGCCGTATCAACAATAACCCCAATGCGCGCGCTGCGTCAAACTACAACATTGTAGACGACCTAGCCCAATCTCCCGCAGCCATGTCTGCGTTAGAGGTCTTGAAGAACTGGCCTTCCCAGCGCAAGACCTTACTCTCCTCCATTGGGGGGATTGACCCAAATGATTCGAATTTGATGGCATTTGATTTAGACCAGTCTGAACCTCGCCTGCCTTCCACCCTAGCATTCCAAGTTTCTGTTTCCATTCGGAATCTTGTCATCCATCGATGCATCATCGATGAAGGTGCCTCCACATGCGTCATGTCTACGTTCATGTGGCAGAAGTTGGGATCCCCCACTCTCCAGCAGTCCACCACTGCATTACGCGCCTACGACGGTCGTTCGGCTCAGCCCCAAGGCCTCATAGCCAATGTCCCCGTCCAGTTAGGTGGAAAAACCGTACTCATTGACATTGAGGTAATCAATGCCCAATTGGATTATAACCTTTTACTTGGCCGCAGCTACATGTATGCCATGCGGGCGGTTTCCTCTTCCGTCTTTCGCACCATGATGTTCCCCCATGAGGGACGCGTGGTTAAGGTTGACCAGCTCACCTACTATGATCCCAGTGCTCCTGCGGCACCTGAAAATGTTCTCCCCATGGTTGAACAACCTATTTCTCGTGCCACCACCTCGTTTGTTTCCTCTACGGGGCCTGGAGTTTACTCAGACGCTCCGATGACCTCCACCTTTCAATCCATTCCTCCGCCGTCATCTACGCCCGAAGTGTCTGACTTATGTACCTTGTCCCACGACAAC
The DNA here is from genome assembly GCA_027924585.1 of Larix kaempferi. Lineage (NCBI taxonomy): Eukaryota > Viridiplantae > Streptophyta > Pinopsida > Pinales > Pinaceae > Larix > Larix kaempferi. The sequence continues at coordinate 7,046,677 of BSBM01001065.1, forward strand.
CTACCACCTAACAATCAACCGCCCTTGTTGCCTAAACCACCATTGGTGCCTAGCCACATTGGTGTTACAACGATCCATACGATCCCCTTCCTAGTCCCTCCATCGGGAGTAGTAAGCGCCCCGGTCATGGCTACCCTTAGTCTCCCGGGGTTAACTTTGGGATTACCTGTATGGTATCTTTCGCCTCCCGTTCGCCCGCCGACACCATATGTCATCCTCCAACCGGCGCAACCCATGGCTACTACCTCTCAGCCACCTCCTGGTGTCTCTACCCCTTGATCCTCCATGGTTCCCCCTCCTCCTCCCAAACCCACTGGGGGCAGAGGTCCACAACCTTACACTGTTGTACCACCTCCCAAGACAATCAAAAACCCTCCAGTGTTTCATGCTCCTCCCAAATGCTCGCTGTGTGACGAGTTGGGCCATGCAGCCCACCAATGCCCACAGTTACCAGCATTGTAGAAGCACATGCAGATGCTCGACGATGACCCCAACATCCCAACTGTCGAACTCAACCCCACTCCCAAGCCTAAAGATAAGTCCCTATGTACCAACCACCCCTGCGCCATATGCGGTATTTACGAGCATTATTCACATCATTGTCCCGATCTCCCGGATTACAGAGCGGCTCTCTATGAGATGAACAATCTGGATCTCGAGACGGCACCACCCACCATTGAGGAGATCTACCCCCCGGTCTCTCCCCCTTCTGGAGAAGTTAATATCATCTATATGATCTCTTCAACCACTACCTCCTCGTCAACCGATTTGACGACGCAAACTTTCCGTACCGATGAGGAGATTCTTGAGGCCCTCACTGCCCCGGAGTATCCCTGGGATGACATGCACCATCGTTCGTATTTCCTTCCAGAAGCATCTTCCTCTAGCACCGCTACACAATTTGCGGTTGAGTCCAAAGACTTCCTCCCCACCAAGGTAGACTGGTTCAAGGACCCTATTCCTGCTCCTGACGCCTTCGAGGAAGGTAACATGGCCAACATCTCACCCGTCATCCAAGTTGATATAGCTGCCCCAGGACGTGCCCCTGAACTCATCACTTTAGGAGCATTCTGCAGTAAACAAGAGATTGAGGACTACATAAAACTTTTCAGAGAATTCCGTGATGTCTTTGCCTGGTCCTATACCGAAATGCCTGGTCTTGACCCCGCCATTATCGAACACCACATTGACACATGGCCTGATGTACCCCCCGTTCGTCAAAAACAGCGCCCCATTCATCCTTCCAAACTCCCAGCTGTTAAAGCCGAGATTGAGAAACTGCGCAAGGCAGGGTTCATTTATCCTATTGCCTATACCACTTGGGTTTCAAACCCCGTTCCCGTTAACAAAAAACAAGGCAACATCCGAGTATGCACTGACTTCCGTGACTTAAACCACGCTTGTCCCAAGGACAATTTCCCCACGCCATTTATTGACCAGCTCATCGATGCGTGTGCGGGGCATGAAATCCTCTCCTTCATGGATGGTTTTTCCGGATACAACCAGATTCAGATCCGTAAGGAAGACCAGTACAAAACTGCCTTTACTACCCCATGGGGCACCTTTGCCTATCGCGTCATGCCTTTCGGCCTCAGAAATGCTGGTGCCACTTTCCAGCGGGCCATGACCTATTGCTTTCACGACTTGGTCCATATCCTGTTAGTCTACCTTGATGACCTTACAGCTCGTTGGCGGAAACAATCAGACCACCTTAACGACCTTCGGCAAGTTTTTCTGCATTGTCGCAAATACCAAATCCGCTTGAACCCACACAAGTGTGTCTTTTGCGTTCCGGCAGGCCGATTGTTGGGTTTCATTGTTTCCAAGAAAGGAATTACTGTTGACCCTCTAAAAGTCCAAGCCATCTTAGACCTTCCCTCTCCTCGCACACTCCGGCAACTCCAAAGTCTGCAGGGGCGATCCAACTTCCTTCGACGCTTCGTTCCTGATTACGCCACTACCGTTCACGGTTTCTTGCGCCTGCTCCGTACCCACATACCCTTCGTCTGGGATGAGCAAGCAGAAGCTGCATTCGAAGCCCTCAAGAAGGCTCTCACACAAGCTCCTCTGATTTCTCCTCCGGATTTCACACAAGACTTCATCCTTTACGTTTCGGCATCCGAGCATGCCGTATCTGGAGTCTTGGTTCAAGAAGACACTTCTCACCAGGAGCACGTCATTTACTACGTCAGCCAGACTTTGTCTGGTCCAACCCTACGTTACCCATATGAGGAGAGACTTGCCCTAGCAGTGGTCTTTTCCGTCCAAAAATTGTGACACTATATCTTAATGAGTCATACCACAGTCATCGCCGACTGTAACCCTATGGTATACCTTCTGAACCGGCGGCTCCTGCAAGGTCGTGTTGCTAAATGGGTCATTATCCTCCAGGAATATGACCTTACCTTCAAAACACCTAAGAGCACTAAAGCCCTCGCGCTTGCCCAGCTCATTACTGATCTCCCTTCCCTTCTCCCGGCCAAACCAATCTCCGATGAGTTACCCGACAATCACCTGTTGCGGCAGAAAAACTAGGACGCGAGATCCATATTGAATAAAATATATATTATTGAATTGATAAGATGCTTAATGATTTACAATAGCTCGCCTTTTATAAGGTTTGAGCATCCTTTAGAAGGGTTACGTCCCTTCAATTAAACTAATTACTAATTTACTTGATTAATTAAATACAATATTTTATATTCATAGCATTGCCTTCCCCTTTTGGAAAGCTTTGTCCTCAAAGCTTGAGTATTCTCCTAATGTCGTCATTCATTCAAATTCAGTGTCGGTATTAGAATCGGACGCAATTTCTTGTGTAGAGACTTGCACTTCCTTTCCATTGATGATTTTGCACTGTATTGTCTGATTGTTCCTACATTTATGGCCTGGGATCCAATCATCACCGCATCGACGACATATGTTTTTCTTCTTCTTTCTATTATCCAAGTAACTGTTAGATGGCTTTGATCTATTTCCCATTTCATAGGCATATGATTGAGCTTTGTGGCATTGATGGCCGGATGACCACGTATCTTCACAGTACCTACATTGTGTCTCTTTTTCCTGTCGATAATGGTTGTCGCTTCTTGTTTTTATTCCTTCCAGTTTGCGTTCTGCGGATTTTGCTTTATGTCTTGCTACCTCTACGTTAGGTATGTCGTGTAACTTTAACTCTTTTTGGAGGTACGGTTTAAGACCTCCTAAATAGGTTTCGAGTCTTTGCTTGTCAGACAACCCAAATACTCGTGTCGACAAGGATTCCCACTGATGTGTGAATTCCTCAACACTTCCAACTTGTTGTAATCTTGTAAGTTTACTGAAAAACTCATTTTCCTTGATTCCTTGAAACCTATTAAAAAAATCATTTTTGAACAAGTTCCAGGTGTAGGCAAAATTGTCTCTTTTCCACCAAAGGTACCAATTATAGGCATACCCTTCCATATGCATTGATGCATATTTCACCTTCTCCTCATCAGATTGAATATTGTAAATGTCGAAGTATTCTTCTGCCTTGTTTAACCAAGCAACACATTGGTCTTCACTTTGATTGTATTTCGACAACTCTATTTTTGCCTTAGGTGGGTACACTATGTAAGGGTGATATTGATTCCCTCTTGCTTTATGTTTTGATGGTGGATCAGAACTACTGGATGACGTAAGTGACATATTTGAACTGCTTCGTTGTTGGCGGTGATTTTTATCTTTTTTATTCTCTACTATCTTACTGGTAGCTTCTATTTGGCTGTTTAATCGTGCCTCCATCTCTGGCAGTACTTTTGTTTCTATCTCTTGCTTAAGCGTCGCATTGTTAATCTTTATTTCTTTTTGCAATTCTTCTTGATTCTTGGCAAGTGCTTCCTGTGTGACAATATGAGATGAGGCATCTAGCACATCTGGACTACTGACTTGGTCTGTCTTAGGCGTTAGTCTTTGTAACATATCCATTAATATATTATGGTTCTGCGTCAAGGTGCTCAAGTTCTGGGTTATGGTGTTTATGTTTTGAGTCATAACAATCATTTTGTCATCCCAGTCTTTTTGTTTTTCGTTTAGAGTGTCAAATTTTTCACTCAGCCTTCTTTCTAGTACCAGAACAACTTCATCTTTGATTTCTTTTTTAAGCACGGCATTGTTATTTTTCATCTCTTCCTTAAAATATTCTTGAAACACTTTCTCAAGTTTGTCCATTCTGGATTTTAGACCTTCGACGATTTTTAAATCTCTAATTTGGTCTTTTTCTAATTTTTCTAGTCGGTCTCGTAACTCAGCCATTTTTCTTGACCGGGTGTGGGGAGGTGAATATTTGGAATCGATTTTGGTGTTTAGGATAAGAGTTAGGGAAGGAATAAAATAATAATAAATATTATTAAATTATAATAATAATTTATTGTATATTAAAATAATAATACAATAATTATTATTTAAATTATAATAATTTTATTATGTATGAAAAAATATAATAATAAAAAATGTATTATTAATATTTTTGTGTTTTGAATGTATGCAGGTCTTGGGAATGGCGGGAAGTGATAGTGGGGAGGCGGCGGTGGAAGAATGCGGAGGGGAATGGAGAGAGATTAGCGAGGGAGGAAATGGGGCAGGTGTGGCGTGGACGGTGTGCTGGAGTGGGCATGGAGGGGTGTGCTGGGCGAGTAGGCGGGAGCATGGATGCGGTGGGAGAGGACGAGGGTTTGGGAGAGGTGCGCGAGTAGGCAGAGAAGAGGAGGGATGGAGAGGAGACGTGAGGAAGAAGGACGCAGAGAGTGTGCGTGCAGGGAAAAGCTAGCGCGGAAGGAGTGGAGGACGGATGTGAGGGAGAGCGGGGGTGGAAAGGTGGACGGGAAAACAGGCGAAGGAGCGCGCGGGAGTCGCTGCAGGGGAGCTGGTGGGCGTGGGCGTGGGCGTGGGCGTGAAGCTGGCGGGAAAGTATGCAGGGAGACGGGGAGGAAGGAGGAGCTGGGTGTGGGCGTGGTGGAGGGAGGGTGGAATGAGGAGGGGAGAGCTGCGTGGGATAGGGATATGGTGTGCAGGGATCTGCGGGAAGGTCGAGGCGGAGGGGAGGATGAGGGTTTGTAGGTGGTGTGGAGGGTGGAATGAGGAGCCGAATTCGAGCTCGCTGGAGGAGTTGAGGAGCCGAGTCCGAGCTCACTTGAGGAGGAGTGAGTCCGCTCTGAGTGTGAGCCGAATCCGAGCTCAAGTGGAGGAGCGTTCCGCTCTAATACCAAATGCGGCAGAAAAACTAGGACGCGAGATCCATATTGAATAAAATATATATTATTGAATTGATAAGATGCTTAATGATTTACAATAGCTCGCCTTTTATAAGGTTTGAGCATCCTTTAGAAGGGTTACGTCCCTTCAATTAAACTAATTACTAATTTACTTGATTAATTAAATACAATATTTTATATTCATAGCACCTGTTCACTATCTCGTCCGATGACCCATGGTACGGTGATATCTTGTTATACCTGCGCACACAGAAGTTCAGACCCAAAGTTACCCGTAATGGACGCCGTCGCATCCGTCACCAGGCCTCTCGATATCTCCTCTTAGGCGATGTCCTTTACCGGCGCAGAGTTGACACAATTCTTCGCCGTTGCCTTACACACGAGGAAGCTGAACACGTCCTTAATGACTGTCATAGCGGTGCCTGCGGAGGCCATTTCTCAGGGATGGCCACCACCCAAAAGGTCATCCGCGCCGGATACTTCTGGCCCACACTTTTCACCGACTGCATCACTGCGGTCAAACACTGCCATAACTGCCAACTTTTTGCCCCCAAGGCCCGGACACCTCCTGCTCCATTACACCCAGTCGTCACCATTGGTCCCTTTTGTAAGTGGGCCATAGACTTCATGGAATGTAGACCCCAGTCTTCCAACGGACACAAATATATTATTGTCGCTGTTGATTACTTCACCAAATGGGCGGAAGCCATGCCTACCTTCAATTGTACCGCTGACACTGCTGCCCGCTTCTTTTTCAACCATGTCATCGCTCGATTCGGGGTTCCTAAGCAGTTAGTCTCTGACCATGGTTCACACTTCGAAGATGCCGTCTGGCGTGAGTTATCCACCCTCCTTAAGTATGAGCACCAATTTTCCTCTGCTTACTACCCCCAAGGGAACGACCAAGTAGAGGCCATCAATAAAATCCTAAAAACTATCCTCCAACGAACGGTTGACAAGAATAAGTCCAATTGGCACCACATGGTGTTCCCTGCCTTGTGGGCTTACCGCACATCCACTAAGACCGCCACTAGTTTTACACCATTTCATCTAGTTCACGGTGTAAAGTCTGTCCTCCCCATTGAGTGTCAGATTCCTGCCTTACAGATCGTTGTTGAGCTTCTCCCTGACACCTCCCCCCTCGAGCAACGTCTGCTATCCCTCGAACAAGCTGATGAAGACCGTCGGGCCACTCTTTAGAACATCGAAGCTGCCAAGAACCGCTCCAAAGCCGGTTACGACAAACATGTTCACCCTCGAACTTTCCATGAAGGGGACCTCGTCCTCGCCTATGACCAAGCCCACGACAAAACTGGCAAAGGGAAGTTTGAATCCATGTGGCAAGGCCCTTACATCGTGCAGACTTGCCTAGGCAATGGGGCATACATCCTCGCCGACTCCGAAGGCCATCCTTTGCGCAACCCGCGTAACGGGTTGTACCTTAAACACTTTTATCCTTAAATAACTCGCGGCCCCATTGGTCCACATTGTACAGTTTGATTCCCTTTTTGTGTTACACATATTTTCCACCATTAGAATCAGCACGCCGAGACCGTCATGATGGTCACCTCGTTGTATTATTTTTTACCCGTCATTTTTTGCCCATTTTTCAGACGCCACTAGTCACCTCGATTTGCGTGCCACATCGGTCGTTCTCCATTTTTCACATGTTTTATATCATCGGATTCATTTTTCTGAGCTGGTGATGATGCTTGAGATCATTTCTCGCTCTCACCCCCGATTTTTTGGGTATTTTTTCCAAAACGCCCTCGTCGCCTCGGTGTACGTGCCACATCGGCCGTTACCCGTTTTTGACACCCTTTATATCGCCGGATTCATTTTTCTGAGCTCATGATGATGCTTGAGATCATTTCTCGCTCTCACTTGGTACAATTTCCACATTGTGTCCCAACACCTTGCTGACTCGGTTTGTGCGCCACATCGACCGCTATCGGATTGTCCCACATTTTTACATGAGCCATTCACTCCTGTCATACTGCAAATGTTTCATTATTTTGCCACCATTTCATCTACCCCGCAAGGAGGCCCACCAGTGTTCCCACCTACCCTCGTTCTTGATCATCATTATTGATCCTTGATTGAACACTTCCTCCTTGCCTGGCCATTCCTTTTGTTTGGTATAATTTTATCCCTTTTTCGGGCCGGACAAGTCCTTTACAAAAAAGGCACTTAGGGAGTTTCCGTTAAGCTCTTTTCTGACTCCTAAAAGAATGAAAAGATCACCGAGCAATCTTGCTTCCTTTCATGCTCTTTAAAGTACCTGAAAGGGCGTCTATCTGGTATAAGTTTAACCCTTTTCCGGACCTGGTAGAATAATTACGAAAAAGGAATACTCTAGTCACACCGACTAGAAGAGTTCTTCATTGCATCCTTTTATGCTTCTTTGGGCCTTGGAGACTAAATCTACGAAAAAGCAACCCCCTGGAGTCTTCTTATTTGCTTTCAGACTCTCTAAAATTGAAAGCAACCACGAGCATGAACTGTCCTGGGCTCGTAAAATCCACACGACAGTACCATTCCATCATTTCAGAGTCTTCTTATCGCTTTCAGACTCCTTAAAATTGAAAGCAACCACGAGCATGAACTGTCCTGGGCTCGTAAAATCCACACGACAGTATCATTTTACACAAACTTCTTCTAATTCCTCAACCCATGAAGAAGTCCCCCCCCGTGCCTCCTGGCACTATGATCGATCATCTCGGTAGCACCCCCAATCAGGTCGCCTTTGTTCAGAGTATTCTGCAGTCTCCTACCATTTTACACCAGCTTGAGTCTCCCTCAGCCCAGTTACCCTCCCAGATCCATTACAGCTATGATCCCTTTCCCCTCAGTCAGTTTCATATGCTGCCAGATCATTCCCATTATCATACTCTGAACAAAGGAAGTTTGAGTCCATCCACTCTACTTGCCCAGTTGTCCCCCCACAGTTCGGTCAGTCCTGCCATCAGTACTATCACATTTTGGTTCTTCACCTCGTGCTCCTATCAAGGAAACATCATTGCCTTGATAGTTGCAGGTCTCCCTCTGTCGACGACAGCTCCTCTATTCCAGAGGATAGGCCCAGAGGTCCCTACGCCTTGGACTTATCACCATATGTGGTAAGTGCCTATGGATCATTTTGAGAGGAGTCCTCATTGCCTCTCCGAGTGGTTGTTCCTCACATGCTCGACTTCAGCACCTTGACCACATCGTTGAGGATCGCGTAGGAGTATATCCCATCAGTTTTTAGTCAAAGACCCCGGATTTCCCCCGACTCTAGCACATTGGTGAGTCATTTCGGAACGCCCAGTTGTATGTTCCCGTGGATGTCCGGGCTGCGTTGGCGTTTGTATTCGGAAGCCATCCAGTTACATGCTTCCTTGAGTACCCATTTTCAGTTCCAGATCAGTTCCAGTTCAGTGTACCATTGTGAGTGTACCTCTTGTCACTCTGATCCAGCAGCTCATCAGCCCCTTTGGTACACACTCAGTAGCACTGTTGATTGTTCCAGTGTATCAATTTTTCAGCTCAGACATGGTCCGCCCAGCAGTATGTCCCAGATTTTTTGTCTCCTCTGGACACTTATGATGTACACAGTGGATATCTATGTATCGTACAGGTCCCCCTTTTCGGGCCTCACAGTTATGTTTATGTATCTTGATACGAGCATGGGTATGCCCACCTCGTCCATATATTGAGATTATTCCTCATTCAGTTTTTGAGGTCATGTATATTTCAGGTCCCCATTTTTTGGACCCCATTGTTATTGTTATGTTATATCCTGATACGAGCATGGGAATGCCCGCCTCGTCCATATGATCAGATGATTCCTCATCCATTATTGAGGTTATGTACTTTTATTTCTTGCAGTTGTTTGGGATCGTTGTTCCGGGCTTCAGTTTGTTTCTTCTCTTCTCTCCACACCCAGGAAAACCATTTATGACTTATGATGTCCATCGGCCATACGATGAGCTCCTGCCCTCGCACATCAGGGGGCAATCTGTTAACACCCAAAAAGTGCTCACTACCTCATTTACCACATTATATGGCTCATTTTTCCATTTTCCTACCATATTTCTCTTAAAAACCCAAAAAATCCCATTAAAAAGCCTCCAAAAGGCCTAAAATACCTCCAAAAGGCCACAAAACCATCAAAATAGCCTCAAAAAGGCTAAAAAAACCCATTTTTCCTCCAAAAATATCCAAAATTCCTCTAAAAATAGCAAAAACCCCCTAAAAAGGGAAGAAAAAATATAAAATAATGAGGAAAAGGAGGAAAAAACCCTATACAGCTGCCCAAAACCATGTGTTACGCAAAACCATGGGTGAGCACTCCACCACTAAAAAACTATAAATAGGTGATGGAGATCCCTTATTCCATATCCACAATCAAACATACCCTTACTCTGCCAAAATCTCTCTCGAAACCCTAGTTCACCATTGAACTACTTTCACCTTGAGAGCCACCTTTGGCCCATTTCCACCATTGGAGAAAGAGAAGGAGCACATTGGAGCTTGGAGCAACCCTCTTGGACATTGCAAGGAGCTTCATCAACCTTCACATTGAAGGTAATATCAATACAAAAGCCATTCTTTAAATTTGTTGTTTATGTTTCATGCATGCTTTAGAAGTAATTTAATTTTCTGTTTTAGTTTAATAATTTACATTTACTGAACTGCTACTAAGGATTCCATTCTCCTTAGTAGGTGCTCATTTGCACAAGCTAGGGGTAAAACCCTAGCTACAGCGCATAACTGGTAATCCCAAATATCTGACATCTTTTCTCACACTTTGTTCCACAGGTCATTTACATTGTGAATCAATGGACTTGTATCTTTCTGCATTTTCACTCTCCTTTGAAAATCTAGAAATATTAAATTTCTCTTTAGCCACTACATCCTCATCTGGTGTAGTTATAAGAGTCATTTAATACCTTGAATTTTTCTCATCCATACTAACACTTTTGGAAGTGGAAATTTCACTTTCATTAGCTGGTCCTGATGCTCTATCATTTAGTTTACCTACCATATTTAAAGAATCAACATACCTCCTAGACCCCTGCAGAACATCTGGAACATTTTCTCTTGAATTAGAATTAGTAGACCTCAAATAAGACTTCTTCCCATCAAGATGTTGGTAAAAAATTTCAGCATCGTCCAAATCTTTATTAAAAGACGTATGGGTGTTTGTAGAAGCCTGACCCCTAAGGGTATCTTCATCAAGAATAGACCTTCCAACATGGTTTGCATGTTCAAAATCCCTCTCAGAGGTAGCATTTGTAACCCTCGCTTTGTTAATTTCTTTTGCAACCTGTCGTGTCTCAAGATATTTTCTATTAGAAGTAATTTCAGCCCTAACAGGAGGATCAAAGAGGGTATGATATAAGGTAACATCTCCATTTCTTCTCATATCTGAATCCCCCTCCTCAACCTTTTTTGCACGGCCTCTTTTATCCTGTCTTGATCTATACTTATGATATCCTATCTAACTTTGATTGTTATCACTACCCTGCTTAGAAATGGTTTTAGGTATCTTTTCAGAATTGCTCAAAGACTTGAGAATTGGATTCTCCTTTGATGCATTCCTTTCATCCTCGAGTGTGCCCTTGAGGGATCCTCTAACACTGACAGGGATATGATTATCTATTCTTTTACAATGTTCTGGAGAAATGGTTATTTTCCCTTTAGGTGATTTGATTTCACCCTCACGATGGATCACATCGATATCTACAGCCATGTCAGTGTCATCTTCATCATCATATGTCATTTTCCTAATGTAATTTTGGGAGATTTTTGTGATATGTTCATCATCACCTATATCATCACAAACATCAACTTATTCTAATTTCCTTGGTGACTGTGGGAGTTTCCCATTATTTTTGTGTTCTGTCATCCCCTGCTTCTTATGGCTTTCACCAAATTCGTCTCTATCATCATGAGATGGGGTTAGTTTAGAATCACAAAGATCCTTGATGGTCTCAGCTTCATTGTCAGAGTTATCATCATCACTAGTAATGTTTACATCAGCCTCTTCACTCTTGCCAAAACTACGTTCACTCTTACTATCACTGCTGCTTCCACTCCCACTTCCAGCTCAGCTTCTACTCTTTATTTTTCTTCTATTTCTACTCCTACTTTTGCTCTGAATCCGATCACTATCATTTTCAGTGTCACTACTTCCACTGTCACTTCCTCTTTAACTGGAACTATTGGAACTACTTCCACCACTGTTAATTTCCTTCTTTTGATTGGAAGTCATATCTAGGGACTCATGCACATGGTCATCTATTTCATGAACAATGTTTAAGTCTGAATCTTGTTTTGTGGTTGAGTTAATTTGGTGTTCATAAGTGCAAAATTCAGTTCACACCAACATTTGATCAAGAAATTACACACTCTCACAAAAGATCTCACACAACTAGTCAAGAACACATACAATTACTCACAATAGATACAAACTGTATTACTCTCATGAATAAAATACATAAGAGAACCTTGGAAAATTAAATGGTTGTCAATATATATGTTTACATCAGAGATTTGAATGTATAAAGATTCCATTTGGATCCTCACAAAAGTAGACTTACCAAATTGATGCAAAACCCCTCTAGGTGGCAAGTGTGTTCTCCAAGTCACAACAAAAGCTCACGAATTTATCATTTAGTGATTAGATAGTGATGTGTGATGAAAAAAAAATATAAATCCCAAAAATGGAAAGAATAAACATCAAGGCGTGAAATTGGTCCAAGAAACACTTTTCCTAGTCAACTAGCTTTTCACCTTTCACCCAAAAGCAGTAAAAAGCAGTAAAAGGCAGCATGTGCGTCTTTCTCACCAGAATCTTCTCTAGAATGATCTCAAATGCACCCAAGTAACTTAGGAAACTTGTGTTCCACACCTGTAAGGCTTGTGGTCCCCCCAAAGATGCCTTGTTGTCCACACAATGACTCATATAGCAACTATTTAGTCTAATACATAGTAATTAATCATAAAATGATTAATTAATGTCTCTAATGTATTAATTGAAATAGAGTGGGTTTTAATTATTCCAACACCCCCAAATAAGTATGAATTTATGTGCTAAATATCAGAAAATAAAAATACTAAGGGCCCAGTAACAAGACATGGTCACCCTGTACAACACTTCCTGTTCGACAAAAGCAAGGCTAGAAGCAAAACCTCATGGGAAAAAACTTCCCTCAAAAAGTTGACATATCAAAATTGAAATATTGCTAATCAATCCTTCACTCCACCACATGCTTGAAAATCCCAAGTAGTGATCTCAGATAGTTGAAAGTATTGTGAGTAAAAGATTTGGTGAAGATGTCTGCAGTTTTCTCACCTGTTGGGAAATACTGCAAATCAATGATATGGTCATGCACTAAACCTTTGATGTAGTGTATATGTATCTCAATATGCTTGGTACTCTGTCTCTGTACTCGATAAGTTGAGACCCTTATAACACTCTGATTGTCACAAAAGATAACAGTAGGAGTACTAAAAGCAATCTCAAACTATGAAAGAATACCCTGCAACCACACACACTAAGTAGCAGCATTCACTGCTCCTCTATTCTCGGCCTCTATTGAAGATAGTGCAATTGCAAGTTGTTTCTTGATAGACCAGAAAATAGGACCACCTCCAAGCATAAATACAAATCCAGATGTCTATTTTTTGTCAAAGTTATCACCAACCCAATCTGAATTAATAAAGCCAAGAAGATCTAGGCTAGAATCTGCAGCATAGTGGATCCCATCAGTCTTGGTGCTTTGCAAATAGTGCAAGATTATTTTTGCAGCCCTCCAATGGAGCTCATGTGGATGCTCCAGGTATCTTGATGCCACACTCACATCATAAGCAATATCAGGTTGAGTGTAAGTCAAGTATAGCAAGCTGCCAACAAGCTTCCTATACAAGGTGCTGCAACGAGGTGTGTAGATTCTGCTTCTTCAAGTCTAAATCCTGAAAGGAAAGGAGTCTTTAAAGGCTTGAAATCAGCCATATTGAACTTATTTAAAATACCATATGCATATTTGGACTGAGATACCTTAGTCCCATTCTCTGTTTGTGAAGTCTCAAGCCCCAAAAACGGCTTAAGAATTCCCAAATCACTCATGGAAAATGCTTGATGCAAAGCAGTCTTTAATGAATCTATTTGATTAGTAGAGATACCTGTGATTATAAAATCATCAAAATACAAAACTACTTTCAATGTGAATTATCCTCACTTGTATGATAGATGTTATATGATGGTGGATTATGATCATTAGACATATGATGAAGCCTCAAATCACCCAATATGGTAGGATTCCATGAATGGGAAGTTTCAGTCATTGCAAAACAATGAAACATGGGAGATAGTCAAGATCCCCCTAGGAAGAAAATTGGTGAGGTGTAAGTGGATCTACAAAACCAAGTGTGCAACTAATACTACAAAAGTGAAATATAAGGATAGGATGGTATAAAATGGATTCTCCCATGTCCAAGTCCTTGACTACAATGAGACTTTTGCACCAATTGCACAGAAGGATTTGATAAGACTAGTTCTGGCAATTTCTTCATCCAAGCACTGGGAAGTGCACCACATGGATGTTAAGAGTGCATTCCTCAATGCGGAAATTACGGAGGATATTTATACGCAACAGCCAAAAGGTTATACATCTGATCCTCACTATGTGTGCAAGTTGAGGAATTCCTTATATGGGCTTAAGCAAGCACCCAAGGCTTGGTATGCCAAAATGGGCAACTTCCTCTTTTCACAATCTTATGTTAGATTGGTCCTCTAGCTTTATTTGACAATGGTGACATGTCCACGAATGGAGAGACACTAGGTTGGCGTTCTGGAGAGGTACAAACCAGATTCAAAAACCCACTGAATGCCGTAAAGGCTATATATTTCCAAAATATATCAATCAAATGTAAATCAAAGGAAGTGTGTCATTTAAAGAACTGTTTAATTCTACTTATTGGTAAATTGAAGGGATTTTATTTTTGGATAGCATGCTTCCAGTCAACATGAATGAACAAGCATGTGCACTTGTGAAAGCAATCCCTTGGCTAAAATTCCACAACTAGGGAGTATCTATTCTACCAAATTCACTCCCCAACTACTATAGCAAGTACTGGTGCACAACAAAAACAAGGGCAAGCTAGAGTGTGTCCTGGGTGGGAATTGAACTCTGGTAACATTTCCAACTAGGCAAATATTTTTAAGTTTTAGACAACCTGTAGCTTGAATAATATGAAAATACTATAAAGAGGGCCCCAAATTCCTGAAATGAATATATTACTCTATGTAGTGTACACACAATATCATGAAAAACATCTATATCACATAAAAATCAGAGATAAAGAATGAATAAAAGTGAAAAGTAGTTGAATGAGAAGGAAATGTAGAAATGTAGAGGTCAATGCAATAATCAAATAATTTTGGACATGAAAAACTATAAATTGAGAAGAGAGGTTCCTTAGAGAGTGTTATAAATTAAGAATAAAGATCTCTAGTTATGGTTTGGAGAAAATACTTTTTGTGCTCAAAATAGAATCTTTGAGATCACAAGTTGGGCTATTTTCCCTAAATTATTTATACATTATTACATTCAAAGTAATTAATTGGAATTAATTTATGTGCAAACTTCATAAAAATGCCCATCTATAAAGAAAAAATCATACAAAGGCAAGTCAAAAATAACCTCAAATGTAAACATTTTGGAATTAAAACCTTGAAGAATGAATTGAAATCAAATGAATTATATTAATGTTCACAAATGACAAAAAAAGTCAATGGACTAGGAAGAACATTTGAGAACAGTCATAAGGAGAGCCTAGAGAATCCCCTGAGAAGTTCTACAATCTGAGGTCAAAGATAAGAAATAAAACTTCCTATCTCACCTTCCACTACAAGGTGAGAGATTCATAGAACCTTCTTTCTTCAAACTTGGTTTCAGAATGTATTTTCCTCAAGCCTCGTAATTTGTGATCTAAAGACAAAAAAATAGTTTCAGAATCGAAACAATATAACTTAATGTGTCCAAGAGATATCCTAGGATTCTAGTAGATCACAGTTTGGCACATGACTTTTTTGCATCCATAAATAAATGCACCCAAATGCATAGGATGGTACTTAGAGTCTTAATGATCGACTCAATAATTTTTCCAAGGATGCAAATTGCTTTCTCAATAGCTTGTTGACAAGTGACACATTATTTATGAAGTCATTGACAAAAATAACACAACTTTCCTACTAATGTGTGCATAGACATAGTCATGACAGGGAGGAGATTTCCTTGGCCAGTAAATAGAAACCCTACACAAAAAAAATTAATTCATATGCTTATATCAAAAAAAAATTCCATATGCTTACGTGCTTACCTTTAACCAAGACACGGAGTTCCATTACAAAGTAAATCATGTGAATTTCAGCCATGGCCATTCCATATCTTCTCAGTTGACACGAAGATCCATTCCAGAGTAAATCACATGAATTTCAACCATGGCCATTCCATATCTTCTAAGTCGAGCATAGAAAAACCTTTTGCCAATTTCTACTTCCGCCAATTTCTATTTTCCCTAGAATTTTATTTTATTTTCAGCTTCTGCCAATTTCTATTTCCCCAATTTTGTTCCCCATTTTTACTTCCCTCCATGTATTTGAATTTTTAAGAATAATTAATATTATTATATTATATATTAATATAATATATTTATATTTTTAAACCATATCATATTATATTAATCTTATGATATATTCTATTATATTATAAAATGCACATTTTGAATTTTTGAGACCGAGGGGCATATAATTCATATGTTTTAATGTTCTAAGTATTTCAATAAATATGGACCTATCATGAGTCTATCTACCGGGCTATCCCATGTCATCGGTGTCCTACACTTTCTACCATAAAGTACCTCGAAGGGACTCATCTTGGCTGAGGTCTTGTACTCGTTTTTGTAAGCAAACTCAACGAGGTGCAAATAATCCTCCCATTTCGTGAGATTGTTCATAACATACATCCTAAGCATATCCTGTAGGATCTAGTTTACTCGTTCAGTCTGTCCGTCAGTCTATGGGTGGTAAGCGGTACTGAAGTTTAACTGTGTCTCCAAACCGGAGAACAAGGATCTCCAAAAGTTACTAGTGAACTCCGTGTCTCTATGTGAGACAATTTCCTTGGGTATCCCATGCAATCGAAATATTTCTTTCAGGAAGATGTCTGCAATGTGGACAACTTTGTACGTCGATTTTACAGGTATGAAGTGCGCTTCTTTGGATAACTTTTCAACCACTACAATGATGGAATCATTTTGTTTCTTACATTTTGGTAATCTTGTAATGAAGTCCATACTGATAACTTTCCATTTGCACTCTGGAATGGGTAGTGGTTGTAGTACTCCTGAAAGCTGTTGGTGTTCTGCTTTGACAAGTTGGCACTTACTGATGAATAATGCTACGTCGGCTTTCAACTTAGGCCAGAAAAAGTGTTTATTTACCGCAGATATCATCTTCTGATATCCTAGATGTCCTGAGTAGGGTTTCTGGTGAAACTATGTTAAAATGTTAGGTCTAATGTCTCCATTGTCCGGGACATAGAGTCTCTCCTTCGACCATAAAAATCCTTACTCGTCGATCATATACTCGTTTTGTTGTTGGAATAACCTATCCTCTTGAATATTTTTAAGGATTTTGACATAGAATTGGTCGTTCCTACTTTCCGATCTAATCCTATCATGTAAGTCCAAACGGTTTGCCTTACAGTTACCTCATAAATGATATGAGCTCGTCGACTTAAAGCATTGATGATCTTGTTCTCCTTTCCTTGTATGTGTTTTAACTCGAAGTGGTACTTGCTAAGGAAGGCTAACCATCTGGCCTGCCTAGCATTTAGGTCAATTTGGTCAAATATGTACTTCAAACTCATATTGTCCGTCTTTAATAGGAACTTCTTCCCCATGAGGTAGTGTCTCCACATATTTAAGGCATGGATGATTGGGACTAGTTCAATATCATGCATGGGGTAGTTTTGTTTGTTCTCTTTTAACTTTATGGACTCGTAGTAGATGGCGAAGTCATTCTGCACGAGGAATCCATCGAGTCCCTCTTTTCTTGCATCCATGCAATGAGGTCCCCATCAAGATGAACAATCTGTATTATAGGTGCACTAGTCAGAAGTTGTTTTAGTTTTTGTAAACTTTCTTTGCATTTGGTCATCCAAAGGAATTTGTTTTCCTTTTTCCTTACAGCGGTCATAGGTCACGCAATACATGAGAAGTTCTCAATGAACTTCTGGTAGTAACTGGCTAATCCTAGAAATGACCTGATGTTGGTAACGCAAGTAGGTGTATGCCATCCCTTGATGGCTTTAATCTTCTCTGGGTTGACTATTATCCCTTTTTCCGAAATGATGTGACCCAGGTACTGTATCTATGGTTTATAGAAATCACACTTGTTGAACTTGGTGTACTGTTCATGTACCTGTAACACCCATAATACTATTCGAAGGTGTTCCTCATGTTCCTCCTCACATTTGGAGTAAATCAGTATGTCATTGATAAAGACTAGTACGAATTTATCCAAATACTTGCTAAAGATACCATTATCGTGCACATAAAATGAGAGGGTGTGTTAGTTAATCTGAAAGGAATTACCACAAACTCGCAATGTCCATATCAGGTTTGAAAAGAAGTTTTACTGATGTCTTCGTCACGGATCCTTACCTCATGGTATCCAGATCGTAAATCGATCTTAGAGAATATCTTGGCTCCTCTGACTTGATCAAATAAGTCATCTATCATAGGGACTGTATACCTATTCTTGATTGTCATCTTGTTGAGTTTCCAATAATCGATGCACATCCACATCGTCCTATCCTTCTTCATGATGAAGAGTATCGTGCTCCCCAAGGATACACACTCGGTCAGATTTAACCTTTTTCGATCAACTCTTGTAACTGCAGTTTATGCTCCACTAAATCTGGTGCGCTCATACGGTATGGGGCCTCTGAATCCAGTATGGATCAAGGTGTTAATTCTATGGAAAATTCTAAGTCTCTCTTAGGAGGCAGTCCAGGTATTTCCTTGGGAAATACATCCTTGAAGTATACAAGAACTAGAAATTCCTCAATCTTTTGTTCCCACTCAACTTCTACATTTTGAAGGTTGACTGCAAAAAGTTTACAACCCTTCCTTATGCACTTATTCGCTTGCAAAGCAATTATTTGTCTGACAGAAACATTCTTAGGTATACTTTGGATCTTTCGTTTATTCCCTTGGCTGTCTGTGCATAGGAGTGATTTGTTCACACAATCAAGCATAACATCGTACTGCTCCATCGAGTCCATGCCTATGAGTACATCATACGATCCTAAAGTTAAGATATTTAAATCTACCTTAGTTGGAAATCCATTCTTATCTCTCTCGCATTCCCTTACTAGTTCTAAGACCTTCCTTTTCGTGCTAGCGGTTAGTTGTACCAGAGATGGTTTCCTGTGTTTCTCTCAGTTTAATTTACAAGTGTCTACTATTTTTGGGGAAACATAGCTTCGGCAAGCATCGGGGTCTGTCAAAATTGAAACAAATTTGTTTGAAACTTTACCTTCTATCTTGACCATCGTAGCCTAATGGTTTTCTTGTTGGTCGTCAAGCGCTGGATAAATTCTTGGTGTTCTTGCCATGTTCCCTATTGTTGGGTTTTCTTGTATGTTGTGTAAAACCCCATCGGTCTTGTTCGGACAATCTATGAAATAGTGGGGCCCTTGGCACTTCCGCGAACTACTAAGTGGTGGGGAAGATTTTGTTCTTTTGTTAAAGATCGGTCGGTTGGTATGTGGTGGAGGTACATTCAGGCGTACACCAGGTCGGATGAAGTTTTCGTTCGGTGAAAAACTATTATTCTGTTTCTGGTATGGTGGTGGCCTAAACCTTGGTCTTTGGTTGTTGACAAAAAACTTGAATCTTTCCCCAATTCAGTTTATGTTATCATTTCTTTGTTTTCCATGTTCATAGCAGATTCTAGCTTTGTGCAATGTTATGTCTAGAGTCTTAGGCATGTTGAACTCAATTTTCTCTCAAAAATTTGGAGGAAGACATCCCAAGAATTGTTGTATCTTGACCTTATCATATTTTATGTATGGTACATAATGTAAAAGATCCATAAATCTGTTGATGAAGACTTCCATATATAGGGAGCCCATTCTTAGTTTGTGAAATTCTTTGATCTTTTTGTCAAAGAACTGTTCTGAAATGTACTTGTCTTGGAACAACTTGCTGAAAGTGCTCCATCTTATTTATTTTACTTCATGCTTCTTTGTATGCTTTAGGTCTCTCCACCACCTGGTTTCCTTTCCGTTTAATTTGTAAATTTCCAACCGTGCTTTCATCTCACTAGAATAATTGTGCACTCAAAAATACTTATTCATTCCTAGCAGCCACTCTTCAACTTTATCCCCAGTATTCATTTCTCCTCGATATGTTGGGGCTTTAATTTTCCTAAACTCTCCCTGCAAACTGTCATCATTTTCCCACCTTTTCTTGCAAGGGTAGGGTGAACCATCGTTATCGGAAGAGCTTTTATAGTGCTCTTCCATGAAATTAGGTGTGTGTACTTCATGTCCCTCCTCTTTAGTACTGCTAGACTTTTTTGTATGATAGTATTTTTCTTTGGATCTGTTTGTTGAGTAGGTGGACTATCTATGGGGGCTTACCCTTGTCATGTTCAGAAGTAGAGCTTCATTGATTACTTCTTGTTCTCATCTTTCATTCATATTGTCATCTCTAAAAATCTGTAATTCTGGTTCTAAACTCTTTATTGACTTCATTAATTCTTAATTCGGTTCCACCACAAGTTCCTCTTCTCGAGGTGGGGAATTCAGGTTCCCATGTCTACTGTTTTCCTCTTCTGCATTCATAACTCCGATTGTATTTTGTACTTGAAAAGTTTAGTCCGTCAGAAAAAGTAATATTATGTTAGTTTTGTAAAAAGATCATAATTATATATTTGAAGTATTGTTTTGCAGTGATCCCAAAAGGTCTCTTAGCATTGTAAATGGGATTTGATACCACTTGTAATGTCCTTGACAACTGTAAAAATTTAAAAAAAATTATGTATGGGCTAACATCGTCAATTGGATGGATAAAATATTTATTAACTTAACTTTAACACTGGAAAAATAAATAGAATACCTATCACTTATAATGTGTATGTAAAGTTATACTCTTGTTTATGATACTCTGCATTGATTAGTTGATGTAAAGGGTTTTATTAAATTCTTCGGAAGTGTTGTTCAATGATGATCTTAATTCTCTATGACGAGACAATGTTTATAGTTATATGTTTTATTTGATGGCTAGTTGTATGTAAGCCTAATCTCTAATGGTTTATTGTAAATGGATAAAATTCCTCTTTTAAATGTATCTTTTGAATTCTAAGAACTTGGACGGTTGAGAAAGGTGGAAAGGGGTCTGGCTTACTTAGCTATATGCTAAAGAATATTCTTATCCTTATTTTGTATGCTCTTTAAAGTAATGATTCTAAGCGTAACACTCTAAAGTTTGTAACCATATAAACGATTGTTGATAAAAAGTAAAATGTGAAGAATTCTATGCTATGGTAAACAAAATCGAACTTGTTGATTGTCACTCCTCCACTATAGAGAGTGGGTAAGTATTTGCTTTGTAGTCAAGGTAGATGACATTAATGTGGCCTATGCATTGGCCATTGGTCATGTATTTTGAAATAGGGATACGAAGAAATCCTAAGTGACTTAGTTTGCTGTTCATTGTTGTAATGTTGCTCCTGCTAGTTTATTGGGGGAGGGCCTTTGCTCTCAGTGGTTACTATGGCCGTGGGGCCTGCACCATGAGCATTTTTAGGCCTACCCTCATCCCATGATAGGATAACATATGGTCAAGTGAAATAATATGGTAGGATTTATTCCCTAAAACTTTGTGTAGAATTTCAAAACAATACTTTCGATTTACTTAAGAAAAAGTGGCTAATATCCAGCATGTTCTTTTACTGGGTTTCAACACTGACTAAATTTGATTCCATGTGGGTGGAGTAGAGGGTTGAAGCATATGATTACTCTGGGTAATCCAAGTCCATCGTGACCCTTCCTACCTTCATGAGATTCAAACTTAGTTCTGTTTGCTTGCCTAAGGGGTTTCCCCCCTATGGGTTTTGAGAGTGGTTTACCATTCAGGGTTTTGGAACTCTATTTGTAATATTCAGTTTTCTTCTTGGTAGTCGTGGACAAATTGATTTATGGGAAAATTGTCTTAGTAAGCTACATTTTCGAATTAAGGTTGAGGCCTATGTAGGCATTTTGGAATGGGGGATGTACAGTTTTCCTCCAAGTTTATGTGTGACTTGACTATGACTTCTATGACTATAATTTCTATTTATAAATAATATGAAATTGTTAATTTGGCCTCTATTTGGTACTGGAAGGGAACTCATGAATGGTGGATATGTCTGTAAATGTTTTCAAGCTTCGATAGAGTGCGGTTTGACTATGTGTAATTCTTAATGTTTAAATATGGAAATGTTAGTGTGCCCCTTGTTTAGAAATGGTGCTTTAAATCTTATGCTGTGTTAATGGGGAAATAATCCATGTAGCCAAACGTTGTCGGGATATAATAATTTTATTTTAAGCTGTCCTGAATTAGTGATTAAGTGTTTATTCCTTTAGAACATCTACGTTTGGTTTTGGGCAAATCCCTAAGGTTTAACAACGACTTGGGGAAAGTCTGATTTTACTTCTAGTCAGTTTCTAGATTTATGTAGTGGGTCGTATTGATTTAATTCTGAGCATGAAGCTTCTGTCTATAATTTAATTTAATCTATAATACATGTGTTTCAGTTCTGAGAATAAAGCTTATGTGTATCTTATAAGTTATGTGTTTTAGTTTTGGAGCCACTGCTCCTGTATATTTTATATTTCATGTGTTTTTAGTTTGAGATCTACGCTTCTGTGTAATTTGTAATTTATGTGTTTTTTAGCTGGAAGGAAATGCCTCTATAGGTGAATGCTAGAGATAAATAAAGAATGTTTTTAAATAATAGTTATGGGCAGAGCCCTAACCTGTTTTGCATTACTTGTTTCTTGTATAATCCCTTTTTGGAGTTGTAAACAATTGGGGTAGGTTAACCCACGATGTAGCATGGTTGAATCTTCCACACGATGAGTGGATTGTAGCTCAGCGGATTCGATCATGAGTCTGAACTTTAGTAGGATTTAAATGTTTGTTATATTCTCTAAATAAAATACTTAGTTTTAAATAGATTTGGGCCTATGGCTTCGATTTATGGAAATCTATGTTTTTTTTTAATGAGAGGAACATCATGGATTTTAGTATGTTTGGACATCCCTACGTGAACCCTGTGACTACTTAAATTTTGATTTGATAATTATTTAGAGTTTGGTATTCGACTTATGAAATTCGTTGGGCATTTTTTACTAAGTGGTAAAGGTACGGTGTAAAATTATGGGTTAATTTATTAGTTTGTAAAATGAAACCTGGGGTCTAGGTTTCAAAGAGATACGGTCTCTTATATGAGACGATTCTACTATAAAATAATTTTAGATCAGCCTGCATTTTGGGGCAGAGTTATAATCTTACGAAATGTCCAGGGTTTGGACATTCAACGTAATCTTTTAAAAAATTAAAGATCACTTAATTATAGTTGTGTGAAGAACCATAGATCTAGAATAAAGAAACAGCGTTTGATAACACTTATGCATAAATTAAATTTTAATCTTAAAGATAAAAAAAATAATTGACCTCGGGAGCCAATGCTTCAGCCCTTGCTCCCTAAATGCATAAATATAACCAAATTTCTATAGAGAAAGGAATTATAGTAATATTAGAATTAAATCCTAATTTTCAGCCTGTAATAAGTTTGAAATATAAACACCATTCATACCTAAACTCTGCAGCTTGGATCTCCTCTTGTAAAGCCTCCACACCTCAAACACTGGTTAATGGAAAGAATATGCTTAGCTAACTTGTAGGATGATAACCAAATAACTTTGGAACTTACACGTTCCTACCAACCATGACCCATAACCGTTCCTGGTTCTAAATCGGATCCCCCTGAGCTAACTCCAACATGCAAGAGAACCTAGAGAACCTAAGGTATAAAATTGATTCCAATTCAATCCTAGAATATTACTCTTCCATATTTATGGGAAAAATTCTCTCTTGTTACCCTAAAAGAAGGATAATAAGACAGATCACCCTCTCTTTGCGAACTGTTCTTGTATTTATAGGAAATATTTGGAATGGGCAGTTGAGTTAATAATAATATTTTCAATATTAACTTCAGTTTGAATTATAACATATAATTACAAAGTTTATTTAGTTATAAACTTTAGTTTATCTAGGACTCTTACTTTGTTTCTTTTTGGATTTATTAATGGAAATGTATATTTTATTTATTTAATTCATCTAAATGAGAATAGTTATATGTAAAATCTATTGAAGTGCATATTTCTATTTTACTTCATATAACTATGTGTCTTTTATTATTCTTATATATATTTTATATCTATATATAAATAATATCTTTTATATACATGCATATATTTATGCATACCATTTTGTACATAAGTGAGGCTCTTTATAAATAATCACTTTTGATTTATCCAAGTAGTTAAATAGCATTATATCCTTTGATGCCTTATTAAACAAGGTCCACTATTTTGATAAGGCCTTTCATAGGTTTGGATGGTCGACTTGGTTAGGTCCCTTTGGATGTTGGATTACCTCGTATTTCGTGGCATTTTCCTCATTCCTTGATGAGATATGAGTAATGATTCAATTAGTCAATTTAAACAAGTATGATGACTGGTGGTTGTATTCAGAGTCTTCATCAACTCAACACCTTTTAAGTAAAGTAACCCCGGGTGCTATTTAGAGCTTATGCTCGACCCTCTTCAACGAGCGTTACGCTAGTGCAATTCTAGAGCTCCTCTCTCAACACTAGTAATATAATGTTTTTGTAAGATACACCTAGGGATACAATGGCCAAAGATCCGATGCTCCAAAGCCTATGCTCAAAATCAAGTTGGAGTGCTCTAGGGCTTATGCACAACACTCTATGTACATCGGGGCTTACACCCAACACATAATAAAAGTCATCTATGTACATCGGGGATTATGCCCAATACATAGGTCATCCATGTGTTCCAAAACCTATGCTCAGCACGTCATAAAATTCAATCATGCATATCAAAACTCTACACAGTATATAACAAAGATGATCTCAGTATATTAGGGTTTGTACCCAATCACATAATAAACATCACTCAAGTACATTGGGGCTTTATGCCCAGTACATAACAATAATATGCATCTATCAGGGTCCATGCCCAAATATGTATATTTGTAACCAAGGTAAATCAGGTGCATCGAGGATTTTTCCTAGCATATATAACAAAAGTAAAACATGTGTGTTGGGGCTTACACCCAGTACATATATATCATCAAAATAAATCATATGCCTCGGGACTTACGCCCAATATATAACATAAACATAATCAACAAAAATTTGGGATATTACATCTTTTGTGAAACTCACCCATAATTAAATGTTTTAAATGTGCCTGATCAGGTATGTAAAGTTTGTTTTTAAATAGAAGCATCCCATCTTCAAATATACTGTAATTTGTTGCTTGTTGTTCTCAATTTTCTACAAGACATTTTTGTCTTAAATTCAAATTTATTGGGTCTCTTTCAGCTGCTCTCCGGATCTGCCACACTAAATCAGATTGATAATTCTTAACGAAATCCTTTGTTAACATGTGCATCCGCTTTCTGAGTGCATCAACTATTTTTTTTTCTTTTCCTTTGATATGCTAAATTTCAATGTCAAACTCGCTTAAGAAAGCCAACCACCTTGCTTGCCTTCCATTCAGATTTGGTTGTTCAAAAATATATTTCAGCCCAACATGGTGAGTTTTAAGCGCAAACCTTTTTTTGAGAAGTTAATGTTGCCACATCTTCAAAGCATGAATTATTGCATCCAGTTCTAAATCATGCATTGCATAGTTTACTTCATGCGTCTTTAACTTTCTAGATTCATAACCAATTACAAAACAATCTTGCATTAATATGCCTCCTAATCCTTCCTTGCATGCATCTGTGAATACCACAAAGTCACTGTAAGGATCAACCACTTTTAGAATAGGGGCTAAAGTCAACAATTGTTTTAGCTTTGTGAAACTAGCTTCACATTTGGTTGTCCAAAGAAACTTGACTTCCTTCCTCTGAAAAGAGGTAATGGGATGAGCCACCTTGGAAAATCCCTCAATGAATTTTCGGTAGTACCCGACTAATCCCACAAAAGAGCAGACATTGCTTACATTTTTGGGAGTAGGCCAGCTCAATATGCCCTTGATCTTATCTGTATCCACTGCAATACCTTGGGATGATTATGTGGCCGAAATATTGGATCTGCTCCTTGTAAAAATCACATTTAGTTAGCTTTGCATAAAGCTGATTTTCTCTTAGGACTTGCAGCACCAACCTTAGGTGTTCCTTATGCTCTCTTTCATCCTTCAAATAGATGAGTATGTCATCAATAAACACTACCACAAATTTATCCAGGTACTTGATAAACAAATTATTCATAAGTCACATAAACATGGTTGTTGAATTCGTCAAACCGAGTGGCACCACCACAAATTCATAATGTCCATATGGAGTACGGAAAGTTGTCTTATGCATGTCTTCTTCTTTAATTCGGATTTGATGGTAACTCAACCTTAGATCAATCTTCAAGAAGACAGTAGCACCCCCAACCTGATCGAATAGATCATCAATCCTTGGCAAGGGATACTAATTTTTTATGGTTGCTTTGTTCAACTGTCTATAATCTATGCACATTCGGAATGTGCCATCTTTCTTTCGTACAAAGATCACGGATGCTCCCCACGGAGACACAATTGGATGGATATAACCTTTTTCCAATAGCTCCTACAATTGTGCTTTCAGCTCTATCAATTCAGGAGTGCTCATTTGATAAGGTACCTTAGAATTTGGTAATGTTTACAGAAATAGGTCTATGGTAAAATCAAGTTCTCGTAGGAGGTAACTTAGGAATCTCCTCGGGTAAAAAATCCTCAAATTCAGCCAAAACAAGATGTTTTGTGAAATCTGAAATTTCACTTTTCAGATTTTCTGTCATGTGGACAACATATAGTTTACACCATTTTCGTGCATTTCTTTTCAATTGAAGAGGAGAAATTTCTTTTAATTTCACTGCTCTTACTATTCCTTGAATCTTTTCAAACTATCCAGCATCATTCGTAGAGGTAACATATTTTTGATAGCAGTCTATGACAACCCTATGTTTTTCCAGGCAATCCATGTCGATAAGCAAATCGTAAGATCCTAATGGAAAAACATTTAAATCTGCACTAGTGTAAGATTCCTTAATCTTCAAAGGACACTGATTTACTGCTTCAAAAACTTTTCTTTTTGTTCCCGTGGCCATTTGAACCAGCTAAGGTTGCATGTATTTATTTTTGCTAAGTTTGCAAGACTCACAAAGTTTTGGGTCTATGTAACTTTTACATCCGCCGAAATCAATCAAGATAAACATAGGTGTCCCGTAAATCATACCTTCAACCTCGATTATAGAAGCTTGATGTTCTGCTTGACGATTGTTCAAAGCAACATATATTTTCGAACTCCTTGCTATATCTTGGACTGTAGAAGCCTCTTGAATATTATGCACTGGATTGTTTTTGTCCTTCTTATGAGGACATTCATAGCATCTATGATTTTCTCCACATCCCCAACACTTGAGTGGTAGCCTAGATGGTGTGTCTTGCGGTTTGTTGGTGCCTTCAATGTTCATCCTTTTGCTTGGTGGAACAATGTTAGATTGTTACTTGTTTCCATCAAATATGTTGCTGAAAAGTGCCCACGTAACCTAATGTCTAAAATGGTTGTGCTTGTTTCCTTTTTGTCTGCTCTCAGATTTGGGTTTCTTCTTCTCGTTCCACCTTTTTTATACTTCATCCTTATTCTGCCCCTGTTCATAACATTGATCCGGATTTTATGAGAAAAATGAAATGAATACAGATTATTATCATATGCTTAACACAAAATAACAGAGATACAGTAAAACTGGTTTTCTATTCAATAAGGAAATAAGCTAGAACTCTAAAATGCAGCGGAAAACAAGCTTGCTGGAATGATGGTGGATTATCTCTGAGAAGAGATGTGACGGCTACGCTGAGTTCGCAAGAAGATGGTTACAATGAGGCTCTCAAGGCCTTTTACAATAAACATGAATGTCAAAATCCCTAGACATCCAAAAACCTAACCCTAGGAGATGAAGTGCCAAAAGTCATGTGGGCCCTGTTTGGGTAAGTTAGTACATCAACTTCCCTGGGTCGTAACTTTTGCATACGATCTCTGTTTGGGGCGCTCGGTAGCCCGTTGGAAAGGTCTATCCGAGATGTACAACATATCAATTGGGGATAAATATATTTTGGCCCCCGAAATCACCAAAAAAGGACGTTTAGGGCCTCAAAATGGTCCCGGAAGTTTAGGACCCGAAAAACTGCTAAAAATAGTACAATACCAAAATTGCCATAACACTATTTTGAGCCATTTGGAAAGGTGGGTGGCCACCAATATCCACCTGGATCAATCCTCCCTCCTTAGGAAGCAATGGTCTCCATTGCGTTGAGTTCCCCCATCAGATGAGGAAATTTCTGCTGAATTTGGCCTCGGGTGAGCCACTTGCCTTGGTGCAGGAGCTGCCCGGCTTTGACAACTCGATAAAGCTGGATACTTTGATGTCGAGTGCCCTTGATTTGTGTGTCTGCAATATGATTAGTGGATGCTTTTTGTAGGCAATCAGGGTTGAGCTCTGTTGGTGTCAACTTCTCTGCTATCTCTAAGGTGTTTAATAGTGGCGGGAAATATGGCCGAAGGAGAGCCACGTTGAAGACTAGATGCAGACCAAGGAAGGGGGGAATGTTGAGCTCAAAAACATTGTCACCCAATGCCTTGGTGATGGTGTATGGCCCATAATGGAGTGGGCGAAGCTTTCGATGGGTCCCTGTACGGCGTTCTTTCTACAAATGCAACCAAACTTTGTCACCCACCATAAACTTATGTGGCACCCGATGTTGATCACTGTACTACTTGTACTTGGCATTAGACTTCTGTAGAATATCCTGAACCTGTTGGCAGTATGTTGGATTCGTTCAATGAACCGGGCGGCTTTGTCAGCTTCTGGGGATGAGTCGGCTGATGTGGTCACAAGGGGAAGTGCAACATCCACGGGGCCCAATGGTTGGAATCCCAACCCCACCTGAAAGGGGCAGTGGCCAATTGATCTATGCATGGCTCGGTTGGATCTATGTTGGACATAGGGGAGACTCTCATCCCATGTGCGAGAGTGTGTTGAATTGTACATGCACAGGATATGTACGACCATCCCATTGATGACCTCCGTTTGTCCATTGGTATGGGGGTGGAAGGCAATGGATTTGGTGAGCTTGGTATTCAGCAATGACCAGAGGCTCAACTAAAATGAGACGAGGAACCGATTGTCACGGTCTAAGATAATGGTCTGTGGGATCCCAAAATGTACCCATACTCATTGAAAGAAGAGCTTGGCAATGGATTCTGTTGTGATGTTCTTCTTGGAAGTGGCTAGAATCGCCATCTTGGAAAAGCGATCAACAACCACAAAAAAACAGTCGTTTCCCCTCTTGGTGGACGGGAGCCCCGACATGTAGTCCACTGAGATGGATTCCCACGACCTGTCAGGAGTAGGCAGAGGGGTGTATAGTTCCTGTTTCTTAGTGGTCGGTTTGGCAATAGCACAAGCGGTGCAGGACCTGATATACTTGCCGACATCTTGTTGAAGTTTTGGCCAGTAGAAATGTTTCTACAACACTGCCACTGTCTTTTCGTCGCCAAAGTGTCCTAGCACTTGACTGTAGTGAGATTCCCAAATCAGCTTCGCGCGCTCGCTTGATGGAGCGCAGAGATGGCCTAGATGACACAACAACCCATCCTGAAGATGGAAATTAGCAACCACTGATTTGGTGCCCAACATTTGATAGGTGGCGGAGAATTCAGGGTCTGTCTCGTAGAGGTGGGGCCATCCGGAGGTCTCGTGGCCGCAAGAGTCTAGCACTGTGGTAAGTGCCGTGACTGGAGGTCGACTGAGGCAGTTAGTAACTCGGTTGGTATTACCTATTTCATATTTGATGTTGAGGTGGAACTGCTGTAAATATGTTGACCACTTCTGATGGCGGTCATTCTGCAACTTTCCTTGGGTCTGTATAAACTATAGTGGTTTGTGATTAGTGTGGATGACTGTCTCCTTCCCAAGAATGTAATGTCTCCACTATCGGTAGGATTGTAGAATGGAGTACATTTCTTTGTCGTAGGTAGGGTACTTGCGGACAACATCTGATAGAGTCTCACTATGATATGCCACGGGGTGGCCGTGTTGAGTGAGAACGGTGCCCACATCATAATCTGAAGCATCTGTCTCGATCTCAAAGGGATGTTGCAGGTTCGGTAATGAGAGTACTGGCGATGAGCACAAACGCTTCTTCAAGTCATCAAAGGCTTGTTGTTGGGATAGGTTCCACACAAAATTTTCCTTACCACCACCCCTGGTCACTTGGCTGAGGGCCCATGCGATATGAGAGAATCCCAGCACGAACTAGCGATAGAAATTGGCGAGGCCCAAGAAGCTTCGAAGTTCAGTGAGTGTGGTTGGGGGTGGCCAATCACGGATGACCTGCATGTTGGCTGGATCCACATGCACACCATGTCGATCAATGATGTAGCCTAAGTGATGGACCCTGTCCATGCCGAAGGAGCATTTTTCCAAGTTTACAAATAGTTTGTGCTTCCACAGGGCGTACAGAACCTGCTGAATATGCTGCAAGTGTTCCTCGCAAGTCTTGTTGTAGATGAGGATGTCATCCAGATACACCACTACAAAATTGTTGGTGAAAGGTCGTAGGATATCGTCCATCATCCTCATAAAAGTTGTTGGAGCATTTTTCAAACCAAAAGGCATGACTAGCCATTCAAAAAGACCTTCTTTTGACTTGAAGGCAGTCTTCCATACATCCGTCTGTTCTATTAGGACCTAGTGGTAGCCAGACTTCAGATCAATCTTACTAAAGTATTTGGCCCCCGTGAGTTGATCAAGGAGGTCGTCAATTCGGGGAATCGGGTACCGATTATGGACTGTGGTTTTATTTAGGGCCAGGTAATCAATGCAGAGTCGCCAAGTCCCATCTTTCTTTTGCACCAGCACGATTGGGTTCCCACAAGGTGATGAACTAGGATGGATGTGCCCCTTGTGGAGCAATTCTTGGATCTGCCTCTTGATCTCCTTGTTTTCCAACAGAGAGTGACGATAGACTAGCCCATTGGGTAGCGGTGCGCCTGGGGTCATATCAATGGGATGATTGAACTGGCAGTGCAGAGGTACCCCGGTCGGAGAGGAGAAGATATCTGAGTATCCTTCCACCACCTTATCCACTTGCTTCTGTTGTGTGGATAGATTGGTCGTGGAGGCCCCGGATGTGGCTGCGATCTTTCTTTCACTCTGAGAGAGAATCACGAAGAAGACGAATTTCTCAATCTGAGAGATGACCTTCTTGCATTGCTTGGCAGAGATCAAGGAAATAGCACTAGGAGGGACTGCCTCGGGTATCCTGTACAATTTCCCGTTCAAAGAAATAATAACACTACGAGGCCTAGACTCATATATAGCATGACATTTCCATAAATACGTTTGGCCCAAAAGAACATATGAAACTTCGAGAGGAGCAACATCACACAATACCTTGTCCTTGAAGAGCTTGATTGTTAGATTGCCAACATAAGATCCAAAGAGATAATGTAACCTCACAGTGAAAGAATTAAGGAATTAAGGAAGAAGAGAGAAGCAATAGAACATAGATCCAATAGAGGCAGAATAATTACACACACTACATTAATCAGAATAGTAACTGGGTAAATATACAATGTTGAGTATGAGGATTCGAAGTCACTAGGTGTAATTCGAATTATCCTTCATGCACAAATCCATAATCAATGGAGAGTCATCAGTGCCAAACTGGGAGTCTATCTCATCATCAGTGAAGTCATCAATGCACAAGTAGTAATCAACCGTGAGTCAAACTGAGTCTAACTGAGTGTGGTCGGTGTAACTGGCACATGGAAGCACTGATATAGTGAAGGAGACTCAGTGGAGGGTGCTCATGGAACTAACTGGAGTCAAAACAGTCTATCTAGTCACAATGGAGGTCCAAAAGAGTGATAAGGTCAGTCAGGAGTCAGTTAATCCTTAAATCAAGGAAGAACTAAAGATAACTGAACTAAACTGGACTGGCAGATGAAGAAAGGTGGCCTTCTCATGCAATAACTGAAAAGAGGGCGCACTAAGCTCTAGGAGAGCTAAGACTGATCCGAGAGAAGCTCCCGGGGCTAGTTTGCTGAGGGCTAGGTGCTGGTGCTGATGACTAGGATGCATGTAAAATGCATGCAAACCCTAATTTTGCATGCAGGACTGAAAATGTAAATGATAGGAATGTTAGAACGACTAGGATGGAGTATAGGAATATCCTAACATTGATGCCGTATGGCAGTCGACACTATTGGTTGACACGGAGATTGCTTCCTTTGCAGAGCTATCCAATGGTGCAGGGTTGTGGGTGCGACATTGTCGGCAGGGCCAGGCGCTTGACGACCTCTGCGCTTGAAGAGGTGTTCTCCTTCTTCTGGCTCGTCTGGTTCATGAGGCTGGAGCTTGGTGGTAGAAATGGTGGCACTGGATTCCACATCAATGATCCGTCTTCCCCTTTCTAGTTCAGACTCAAAGTCAGAACCCGTATCTGATTTAGATGCTTTCACTTTGGCCACCAGCGATACTTTGAGCGAAAATCAACAGTGTTATGCCAAGGGCTCTTATGGAAGTCGCACCACTTCCCGGTATCTTTCTTTGTTTTTCCGGTGTCCTTATTTGCTTGCAGCTTCGACTGGTTGTCCTAATACTTTCCATCTTTGCTCTGTCCTTTATTCTGTGGGTTGGGGCCACCCTTTCCTATCTTTTGCTTTGAGGGGTTCCCAGGCCCAAATTGTCGTATCCTTTGTTTGAGCTTCTGCTCGATTTTGACGGCATATCGGTAGGCTACGCCCAAGGAAGAGATGTAAATGACAGGAATGTTAGAAGGACTAGGATGGAGTATAGGAATATCCTAACACCCCCCCTTAATCCATCCTGGGCCCTGGTAACTAGGACCAAAGGTCACCCATACAATCAATGAAATGATAAAAAAATACTACCTCAATTTTTCTTTTTCAATTTTTATTTTTTTATATTTTTGAATAACTCAAGGAGCCATCACTCTAAGCAAAACAGAAGCAAGCTTTCATCAGTGAAAACTTTGCAAAGAGACTTGGTAAGATGATCCTCTGTAAAGTGCGAATGCAAGTGCTAGAGAATGTGCTGAATGTAGCAAGTCTTTCAGGAACCTTTTCTGTCACTTGAGCGAATGTATCATGATGAGTTTTCCCAAAGAATGGAAGAGTAAACCCCATCATCATGCTGCATCTCTCATGGAGAGGTGGATGGCATAATGCAAGGTTGGCATGGTGTGGAAGTCTGGTAGTGTGATGATCCTCAACAATATTCTCAGTAGTAGCAAGAGCTGTGTGAGCCCATGTTGACCTTGTATCTGGACTAAGAATAGGTGTTGATTCTGGATTGCAATCTTTTTGAACTATGACTTCTACATCAGAATCTTGCTTTTCTTCTTCATTGAAAGAGAAGTCAATTTGATCTTGATCGGAATCTGAAGAAACACTTGGAGAGAAAGGCATAAAGTGAGAAAATTCATATGCCTTTGAGGCATGATTAGCAATCCCATTCGCTATAACCTTTCCAATGGATATTTCTGTGATCTCGACAGTGTTTGGACCAAAAGTAACTTGCTTTGGAGATCCTGTATGGGTCATCTGATAAACTAATAATAAATTTGCAGTTAGAGAAGGAACAAATAAGACATTTTTGAACTTACCATGTTCCATATGCACTTTACCCACTCCTTTTGCAGAAACCTGAGTGTTGTCTCCCATGTGAATGGTAGGCCCATCATGGAGATCTAGAGAAGAGAAAGATTCTTTTTGTGCCATCATGTGGTTGGAAGCTCCAGAATCTATGAGGAGAGATTTTGTGTTTGAAAAACCAGCCATCAATGCATGACAATCATCAGATCCACTTCCAGAATCAGACATCTTTGCTTCTTTTGGAACAACAATTTGGTTTTGTTCAAGAAGCTTGGTTAGAAGATCAATCTTCTTATGCATGAAGGAATGCTCAGGATGGTTTCCTCTCTTGCAGTAGGTACAATTAGGTCTCTTTTGTTTGTCATTCTTGGATCTTGAAGGTTTCTTTCCTTTGCCTTTTTGTCCCCCCCTTGCATTCGCTCCACTTGATTTACCAACTAAAAGAGCTAGATCTCTGGAGATTGTGATGGAACCCATTTGAATCAATTTGTCTTCTTCTTGAATGAGAGCGGTAGTAAATTTTTCCAAGGTAGGAAACTTCCATCCAGGGATTGACATTTTCCCAGAATGGAAAGTAGAGACAAAAAAAGAAAATTGACATCCAAGTTTGCTCAAAATGGAGAGTACTAATTGCTCATCACTTTTGGTGATGCCATAATGCTTGCATTGAGTAACCAAATTCTGAAATTTTGAGATGAATGTTTGAATGCTCTCAAAATTGCTAGGTTGTAGAGAGTCCAATTCGTTTTCAAGAGTGTAGCCTCTCATCCCATCTTGTTTTCTAAAAAGGATCTCCAATTTGGTCCATAACTCTTTTGGAGACTTCAAACCTTCAGCATGGAACAATAGATCTCTGGACATATAAAGGCATATGTATCCAAAAGCTTCATCCAATTTGGTTAGATGCTTGACTTTATCTTTAGCTATATGTGGTGTGGCATCTCTTTCAAAAACCAATCTTTCAAACCCTTTTGTCATCAAGAAAATATTCATCTCATCCCTCCATTCGAAGTAATTGAAAGGAGTGAGAAGTATAGGAGAAGAAGGAGCATTCGAATCGCTCATCTTGACTGCTTGAATAAATGCAAATAGAGAGCTGCTGAATCTGTTGCTGCAACTGCTAGAACTTCGAAATACCTGCAAAACAACTCTCAAGAATGGAGGTAGAATATACTCTCAAATGGCTCTGATACCATGTTAGATTGCCAACATAAGATCCAAAGAGATAATGTAACCTCACAGTGAAATAATTAAGGAATTAAGGAAGAAGAGAGAAGCAATCGAACATAGATCCAATAGAGGCAGAATAATTACACACACTACATTAATCAGAATAGTAACTGGGTAAATATACAATGCTGAGTATGAGGATTCGAATTCACTAGGTGTAATTCGAATTATCCTTCATGCACAGATCCATAATCAGTGGAGAGTCATCAGTGCCAAACTAAGAGTCTATCTCATCATCGGTGAAGTCATCAATGCACAAGTAGTGATCAACCGAGAGTCAAACTGAGTCTAACTGAGTGTGGTTGGTGTAACTGGCACATGGAAGCACTGATATAGTGAAGGAGACTCAGTGGAGGGCGCTCATGGAGCTAACTGGAGTCAAAACAGTCTATCTAGTCACATTGGAGGTCCAAAAGAGTGATAAGGTCAGTTAGGAGTTAGTTAATCCTTAAATCAAGGAAGAACTAAAGATAAATGAACTAAACTGTACTGGCAAATGAAGAAAGGTGCCCTTCTCATGCAATAACTGAAAAGAGGGCACACTAATCTCTAGGAGAGCTAAGACTGATCCGAGAGAAGCTCCTGGGGCTAGTTTGCTGAGGGCTAGGTGCTGGTGCTGATGACTAGGATGCATGTAAAATGCATGCAAACCCTAATTTTGCATGCAGGACTGAAAATGTAAATGATAGGAATGTTAGAACGACTAGGATGGAGTATAGGAATATCCTAACATTGATGTTGTATGGCAGTCGACACTATTGGTTGACGCAAAGATCGCTTCCTTTGCGGAGCTATCCAATGGTGCAGGGTTGTGGGTGCGGCATTGTCGGCAGGGCCAGGTGCTTGACGACCTCTGTTGAGATGAGATTCTTTTGGCTACCGCTATGAATGATGAACTGCAGCGGGGTACCTTTTACCCACATCCGTGAATGGAAGAGGCGTTCTCCTTCTTCTGGCTCGTCTGGTTCATGAGGCTGGAGCTTGGTGGTAGCAATGGTGGCACTGGATTCCACATCAATGATCCATCTTCCCCTTTCTAGTTCGGACTCAGAGTCAGAACCCGCATCTGATCTAGATGCTTTCACTTTGGCCACCAGCAACTACTTTGAGCGAAAATCAACAGTGTTATGCCAAGGGCTCTTATGGAAGTCGCACCACTTCCCGGTATCTTTCTTTGTTTTTCCGGTGTCCTTATTTGCTTGCAGCTTCGACTGGTTGTCCTGATACTTTCCATCTTTGCTCTGTGCTTTATTCCGTGGGTTGGGGCCACCCTTTCCTATCTTTTGCTGTGAGGGGTTCCCAGGCCCAAATTGTCGTGTCTTTTGTTTGAGCTTTTGCTCGATTTTGACGACATATCGGTAGGCTACGCCCAAGGAAGAGATGTCCAGAAATTCCATCTCTGTCTGGATGTATCTATGCAGACCAACGCGATACTTGAGCACCAGATGTTGCTCTTAATCTTTGATACCCAGCTTGGTGCGCAAGTTATGGAAGATATTTGTGAACTTTGGCACTACATGGTCTCTTTCTTGTTGCAGTGTGGTCCATTTGGTATACAAGTTGTCATAAATTCCAATAGGGTAGTATTGTTCCTTAATAGCATCCGTGAAGGATTCCCAGGTGGCCGTGACTAAAAATAATGAGGCTTCTTCTATGTCCTTTTGCTCGCAGAATGTTTCCCACCAATCTTTAACATGGGGAACGGCTTTGAGGAGCGCAAAAGTAATCTTTTCTTTATTCGAAAAGTTATGGACAGAAAAATACCCTTCTAGTAGATTCAACCACTTATCTACAGCATCTGCATCTATCTGTCCTTCAAATATAGGAATATTGAAGTTGATTTGTACCTTGAAGGGGGCGGCGCCTCCGCTCGAGGAAGATGCGTCGCTTGTTGGTAGTCGCCGAAGGATTTGCACAAAATTATCCATCATCTCGTTCCTCTGCTGCATTAGGGCTTCCTCAAGCAACATTTTGATAGGATCTCTTGTCCCATCATCTTTCTTTTCTCCTACCATGAGAGGTTGCTTAGGGGCTTGAGATATTTTTTCCTCAAGAGAAACAAGCTCGAGACCCAATTCTTTGTATCTTGACCTCGTTGGGGACATGCATTAAGACGAGAAGGAGCAGACCGCTCTGATACCACTGATCTGTATTTTATGAGCAGAACAAAATGAATACAGATTATTATCAGATGCTTAACACAAAATAACAGAGATATAGTAAAACTGGTTTTCTATTCAACAAGGAAATAAGCTAGAACTGTAAAATGCAGCGGAAAACAAGCTTGCTGGAATGGTGGCGCTCGGTAGCCCATTGGAAAGGTCTATCCGAGATTTACAACTTTCAACTAGAGCCAAATACTTCTTGGTCCCCCAAATCGCCAAAAAAGGTCGTTTAGGGCCTCAAAATGGCCCCGGAAGTTCAGGACCCGAAAAACTGCTAAAAATAGTATAATACCAAAATTGCCATAAAACTGTTTTGAGCCAGTTGGAAAGGTGGGTGGCCACCAATATCCATCTGGATCAACTATAGTATAGATTTTTTGAAAACATTGTCCAATATCTTGGGATCGTCCAACTCTATCCGATCCTTGTAACCAAATGACAAAAAATTCAAAAAACATTAAATTTTGATTTTTTTTCCTTGAATGTAAGGAACATACTTGAGAAATCTTAGAGATTTGCTGATTAATTCCTCCATGGTTTGTTGTTCCAACTTAAGGTTGTAAAATTATTTTACCATTCTGTCAAAGTAATTTTCTGAAATGTATTTTTGTTAAAAGAATGTTGCAAAAGTTTTCCATTTTACCTTCTTCTTGTTGATTTCATGGATCAGATTGAGATCATCCCACCAAGCTAAAGCCTTTCCTTCCAAGTTGAAGACAACAATCCTAGCCCTTATGAGACTAGAATGGTCAAACGTGCGTAGGTATTTCTCCATGTCCCTCAGCCACAGTTCAGCTTCTTCTCCAGCTTTAATTTCTCTGTTAAAGTTCGGAGGCTTGATCTTTCTCAATTCAGAGTGTAGCTGATTTACTTTTCTGGTTTTCTTTTTCTTTGTAGGAACATATTCTTTAGAATCTTCTCCATGTGATTCTTCGTCACTGACATCCATATTGTAGATTGAAGAATTTCTTGGAGGGGTAGTCTTAAACTTTGAGTTTCTTTTTGTCACTGACTTTTTTGCATGTTGCTCTTCTAGTGTTGCGATGTGACTGTTTTCTTTTTCAGTCAACTTTTGCAGCATAATTGCATTTATTTCTAGCTTCTCTTCAAAGTTTTTAATGCTGAGTAGCTCAACCTTCAGAATTTTGACCGTCTCTAACATCTCACTAGATGTTGTCACTCCTTGTGGAGAATTTGGATTCATCTCCTGCCTACTGAACATTTCTCCTTGCAGACTAGATGTTTCTATAGCCGGCCTTCCTTCCTGTTCTACTGAATTCATTTTAGCTACTTACCGTTTCAACCACTTTTCCGTCTAAGTGTGGTCAACAACTGTTTGTTAGAAGTCATAAACAACAATGTAATTATTCATAAATATTACAATATAGTAAGTTACAGGAATTTTATTTATTTGTTTCTATAAAACATGGCATTCATGGAAGCGAGCTAAAAGGTCCTAGTGTAGTGACCATCGCTCTGATACCAATTTGTCACGTCTCTTCTACGCGATTTTTTTTGTTGTTCAAGAATCTAACCAAATAAACAAATGCAGAAACATAAAAATATTGGTTGTCACTACATCCTAAATGATTAATAAACTGATTATGTGAGCACAATGTTGCACTATTACATTTGTTGCTAAACACGCAAGTGTCGACACTTGACAGACTTTCATAACTGCGATGACGTACTTATACATGAACACAAAAGTATGGGGCCCACTTAAAAAATATGAACCAAACAACATAATGACTCTATGCTACAGCACTTGCGACACTTTCAATTTATAAGCGACGTTAATGCTTCAATTAAAACTATTAATTTATCGATATCATAATCTTTAATATGATACTTTAGAGATTGCATGCTAATTAATATTTAAACACATAAATCAACATAGTTTAATGTTATAGCTAAGCTAATAACATATCACCTATTCATTATTATTATTGTAAGCTTCTAGGATTAATTTATAAAACACCTAGGATTAACACTTATACCTTAAGCCCTTAAACTAGCTCCATAAGGTATCTCAATGCAATTAGCATTATTAAAATGTAATAATAATGTAATACCTATATGTTAATAGGACATATAACATATATGGTAATATAACATATGTAATTGTGATATATTATATATGCCATACAATCCAAGGTTGATATAATCGTCAAACCAATGGTTAATACAACCACAATATAACATTAATAAAAGGGTTGCATTGTAATACATATAATGTCTTAGCATAACATAACATATAGCAACAACTATATCATATTAATCACAAGGTGGCAATGTAATACGTATAATGTATTAACCTAATATACATATAGAAACCAATAATATAATATAAGTCTGTGTTATGCGCTCCATGGTTGACCTATGGTTGAACTAAGGTCGATTATGAACCATAATGCACATATGGCCACGATCAAAACGATCACTCCAACCTTTGGCAATGTCATGATGATTCTTATGTTATAACAACTTAATTTGATGGTTTGTAATTGCAGAGGTTTTCATTATGCGCATAACAAAGTTGACATGGTGATTGTGCTTTGACTCAAGCTTTGTCACACAAACTTCAACTTGTGAATCAACATTTTAAACCACGTCGGGTGTGCCCTCTTGGTAGGTGATACTCAACTCTCGGCAAAGCGGATAAATTCACTCAGCAAGGGAAGATCTTAGGCATGCTAGCTACCCCAAGTTGGCTTGCACACATGGCTACCAACCCAACCTCCATGCAATTTAATGTCCTGATGGTTAGAATGAAATGAAACAATGATCCAAAACCATTGTTTGTGATCCGGATTGGTTACATGGGTGATGCGAAGGTCATCAACACTGTTTATCAAGTTTTAGAGGTTGGCGCACAAACGGTTTGATGTACCAAGCAATTAAGGAAATGAACCCACCGGGTTCGGTGGTCACCACTCGCTCGATCGGTTTCACAAGGCTCACAAAACCCTGGTCTTGTCAACTAGTTACTCATTTGGCACTGCGACGACGTTCATGGAGCACCTCTACTGTGAGCAAAGGGCTCATGCCCAAAGAAGTAATGATGGCATTCTTCAGCATGGTTACGTGCAACCGAGAAGGTTGCTAGAACCATGACCATGCAAGGAAGGTAATTATATAATATTTTATGCTTTGTTTCCAGGTTTTGTTGTTTGGTTTTTTAGTTATAAATCGTAACTCTGTCATTGAAACCGTCGTGGTTCCTTTTTGCAGGTAGAGAGAAGCCACGAATTGGACTACGCACCCAGCAAAAAACCCAACAGGTGAGCAGTTACAGTGGTTACGATTTTTACCAACAAACATTTTCCCATTCATTTCTTACTGCTCCAACTAACTTCTGTTGCGTTGTTTGGTGAGACAGGAACCAAGGGTCGGAGAGGGTGTGGTGGGTTCTTCCACAGCCGACACCATGACTTTGACGAGGAGAACGGTCTCCAATAGGCCAAGTAACATGTCCTCCCTTTGTCCCTCGAGCTTAAACCTCTCAGGTGTTGAGGTGGGTTACTTAAGACTTGGTTCTGGTTTTGGTGTGCAACATGAAAAGTGATAGCCCTCAGCCATGTTAATAGAAGCATACGACTGTAATAATAGTTAGTGTGAAGGCTTCTTGTAGCCTATAGGAAATTGCACACTTTAATATAATTATTTTTGAATGTATGCTGCGAGTAATTATTTTGGTTGGCCACTTTGTGGGTCGTTGGTTCTCAAACTTGGGTTCACATTTTGACTCTCCCATGTTGCGACTCTGATCTGTAGTTGAAATACGAAAGCTCTGCAAAATATTTTTGCTTTGTAAATAATGAATGCATTAATATGAAATGTATCAACCCTGCGTGGTTGCATACACAGTGTTGTTTCATTTAAATACATTTTCCTCCTTTCTTTCATGTTCTGGTTTGAAACAATGGAAACGGTTATGATTATAATGAATCTGAATGCATTCATTTCTTCGATTTCCAGTTGTTTAAATGAATTCCTTGCTATGTAAGTAATATGATAGGAATTAACGAAATCTTATCTCGCATGCATAGATTTTACAATTGCTAAAATAGGCATTTCTTCTTAATGAAATCATAATACTGATGTGTGTTCAACGCACTGTGTTTAGATTTGCTAAACACTCAAGGTCAAGCCATGACCATGAACATTCGGCTCCCGAGCCTAGCTCATAATGCAACCGCTTGAATGTTTAGAAGCCAAGCCATAGTGCCATCGCGTGGTATGGGGTTCGAAGGAAAACCCAAGACAAAAGAATGCTCATTGGGCATTGGGTTGAGCATACTTAAAACTCGTCGGCATTGAATGGGGTTGCCCACATAACATAAAACTCAACATTATTTAACATATTGCTTACTGTATGAATACTGGGGCAACCACGACACTATCTACAAGTAGTAGTACTCAAGGTAAAATACCCTTATAGAGAAAATGTAGATTCATACAGGGTTTATAGTAAGCAACGCTCTTTCGCAGTAACCCTTGAGCAATGTATGCGATAAGGTTTACCTTGTATGAGATTCGACTCAGCCACAGGTAGAGTCCCATGCCAAGGGCATAGTATTCACTTGTCCATATATTAACACCTTCGGGCATAATAAATGCATCCTATACATTACTTCTTATTTGTTTATGCAATACAATGGAACCATATCAAAACTCCATAACGATATTATGCATATATGGAGTTAAGTAATAAGGTCGAGTTCCATGCTAGAACTGACTGTAGGTATAAAGACAGTTTCGATAACTTAAGAGTTCCATACATGAAATTAAAATAAAATTTATACTCAGGTTAAGAAAGACACATATCAAATGGTCATGCACTCTGAGATTTAATTATTGTTTGCAGAAACAATCTCCATACTGAAATTGAGGATGCTATTTATATATGAGTTCATCCATAAATTATATACTTTGTCAATATAAATGAAAACCACTTACTGTAGGTTTAACATCATTTAATCACTGCATTTTCTTTTATCTATGAAATGAAGAATAAAAACTTAAATAAAGCAAAGGCTAGACATGTAAACCTCATGGTTTATAGGTTTGCCTCTTTTTAGCCATTAAACTAGGAAGATATGCATTGTTGATAATAAGATATGATGAGTACAAGAAACTTGTTCTATTAAAATATAATCAACATATCCTTAGGGCTAAATATAAATAATGATCATTTCATACTTCCTAGCACAAGATTACAAACCATTATTTACATTACATGTATAATTTCTTACTGTATAAAGAATGTGTAAATAAAACAAAGACTATGAAATGAATTTGTCTCTAGTAGATCATAAATATGCATCATACAACAGAGACCTAAAAGTCTATCCATGATCCATAAACAAGGTTCAGTTTAAGTAACACAATCATGTTCAAGTCTGATAAACAATCAAGTCCACAGTAGATGAGAGTTATATAACAATAAACCCTAGCATTATTCCATAAAACTTAACAGATAAATGCAACATATAGACTTATCTGAAATATGAAGACCAGTGGACCTAGCGCAAACCTCCCAACCTTTGACCAACAACATCACCTTGCTTTCAGGTCACCCTCGAGCTCAGTTCACAGTCCCCTCTAGTTAAGGAGTTAGATTTTATTTACA
This sequence comes from Larix kaempferi, assembly GCA_027924585.1. Classification (NCBI taxonomy): domain Eukaryota; kingdom Viridiplantae; phylum Streptophyta; class Pinopsida; order Pinales; family Pinaceae; genus Larix; species Larix kaempferi. The sequence continues at coordinate 7,089,009 of BSBM01001065.1, forward strand.
CTTAACTTGTTCCCCAAGTTATTTAGTAAATTTTTGTGGCAACAAGAAACCCAACATCCAACTCAGTGCTCTTGAGCTCGAGGATGCTCTAGGGGATTTTAAGCCTCAGTCATTAAGAGAATCATTAAAAACACACCCTATTAAGAGTATTTTTCTGTAGTGCTCCTACCTGAACACAACCAAGTGTCCAAGCTATACCCAGCTTTTTTTATTGCTCTTAATATGCTCCAGTTTTGTGCACCAAAACTGTCCCCCTTTACTTGTCTTCATTTACTCTGGTATTTGTTCTTCCCCGCTCCTACTTATCTTGTGTGATAATGATCATGAGAGAGTTCAAAATTGTTGATAATAGTTAAGAATAAATGGTTTGAATGAGTTTCAATTTTATATTCTTAGGTGTGAGAACTCTCGTTTAATTAATTAGTTTATTTCATTAATCTCTAAAATCTTTTCCTTAAGGTTTGTCATTTTCTCCAATAATAATTTCTCATTATTATTTAATTGGATTTTTCCCACCAACCCATAGGGGACTCTGACTCCCATATCATTAATGTGATGGTCCACATGGTGGTTAGAAATCAATTTCTCAAATTTCTAATGTCATCTAAGTAAATTGAAATAATACTTAGCAAAATATCAAAGGGGTTAAAGTCCATCATTTGGGGTATTACAATATTGAAATGAGAGTTTAGTGAAGAGGAACCCAATGTAGAAGAAGATGAAGAAGAGATAAGTGAATAGGATCCAGTTGACTTTGCAAGCTACACAAAGCACCAGGAATGCCACAATGAAGAAAACAACCAATAAGACTATGTTTATGAGGCATCCAATGAGAAAGTAAGACTAACAAAGCTTGTTGATCTAGACTTGTTTGATGATGACACTGGAAACAAACCTGTCAATATAACAGTCCCCATTGACGTGAGTGATAGTCTCACAGAGAAAGAGAAGTTTGGAAGTTGCACCAATAGCCATTTCATCACAAAACCAAAAAACCAAAAGTTTGAGGCAGCTATATGAGGAGACTCCCATTATTGATGAGCAGTATGAGTATGCTTTGTTTCCTTGTCAACCCACAATTTTTTAGAAAGCAGTAAAGGGTGCATAGTGGGTACAAGATGCAACAGTTAATGAGAATGATGATGTAGCTTCCATCGAAACAAAAGAAGAGGAAGATGAGGAATATCCAGAACACGAAGAAGTGATTTCTCTCCAAGAAGAAATGAAAATAATTGAAACAAGAGAAGAGGAATATGTCAATTCTCTCCAAGAAGAGCTGAAATATATTCATTTTTTTTTTCTGACAAAAAAATTGAGTGTACAAGTAAAATGGACAACAACATACAATATGTTGAAACATAAGAAGAAGAATAAGACTTGCACTATGTTCCAGTACCAATGAAAAGCAATAAAATTGTTTACTGTGAAGAAACTAAACAAGACATTGAATAACACATACTTAGCATCAAGTTCAAGAAGAGAAAGAAGAAGAAATCCAAGTACACACCAAGGAAGAAAGTAAAGCTTAGGTTTTTTGAATGAAATGTATGCCTAGCGATAAAATTGTTTACTGTGAAGAAACTAAACAAGACATTGAGTAACACATACTTAGCATCAAGTTCAAGAAGAGAAAGAAGAAGAAATCCAAGTACACACCAAGGAAGAAAGTAAAGCTTAGGTTTTTTGAATGAAATGTATGCCTAGTCGAGACATAGACCATCACGAACAACACTTAGGCATTGATAATGTTGAATATTGTCGTGGTTGAGATTAAGTGGGTGTGTTAAGAATTGTAATCTCACTGGTCCACTACCTGTTATTGGCAAATTAATTAGTTGAGTTGTTAGTTGGTTAGATTGAATAGGAAACTTGGATCTCCCATAGTATTTACACTCCCATGGTATTCACCTATGGTTTGGAGTGTCATATAATCGTATATAATCTTATGCTTGATAATGAGAAGAAAAGCTATTACCCATAGTGTTTTCCTCCTCTTCTTACTGTGTTCTATATTTTAACAAAATAGTTACCGTAAAAAAATTGTGAAAGTAAATTATTCAAACTATGATTACAAATTATTGGATTGTTAGTTGTTGTCAATAGTTTGTCATTAGAAATATCGAAAGGACGTCATGATACATATCTAATCGTCCTAACATCCATAGACCGAATTGAATACTCAAATCAAATGAAAACACTCCAACATGCTCCTTACAATTGTTGCATAATATGTTTTTATTTTTAAAATTATCTCATTTCAATTATAAATTATATATTCTGATGGATTATTGTCACTTCATTTGCAAATTTGCAATCAATTTTTGGAAACTGCATATTGATTTTTGTTGCGTTTCCCCAGTTGGCCTCTCTAGAAATTTACGGATGCATTTCCATACTATATTCATTTATCTAGTTTGGATTATTATTAACTAATTGGAGATATAGAGGAACACTAAATGAATCAAACAGAGACACAGACAACTTAAAGAAGGAAATAGACACATTACAAATGCAACTCATGATTAATGTAGCTAGTCATCCATTAGTGCCGAGTCAGTTAATTATTGATGGATTTTTTTGGCACAAAGTTCTTTCGCACTGTCATGGACTATGACACCTGTTAATCTTGTTTTAATAATGTTTCATGAGTCATACTTATCCCTCATAGCCTCTTGACACTAGTTTTCATCAATTTAACTTATGCCTAATCGTTCTTCTACAAAAATATTTAACTAAAACTTATAAACTTCAAACCTCAAACTAATGTTAAGTGACAACATTATAATTACTCATTCATAAAATATCAAAATAAACAAAATTAGTTTGACTGTATGAGAATTGGAAGTGAGTAGAGATCTTCTTTACATGAATAAAATGAAGTTTACTATTATTTTTATTTTAAATTAAAAAATAAAATTCCCAATATTCATATTTTACCCTTTTAGTATCTATCGATACAATAACGATCTTACATTTGATTGCATTGCTCTATGTAATTAAAACTTTACTATAGTTAGAGATCTTTCTTTCATTCTGCTGATTACGATAATATGATAGACAACATTGATTCTTGTCAAATGAATGGCTATTAAACCTTTTATGAAGACTGAAGAATAGTTTTCAAGCACTAAAAAATACGGCTCCAAAAAATACAGTAAAATTATATTTTATTTCATCATTAAATAATTTTTATTTAAATTTAAAATAAAATATTCACTTACTATAATTATTTTATAATTTTGTTTTAAATATAAAATGCTGTTTTAAAATTTTGTTTCAAAGAGTTTTTAAAATCATTACATTTTTTTTGTTTTATATATTTTATGTTAAAATATCAAATTGTAATGTATTTTATTATTATTATTTTTATGTCAAATTATATTTATTTTACTTAATATTAAAATAAATATTTTTATTATCAATATTTCAAATAAAATTGTTGATATATATGGAAATATTTCTACTATTTATTTTCTCTCTATATATATGGAAAACATTACACAAAATATTATTTAAATTTTAAGATTGTTTTTATCTATTCTTGAGATTGTTTTAATGTATTGTTTTTTTTTTAAAGTTGCAGACATAAATTTAATTAACATAAACATAATATACATCGTGAGCAGTAAAGTTTGTTGCAGATTGGGGAGGCCTCAGATAATGAAGCCACCATCCCAAGTGCTCAAGAAAACTGAAATGACTAACATAATACGAAATATAGATCCTGTGAGTATGGTCTACCCATAAAAAGACTAGGACTTGCTGCAAAAATAAATGTTCATAATGTCTGATAGTGCTATAAACTAAAACATACAAAAAATGGAAACAGAGAAGCTGATAGTCACAGAGATGAGCAGGGGCTACGACCTTCCAATTAGCGATTTGCATGTGATTTTTCTGGTTCTTGCTCAAGCATGGGGCAAGAGGCATCAAAATCCTCAAAGGTGCCTAGAGGGGGCAGAGTTGGAGAGGGAGACCCAAGAGAACACGGGTCATCTTAATCGGCATCACACACAGTGTCAATGAACAACATCACGAACAATATCACGAACAACATCACAAGTAGTGTCACAAACATCATCACAAGCAGGGGTTGTAGAGGTCGAGCCCTTGTTCTTCTTGACCTTGGAGTGTTTCTTTGTAGGCCCGGTGGCTGGGTCTTCAGGAGCATCAACCTCCTTGTTTTTCTGCTTGGCAAGTTCAGAATTGTTCCCTAGGGAGAAAATGTCCCAGGTCATATGGGCATCCAGCATGTTAAGGTGCTCCACCGCCTCTTTCAGACTGACATTGATATTCCTAACAATACTCGAGCTAGCTTGCCAACTAGCCTCCATTTCCTCAATCAGGTTGCTCATCATGTTCTTGAGAAACCAGTAATGTATAGCACCTCCATTGCTACTAGAGGAAAGGAGAATTGCCACTCAATGTGCCTCCCACTTGTCGATAAGGTTTCGAGTCCTTGCAGAGATTCGATTAGCATAACCATCCATGACCATCCAGTACATGGTGACCTTGGGCCTACAGCTGGAGCTTTTTCTGCTACTTCCCCGACAAGAAACCCCCCTGTTGCGAATTGTCATCGCTCTGAGACTGGTAGAGTAATCCACCCCTAAGATCTCAAGCTTTGTGAAATAATCCTCAGAGAAAAGCCAGAACTCGAGGGTAGAAGCAGAATACATGTCGGCAGGATGTTTTAAAGAGCCGAGACCATTAATGCTATAGTCTGTCATCCTCATGGAAGGTGGCAGAATTGAATGCAGGACACAATCGCCAAGGGAAAATGTCATTCTAAACACGTGGGAGAGGATCGTCAATATTACTCCCATCCTACAACCTTAAATGGGCACTAGCTTGCAGGGTGGTGTAATGATCATCATTCCCGGTGGACAAATGTGTGGCAACGATCATCTTGTTATCCAATTCATGCATGCGAAGGATTGTCCCATCGTCGCCACGTGCAACAACACGAGGTGGAAGCTGCTCCCGGTTAGCATTAGTCACAGTGGTGGATATTGGAGCACCCGCATCCGGGTTGAAGATGTTCAATTTTGAGCATTAATTCAATATACACCAAGATCTTTACTGAGAGAATAACATGTATAGCATATCAAATTTAACAATGCATATCAATCACACCAAGCAATCACATGCGACAATAGACACACAGAGTTTCACTAGGGAAAACCATAAAGGTGAAAAACCCCACAACTTCCTCAGAGATAGAAAGAGCAATGATATAATCCAAGTACAAGAGATAGTCTTCTCCTAGAAGCTAAACCTCCTCCTCCACTAGTGTGCCACTTTCCGAGTAGTGTAGAAGTGAATAATGAGATGATCAAATAGAGTGCCTCTCGCACTCTATTTATACATGACCTGACCTGCCTAATAACCTAGCAAGGCTGACTTGTCTAACTCACTCTAATAACCCATGGTTATACTAATCAGGGCCGACCCCACACTTGGTGGTCTAATAACCTATCACAGCAAGTTACGACACTTGTGACACTTATCAATACAAATGACGACACTTCCGTATAGAAGAATAATACCCGCGCTATAGGAGTACAATATACATAGATGAAATACATTCTGAAGTTACATATACATCAACACTCCCTCATAACTAGTAAGGTATTTCTCGACACAGATCTGCTAGCACAAGTCTTCTTGTCTTGATCATCGTCACTGGATCATTGTCATTGAATCATCATCATCATCATCATCATCATCATCGTCACTATTGCTGCTATCCCAATCAATATCCAATCTACTCGTCGTAGGAAGTTCTAGAGAGCTAGTCCTTTTTTATACTGGATGTAGGCCCACCACCTGTAGGTCTTCATCATCTACAGAGCCAGCCCTTTTTCATGCTGGATGTAGGCTTAGCCTCCACGTAGGTCTTCAACATCTCTGCGAGCAAGCCATCAAGTAGGTACACCTCAGGACTGATTACACTGCCTCTGCAAAACCTGCAAGAGCATCTCAGGACTAATCATATGCCTTTGCAGAACCTGTGTACTATACTGTCACATCATCATCTTCAGATCATAATCATCGTCCACAGAGCACAAACCAGATGCACACACACATCACTTACACTCACTTGCATGGAAGTACTTTCCTCTGACGATTCGAGAAAGGCTCACAGCACTTACATCAACGACCATGGGAGGACGAACCTACCACCATGTCGGAATGGCACAAAAGTTACATCAACAACGATGGGAGGACCAACCTACCACCATGTCGGAATGGCACAACACTTACATCAATGACCATGGGAGGACTTTTCTACCAACACGTAAGAATGGCTCCAGCCCTTACATCTACACCATAGGAGGAATTTCCTACCACTATGTGAGAATGGATCGTGGGCATCTATGTCTATGGACTCATCACTTCCCCTTGGAAGGTACCTCGATCTGAAGTACACCAAGTCACCCTTTGAAGTATTCAAACTTCACTTTGGCTAGTGGCTTGGTCAACAGATCGACTATCTGTTCATCCGTCGCAACATACAGGAGCTTCACTGCTCCTCTATTCACCATATCCCTGATATAGTGATACTTGATCTCAATGTGCTTCGACTTGTCATGGAACACTAGGTTCTCCGACAACTTCACACAACTCTGGTTGTCGCAATATATACAAGTAGCACTTAGCTGGAGATCAAACAAACTAGACAGTAGATTCCTAATCCATACTGCCTCACAACTAACCAAACAAGCTGCGACATACTCTGCTTCGGCCATACTCAGTGCCACATAGGATTGCTTCCTTCTAAACCAAGAGATCATACTAGATTCCATACTGAAGTAGCACCCCGAAGTGCTCTTCTGATCAATGGCACTGCCTTCCCAATCTGAATCAACATAACCCTATAGGTTAAACTTTTCATTCGCCTCATACTTGAGCCCATAGTCAACTCTACCCTTCAGGTACCTCAGAATATGCTTTGCAGGTATCAGGTGAACATGTCTCGGATCTGTCAAGTACTGGCTCAAAGTTTTCACCACAAAGCAGATACCTGGTTTCATATTCGTCAGCTACATCAAGGACCCAATAATCTGACGATACATCGTAGCATTAACTGGCTCAGATGAAGCATCACATAGAAGCTTCAGGTTCGATGCCATAGGTGTGGCCATGGCCTTGCATTCTATCATCCCGAACCTCTTCAGGATCTCTACTGCATACTTCCCTTATCAAAGCAAGATTCCATATGCACTCTGCCACACCTCCATACCAAGAAAGTAGTGCATCATACCCAAGTCCTTCATCTCGAACTCGGTAGCAAGCTTCCTCTTTTTGTCGGCAATCAATCTATCCTCACCTGTTACAAGCAGGTCATCCACATACAATAGTAGTATCACTGGATTGACTTCCTCAACCTTGTAGTAAAGGTTGGAGTCCGCTTTACTCTTGGTAAAGCCCAAACTGGATAGGAATCCATCTATCCTGCCATACCAGGTCTTGGGTTCCTGTTTCAAACCATACATGGCTTTCTTCAGTTTGCACAAATGTGACTCTCGGTCATGTGTGTCAAACCTGAGTGGTTGCTCCACATACACTTTCTCTTCAACTACACCATTCAAGAAGTCTGTATTGACATCCATCTGGTGTACCTTCCATTTCATCACTGCAGCCAGAGCAAGTACTAATCTAATGGAAGTGTACTGGCCATAGTAGCAAAGGTCTCTTCATAATCAATCCCTTCTTTCTGGGAGAAGACACAAGCTACAAGCCTTGCCTAATATTTTTCTATACTGCCATCTGCAGCATGCTTGCTCTTATAGATCCACTTGGAAGTCACCATAGACTTCCCATCTGGTCTTGGGACCACATCCCAAAAATCATTCGTCATGATCGACTGGTATTCCTTGACCATGGCATCCTTCCATTCTTTCTTTTTTGTTGCTTCTTCATAACTTGAAGGTTCTTTGTTCATTATGTCACAGAGTAAAGCAACATAGATGGTATGTGATCTCGTCCTTTTCGTTTCTCTGTGTTCCTCTTCTAGAATGCCAAATCTTTCTACATCTTGAATGAGGTCTCTAGCCCATGTTGGTATCCTCTTGTGAGAGTTCTTCTCACATGGTGGATCTTCCATTTCATGATCTTCTTCAAGAACTGCTTCATTCATGGTGGTGTCTTGAGTTCTGGATATTTTGGGTTTTTCATTATCTTCAACTAGTGTTTTCCTTCACTTGATGTATGCTGAGCTTTCATCAAATGTTACATCACTACTAATATCAATTTTCTTCAATCCTGGGAAGTAGATTCTATAAGCCTTCAAGCTTTCACTGTAACCCATGAATATACCCTTGTTTCCAGAAGGATCTAACTTTGTCCTCTTTTCTTTTTGGATGTTAGTGTATACTGGACAACCAAATATTCTGAGATGGCTAACTTCTGGTTTCTTACCAGTGAACACTTCTTCTGGTGTTTTGTTGTCAATTATCTTATGAGGTTTTATGTTTTGCACATATACAACTATCCTTGTTGCTTCAGCCCATAAGTGCATAGGTAGATCTTGGTCATGAAGCATCTCCCTAGCTGCTTCCATGATTGTTCTATTCTTCATTTTGGCAACCCAATTCTTTTGTGGATTTTCAGGAGTAGTAAACTCCCTCTTAATCCATGAATCGCTGCATAGCTTCTTGAAGTCACCTGAAGTGAATTCTCCGCCATTGTCAGATCTGAAGATCTTGATCTTCATTTGAGTTTGGTTTTCTATCAAAGATTTGAATTCCTTGAACTTGTCAAACACTTCATGTTTGTTCTTCAAGAAGTAAACCCAAGTCTTCCTAGAGAAATCATCAATGAAAGAAGCATAGTATACCTACCCACTTAGAGAACTGGATGACATTAGACCGCATACATCAGAGTGGATGATTTCCAAGATTCCTTTTTCCTTGCTTTCACTACTTGGAAATGTCTTGTTTGTGTTCTTTCCCTTTGCACAACCTTTGCAATTGCCTTCATGCTTTGACAGGATTTCAGGAATACCTTCCACTACTTTGATTGCAATTGGTAATGACGTATAGTACATGTGTACAAGCATGCTATGCCAAAGTTCACTTGGCTCTACTGATTCATGGACCATGGCTTGTTCTGGTTGGCCCTTCAAGTTATATAATCCTCCCTCTTGCTCTCCAATCACCATTACATCATCAATAGTATTACCCTTTGGCCACCTACAAATGAAACCCTCATGTCTTTTGCATCCAATACATATATGGAGAGTAGATTCTTCTTGAGACCTGGAACATATAGTACATCTTTCATTCTCATAGACTTTCTAGAGTCTAGTTTATAGGAGGCTTCACCACTCCCTTTTATTGGATACTGATAGTCATCCCCAAGTTTCACCTTGTGGGGTGATTCATGTTCAGAGAGGTTCATAAAGGATTCCTTGAATCCTGGTATGTGTTTAGAATCCCCACTATCTATAAGCCAATCATTACTTCCATGAGTAATGGTTCCAGTGAGAGCATAAATCAAAACATATTCTTCATCACTTGAAGAATCTTCACTATCTTCTCTAGCCCTCTTCTTGGGAGGTTCATCATCCTCTACAGCATGAGCATGATGTATTCTTTTGATGTTCTTGTTCTTGTGAGAACCATCTTTCTTATTTATGGGATAGTCTCTGGAATAGTGTCCCTTTTCATCACATATATAGCAACGGGCATAGGACATGTTTCTTCGAATTCTGGGACTATCCCTCTGATTTTGATGGTGATATCTTTCTTTCTTGCCATGATGGCGAGTCTTTTTGTCACCATGAATTTTGGAGTCTGCTGTGAGAGCTTGGTCTTCATTCCCCATATTCTCTTCTCAAGCTACAATTCGAGCTTCTTCCTATGAGCATTCTTCCGACAGCCTACTGAATGTGATAAGTTTCTTCCTAGCACAAATTCCTTGGATGGAGGAATCCCATGACCTAGGAAGGCCATTAAGACTGGTCATCACCACTTCTCCACTTTCTATGTCTTCTCCCACAGCTTCAAGCCGTTCTTTTTTCTAGGGAAGAACATAAATCAGAAGATGACCTTGAGAAATAAGACTGCACAGTCTCTGCTTTCTATATCTTGAAATTCTTCAATTGATTCCTCAAGGTCATCTTCTGATTTATGTTCTTCCCTTCGGATAGCTTGGTCAGGGACTCAAACATCTCCTTTGGTGTCTTTAGAGATGAAAGATGTGGTATGAGATGGTATTTGATAGAATCAACAATGATCCTCTTATCCTTAACCAAATTTGTTTTGTGTAAGGCCTTAGCCTCTTCTTCCTCTGGGATAGGGACCTCTTCACTTATGTAAGTGTCAAACTCATTTTCTTCCAGGATTAACCCAATCCTATACTTCCATGCTCGGAAGTTATCAGCCCCTCCAAGCTTATCCTCAATATTGGTGTGGTGAGACATCTTTAAAGACTACTTCAAATGGAAATAGAAAAGATTTAGGTCTTATCACTTGATTTGTTGAAAACTGGATCTAGTCCCAGATTAGGGTTTGTCAGAGAAACCCTAAAAATTCAAACTTTGAATTTCAAACTTCTGAAAGGATACAAAGATGCGCCATGATGAGTTGATCAGCCTGGTATACTCAGAATTTGAAAACTACAAAGTTTCACTCTTTAGAAATGTCTTTTAGTATTCCAAGATTCACTTCGGAGGACCCTGAATTAGGGTTTGAGTTTCCCAGAGCTTCACCCAACCAAAAAGTTCAATCCAAAGCTCTAAACTTTGATTTTTCCAAGGATCTTCCAGCTATGTCCTCAGATTTCAAAAATTCATATTTTTGTGGAAACCCTGTTTTCTAGGGACAAAAATAAAAGTGCCCAAGAATTGAATTATGATTGGACAGAAAGATTCACCTTGCTGAGGAGAATCAATCTATGATATTACTTTTCCAAAATATATGGAGAGAAACCCAATAAACAAGAAACCTTAGTTTCTGCAATTGCACAGTGTCTTCTTCTCAGGTTATCTCTAATACCATGTTAGATTTTGAGCATTAATTCAATATACTCTAGGATCTTTACTAAGAGAATAACATGTACATCATATCAAGTATAACAATGCATATCAATCACACCAAGAAATCAGATGCGACAATAGACACACAGAGTTTCACTGGGGAAAACCATAAAGGTGAAAAACCCCACAACTTCCTCAGAGATAGAAAGAGCAATGATACAACCCAAGTACAAGAGATAGTCTTCTCCTAGCAGTTGAACCTCCTCCTCCACTAGTGCGCCAATTTCCGAGTACTGTAGAAGTGCATAATGAGATGATCAAATAGAGTGCCTCCCGCACTCTATTTATACATGACCTGACCTACCTAATAACCTAGAAGGGCCGACTTGTCTAACTTAGTCTAATAACCTATGGTTATACTAATCAGGGCCGACCCCACACTTGGTGGTCTAATAAACCATCACAACAAGTTATGACACTTGCGACACATGTCAATACAGATGATGACACTTCCGTATGAATAATACGATCTCTATAGGAGTACAATATACATAGATGAAATACATTATGAAGTTACATATACATCAACAGAAGAGATCCTTTTATGCTAGGAGTTGACAATGTTGATGGAGGTCCCTATTGTCCATCGTAGTGACAGTGTCGATGGTGAGAAGGGAGACATATTCCACACCCTTATTGGTGAGGATATCAACGACCGAGTTGGCTTTGCTTTTGACATGCTGAAAGGTGATAGTTTTGAAGGTTTTGAGCAACTTAGCTAGATCATGGAGGTGTTGTTCAAGCCGCCAGCTGAAAGAATCTTTCTTAACAGTGGTGCCATGATAAAGCTTTCTGGCCAAGGCTAAGATGATTTGAGAGTCCCCTTCAACAATCAGGGGGATGAAGTTATTGGTTTTAGCAATTTTTATTCCTTCAAGCAGACCTGAGAGTTCAGCAGCATTGTTGGTGTCCTATCCAAGAGAGCCATGGAAGATACATAAAATGGTTCCAGGAGAGTTATGGAAAACTCCTCCAAAGCTAGCGTCCCCCGATTTCCTTTAGAGGCTCCATCGAAATTAAGCTTGAAGAAGTCAGGCGGTGGTTTTCTCCAAGAATCAGGATTGGAAGAGCTAATAGCAGATGGACAAGAGGAATGTGTAGGAGATGGGTGAGCGAGTTACCATTTGACAAGGACATTATTTTCAGTGGATTTTTTAGGGAGATCAATAGCGGTCTAGTTAGAGATGGCCAGAGTTTCCTGTAGGTTTGTTTTAAAGTAGTGCCAGAGTTCAGGGAGGCTCTTGAATTTACCTCCAAAAATTCTGTGGTTTCTCTCCTTCTAGATGTTCAAGATGGCTAGGCCTGGAGTGAGGTCACAAATACGGTTAAGAAAGTTGCTTTGGAATGGGTGCTCATCCAATATGGAGATAGTGTTGACAATGTCTCCTTACGGTCTGTTGGAGTGTTGGAAATTCTCAGCAATGAGATTCCATAAATTTTCAGCCATATCACATGAATCTAGAAGGTGATTAGTGTCTTCCGCTTGGCAATTGCAAATGATGCACCATGAAGGTCCATGAAAACCTCTTTTAAGTACATTATCCCAGGTGAGAATTTCGCGATGAACAAAGAGCCAGAGAAAAGTTCCAACTTTGGGCCAGAAATTTGAGCTCCAGATTCTCTTCCAGATGGAGTCCACCTGGTCTGCATTAACCCAAGTTATGAGCTGATAGGCTTCTTTTATAGTGAAGGTTCCTTTGGTGGTGTATCCCCATCTAATGATATCAGGATTTTCATTAACCTTCTGGTGGCAGGTCTACAATTTGGTCCGAACGATCTCAGCACTGTTCGGGGCTATCTGTGGATCCCATATGTTTGGATTTTTCCAAATTCTGTTTCCCAGATGTCCCTCCTGCTGCTAGTAGTTGTTGACAGTGCTTTGGTCCTTTTCCTAAAGATTCTATGTGAGGTCCAGGTGTGTAGTGATTGAGTGGATATTGGGCCTTTTTTGCCATGAATCATGCCAAAAAAGGGCCCAGTCACTAGCACGAATTTCCCAAAAACTGTGTTGTTGGACCAACGCACGTTGACAGTTGGTTGCCCGCCATATAAGGGAACCAGGGGGGGAAACTTGTAATAGATTCTCTGCTGAGGGTCCCAGGTACTTGCATATTTTCTATTCCAGAGTTGTATCCAGGTGGCATTTTTAGTAGTGACCCAGTTCCACCAAATCTTGCTTGAGAGAACTTGATTGCTGATTTCTGGGTCTCTGAGACAAAGACATCAAGAGTTTTTCGGCTTGCAAATGGTTTTCTACTTGACTAGGGCCCATTTGCGATTGTCATGATTACTACCCCATAGAAAATACCGTTGGATGTTTTTCATAGATTTAAGGACCCACTTAGGAGTATCCAGAACTGAGAAAAGGTAAAGGGGCATGGATTGCAAAACAACTTTGAGCAGGATAAGATGACTGGGAAGGTTTAGGGTTCTGAACGTCGAAGAGGAAATTCTTGATTCCAGTTTATCAAGAAGTTCTCTCTAGGAGGAGTGCTTAATAGCAGTTTCAAAAAGAGGAGCTCCCAAGTATTTAGAAGGGAGAAGGGAGACTTGGAAGCCAAGAATACGTTCTATGTTTCTTTGGGTGATGGCATTGTGTTAAAGAAAAAGATCTGCGATTTATCAAGGTTGATAGTGGTGCCTGAGGTTGTAGAGAAAGTATTGAGATCTTTTTTCAGGGCATGGGCCTCCTACATAGAGGGATGTCTAAATAGAAGGTTGTTGTCTATAAATTGTTGATGGGTGATGGGGGGCTGCCATAAAGTGTGAGGCCTTTTAGGGAATTAGTGGAGACCAATGTTTTGAGCATATGGCTAAGGCCCTCCATCATAAGAATAAAGAGAAAGGGAGAAAGAGGGTCGTCATGTCGAATACCTATGGAGGGAGAGAAGGTAGCTGTTGGGTAGCCATTAACCAAAACATAGAAAAAAGATGAGGAGGTTAGGGAAAGAATCCATTGAATCCACTCATTATAGAAGCCATAAGCTTGAAGCATTTGCGGATAAAGTCCCAACTGAGTTTATCAAAGGATTTAGAGAGGTCGAGTTTGACTAACATGCTAGGTATTTTCGAATTTTTAAGGGAGTTAATGACTTCATGGGCGAGGATGATCCCATTGAAGATTTGTCTACCCTCCATGTAACCAGTTTGCTTAGGAGAGATGAGGATAGGAAATAGGGCCTTTATCGTATTGGCAATCACATTGGTTATGATTTTGTAAATGACATTGCAAAGGGAGATAGGTCAGAACTTACCAGGGAAGGTGGTGCCCACTTCTTTTGGAATTAGAGTGAAGAAGGTAGCATTTAGGGCTAGGATAACCCAACGCTTTCTTCTGGATTCATCCACAAGTTCTATAATGTCTTGCTTAAGAAAGCTCCAACAGTGCTTGAAGAAGTTGATAATAAACCCATCTGGTCCCGGAGATTTTCCTTGAGCCATTTGATTAACCACAAGTTCTACTTATTGCAAAGTGATAGGTTTCATGAGCAAGGCATTGTGCTTAACAGTCAAAAGCTTTGGTATGTGGCTAGTGACTTCACGAATGGCCTCCACCTTGTTGGGAGTATCCTCAGTGAGTAGGTTGTGGAAGTCAGATGTTAGCTCCTGCTCAATGTCATCCTGGGTCCTAAGCATATTACCATGTTCATCTTTGATGGCTGAGATGCGATTGGACATCTTGTGCTGGATCGTGGCCCTATTAAAGAAAGCAATATACTTTTATCCCTTCTTCAGCCAGTTTTTGCGGGATTTCTACTTCCAGAGAATCTCCTCTTGGTGGCATCTTTCGTCAAGTTGTTTTTGGAGAATTTGTTCCTTTTATTTAAGGAAGTCTGAGCATCTGGTCTCCATAATATTCTTTTGGTTATGCTCGAGCTCCTTTTCCAGGTTGCTTTTTTCTTTGAAAATATTGCCAAAGGAGGTGTGGTTCCAAACCTTTAGCTTAGCCCTTAGGAGCTTGAGTTTTTGGTGCATAATTGTCATTTTTGAGCACCCTTCAATGATGGTGTTAGCCCACCAGGAGCTCTGTAATGTCCCCAATTTTGGCTCATCCAGTACCATGGGTGAAAGGGGAAAAGATCAACCCCTAAGTGAATTAAATGGTATTAATTCTATTTGCGTAGAACTAATTTTATTCTAAGTCTCACAAATTGGAAAATTTATTTATTAAAGGTAATTTTGAGAAATAAAATTAATAGATAAAGAGCAAGTGGGCCAAGAGGGAACCCATGTGGAATATGTTGCCAAAATGGAGAAGCGTGTATTTTTGGAGGCAATTATACAACATGAGTTAATTAATCATTAATTAATTGATTAAATGTTGAAGTGTGAATTAATTCTGAGTTGTAATATTTTTATTAATAAATATTGCTAATAAATATTGGCAAGTGGTGATGATAAGGTTGGAGGAACTACTTGGAGTAGAAGTCAAGTAAACACTAGAGTCCAAAAATGTTTCCAAAGTGGAGAAAATAGGCTTATTTCAGGAAAAACAACATAAATCCAGGAAAAGCAGGAAAGTTGGAAAAGCAAGAATGTTTTGAAAGTAGGAAATCTTACAAAACAAAAAAAATTAGAAAAAGTGGAAAGAAAGAAAAGTCAAGCAAAGCAAAGCAAGGAAAGTATGTCCACTCACGGGTGACCTATTCTCACAGGTCACCAAGCCAAGTAAATTTCTCAATAGGTCAACATGAATTCTATAAAAGAATGATTCCAACTCCATTTCACATATTTTGTTAGTGTGAGGAATTTTATGAATGCATTTGTGCATCCGAGACTTGGGAGATGTGCCCCTAGTTAAGCATGGGAGATGTGCCCCCATCTTTTTGTGAGAGGATGATGGCATATAACCATTATCACTGAGTGTATTTCTAGGTATTGAAGCTTACTAGGTTGAATTAGAAGTTCAGATCTATCTTCATTAAAGTCAGAGATCGAATCCTTCCTCCTTCTTCTATTCTACAACTAGTTTCTTATGTGCAACAGGAGAGATTCTTCCTTCATTTTCTGAGAGGCATATTGACCTATTTCTGATGTAATAACAGAGTATGTAATTTTCTGATATCATTCACTTCAATGAAAATGATAGAACTCTGAATTATTCTCCAATTTATGCACCCCTGCTAGATTTAGCTAGATTTAGAATAGCTTTCAATGAATGGTTCATAAGTCAATGACTAAAGGTCCAAATGAAGTAATTCCAGTTCTTGTAGTTATCTAATACATCACATTTCATGATACAACCATTGTTTCAAAATTTTGAGTTCCTTTCAGCATTGTTTGGGAGTCCACAACTCGAGCTAGTTGAGCTGTCCTAAATTGCTATTTTACTAGTTTTGTTATCATACTTGCCTAGATATGCATATAAATTTTTCAAATGTCATTTAATGATACAATGACTGTAAATGAATGATTATTAACCTCTTTCGTGTTTGAAAGAACCTTTTCAAACCCTCAGTCAATTTCCCTACCCATACTAGTCTGCATATGCTGAGAACCCAGGAGCATTGGAGCAGAGTTCAGACGGGTTGTTCTTGAAATGTAAATGGTGTCAATATGTTTTTCAAAGGTATAAAATCATATCAGAACCTTTCTTCCATCCATATCCTTTGTACTTTCCCATCTCCAACAATTCTAGCTTCCTTAGCCATTGTTTTGATCAAATTTGAGAAGCCTAGAGTCTTTGTATCACTTGCATAAGTTGGTACATAAATTGGTACATCCATGAACAAAAATATCAGTTTATTAATCCTTCCCAACTCCCTGATCTAGTGTGTATATGCAGATGTACCCAGGAAGCCTTGTTGTAGACTTTGGCAATACCGATGTTCGAAGCATAAATGGTCTCCGTGCTTTGTACAAAGGATCCTAAAATTTTTCTTTATGTATAGATTGTTGATGCACACTCTCCCATGTAAATTCAATAACCTAAAGTCACCCATACCATACTTTATCAGTGCCCTTGTACACCTCACTTACGTCCTTCTCACCGTAAAGAAATTGTCTAAAAATTACTAGTGAAAATCTTGATAAATTCGACAGTTGGAGTTAGTATTCTGGCAAATTCTTGGTTGGGATATTACAATGGTATCAGAGTAATTTCCTTGGCTCATCCTATGGAAAGTAACTCTCAGTGGAAAGGTATCTCAACACTATTTTCAAGTTGCAGTTGTGGAATTAGTTCCATTCATGGAAGATTTAGAGTTTGAGTTGCATGAAGAAGAAGATTATTTTTATGAAGAGTATGATGATTATGATGAGCAGTATGAAGAATATTGCAGACAGTATGAGGAAGATAATTTCCAAGAAGTACCTTCCACAAGCATCTCCCATGATATCATGATTGGAAGAAGAGACTATGGTTATTTTGATAGCCTTATTCAGGAAAAAGTTGCATGTTCCATAGTCAAAGGTCAACCTTCTATGGAAGAGATAATAAATTATATGAAAGATTTATTGGATGCATGTGACTTCACAAGAATTTTTGGATCCTCTTCAAGAAGAGCCTCCAAGAATCTTCATTCTAAGACAACTAGGGAGAAGAAAGACCCAAAAACCACCCATGAGATTGTTGACAGAATGGAAGAAGAATCTACTGCAAGATTCTATGCTGGGGATCTCAAGATCACCTCATAAGAGATTGGTAAGATTAATGATGGTGAGACATATTTCCAATCGGATCTAAAATAAGAACCTAAATAAGATTCAAAGTCACCACTTGAGCTTCATAGTGAGGCAGAAGTTGACCACACATCAGTTAGATGTGAGCTAGTAGAATTGGTGGTAGAACAAGGCACCATAACCCCACCCATTGAAGAGATAAGCATGATTCCAAGTTATGGACCACATTCATATTTTTGTAATAGTTTGTATAATGATTATGTTGTGGCCACATCAGAGGATGATTATTGCATAAGGAATTCCTTGGATGTTGAGTCTCGCATCCTTAGTGATAAGGGTGAATTCACTCATAGGACTGAATCACTAGAAAGGTGTTTACAGGATGCCCACATGGTTGGAAGAGAACCTATTGAAGAATGTTTTAAGTGTGAGGAAGCATCTAATGATGTGTATTCTCATATATATTTGGGATACATGGAAATACCCATTGGTTATGGTGTTGTGGATGGAAGATCCACGGAGAAAGAAGGTCTTGCAACAATAGAAATTGAAAATGATAGATTGGTGGAAGACCAAACCACCAACACACCATCATAAGGAGGAGAAAACATAACACATGGGATTTTTTTCAATTCTGATTTTTATATGCCTATGTGTCAGCATGATGGGGCAGCCACATTAGAGGAGAATATGAGCTTGGTTGAACCCCCAGGGGTTGAGACTCTTGAATTGGGGAGGGCTGAAAATTGGAGAGAAAGACTTACTGGTGCACCAGAGATGGATGAGCACCACAGTTGTAGCCAAAGATCTAATATTCATGATCTGAAATATGAATATCTTGTAGCCCCAAAATATGGATCAACTTTCATAACTTCAATAAAATCAACTGAAGTTGATCCTAGGAAGCTAGAAGAAGAGAAGGTTCATATGCTAGAACCTCATTTCCTTGAAGGGACACTAAAGATGAATGAATGCAAAATTCAAGAATCCCTTCAAACCCTCAATGACACCCATGCCTTAATGAATAACCTCTATTGGAATTTGGGGGAGCAGTCTTCCATGAGAGACATAGAAGAGTTTCAGAAATCCATGGCAAGCATAAAAGGTAAATTCTTGAACCTGCTTTCTGATAGAGATAGTTTGTTGGAGATTGTAGAATTGTTTCATGGCACCTTGTTGAGGGATGATGAATAGATAAGCAAGCTAAATGATGAATTAATGGCCACCCAAGATTCTTTTAGAAGCACTTAAAGTGCCCTCTAAGAATCCAAGACAGAAATATTGCAGCTTCATGAAAGGTTGCAAAAACCCCCCCTACCCTCCTACTCACCATTCAGTCAACTTCATTTGGTTGAAAGCATTCTTCATCATAGGGAGGAACCTCATGAGATGGTGGATCATGAGGATCATTTATTTTTATATGTGCTTGAAGATTGTGCAAAACAGTTTGATGAGAACCAAGCACTTGACGTTTTTCCAAGGGAACTTGAGCCGTTCTTTGAAGACACACACTCTCCCATGGAAAAGTGGGATGTGAGCACCCAATTTGGGCTGGCTAATAATGTAGAAGTTGCAGCCATAATTCTGACAACTGAAGGTTGTAGACATGCAAATAAGGTTCATAGTTCTTTCCCGCATGTCCTAGATTCAGGAGCACCAATGGGGAATGAACAGTGGGTGAATAAATTCTTCTGGTTTGTGTCACATGTATAGCAGAAGGATCATGATCTATCCCCATGGGTGATAGATCCTATTGCAGAAGAGATGGCTAGTTATATCTCATATAAATCAGCAAGAAAGACCTCTGACTCATCCACTAGATGGATAGATAGAGGCATCACTGAAATGAAAAATATGGAAGGTAAAATGTTCACTTGTTTCTGCAATAAATTTGTTGTTATAACTGACATTTTCTTGAATTGTGAGCAGCAACAAAAATGTATTTTACAGCCATTTGTTGGCACTCATCTGTTAGGATATTCCAATACTCCATCCTAGTCCCACTAGTATTTTGATCATTTACATTTTCAGTCATGCATGCACTTTTAGGGTTTGTATGCATTCTAGGGTTTGCATGTATTTTGCATGCATCCCAGTCATTAGTCCACCACCTATCCCTCAGTTAGCCAGCCCCCAAGAGCTTCTCACTGTTCAGTTTTATCCCTCCAGTTGCTTAATGCACCCTTCTTCCTTGATTTTAGGGAGCAACTTTCCCTTCTTCACCTACCAGTCCAATTGTCTTCAGTTTATACTAAGTTACACTCAGTTACACCTACCAGAGTTAGTTTGACTAATGGTTGATAGTTACTTGAGCATTGATGACTCCACTGATGATGATGAAGACTTCCAGTTGTGCTCCGATGACACACTATTGATCTTATGATCACTCTGAGAGGCTAATTCGAATTTCCACCTTAGGCATTCGAATCCTCTCTTCCATTGTACTATTTATTTGTCCATAATATGATTAATTAATTAGTGTGTGTGAATTATTATTGCTTCTATCCAAGTTCTACTGTACCATATTATGTTGTTGCTCATTATACTGTATTGACCACTCTTCTTCTATTTCCTTTCTTATCATAATTACTCTTGTGAGGTATACATCATCTCTTAGATATACTGTGAGGATTTTCACATGGTATGAGAGCATGTTGAGAGTATTGTTTATCTACATTCTTGAGAGTTTTTTGTAGGTTATTACCAAGATTTTGAGTGCAGCAGTTGTAGCAGTTTCTACATTTTTGCAGCAGTAGCAGTTATTTTATATTGTTTTTGTAAGTCTTCTACAACTTCAATGTATGATTCAGAAGGAATCCCTTTTCTTTCTCCATTCAACTATGATGAATGGAAACCAAGAATGATAGCACACTTGAAGATCCATGATCGTTTTTATTGTCATTTTGAAAGAGAGTTCGAATCCCCTGAAGAAAAGATTGATTGTTTAAATAAAGGTGATGATGCCTTTGGAGCAATGATGCTTTCTTTGTGTGCATACCAGAGATTCCAATTCAAATACCGTGATGGTGTTGAAACTCCAAAGTATTTATGGAATCCAAACGAGTTATGGGCTCACCTGGATGAAAAATTTGGCAGAAAGAATGAAGGACTTGGTCCTAACCCATTCAAAAGCAAGCAAAGTGATGCATTCGCTCCTCTTGATGGTCTCTCAGATCATGAACTAGTATAATCTCATATTGAAGTTGTTGACAAAGAACTTGCAGATTCTCCACTCATGCTCAAGCTTTCTTCTCTTTTTGTGCCAGCTCACACTCTAGATATTGCAGAAGGTGCTAAATCCTCTCTTGCTCCAGAGTCTGCTGGTTTGCATCATGATCAAATGATTATTTCGGAGGTCAAAACAACTTTTCAAGGTATTGCATTCGCTCCTCTCTAGCTATCTCCTCTTTTATACTACTATATGATCATAATTCCATGCTTTCAGAAGGTCATTGAAGAATATGGCCATTTCCATTCACTTGGGATAATTTATCATGCATCTACTAGTTTTGATCTCACCTCTCATGGTTGAAAGGATATCTCAAAAAACCATGATTTAAGTCTTGTATCTAATTTGGGTTCTAAGCAATTACTGCTTGGGAAAATTTCTCATGCATATGATAGTTTTGATCTCATCCCTGTTGGTTCAAAGGAGATCTCAAGAAACTCTTTTTTAAGTCTTATATCTGATTTTGATTTGAAGCAAACATGTAATAGTTCTTTTTGGCATAATCTCACCCATGGTGGTTCGAAGGAGAAGACAAAAGACTATATGCACATTTGAAAATTTGATCCTACCTCAGCTGATTCAAATCACAGGTTCAAGGATCATTCTCATACTGTTGGATTTGTTCTCATCACATTCGAACTGAAGAGAAAGTACAAACACATGCTTTTTGAGCATGATCCACTTCTTCCCAAGAAAAAGATACCTACAGACATATGACCAAGCATCACACTTGCTTGAGTTTGGAGCATTTATTTTTATGTGTGCCTTACAGTCTATTTTTTGAGGAGGGGGTATGTTTTCGATGAAATTTTTCCACTTCCTTGGTTTATTGATTGTTATTATTCATTGTATTGGGTGACCTTCGGTCTTAGTTACCAGGGCCCAGGATGGATTAAGGGGGGGTGTTAGGATATTCCGATACTCCATCCTAGTCCCACTAGTATTTTGATCATTTACATTTTCAGTCATGCATGAGCTTTTAGGGTTTGCATGCATTTTGCATGCATCCCAGTCATCAGTCCAGCACCTAGCTCTCAGTTAGCCAGCCCCCAAGAGCTTCTCACTATTTAGTTTTATCTTTCTAGTTTCTTAATGCGCCCTTCTTCCTTGATTTTCGGGAGCAACTCACCCTTCTTCACCTACCAGTCCAATTGTCTTCAGTTTATACTCAGTTACACTCAATTACACTGAGTTACACTGAGTTACACCTACCAGAGTTAGTTTGACTGATGGTTGACAGTTACTTGAGCATTGATGACTCCAATGATGATGATGAAGACTTCCAGTTGTGCTCTGATGATCATGAGGACACCTAGTTGTGCTCCGATGACACTCTATTGATCTTATGATCACTTTGAAAGGCTAATTCGAATTGCCACCTTAGGGATTCGAATCCTCTATACCATTGTACTATTTATTTGTCCATACTGTGATTAACTAATTAGTGTGTGTGAAGTATTATTGCTTCTATCCGAGTTCTACTGTACCATATTATTTTGTTGCTCATTATACTGTATTGACCACTCTTCTTCTATTTTCTTGCTTAATCATAATTACTCTTATAAGGTATACATCATCTCTTAGATCTGCTGTGAGGATTTTCACATCATCCACATATGGATTGGGTGAAATATTACCTAACAAGCATGAAATCTCCTTGCAAAAATGTTTCTACTTATGGTCAAGGGAAGGCATCTCAGCAGGCAAGTTACCAAGATAAATTAATTATTACTTGCAGAAGTTGGCCTATGTGGAGAGAATCCACATGCTTGGAGGTATGTTTGCATTTTTTCTCCAATGGCAGAGAGATGAACCATTGGATGTCTTCACTTGAAGAATAATTTGTCTCTCTACTTGGTTTGGTTGGCAGTAATTTTCTTTCAGTTATTCCCTCGATGAAAAGTCACATATTTGATGATAGATTCTTTAAATTGATTCCAAAGATTGGGAAAAGGCGGCTGATACTTTGGGATCCTAGCATTCATGGGAGTGACAGATTGCCAAAGGTGACAAATTTTTTTTGGTTATTGCAGGAGAAACAGTGGGATCCAGGAATTCTACTCAAGTTATCCTAACTGGGTTGAAAATTTTGTCCATTGCTAGTTAATTGTGGATATAGATTACAGTGCAGTTTTTCTTTTCTTCCATAGTCATTTTTTTTAAGGCTCAAGTTTAATTTTCAGACTTTTCAATGGATGGGGACATTTATAATCAGAGTGGTACAGCAGAAGCTTGGTGGAGTCCTAACATTGCTTGAGGACAAGCAATCTTGGGAAGGGAGGACATTCATGTCCCCAGGTTTGGCTCATCTAGTACCATGGGTGAAAGGGGACAAGATCAACCCCTAAGTGAATTAAATGGTATCAATTCTATTTGCTTAGAATTAATTTTATTCTAAGTCTCATAATTTGACAAATTTATTTATTAAAGGTAATTTTGATAAATAAAATTAATGGATAAAGAGCAAGTGGGCCAAGAGGGAACCCATGTGGAATATGTTTCCAAAATGAAGGGTGTATTTTTGGAGGCAATTATACAACATGAGTTAATTAATCATTAATTAATTGATTAAATATTGAAGTGTGAATTAATTTTGAGTTGTAATATTTTTACTAATAAATATTGCTAATAAATATTGGCAAGTGGTGATGATAAGGTCGGAGGAACTACTTGGAGTAGAAGTCAAGTAAACACTAGAGTCCAAAAATGTTTCCAAAATGGAGAAAAGAGGCTTATTTAAGGAATAGCAACATAAATCCAGGAAAAGCAGGAAAGTTTACAAAAGGAAGGAAAATCAGAAAAAGTGGAAAGAAAGAAAAGTCAAGCAAAGCAAGGAAAGTATGTCCACTCATGGGTGACCTATTCTCACAGGTCACCAAGCCAAGTAAATTTCTCAATAGGTCAACATGAATTCTATAAAAGAATGATTCCAACTCCATTTCACATCTTTTGCTAGTGTGAGGAATTTTACGAATGCATTTGTGCATCCAAGACTTGGGAGATGTGCCCCTAGTCAAGCATGGGAGATGTGCCCCAGCTTTCTGTGAGAGGATGATGGAATAAAACCATTATCACTGAGTGTATTTGCAAGTACTAAAGCTTACCAGGTTGAATCAGAAGTTCAGAGCTATCTTCATCAAAGTCAAAGATCGAATGCTTCCTCCTTCTATTCTACAACTAGTTTCTATTGTGCAAGAGGAGAGATTCTTCTTTCATCTTCTGAGAGGAATATTGGCCTATTTATGATGTAATAACAGAGTATGTAATGTTATGATATCATTCACTTCAATACAAATTACATAACTCTGAATTATTCTCCAATTTATGCACCCCTGCTAGATTTAGCTAGATTTAGACTAGCTTTCAATGAATGGTTCATAAGTCAATGAATATAGGTCCAAATGAAGTCATTCTAGTTCCTGTAGTTAGATAATACATCACATGTCATGATACAACCACTATTTTATAATTTCAACTTCCTTTGAGTATTGTTTGGGAGTTGACAAGTCGAGCTAGTTGAGTTGTCCTAAATTGTTATTTTACTAGGTTTGTTATCATACTTGCCCATATATTCATATAAATTTATGAAATGTTATATAATGATAAAATTACTGTAAATGAATGATTATTAGCCTCTCTAGTTTCTGAAACAACTTTTTCCAAGCCTCAGTTAATTTCCCTACCCATACTAGTCTGTATATGCTGAGAACCCCAGGAGAACTGGAGTAGAGTTCAGCTAGGCTATTCTTGAAACATAAATGGTATCATTACATTGTACAAAGGTATAGAATCATATCAGAACCTTTTTTCCATCCATAGCCTTTGTACTTGCCCATCTCCAGCAATTCTAGCTTCCTTAGCCATTATTTTGATCAAATTTGAGAATCCTAGAGTCTTTGTATCACTTGTATAAGTTGTTACCTTAAATTGGTACTTCCATGAACACAAATATCAGTTTATTAATCCTTCCCAAATCCCTGATCTATTTTTTATATGCGGATGTACCCAGAAATCCTTGTTGTAGACTTCGGCGAAGCCAATGTTCGAAGCATAAATGGTCTCCGTGCTTTGTTCAAAGGATCTTAAACTTTTTCCTTATGTCTAACTTGCTAGTGTACACTCTCCCATGTAAATTATAGAACCTAAAGTCAGCCCTACCATACTTTATCAATGCCCATGTACACCTCACTAACATCCTGCTCACCGTAAAGAAATTGTCTACAAATTACTAGTGAAAATCCTGATAAATTCGATAGTTGGAGTTAGTATTCTGGCCAATTCTTGGCTGGGATATTACAAGCTCACCAAGTCCATCAAAGTAGGATGGGTTAGCCAAAAAATTTCGAGTCTAAAACGAACGAAATTTGAGATTACCTGAGTTATGCCATGCAAGGGAAATAGGCCAGTGATCAGATCCTGTAGAGGGGAGAACAACTGTAGAAATATTGCCTTGGGCTTCAATGATTTCCTTCAAAACAAGAAAGTGATCCAGTTTGGATGAGATCTGATTGCTTCCTCCTCTTTTGTTGTTCCAGGTCATGTACCCTCCAGTGGGAAGAATGTCAATGAGATTGCACTCTTCGATGTAGTCTTTGAAGCTGGTGTCCTCGTTGGTAAGAAAACATCTTTTGCCTTTTTTATCTTGCAGAGAGGTTATCATATTCAAGTCACCTCCGATGATCATCATATCTCTTGAGTGAAGTTGGGAGAACCAAGTTATATGACCAAGAAGAAGATATTTTAGGGTTAGGATTTGAGGTCCATAGACATTCACAAGATGACTAGAGATATTCGTACGTATCAGATGAAAAGAGGTAGAGAGGGAGTGGGCAGTGGAGGCAAAGTCATTAAGATGGATCAGGAAAGGGTTCCAGACAATGGCTAAACCTCTAGAAGCTCCTTTAGTGTCTAAATCCATTGTTTGGCAGCGTCTCCAAATATTTCTTTGGAAGAGATTTTGAAGAGTGATGTCAGAGCATTTGGTTTCCTGAAGGAATATTATGGTGGGTTTGTCTTGCATTATTTTTCTTTTCAACATATGTTATTTGGAGGAACCGTTCATACCTCTTACATTACATGAGATTAACTGAATTAAGAACAAGTGTTAAAAGTAGGGAAAAATCCCATGAGCTGAGTGTATTGCCCAGATTCGATTAGTCTTGTGCCCAGTTGACTAATTCTCTGTAGATCAGTTTTTCTGCCTCTTTTCTTGTTGTCTCTTTGAAGCTTTTGCTTGTCTTTTTGTGGAAGAGTCTGGACTCCTAGCTTGTTGCCCTTGACTTTCTTCAAAAATTCTGATAGGAGTTGGATTTGCTTGGGCGAGATAGAGTGGAAAACTTGTCTAGAACATGCAACTTCCAGGCCCAGAATGTCAAGATATCTTATTTCCAGATCATTCATGGACTCGTCCATAAGTATCTTAGGGTTGGAGTTATCATCCTTCTCCTAAGTCTTGGCCCCTTCTTGTTTTGAATATTCCAAGGCATTGTCTTGGGGTACAGAGGTTTCCCCGAGAATGATTTTGGCTGGGACTTGCATTTCATTCCAAGTATCAGGATTGCTAGGGTTTTCAGTGGACATTTCCATTTTTCCAGGTTCCATGGTAGGTTTCTCCGACTGATCAATGAGAATATCAAAATTGTTGCTGGTGTTGGGGATGTTCAAATTTTTTCCTTCTTGCTGTGGTCTACGAGTGTGCCTCCTTCTACGGTCAATTTTCTGAAAGCCTTCTTTGTCTCTGGATGTCTCTGTATTCGTTTGACCGAAAAGGGAGTCTCTATATAGATGGCCATGTTCATGACATATTTTGCATCGAAAAAGGATGTGTTCGTAATCTAGGGGTTGAATTCATTCATAGTCTTCATGATTGAGGCTGATAGAGTCTGGGAGAGCTTTGGCTATATGCATATAAACACATATTCTAGCATAAGAGGTATACCTGTTATACTTAGTCTGTTTTGCAACTTTGACGAAGCTTCCCAGTGATTTTCCAATGTCCCGGAGGGTGTCTTCATCCCAGTACTCCTGTGGGAGTGAGTACATGCGGATCCAAACTGGAACCCATGTGAAGTATTCTTTCTCAGGATTAAATATTTCCATCCAGTTTTTTAGGTATAAGCCTGTAGAGTTGAATAAGTAAGGCCCTCCTTCCTTGACCCTAGCTTTGTCATCAAGCCTTTTGAAAATGATTTTAAAAAAGACTTTGGATCCAAGCTGTAGGTCGAAGTGAGCTTTGGGCTTCCATTTGGCTGTTATCTAGCCTTTGAGTGCTTGTTTAGTGGGCCAGAATCCCATGAACTTTCCAATGAGGGCATGTTATTTCATATGTTGTGCTCTGGCATTGAATCGTTCTGCTGGGAGACAAAGCGTTAGCCTTTCCGCGGTTCTGGTAATGCAGGTTGTGGTACTTTTCACTGCTGTACTGTTCGTTAAAGCTTCCTGAACTTTCCGAGGACTCGCAATGTTACCCAGAGGTACATCCAAGGACCCAATCCATATAGTCTCATCATTGGGTGAGATATTAGCGTTTTGATTTGTTTGTGTTGTCTAGTAGGAGGGTCTTGGTGCCTCTCCCAGGGGGGAATCTATGGGAGCTACCGAGAATGGCATTCCAATGGCCGCCACACTCAAAAAAGAGAGCTGAAGGGTGACCAGGGAAAACCTAACGAACACATATACCAGACCCTAGCAAGAAATCTCTTCTCGTATGTGACTTGTTTTAATGTATTGTTACTTTATTAAAAGATTTAAATTTTCACATAAAAAAGTATCTAAGACTAAATAAAATGTGGAATGGAAAAATATATATCCATTATTTTTTCATTATAACATATTTTATGAATCAATTCATAAACACATATACATATACAAAATATATATATAAATAAATATGAGGGTCCTCGCACAAAGATGTGGAACCCTTTAGATGCAAAGGGTATTTTTCAAAACACATTCTTGTCGTAGAATGCAACAACTCATACATGCTTATTGAACATAGGAATGGGCAAGCTCGAGGCACCCAAGTGGGGTACCATGAAGGCTAGGAGAACAAAACGTGTATGCATTTTTGTACACTAAAATGTGTACATGTTGTAGAGAACCAAAACACACACACACATGTTGTAAATCATATTGTATTCCGTAAATTGGGACACTAACACCACCTAACACCCCTTCACAATCCCCTAATAGCCTCTTCTCTCCAGTTCCATAACAACCCCTCACGAACCCTATAACACCCTCTCTGCAACTCTCCAACAGCCCCTCAACCCCCTAACACCCCCTCTCTAACTCCCTGACACCCACCAACCCATAATTACCCACACCCTCCACCTAACACTCCCTCCCCACCGAAGACCCTAATAACCCCCCCTCCCTACTCTCTCTCTTTATCTCACACCATTTACTCCTCTCCCTAACTCTTACTAACCCCTTCTTTTACTCTATTTCTCCCCTACTCAACTTACCCCCAATGTCTCTACCTCTAACCCCTAAACTACCCCCCCCTCTCTCTATGACTAAACCCGTAACACCGCTTATGCCTCTACCTTTAATCCCATACCTACCCCCATCTATCTCTACCACTAACCCTTTAACACCCCCCCCTCTCTCTCTCTCTCTCTCTCTCTCTAACCCCAACATCCACACTTCACACCTATACCCTTGTTTCTCTCTAATCACCCTACTCCTCCCCAAGCCCCCCTCTCTCTCTCCTTTTCCCCCTAACTCTTACTAACCAGCTCTCTCACTCTCTCTCACTCCCCAAATCCTCCACCTACACCAAATACCCACCCCTCTCTCTCCCCCAATCACCTACCACACTACCACCCCATTGGTTCTCTCTCTCTCTCTCTCTCTCTCTCTCTCTCTCTCTCTCTCTCCCACTATATCTCTCTATCACACACACATCCCTCGGCCTCCCCTACCACTAACTAACCTCCTCCTCTCTCTCTCTAACAATTACTAGCCCCTTCTCTCACTCTCGTTCTCCCCTACTCAACTTACCCCAATATATTAACACCCCCCTCTTCCTCTTCCTCTAAACCCTTAAGATCACCTCTCCCTCTACCTCTAACCCCTTAAAACCCCTTGTCCCTCTACATATAACCCATTACTACCTACCAATGTGTCTCCTTTTACCTCTCACTCTCTCTCTTTCTAACTACAATACCCACACTCCTCACCTATACCCCCCTTTCTCTCTAATCACCCTAATCCTCCCCAAACTCTTCACCCCATTGAACTCTCTCTCTCTCTCTCTCTCGCTCTCTCTCGCTCTCTCTCTATCTCTAATCCCAACACCCACACTCCTCACCTATCACCATACTCCTCCCCAAAACCCAACCTACCCTCTCTCTCCTACCCCTCTCTTTCTCTTTATTTCTCCTCCCCCCTAACGCTTACTAATATTTAGTGTCATTAAATATACCTATCCATCAAAATCATTTTCATGTTAAATCATCACCAATCCAAGTCTAACACACCAATTCATATTCACTTTCTTCTTGGAAGATGTTCATTCTATATACCTAGCAATCCAAATATTTTAATGTTAGCATTTTTTATCATCACCATTCCAAGTCTCGCCCCTCTCATCCTCACTCACTCTCTCTCTCTCTCCCATACTCCTCCACCTACCCATAACTCCTAACCTCTCTAGATCTCCCCCAATCCACTAACACCACCTTGCTCTAGGGCCTCTCTCACCTGCATACATCTTTCCCTACATCTAACTCCCCCTCCCCTCTCTCTCTCTCTATCTCTCTCTCTCCCCCAAATCTTACTAACCCCCCTTCTCTCTGTCTCTCTCTCCCTCTCTCTCTCATAGTCACACACATACACACCCCTACTCCTCCCCCTAACACTAACCACCCTTCCCCCCCTCTTTCTCCCATCCTCTCCCTAACACTTACTAAACCCCTCTCTCATTCTCTCACCCCTACTCCTCCCCCTAACTCTAACACCCCCTCTTCCTCCTCCTCCTCCTCTCTCTCTCTCCCCCCATCTTCCCCCTAAACCTTAGTAAGCCATTCTCTTGTTTTCTCTCTCTACACTTCCCCACCACCCCCACCTAAACCTCACCACTCTATCACTCCCCCAACCCCCTAATAGTACCCCTCTCTCAAACACATTGTACCAACTCTAAAAATCCATCAATAAAAAAATATTTTGTACATGCTAATTATTAACTTCGTTGCCTTGTTAACTGTTGGACTACACACACTTGTACTTATTTGTTATTCCTTCTTGTTTATGATAGTTGATCTCTCACTGTGTTTAAGCCGATGTTTAGTTGCCGGTTAATAGATTCATATGTCCTAATGCTATTGTATAAAAGTTTCATAGATTTTGGTGTTGTGATTCTTATTAAGTTTCTTTGCTTGAAGGATATGTTTGAGTGATGACCAGGCTTACTTAACTTTCGTAAAAGCCAACGCATGTTGATATATGTGTACATGTTCCAGGTAAGGTTCAAAACTATCAACAGTTTGGGTTAGAGATTAATAATTAGTCTATTAAGGGAATGGGTACCCTAGCTTGCAAGTTAAAAGCATCACACAAATGTTAACAATGAACACTAACTATGGAAAACCGAGAATCCTAGCAAATAGCTCCAAGACATTAATCAAAAGTTAGATATGTGAAAATGCAACTATAGATTAGATAGTGTAAATTGATTTTTAAGTGGGGAGCAACTGGATGTTTTAAAGAGTCCACATGAAGGCTTTGGGGTTCAAGCTCCATGTTCGTGGCTAAACCTGTAGCTAGGGTTTTACCCCTAGCTTGTGCAAATGAGCACCTACTAAGGAGAATGGACTCCTTAGTAGCAGTTCAGTAAATGGAAATTACTATGCTAAAACAGAAATATAAATTACTTTAAAACATGTGCATGAAACATAAGACAAAGATGTAAAGAATGGATTTTGTATTAATATTACCTCCAATGTGAAGGTTGGTGAAGCTCTTGCAATGTCCAAGAGGGTTTCTCCAAGCTCCAACTTGCTCCTTCTCTTTCTCCAATGATGGGAATGGGCCAAAAGGGGCTCTCAAGGTGAAAGTAGCTCAAGGGTGAGCTAGGGTTTCAAGAGAGATTTTGGTAGAGTAAGGGTGCTTATGATTGTGGATGTGAAATGAGGGATCTCCATCACCTATTTATAGTTTTTTGGTGGAGTGCTGGCCCATGGTTTTGGGAACCATATGGTTTAGGTCAGCTGTATAGGGTTTTTTCCTCCTTTTCCTCATTACTTTATATTTTTTATTCCCTTTTTAAAGGGTTTTTGCTTTTTTAGAGGAATTTTGGATATTTTTGGAGGAAAAAGGGGTTTTTTAGCCTTTTTTGACGCTTTTTAGTGGGATTTTCAGGGTTTTTAAGGGAAATATGGTAGGAAAATGGACAAATGAGCCATGTAATGGGGTAGATGAGGTAGTGAACACTTTTTGGGTGTTAACAAATTGCCCCCTGATGTTCGAGGGCAGGAGCTCATCGTATGGCCGATAAACATCATAAGTCATATATGGTTTTCCTGGGGTATGGAGAAGAGAAGAAACAAACTGAAGCCCGGAACAACGATCCCGAACAAACTGCAAGAACTAAAAGTACATAACCTCAATAATGGGTGAGGAATCATCTGATCATATGGATGAGGTGGGCATACCCATGCTCGTATCAGGATATAACATAATAACAATGGGGTCCAAAAAATGGGGACCTGACATATACATGACCTCAAATACTGAATGAGGAAGAATCTCAATATATGGATGAGGCGGGGCATACCCATGCTCGTATCAAGATACATAAAAAGAACTGTGAGGCCAGGAAAGAGGGACTTGTAAGATACATAGAGAACCACTGTGTACATCATAAGGGTCCAGAGGGGACACAAATCTGGGACATACTACTGGGCTGACCATGTCTGAGCTGAAGAACTGATACACTGGAACAATCAACAGTGCTACTGAGTGTGGTACCAAAGGAACTGATGAGCTACTGGATCATTGTGATAAGGGGTACACTCGCAATGGTACACTGAACTTGAACTGGTCTGGAACTGAACTGGGTACTCAAGGAAGCATATAACTGGATGGATTCCGAATACAATCGCCAACGCGGCCTGGACATCCATGGGAACATATAACTGGGTGTTCTGAAGTGACTCACCAATGTGCTAGAGTCGGGGGAAATCTGGGGTCTTCGACAAATAATGGTAGGAATGTAAATCCTGGGCGATTCTCAGCGATGCGATCAAGGTGCTGAAGTCGAGCATGTGAGAAACAACCATTCGGAGAGGCAATGATGACTCCTCCCAAAATGGTCCGTAGGCACTCACCACAAATGGTGATGGGTCCAAGGCGCAGGGACCTCTACGTCTATAATCTGGAATAGAGGGGTTGTCGTCGACAGAGGGAGACCTGCAACTATCAAGGCAATTATGTTTCCTTGACAGGAGCGTGAGGTGGAGAACTGAAATGTGATAGTACTGATGGCAGGACTGACAAACTCGGGGGAAATAACTGGGCAAGTAGAGTGGGTGGACTCAAACTTCCTTTGTTCAAAGTATGACGACGGGGATGATCGGGAAGCATATGAAACTGACTGAGGGGAAAGGGATCATATCTGTATTGGATCTGGGAGGGGGACTGGGCTGAGGGAGACGCAAGCTGGGGTAAAATGGTAGGAGACTACAGAATACTCTGAACAAATGCGACCTAATTGGGGGTGCTACCGAGATGATCGATCAGGGTGCCAAGAGGCACGGGGGGACTTCTTCATGGGTTAGGGAACTAGAAGAAGTGTGTATAAAATGGTACTGTCGTGTGGATTTATCCGAGCCCAGGACAGTTCATGCTCGTGGTCGCTTTCAATTTTAAGGAGTCTGAAAGCGATAAGAAGACTCTGAAGTAATGGAATGGTACTGTCGTGTGGATTTGTACAAGCCCAGGACAGTTCATGCTCATGGTTGCTTTCAATTTTAGAGAGTCTGAAAGCAAATAAGAAGACTACAGGGGGTTGCTTTTTCGTGTGTTAGTCTCCAAGGCCTGAAGAAGCATAAAAGGATGCAATGAAGAACTCTTCTAGTCAGTGCGACTAGAGTATTCCTTTTTCGTAATTAGTCTACCAGGTCCGGAAAAGGGTTAAACTTATACTAGATAGACGCCCTTTCAGGTACTTTAACGAGCATGAAAGGAAGCAAGATTGCTCGGTGATCTTTTCATTGTTTTAGGAGTCAGAAAAGAGCTTAACAGAAACTCCCTAAGTGCCTTTTTCGTAAAGGACTTGTCCGGCCTGAAAAAGGGATAAAATTATACCGAACAAAAGGAATGTCCAGGCAAGGAGGAAGTGTTCAATCAAGGATCAGTAATGATGACCAAGAACGAGGGTAGGGGGGAACACTGGTGGGCCTCCTTGCGGGGTGAATGGGATGGTGGAAAAATAACGAAACATTTGCAGTATGACAGGAGTGAATGGCTTATGTAAAAGTGTGGAACAATCCGATGGCGGCCGATGTGGCACGCAAACCGAGGAAACAAGGTGTCGGGACATAATGTTGGAACTGTACCAGGTGAGAGTGAGAAATGATCTCAAGAATCATCACTGTCTCAGAAAAATGAATCCGATAATATAAGGTATATCAAAAACGGGCTACGGCCGATGTGGCACGCAACCGGGGCGACAAGGTGTCGGGACACAATGTTGATATTGGTCCCGGTGAGAGCGAGAAATGATCTCAAGCATCATCATGGGCACGAAAATATGCATCCGACAATGCAAATGGTGCGAAACACGGAGGTCATAAGGACTCCGGAATGGTTAAAAAAAATAACTAGGTTAAAAAATGGTTGTAAATAAAGGTGAGCCCACCAAGCCGAGGATGCAGTGGTGGGGAGAAATGATGACTCGCGGGGGAAAAATACTAGGTGTATCGAATCAAATCAAATCTACAAGTGACATGTGACCTCAAAAATGGTTGAGATCACAAATGTGAAAAAGTGAGCAGGGTTAATGACCTGCCCCCATGTTATGGGAATGGGGTTTGTGATTGTGGATCACAGATGTGTTTGTGTGAACATGGGGGTCACTAACGTGTTGAGATAGATGTGATGGGGAAGGTTCAAAATGATTGATCATGCCCCTTATCCCAGGGTTGAGGTAATCTATTATTCCCCCTAACTCAGATGTGTCAAGGTGGTGCTCCATGATAGTAGGGTCAAGACCAGGCATTTCGGTATAGGACCAGGCAAAGACATCATGGAATTCTTGGAAGATTTCTTTGTACTCCTCAATCTCATGCTCACTGCAGGATGCTCCTAAAGTGATGAGTTCAGGGGCACGTCCTGGGGCAACGATATCAATTTGGATGACAGGTGAGATGTTGGCCATGTTACCCTCCTCGAAGGCGTCAGGAGTAGGAATAGGGTCCTTGAACCAGTCGACCTTGGTGGGAAGGAAGTCTTTGGACTCAACCGTGAATTGGGTAGCTGTGCTAGAGGAGGATTCTTTTGGGATGAAATAGGAATGGTGGTGCATGTCATCCCAGGGGTAATCTGGGGCAGTGAGAGCCTTGAGAATCTCCTCATCAGTACGGAAAGTTTGTGTCATCAAATTGGTTGACGAGGGAATAGTGGTTGAAGAGATCATATAAATGGTATTAACCTCTCTTGAAGGGGAGGAGACTGGGGGGTGGATCTCCTCAATGGTGGGGGGGTGCCATCTCAAGGTCTAGATTGTTCATCCTATAGAGAGCCACTCTGTAATCCGGGAGATGGGGACAGTGATGTGAATAATGCTCGTAAACACCACATATGGCACAGGGGTGGTTGGTATGCAGGGATTTATCTTTAGGATTGGAGGTGGGGTCGAGTTTGACGACAACAATGTTGGGGTCATCATCGAGCATCTGCATGTGTTCTTGTAATACCGGTAACTGTGGGCATTGATGAGTCGCATGGCCTAACTCATCGCACAACGAGCATTTGGGAGGAGCACGAAACATTGGGGGGTTTTTTACTGTCTTGGGAGGTGGTACAGCAGTGTAAGGTTGGGGTCTTATGCCCCAGTGGATTTGGGAGTAGGAGGGGGAGTCATGGAGGACGAAGGGGTAGTGACACCAGGGGGTGGCTGAGTGGTAGTAGCCATGGGTTGCACCGGTTGGAGGACAATGCTTGGTGTCGGCGGGGCAATGGGAGGCAAAAGGTACCAGACGGGTAATCCCAAGCTTAACCCAGGGAGGCTGAGGGTAGCCATAACCGGGGTGCTTACTACTCCCGAGGGAGGGACTAGAAAGGGGATTGTATGGATAGGTGTAACACCAATGTGGCTAGGTACCAATGGTGGTTTAGGAAACAAGGGTGGTTGATTGTTAGGCGTTTGGTTATCATGGGATAGGGTACATAAGTCAGACACTTCGGGCATAGATGACGAGGGAGGAATGGATTGGAAGGTGGAGGTCATCGATGCGTCTGAGTAAACTTCGGGCCCCATAGAGGAAACAAATGAGGTGGTAGAACGAGAAACAGGTTGTTCAACCATGGGGAGAATTTTTTCTGGTGCTGCGGGAGCATTGGGATCATAGTAGGTGAGTTGGTCAACCTTGACCACGTGTCCCTCATGGGGGAACATCATGGTGCAAAAAACAAAAGAGGAAACCACCTGCATGGCATACATGTAACTGCGGCCAAGTAAAAGGTTATAATCCAATTGGGCATTGATTACCTCAATGTCGATAAGTACGATTTTACCACCTAACTGGATGGGGAAATTGGGTAGGAGGACTTGGGGCTAGGCTGACCGACCATCGTAGGCATGTAATGCAGTGGTGGACTGCTGGAGAGTAGGGGATCCCAACTTCTTCCATACAAAAGTAGACATAACGCATGTGGAGGCACCTTCATCGATGATGCATTGATGGATGACAAGATTCCGAACGGAAACAAAAACTTGGAATGCTAAGGAGGAAGGCAAACATGGGTCGGACTGGTCCAAATCAAATGCCATCAAATTCGAATCATGTGGGTCAATCGCCCCAATGGCAGAGAGTAAAGTCTTGCGTTGGGAAGGGCAGTTTTTCAAGACTTCTAATACAGACATTGCTGCGGGAGATTGGGCTAAGTCGTCTATGATGCTGTAGTTTGACACAGTGTGTGCATTGGGGTTATTGTTGATACGGTGAAGCGAGAAACGAGGTGCTTTGGGAGTGCCTTCTAGTGGGGGCAGAGGTATACGTAACACTTGATCAGTGGGATGGGCGTTTGGGGTTTTCTCAGCAGGAGGGGCTTCAGTGGTGGAGCCATATTGGTTCCGACAAGTTTGGAGGTTGACGTCAGCGGATGACATCATCAACAAGTGGTGGGTTCCCGAGTCAAACATGGGTTGATCGGGAGCAGCGTACGTGATCTGCTGTTGGGGGGGCACGTTGGCTTGAGGGGGAGCCAAAGGCTAGGTGTTCACTACGCCTTGGTTTGGTAAGGGGTTTTGCAGTACCAAAGGTGGCTGCTGAGGTTGTTGGGGGTTGGGTGGTGCTTGAGGATCCGCGTGCCCTTGGCGATGGGCATCATCAACCCAAAGTTGCCGAGCTCGCTCCAAGTGTGGGCAAGCATGCATGTAGTGGCCATAGACCCCGCAAATAGAACAAGGATGGTTTGTTCGCAAATTGGGGTTTTTAGCCTGCTTGGGAGGGCGATCAGGGTTTTGGTTAGTAGGAGCCACATTATTATTGTCGGGGGGATTAGCCGGTTGACCAGCTTGGTCTGTAGGTTGGTTGTTCCCACGATTACGGCCCTTTCTGTGGTTTTGTTGGCCCTGGTTGCGTTGGTTGTTCTGGTTGTGCTACTGGTTTTGTTGGGCGTAAACTTGCCCTTGGGCAGCAGGTGGATTCTGAGGTTGCGCAGGTGCTGGAGCAGGCTGCGGGGGATGATATGCAGGTGGAGGTTGAGCAGGTGCAGCAACTTGAGGGGGTTGCTGATATGGCTGTGGAGCGGGTTGTGGGTTTTCCACAGGGGCTGCCTATGGCGGGTAATAAGCGGGTTGGGCTTGTGAAGGCACAGGAGCTGGTGCAGCCTGCTGGTGGTAGTAGGGCTGAGGTGCGACCGGGGGGGCATAGGCAGGAGTCGCATGACTGAAGCACTGAGGTGGAAATGAGGGTCCATGGGAATGGTGGTGATGTGTCATGGGAGCATACGAGTTGGTTGCTCTAGACTGTGAGGTAGCCTGAAAAAGGTCGGGGCCAGGGTTAGGACGTGCTATGGAAAATGGTTGGGGATGCGAAGAAACACAGCCAATGATGCCGTCTACAGCATGGGATGCCCCCGGTGCATCGTGTTGGGAGGAATCTCCATGAGGGGCGCCAGGTATAATGGTATATAGGTAACCCGACTGGGCGTAAATGAGGTCGAACTGTTGGGCCTTAAGGATGGCCTCTTCTTCAGACCGGGGTATTTCTGATACCACATCCTTAGCAATGACAGGGAGAAGGGACTTGATGAACCAATCTAGGAAGATACGGTCGTCTAATTTGATCTTGTATAAGCTACAGCGTCGACACCACTCATGAATGTGGTCCGTGATGTGGGTAGCCGTGTTTTGTCT
This sequence comes from Larix kaempferi, assembly GCA_027924585.1. Taxonomy (NCBI): domain Eukaryota; kingdom Viridiplantae; phylum Streptophyta; class Pinopsida; order Pinales; family Pinaceae; genus Larix; species Larix kaempferi. The sequence goes on from BSBM01001065.1 coordinate 7,126,488, forward strand.
GCAGGATAGGAGGATCTCAATGCTCGCGTCATAGCGGACAGGTAAGTGGAAGAACTGCAGGAAGGTCGAGGCAAGGGAAGCAAAGGTGGCATGGGTCCCATGGGGTTGCTCGATATACCACTTGGTTGTAGAGCCAGTGAAGATGCATTGTAACAGACGGAGGTGAATAGAGTCATCCACTATGGAGTTGGAGGAACACCATAGGTGGAAGGAAATGATATGGTTTTGTGGGTCCTCACCTGCCTTTCCCTCGAACTTAGGGATGTCAGAGGGGAGCTTGGTAGGCATGTGAGGCCACGCAGGGTCATGTCGGATACGATCGTTGGTCAATCTGGCCAGGTCATGCAGGTTGAGGCTATCCATGAATGGCAAACTGGAAGAAGGATGTGACACAGTAGGTGGTTGGACCAAGTTGGGGCCAATGCCCCCAAGTGGAGGGACAGGACTAGGGATGTTTCCCCCAAGTGGGGGAGCTAATGTGGTATAGGATGGTCCTGCACCACCATGGGTAGTGTGGGCGACTGATGGAGTGCGGATAGGTATTTCGGCTGCGGGAATAGGTGCAGTGAGGGGAACGGTAGATGGGGGCCCCATGGAGGGCATACCCAAAGAAGGTGTGGTAGCTGGTGTAGTGGTGGATGTGCCACCAATGGTCCCTACAACAAAAGGAGTGGAAGTCGTGCCAGCCATGGGGATGGTAGGGGCAGTGTAAATGGGGTTCTCAGACTCTGGCTCAGAATCAGAGGTAAAGTAAGGAGCGTCAATATCAAGTGATGGAGTCCTGTGCCACTGACGAGTGGAGTCAAGTGACAAGGCTCGAGATCTATGATAAGTGGTATTAAGTGATGATCATCTGTGTCTATGACGGGTGGTGTCAAGTGAACCGTGCTGTGGGGGCTCACCCTTGAGGTGCCGAGAATGTCTCGGGGACTCAATGGTCACAGATGGTGTCAAATCTCTCTGGGTTGAGGTGAGTAGAAAAAACAGCTCAAAAATCCTAATGCAACTGAGTGTGCAGAAGGAGAGCTCAAAAAACAAGGCACTCGTGCCAACAACCAACTCAAAACACCTACTGTAACAGCTATGCTACAATAAGTGGAGTATCAACAAAGATGGTCAGAATACCAACAAGCAGCAGGTTTCCTAAAAATAAAAATGGTGGACTCACTAGACCAAAAGGAGGTAAGGGAGCATGCAAACACCTAACTAAAAAGTATTCTAACTCAAGTAGACATATCCTCTGCAAGGTGATGAAATCCAAGTTAGACAATATGAATAGGAAAGCCAAGTGGCTAAGATGTCCCCCTACCGGGAGGGACACCGAGTAGTCAATCCTATAAGAAAGGCAACTAAGATACCCCATTCATGACACCTCCAGAAAGGTGAATCTTCCGTTTGGTCCTTTTATCGCAATACCCCTATACAGGGATATCCCGAGAACTGCGAAAGGTAGCCCTTCGGTTACTGAATGGAGTGCGGTATTCCACTCAGGCCTCCGGAACCAGTCTCGCGACTTCAACCCTCCTAGGGGAGAGGCCCTCTGGTAAACTAGTCGTGACCGTGCCAAAAAGTACTAGGGGATTTTGGTTCCCTAATTGGACAACAACTATGTCTCAAGTGTAAGTAACCGAGGGGTGTTATTGGAAGCCTATCCCCCCGATCCTACCTAACTACAAAGATTCTTTTGTGTTCCCCAAGTGGGGTTAGAATATTGGTTGAGTTAAGTATTTTTTAAGGTTCACTTGAATTATGTGACAGAGTGTGTGCTTGTGAGGTGATGAAACCAAAATAGAAGTGCCACAAGGGGGGCAACTTCTAGCTATCAATAATACTGAATTCAAAACTTTAACTTGCAAAATTTTCTGAATTAAAAATGCTGAAATTTTAAAAAGATTCTGTAAAGGGAACATAAATTATGTTGCAGAAAAGGTTGTAGGGAAGTGGGGCTGTAGGTAGGACAGATGGTTGTCGAGATGCAAAAAATATTGCAGCAAAGGGGCTGGGCTCAAAACAGGAAAAAATGCAGAAATCAGACTGCGGGTCTCTGGCAAATCTGAGCAGGCGGACCGCGGGTTTGAAGGAAACAGGCGCGGATAGGTCACGACTTTTTGGATGACAGAGACAGTCAGACCGCAGGAAACAGGGGAAAATACGCAGTTGGGTCGTGGGAAAAAGGCTAACAGACGCAGTCGGGACGCCGAAAAGGGGTTGAAAGCCGCAGTCGGGATGCGAGAAAATGGCCTACAGGCGTAGTCAGATTGTAGCAAACAGGCTGATTAGCCGCGGTCAGATCGCAGGTAACAGACTTGAATACTCCCCCAGGGCGCCGGAAACAGTCTGAGATCCGCGGTCGGGTCATAGGTAAAGGCCTGAAAGACGCGGTCAGGATGTGACTGTAGAGGGAAAAGATGCGGTGTACGGCGGCCAAAAGGGACAGCCAAAAGGAAAAAACGGGAAATTATTGCAGAAAACTAAAATTTTTTTAAACGAAAACCAGAAATTCAAGCCTAGGGGAGTCGCCAAAACTGTAGCTAGGGTTTTACCACTAGCTTGTGGAAATGAGAACCTACTAAGGAGAATGGACTCCTTAGTAGCAGTTCAGTAAATGGAAATTACTATGCTAAAATAGAAATATAAATTACTTTAAAACATGTGCATGAAACATAAGACAAAGATGTAAAGAATGGCTTTTGTATTAATATTACCTCCAATGTGAAGGTTGGTGAAGCTCTTGCAATGTCCAAGAGGGTTGCTCCAAGCTCCAACTTGCTCCTTCTCTTTCTCCAATGATGGGAATGGGCCAAAAGGGGCTCTCAAGGCGAAAGTAGCTCAAGGGTGAGCTAGGGTTTCAAGAGAGATTTTGGTAGAGTAAGGGTGCTTATGATTGTGGATGTGAAATGAGGGATCTCCATCACCTATTTATAGTTTTTTGGTGGTGGAGTGCTGGCCCATGGTTTTGGGAACCATATGGTTTAGGTCAGATGTATAGGGTTTTTTCCTCCTTTTCCTCATTACTTTATATTTTTTATTCCCTTTTTAAAGGGTTTTTGCTTTTTTAGAGGAATTTTGGATATTTTAGGAGAAAGGGGTTTTTTTAGCCTTTTTTGAGGCTTTTTAGTGGGATTTTCAGGGTTTTTAAGGGAAATATGGTAGGAAAATGGACAAATGAGCCATGTAATGGGGTAGATGAGGTAGTGAACACTTTTTGGGTGTTAACAAAACCCTAATCCTCATCTCAACTTGGATAAGTTGATTTTCTTTTATTCATTTGCATTTGGGAGAGACAAGTTATCAGCCCTCATGTTTGTGAGAAGACTCTATGCAGAGGTAGCTGTTTGACATTGTGTTTAAGGAGAAAGACTCCAGGATAGCTAGCCTATGCCAAATTAATGGTAAAATATTCACCAACTGATATATTTTTTCAAGCATTTCAATTGAATTTCCAAATGGAACGATTACTAATGCAATGTAACTTGTTATGCTATTAGGAGGGGTTTTGTGCTACCTTAGAGTTCTCTGGTGATGGGTTAAAAACTTAGAAGTGGAAAGTGGAAGCTCCAAGGTTTGGAATAGCCTCGGTAAGCCCCGTACCTTCCTGGAAACCTTTGCTCAGGCGTGTTCCTACCTTGTTTCTTATCATTGTGATGTTGTTGTAATGTATTAAAGAGATGAGCTGGTCCCATGTAACACATTCCAATTTGGAAAATGTTGTTGGTGTTAGGAACCCATGTCTTTCCTTTGTTAGTATATTGTTGTTCTCGTAGTATTTGTTCATCCATATTTTTTGTTATTGTTTTTTGGCACATATGCTTTGTAAGTCGCTTATAGTATTGTTGATCCATATTTTGTATTGGCCTATGGTTTTGACCCATAGTATTGGCGCCTAGACTTAGTATATAAGTGTGTGTTGAGGACTATGAAGGAACTGTGAAGTTATTTGTATTGAGCATGATCAAAGTAGGTTTCCCCCTCGAAGTGGCCTGTAATCCATAAAAGTGATTCTAAGTTATGTTATTCCTTCTATCTCATGTATTTTCATTAATTAATTGTTACAGGTTCTTCACATCTAGTATTAGAGCACTTTCTTGGGCTCGTTGGGTGGAATTTCTGCAAAAAAAAAAATTGCATCTGTTGCAAGTTCAGATCTAGGAATAATCCCTATCTGCTTAACTATGGGAAGTACTTGAGAATAATTCCTAAAACTCATTGTGAGGAGTACCACAGGAACCCTAAGTAGCTATCCCATTGAGAGGACCTGCCACCAAAAAGGGCAACGGCCCCTACTTGATTGACTAGTTCCCACCCGTGAGGTAAACCAAGAGCTATCGTTTGTGGCAAAGCGGTTATTAGTTTTACCTGAGCCGTGGAGTGAGGGGTACTGCCCCAATATGCAAGCCGTTAGACAACATTGGTGGCCAAGTGAAACCCCTGAACTGTTAGGAAGCCACACATACCTGGGGTCCATATCTATTTTCAGTTGAACTGTTGCCGATCACTTCAATTCCATTTTAGATCCAGGCATTTCAGATCCATTTTGAAAGCCATTCCAGATCCAGCCGTTTTAGATCTATTTCAGATCCATCCATTTTTTATCACTTTGGCACCGTTTCAGATCCCTCTGTTTCCAATCACTTTTGCACCATTGCAGATCTATTTGTTTCAGATCCCTTTCACGCCATTGCAGATCCATTCCTAAAAAAAATAAAATAAAATAATGTATTTTGGCCATATCTCCCTTGTTTTCACTATGTTTCTCTTGAAAATCCCCTAACACGCATGTAATCCCATTCTTCACATTTCATCTCGGAGGACCCTATCCCAAATTCTACTTCCCAAATCCCGAAATCCCACATTTGTTTATTTTTAGGGTTTTCCATAACTTCTTCGGATTTCACCCAATCGCCTTCAAATTTTACCATTTAGTTCCTTTCCTAATTCTGCTTCTTAGTCCCTCTATGCCTAATTTTCTCATTCTTTAACCCTGCTTCTGAAATCCTCATTTTTTGCTTCCCTATCCATTCGACAGTGTCCAAAACCTAGTCAAACCCAAATTACCCTTCCAATTTTTTCCCAAATCCATATTTTCCTTTGTTGAAACAGTTTCTGGTTTTGTTTTTCTACCTACTCAAAAAAAAAAGAACTCCTGGTTATGGTTGTCACCTATGTATGTGCAAAAACCATCGAAGAAGCACTTGCAGCCATCCAAGCCAAACTCTAGGATCTTGATGAAAAATTTCTCGGCCTCTATCTTGAGCATTCAGCCATGAACAACAAACGACAGTCCGAGTCTTCATCAGACAATGGGTTCTCTTCTTCCAACAATTTCTATGGTTAGGGGTTACTTCAAGATGCTTCCTCTTACAATACTCATTGATTATGGTAGCACTCATAATTTCATTAACCATCGGATCGCCAAACAGGCTGATTATTTTATCCATCCTTGCTCCAACTTTGAAGTCATGGTTGCTAATGGGGTCACCTTACCTTGTAAAGGGAAGTGTGATAATGTGTGTATCCTTATGGGAGATTATAACCTGCACTCTAACAAGTTTTCCTTGACCTTAGGTGGATGTGATGTGGTTTTGGACTCTTAATGGCTACGCACACTTGGCCAGTTCTTCTTGTCCACAAAAAAGATGGGTCATGGCACCTTTGCATTGAATTTCAAGCATTTAATCACCTCACTATCAAGGAGAAGTTTCCAATTCATGTTGTTGATGAGCTTCTTGATGAGCTTCATGGTTCTCAATTTTTCTCCAAGTTGGATCTTTGTTCTGGGTATCATCAAATTCAGGTTCATGAGGATGATATCCCTAAAACAGCTTTCTGCACACATGATGGCCACTATGAGTTTTTGGTCATGCCCTTTGGCCTCACTAATGCTCCTTCTACATTCCATGCCTTGATGAATAAAATATTCTGGCCCTACTTGCGGAAATTCATTCTGGTATTCTTTGATGATATCCTCATCTATAGTAAAACATGGGATGAACATCTCCAAAATCTTGATCTTGTAATGAAACTTTTATTTAACCATCATCTTCATGCCAAACAGTCTAAATGTGTTTTTGGATAGAAGGAAGTCGAGTATCTCGAGCACATTATCTCAACACAAGGGGTTCGTGTGGATCCTGCCAAAATTGCTGCCATGAACAATTCGCTGCATCCTAAGACAGTCAAGAGCCTTCATAACTTTTTTGGGGTTGACTGGCTACTACCGCAAGTTTGTCAAGGATTATGGGAAGATTGCAGCTCCATTAACTGCTCTATTGAAAAAAGATGCTTTTACATGGACACATGCTACTGAGTGTGCATTTTCCAAACTAAAACAAGATATGTGTACTACACCTGTTCTAGCTATGCCTGATTTTTCCAATCCCTTCACTATTGGGCATGATGCTTGTGACAATGGACTTGGTGTTGTTCTCCTTCAAGATGAACACCCCATTGCATTCACCAGCAAATCCCTTTAGCTGCCTCTACATATGAGAAGGAAATGATGGCTATTTTGCATGCAGTACAGAAGTGGCGACCATACCTATTAGGGAATCATTTATGCATCAAGACTGATCAGCAAAGTCTAAAATATTTTCTAGAACAACGTGTATCATCCCCAACACAACAAAAATGGGTTAGCAATCTCATGGGTTATGACAATGAGATCACTTACAAGAAGGGTAAGGACAATATTGTGGTGGATGCTCTTTCTCTCACATTTGATGACCAAGGTTCTCTTTCAACTATTTCTATGACTGTTCCAAATTGGTTGCAATCTGTTCAATAGGGCTATGTCAATGACTCTTCATTATCTCAAATCATTCAATGCTTGGCCAACAACCATTCTGATGTACCACATTACTCTTGGGATGGTGCTTCCCTGAGATACAAGGGTCATCTGGTGCTTCCCAAGATCATAGATCTTCAACATGCTATCTTCTATGAACTCCATGCTTCTCCATCAGTATGGAACTCTGGGTTCCTAAAAATGTATGAATGGGCACAGCGTAACTTATTTTGGTAGGGCATGAACAAGACAATTCAACAAATGGTGTGTAACATACCCTTTTTGCTAAAAAACATTTTATGTTGGAAATATTATGTTAACTTTTATTGTAAAGTTTTATATTGGACAAGTGTCCATGGATGACTGTAATTTGCATAATATTTAATTGTTTAATAAATTAAATAGGAGACAAACACCTAAGGGGACTGTTGAAAGAGTGTTTATTGATTCACTAGGTGGAATGGAATCTGGGGTAGAAGGCAATGGACAAATGGTAGCTTCATGAGGCAACTAACCAGCTTTTGGTATGGGACAACGCCCTTGAAATGTGGTCATAGTTCCCTGAAAGAAGGGACTGGAGCTTGAGGCTCATTTATTGAAAACTGACCACTAAAGACCTAGGCAGTCTATATAAGAGCCATCAAATTATGGAATGAGGTTCATCACCTTTCCTGACGAGGAAACTTACCTTAGGGTTTTGCTGTCCTTGCACCCAAGAGATTCGATGAGGGGATATGCTGATTTTTTGATCATGGTGTATGTCTGCCTGTTATACTGCTGAGTGCAGAAGTTACATTGTTGAGTGCAGAAGTTACATTGTTGAGTGCAGAACTTATACTATTGAGTGCAAACGTTATATTACTGAGTGCCCTGCTTCTACACAGAGTCCATCTACTTAGTGGTTCAGTAAACACGCTCAGGGGTCCAAAGGAAGAAAATAGTTTGGCTGCTTCTTCTGGAGAAGGTTGGGAGGAACATGCCTCCTTGGGTGTTTTTCAGTCCTATCTACAATTACAAGTTTTACTTGTTACCTTTAATCCTAACCAGTTAAATTTTTTCTGTAATCATTGATTTAGTATTTCATTAGCTTGAACTGTTAGTCTACATTATACAAAAGTTAAATGTGATTTCTGAACTGTTTAGGAATTTAAAAACTATTGAATAGATTTATGAGTTGATAAAATGACTCCCTTGTATTTTTCCCCATATTGTTTTCTATATCGTACTCTAGTATAGGGAGGAAGAATTAGAATCAGATGAATGATAGGAATATTTCCAAATGAATGAAGAGACTAACATTGTTTTATTTCTTAAATACTCCGTATTAGCTACTTTTCGCGCCATAAATTATATGCCTATTTAGACTCAGGAATTATATAGCTACAAAATATAAACTTAACAGTACGTTCAATTTTCCGTTATATCTCTATTTGCATGTAGAAAGAATAATGTAAAGATTAATCTTTCTTCAAGTTTCTAAAAACTGATGCAAGCAATAGAGTGTAGTTACAGTCTTTTCTATTCTCTGCATTTTCTAATTTATAAAACCCTGATAAAATTTCTATCTATATTATGTACCATATATCTTATTTCTCACAAAACTTTTACCATTGTTCATGTTGAAAACAATACTAGTACTCATATCGCATTTAGATACATTATCATCAAATTAGATACTTAAAAGATAGAACATGTTTGTTTCTTTTCACGAAGTACACCTTCTTGTAACAAAACCCTAGTTCCTAAGTAATAGTTTTTGAAGCTCAAAACTCATGGAACCGAAAAGATAATCCAAATCCGAGTTTGACCATTCTGAGAGTTCTTTTTTATTTTATTTCACATAACAGTCATGGATTCGAAACCCTTACCACGTTTTATATTACAGCTTAGCATCATTCACAAAAACAAAACCTTTGTAAACCTAGATCTTTAAACAATACGAAGTTTATACATTACTTTAGTAAGAACAACTGCCTTTGACACAACTCACCAATTCAAACAAACTAAGCTTACATTTCAAAGAAGAAAGGAGTATAGCTTTCACCATCTTAAAACATAGAAACATCTTAATTACATGCTAATTGAGGGCCCATAATTACAAACCATTCCCTACATCGGAAAAAAAAACTTAGGGTTTGAGCACACAAAACAAGGTATCTGCTTTAATCTCTCGGTCATCTTTATCCAACATTCAAAATGGAAATATCAAACTTAGTACAGGTTCCATAGAGCTCAGAACGAAGATCAAGTTTTAGAATAATACCATTATTATCCACATTTGGAACTATTACATATTGACAGTCACTTTAATCATAACTAACATCTAAAAACTATAATTTCGACTCAAAGTCCAAACTTGACAGAAATCTCATTATCAAACACTAAGTAGGAAGATATTATCTTTAGGATTTCCTTTTCATCAAAATCAATGAAGGGGTAAATGATCCGGTTTTATGCAGGAACGAAATAGGATAGAATATACATAATCAAATACATAGATATATTGCAATAACATAGTGATACAGTAAACACATATTCTATTAAATAGCGAAAATAGAACAGACTGTAAAATACATTAGCTAGAATGGTGGTAGCTATCTCTGAGAAGAGATGTGGCCGCTATGCTCATTCGTGCCAAGATGAAAACAAAGAGAGGCTGAAAGGGCCTATTTATCATAAGCATGAGGTAATGAATCCCAAATTTCTAACCCTAGAAGATGAAGCTCCAAAGTCAAGTGGACCCCGTTTGGGTAAGATAGTACATCAACTTCCTGGGGTCGTAACTCTCGCATGCGATCTCCGTTTGGGCTGTACAATAGCTTGTTGGAAAGATTTATTCAATGACTACAAAAATATATCACAAATCTCGATTTCACCATGTGCAGATGATAGGCGCGCATTACCCATATTTTCCCAAGAATTCGACGCCGAAAAAACATCGTTTAGGGCCTCAAAATGGGTCCAGAAGTTCACGACCCGAAAAACTGCTAAAAATAGTAAATTGCCAAAATTGCCAGAAGACTGTTTTGAGCCAGTCGGAAGAGGTGGGTCGCCATCTATATCCACCTGGATCAGTAAAACCCTGATTACATTGGCACCCATTAAAAACACAGAGAAGAGCCGTGACTATCACCAAGGTAGGACGACGACCATCCTGCTTAAACCATCACTTGGTACGAAAAAATTCACAACGATGGCCACCATTAACATTAAGACATCAACATTGAATTCTTGGCTAGAACCAAAGAGGGACCAGTTGTCATCAAGCCAAAGTCAGTATGGAGAGCCATTGAAGCTTACCCATATCAACATGGTTGCCATTACCCAAGCTTAAGCATGCAAGCCAAGAGATGAGGAAACCTGAAATGCAAATAGGTTATGGTTAAAACGACATCATGAAAGGGAAGTTTAGTAAATAATTATCAATATCTGAGATTTTCTTTTCACCTGTACATTACCTTGAAAGAGAAGAAAAGGCACCGAATGCCAAGACTCAGCATGAATATGCTTGTCAAAGACCAAAGCTATCATCCTTTAACAAAAACAACAAGAATTCCATTCGGAGAAACCCCATTTTAATTCAAAGAAATAAAACAACTTCTGGTCCAATCTATTCACGAAGATATCTTAAACACTGGGAGTGACTTCAACTACCTATGATCGCAGAAGGTTAATACATTTAAAGGTTCGGCTCTGAGAATTGGTTTCAGTCACCAGACCTACCATCGAAATCGATTAAACACACCCTGGAAATTCTCAGGCCTGTCAGCTGCTCCGCGGAACCACTATCAACCTACAAATGAATGCTAAAGTTAAAAAAACAAAGACGAGACATAGTGGGGTTTAGGGTTTTTTCAAACCCTGAGGGCATCTCCAAATCAACGATAGATATTCTTCATCTTAGATTTTCGTATTTCCAAGAAACCATCACATTAATAACTATTGCCAACACAAATACCAACTCATACTACCTCCAAGCTAAACCCTGTACAGCTCACCTTCGTAGACTATATTCACATGATGCATTCAGATGACAAACAACACATTGGCAACCACCTAGATATTCCACCATGTGGGTAGATATAATGTTTTAATGCCTTGCTTGGATATGACGGCTTGCCAGGTCATGTCCCATACACCATTAATTGCACTGTCCTCATCATACGTTGGCACGAGATTTGGTTTACCAACATGCCATAAGATTTAAATATTACTATAAGTAATAGTTACACACTTAGCATTGTATCAATTCGTATCTAGAGCATGTTTAATAGTTCAAACCTTGTCGTAAAAGTAGATCAACCTAATTATTGTTAAAATCTAAGTATCTGACCTTTGCTTAATAAATTACTATGATGTTCTCATTTTATATTGCACACATTACATGAATCTCATCGAAGTAGGATTTAATTCATACTTTAGAAAATGAATAACATTTGTATATAGTTTGCACACTATAGGAATTGCATGGAAAGTACATTTAATTTATAAAATACGAAATGCACTATATAATACATGGATTATATATATGGGAAATTGCACGAAGTTCGCATACAGTTCATATAATGTAAGGATGTATAAATACTTGCATTTAATCTATAATTGTTTACAAGGCACACTATAATATTTATAAAGTGCATAATGAGAATTGAGAAATAATTATATCAATGTGAAATAACATAGAGAAGTTGATACAAGTTCGATACGTGGATGAAGTAATGATTAAAATAGATCTCATCCTAGTAAGCTTCTCAAAGTTACTCTATAATTTTCTTTTAAAAAAATTTGAAAGGCTATTTGACAAGATGGACGATCCTTGTAGATTCACTCTCAAATTATTAACTATTTTCTTACCTGTAATCTACAAGAAAAAAAAAGTTCAATGCTTTAGCACAAATGCTAAGTAAGCCTCAGGGCACCCATAGAACCCCTTCACCCTCAAAAAGAAGAACAAAAAGATTATTATAGCTTAAAAAATAGAAAGAAAGTATATAATCATCATTATCAATTCATAAAGTAGACATAGTCATATTTCTCATGCATCGTAAATTAAATAGGCATTTATGATTTTAATAAACTCTTAATTCATGTAACACCCCATATTTTGACTAGGCATATTTATGAGTTAGACACCTTTCACTCTATTGCTTATTATCTGTTTGACTCAGCTAGACAGCGTGAACTATATTTTTGCATGATAGACATGATGATATGTTGCTACTGTGTTAATGATGTTACTATATTCATGCAGTTATTAAGTTATGATTATCATGAGATTCTTTTATTTCATAATGACAGTGTATGTTTGATAATCGTCCTGGAGGAAATGTGATATATATATATGATGTGGTAAATATGCTGTGATCGATTTAATGATTTTATGTGATGAAATAAATGATGCTGACAATATGGATCAGACAATGATAGAATGTAAAATATATTGTGTTGTACATGGATGCCATCCTATGATGAAATTGATAGAACTATTATAATCCATACATACCTGTGATGAAATTGTGACGTGAAATAAAATGATGTTGATGATATGGATCAATTGGTGATCGAATGGGAATGCTTGTTATAAAAGGTGTATCTTGCGGAATAATAACCTACAGGACATGAGGGCTATGGGATAGCCGTGTACTTGATCTGGTATATGGAGAAGAACCTATCTGTGCAGTAAACCTTAGCAACTGAAATTGATGAAACGATGACATGGACCGATAATCTCGATAGCAGCAGAGTATGATTTGATAAAGGCGTAGGCCCAGTATGTTGAGAGGGATGGATGTGTTTCCCACCTTATGTTCCTATGATACCCGAGGTCGTGGGAGGTCCGTGCTGAGACATGCTCCCCATGTAGTTGTGATGACGATGGTCAGATGCCTGCTAGGGGAGGATAGGTCCATTATTCAGACGACACTATCACTCTCAAGTTCTATGTGGTCAGGTTGATGAGTCCGACATCCACTTTTGTACTAGCAGAGGAGGGATAGGGAGGATGTGGCAGTAGGTTAGGATGGGAGGATATGATAGTACTGTTGAGGGTTGGGTATTCCTTGAGCTGGATTTAGTGGTAGTGGGTAGCTTTCCTTATACTTGATTGATTGAACAAATGTAATCATAAGAGTAATGAAATGAAAATCTTAAAGGTTAACTGATAAAATAACCAATGATGTTTTAGTAATATTAAGATGAATGTATACTTGTTCAGTTGCATAAAGTATTATTAGTGTTAGTTAGCTATTATGCATAGGATATATATATGACATAGGTTTATAGTACATGTCTATCTTGTGCATACGATGGCCACGCATGCACATTATGCACATGTGCAATAATATTGGTTTACAACCTACTTATCAAGATTTAACAATGTTATAAGTTATCATAGATAACTCAATTAAGTATTTACTGAATGACTTAATTAGTAAAAGATTGTCAAGTTCTAATGTGTAAAAGAAGTTAATTAGTCTTTGTGTGTGAACATGGTAATGAACGATTAAAATAAGTGTCATTAATTGCAAGTATCCTTAAGTGAATGTGTCTCCAATATGAAGTATGAAAGTTTAACACTAATACTGGAAGAGTGTACTCTATCATTGTTGATTATGATTAATTAAACCATTAAGTGTATTTCATTATTTATACCCAGAAGTACTATGTTGACACTTATCAAATTAACAAATAAATATTTTAATTATTATTCACAATTAATTTAATCACTATTATTATTAATCGTTATTGTTATTAATATTATTATTAAATTAATAATAATAGGGATAATAATCCTTTTTATAAAGCATAGTGGATTCAATAATAATAAATTTATTAAATAGATTATTCATTTAATTAATTAACGGAATCATTCCAAGTAAATTAAAAGGATTGTTTAAATAAATGATTGAATAATTCCACTACCCGAGAGAAATTTGGGTGATTTAAAATAATATATAATACACTTTTATGTCTTAAAAAGGGTGTTGCATTAATGATTCGTACTTCCTAAAACGGTGACATCTAGGGCGGTGGAGTGATAAGGAAGCTATGGAATTATGGTGGAAAAGATTCTCTATAAAGAGGAGTTTTACAAAGTAGTAAGGGGGTTATTGTGGGAGAACTGTGAGGATTTTGGTTAAAAAGGAGGAATGCCGAGGAGGGGTTAACTCGATGCCGAGGAGGGGGTTAACTCGAAGCTTTGAGGAGGTGGGAAACTCAAAAGAAGAGACTGAGGAGGGGGTTAACTCATCAAGTATTACCATTTAGCTATGGAAAGGTACTGAGGAAGGTTACTGTTGGGATTATCGGTTTGTGGGCTCGGGGGCTAGGAAATCCATTGATTTCCTAGGGTCAGTAAGATAATAGCTGATCGGCAGGGTGGACACATCATTTTGGGTTGCTAACGTAACCTATAGAACCCACTACAGGAATCTTCTTACCTTGCTGCAAATCTACGGATTCCAGGTATTTTACTTAACCAGCTTAAGTAACAGGTATTTTATTTTAATTCCAAACTACGTATGTTGAAAGAACAGGGTTAACATGAAAAGTCTTAAGCTTATGTTTATTTAATTTGCACAGACTTATGAACATTTAGAACCCTGAAACATAGACGGTCGATTCTTTTCATTAGAAAGCAAAGGAGAAAAAACTTGGTATTTACATGAAAAGCGAACGGAGACCCAGTGCCTAGCAAGGGCACTACATTTGGTATCAGAGCCGAGGCTCAAACACTGAGACCTTAGGGCCTAACTACACTTGGAATTTTAGTAAAATTTACTAGAAAATGACAAACCAATATGACGGCTGCAAAAAAAAAAAAAAAACATAAAATAATATACTCCACTGCAACTGAAAATTGTCAATAGAGCGTAAGAGCTACAAACGAACTCAAATCTACAGGGAAGAAAATAGCATACAGTATAAGGTTTTTAACCCAAAAATTGCTAGAAATTAGTTTCACTGCAAATGATGAACAGCTAAAATAAAATAAAAAATGTTGTAAATTCTTCAACACAGCTATTATAGTGGTTCAGAGAAGCATTTCTAATTTGTTAATATGCATAGTGATGAGATGATAGGGGAAAGAGGATATATCTTAATTCCAGTTACAGCAGAAACAACTATCGTGCTAACAAGCATCTTGTAGTATCCAACCTGAACACATAATACAATCTGCCCATAGGACATATTTCAATTGAAGAATCAATTTCCACAAATAAAAACCTCATTCATACCTAATACCTAAGGAGCATTTCTTCAAATTTGAACCCAGTGATGCATGAAATCCAACAACCGTTCAGTTTTTCATAGAGAAAAATAGGCGAGGCCTGAAGGTCTTCAAAGAATTTTAAAAGAATGGGTTCAAAGTTTCAATATGTCGAAACTTGTTAAAGAGGCTCGAGATTACAGTGGGCAACAATGGAGAAGGCAGGTTCAAAATATTTGCCACTTAATATCTGCTGTGTGATTATCTTGTTGCTTTCATTTGTCCAATGAACTCCATCCCAGTTGGCATAGGATGCTGGATTAGAACATGATTCTGCCGTCACAGAGCTACCATTGATGGTTCCTGTCGATCCACATTGAATTCCATAATTATAGTTATATTTGCCTCCAATTCCATAGCAAGCCGTAGTAATGAACTTGAAACCTGTAACACAAAAACAACAGATCAAGATCAATCATTCAAACGTCTTGCTCTAAATTCACCAAATCTGTACTTATTTTTAAACAAAATTCATTCCCGATTCAGTAAGAATTTTGTGCAATTTTTTTTAAAAACAAAATTCTTTGCAAAGTTATATTGATAAGAATAAATCTTGAGTCATAGCAAAGAGACGGAGTTTATATATTTTAAATTCACTAGAAACCAAAATGTTAGGTAGCATGATCAGAGTGAAAGATACCCACCATATTTAGCGGGATTGACAAAGAAATCATAGACAATATCAAATGTATTTACATATATAATGGTAGCATCACGGAGCTCCTTGCGTATCACAGTAAGTTGTGCTCGCAGCATTCTGTTATAGAGACGCACAGAATTATTATATGAGACTGAGCATCCATATTGATCAAAATCATTGGAAGAATGGAAAAAAAATGTAAGCCAGAAGGGTTGGCGTCCCTGGGGACCCACATCCTTCACTAGAATTGTTCTGGCTCCTTCGTTGTACAGAGCCTGAATTTGTCCAAACCACATAAAAATTTCAGTCCGGCCAGATGATAACAAATTATTCTGCTCTTAGGAAATATAGAAAACATATATATAAGATCATACCTGCACAGCTCCTCTGATAGACTTGGCGACCTTTGGAAGAATTGTCCTTTGGACCTCTGAGGTATTAAGATGAAGACTCTTGTAGCCAAAGCTGAAGTCGTTGCCGCCTATATCTAAAATATAAATTCCTGTTCTAAATGCCTCCATGGTTGGAAGGTAGGAGACATTACCATGAACTTGGATGCTCGCAAGAACATGCTGCTTGTTTTGTCCGAAACGAATTTCACACAAAATGTTGCTTCCTTTGAAACCCTGGTGCAGCTCCAGAACGGGAATATATAAAAGTATATATCTGCCCAGCACTGAGGCTTTTACATGAAACCAAGAGCCAAGTCAAAGAGACCCCACGAATTCTCCATCACACAACACCAAATATTTTCTCACTTTGGGCCGGCCTAGGCGCTCAACACGAGTAGTCAGCTGCCAAGTTGAATGGGAGAGGAACGCACAATATCGAATTCCAAGCACCGAGCTCACACACGTTCAAACCCTAGCGCTCACCACCGAGAGCCAGCTGCTAGTCGAATAGGACCACCGCGCACCATTGCAATACGAGCACCGGGGCCCAAAGCCGAGAGCCCAAGATCAGTACTGAGGGCCGAGAGTAATCGCGTGACCAGCTGCCGAGCCCAAAGGTGCCGACGCAGTCTACCCTATGCAAAAAAAAAACCTCATTTCCTCCATAAATAGGGAGTAGAGTCGAGGCCACGTGTGGCAGTTTCCGCATGGCCCTTTAAGCTGTTTACCATACCATCTTTTCATATGCGGATGAGTAGGGTTTAGACACGTGTAATGGCGGTTTCCTTACCGCAACCACTAACCACCCGTATCGTCTATGCAAGTTTCCAGTGCGGAATAAAAGGGAGCCGTCGATCTCCCTCTATGGCTCTTGCAACCCTCCAAAAAAACGACCTTTTGGTTGAAGTCAACGCGCTAATCCACGGTGGGAGCAACAATAGCTGTTGGCATTTCGCCCAAGTTCACGAGACAACCTTAAGACGAGCAATTCAAATTTTTTTTTTTTATAATTAATTTAATTTATATTTTTTTTATTATTATTTTTTATTAATTTAATTTAATTGTTTTTTAATATTTCTTAGTTTTTTTTTATATATATATATATAAATTTTTTTTAGAAGTTATCATCTTTGGTTTATTGGAAATAAGAATGGAGAATTAATTTCGGCGCTTGGAGGCTAGTATAGTGACTAAACGGTTACATTCAAAGTAGGGAAAATATTGTTGAAGCTATAACATTAATAATAATTAAAAATGTAACAATCATTAGCGTTGATAAAAAAAGGGGGGGGGTTAGTTCGATGATTACTTCAATTAGCTTGAATGAATGTTATTAAATTTAAATATAGGTTATTATTTATTTAGCTAATTTTTATGGTTTAATGCTTTGTTATCAATATTCTAGTTAGTTTATATTTTGTTTTTTGTTTTGTTGTTCACAATATTTTATCTAACACGTGTAGTTTTCTTATATGATGAAATAATGATAATATGGACCGATGGTATTAATATGAAAGTGTCTTTATGTTCATCTCTATGAAGAAAGTAAAATGTTGTTTAAGACAACCATGTGGGCTATACATAGTGGAAGTAGAAAGTGAATAAAATAGACCCCGTTTATAGTACCTAGTTTTTTTCCTAATGCAAGGATGTTCTCTCAAAAGGGTTGCCAAGGCTACCTTTTGAAAGAGAGATTGATTATATCATTAAGCTAAAGAAGCACCTAAAATAATTGCTAGACCTAGGGTTTATTAGACCCAATATTTCTCCATGGTGTGCACCAACAATGTTTGTCAAGAATAATGATGGTTCCTTATGATTGTACATAGATTACAAAGATTTGAATACAGACAAATTGAAAATAGGTGCCCAATACCTTGAATGGATCAAAATCGGTGGGTAATGAATTTTTATATAAAGCTAAGAATTAAGGTGGCATTCCTTAAACCACCTTATGAACACGAATCTACCACTATGAGTTTATAGTGGTACCATTTGGTTTTACCAATGTGCCAGTAGTGGTCATGAGCCTTATGAATAATGTATGCCAAAAATACTTAGACTTCCTTGTGCAAATCACCTTAGATGAGATCCATCTATTCCATAAATGAAAGGGAATAGTGATGTCATGGTTAAGACAAGATAAAATTTATGGTAAATTATTGAAGATATCTTCTTCCAAATGATACTCACAATCTAGGTCATTTTATTTCGAGAGAGGGGATCTCTATGTACACTAAGAATGTAAAGACCATAATGAATTGGCTAGCGCTGAAATATAACTCTCCTCCACCTAGGATAACCTTTGCTCACCAGGTCAAAAAAAAATAGGTTTCGGCAAATATCGTACATAATTATAAGGTGTTAGTGTTATTTTAATTAAATTTAATTAAGTTTCATATATATTTATATAGTGTTATAACCCAGGCTTGGTTAAGAATTAAAATTTAATATTTAAAAACATAAAGTTACTCATAAACTTTAAATTAAAGAGTACATCATAGATTTTAAAATTTTAAGATTAATGTATGGGTTTAGTATATAGACTAGATCAAACATTAATTTATTTATTTAAAAACTTAGAAAAACCCTTGTCGAGACTTCAACGTATAGTCGAAGAGACAAAACAAACACTTAATCTAAAAACAAGGAACCGCTAAAACGAGCATGGCAAGTTGAATGCTAAGACGCTAATTTCACTACATGACGAAATCATTAATGGAAATGACCATAGGTTTCAACACGTTGATCCTTACAAACTGTTCCTTGCACATAAGTATAAATGTAGGCATTTTAAGGAGCACTGCATTAGGTTTTCCTCGTGAGGTAAAATGACAGGGTAGAAACAAATTCCTTTACTTTCTTATATTTCTTCTCTAAGTACTGCAAAGAATGGAAATTTTTATATATCAACTAAGAAGGGAAAAGTTGTGTTTTAATCTAATAATGAAATTCCTAGATTGCATCAGTTTCAATGCCATGTAACCTCATCTAGTTCTATTGAATAGGTTTTACAGGTTGGGTAACTAACATGTTTAAGGGTTATGTGAATGTGTGATTTGTTAGGACACCCACATCTACACTTTGCTTGTGTTTAATAAGAGAACTTGGTTAAATACAACGACATACTAGGATAAATACTAGTGATTACCCTTGCGATGGTAAGGGTGGGAACAAAACTAGCTATGAGATTCTTAAGGAATTGAAGAAGTAAAGGTTCCCCGACAAATTATATCGGTTTGAAAATGAGAATAATAAATAAACACGATAACAATTGTATTTGATAAGAAATAGCCATGAAAACCTTTTAAACAATAATAGTTCTCCTAATTTAATGATGTTACGATACTTTTGTCATTGTTTAATGCCAATAAAGTGAAATGGCAAGGTGATATACCTTAAGGATTGTAAGGAATGAAGAAGTGTTCTAGTTCTATTAGTTAAAAATGATAGTGAAGTCCACTTATGTTTAATAATGCGTCGAATTGTTGAATAAATATACATTTGTGTTCAAATATTAAAGGATGATGGTTACCACTATCAGTGACTAGGATAATTGTGTTGCTTCCCATTATGTACAGGATCTACAAGTTATACATTTATATATAAGGGGAGGATCATCGATAGAAACAAGAGAGGTATTAATCAAATCTAATAAGGTAGTAAATGGAGTAAGGACATTGTAGGAAGCTAGCAAAATGGGAGATAATTGAAGTTCAGTAACACTCGACCAATAGTCTAACAACCATTATAAATCAAGTACTTGGAATTTGTGATAAAACTATGTTTTAGGGGAAATAGTGCATTTCCAATTTATGAGAAATGATGAAATTAATTATTGATGAGAATGGGCATCTTTACAAACTGTCAAGAAAGGGAGTAAGATTATATGTGTATCTCATGTCTAGTGATCATGTGTAGTTGTATGAGGCACTCCAAATAGAGATGGTAAGTCAATATTTAAGGTATGTGTGAATGGATTCCCCTAGTGGAAAATTTAATTAGTTTTAAGATATGGGAGATATCTATGTATTAAAATCAACACCATAAATTTTCTATGCGTAATGTGCAATTAATCACATTTCAATATAGTAAGTGGAAAAGAATTGAAGTAACTAGGTATGTGCAAGAAAGGGGTGAGGGTTATATGCCACTAGTCTTGCTTAGGTTAAATTGTCACAATGGGGGAGATATTATTGAGAAACAACTAGGATTTAATAATTACCAAATGAACAAGCAGTAAATTATAAAAGTGGGTAAATTATTGAGGGACTAATGAAGTTATCGTGAATGAAGGTGCGCCGAACCCTCAACCAGGTTAAGTGAACTAGTAATACAAGTAAATGGGGTAATAATGGAGGCAAAATAGGAATCGATGTGCACCTCAATGAATAAAGTTACGTTGTTTAAACCCCTAACAAATATTATCAGCGAACTTAAGCATTTTGGTAAATATAGTTACTAAAAACATTCTAATAAATGATAGTTCTCCTAATGTACTATTTGTTACAATACTTATGGTTATCAAGGACACAGATTGCTTATTAACACTAAGGTAATAACAATGGTTGACCTTAGAATGAAATAACAGGGATCTTCATCTCCTAGGAGAGGTATGCAAATCTTAAAGATCCTTGAAGTCGCTTGTTGAATAATTAAATATTATGAACTCTCAGCTCTCCATTTAAAAAAAAATCGTTGATTATTTCATGCTAAGTTGGATTAATATAAGCTTTTGTGATGAGTAAACCTCTCCGGATGTTATAACTTGAAGGATGTTGCAAAAAGGTGAAAGTAGGATACTAAGGTGGATAGCACTTGATTATAACCTTAGGGATTCTAGAAATTCAATAGAAAGATTAATCTAAATGTTTCTTTAATTATTAGAATACACATCGGGGGATAAAAGAAGCAAAGCCATAGTATAATACCAACATATCCGGTCAAGTCAAAGCTAGTAGGACAATTATGGCCAACACCTGCTACTTGCAAGAATGAAGAGGTTAGGCATCAAGATTTTCCCTGCATTATTATGACCATAACTTCGGGATGAAGTTTCCTGAAGGGTGGGTGTATGTAACACCCCATATTTTGACTAGGCATGTTTATGAGTTAGACACCTTTCACTTTATTGCTTGTTATCTGTTTGAATCAGCTAGACAGCATGAACTATATTTTCGGCATGATAGACATGATGATATGTTGCTATTGTGTTAATGATGTTACTATAGTCATGCAGTTATTAAGTTATGATTATCATGAGATTCTTTTATTTCATAATGACAGTGTATGTTTGATAATCGTCCTGGTGGAAATGTGATATATATATATATATGATGTGGTAAATATGTTGTGATCGATTTAATGATTTTATGTGATGAAATAAATGATATTGACAATATGGATCAGACAATGATAGAATGTAAAATATATGGTGTTGTACGTGGATGCCATCCTATGATGAAATTGATAGAACTGTTATATTCCATACATACCTGTGATGAAATTGTGACGTGAAATAAAATGATGTTGATGATATGGATCAATTGGTGATCGAATGGGAATGCTTGTTATAAAAGGTGTATCTTGCGGAATACTAACCTACAGGACACGAGGGCTATGGGATAGCCGGGTACTTGATCTGATATACAGAGAAGAACCTATCCATGCAGTAAACCTTAGCAACCAAAATTGATGAAACGATGACATGGACTGATAATCTCGATAGCAGCAGAGTATGATTTGATAAGGGTGTAGGCCCAGTATGTTGAGAGGGATGGATGTGTTTCCCACCCTATGTTCCTATGATACCCGAGGTCGTGGGAGGTCCGTGCTGAGACACGCTCCCCATGTAGTTGTGATGACGATGGTTAGATGCCTACTAGGGGAGGATAGGTTTGTTGTTCAGCCGACGCTATCGCTCTCAAGTTTTATGTGGTCAGGTCGATGAGTTCGACATCCACTTTTGTACTAGTAGAGGAGGGATAGGGAGGATGTGGCAGTCGGTTAGGATGGGAGGATATGATAGTACTGTTGAGGGTTGGGTATTCCTTGACCTGGATTTAGTGGTAGTGGGTAGCTTTCCTTATACCTGATTGATTGAACAAATGTAATCATAAGAGTAATGAAATGAAAATCTTAAACGTTAACTGATAAAATAACCAATGATGTTTTAGTAATATTAAGATGAATGTATACTTGTTCAGTTGCATAAAGTATTATTAGTGTTAGTTAGCTGTTATGCATAGGATATATATATGACATAGGTTTATAGTACATGTCTGTCTTGTGCATACGCTGGCCACGCATGCACATTATGCACATGCGCAATAATATTGGTTTACAACCTACTTATCATGATTTAGCAATGTTATAAGTTATCATAAATAACTCAATTAAGTATTTACTGAATGACTTAATTAGTAAAAGATTGTCAAGTTCTAATGTGTAAAAGAAGTTAATTAGTCTTTGTGTGTGAACATGGTAATGAACGATTAAAATAAGTGTCATTAATTGCAAGTATCCTTAAGTGAATGTGTCTCCAATATGAAGTATGAAAGTTAAACACTAATACTGGAAGAGTGTACTCTATCATTGTTGATTATGATTAATTAAACCATTAAGTCTATTTCATTATTTATACCCAGAAGTACTATGTTGACACTTATCAAATTGACAAATAAATATTTTAATTATTATTCACAATTAATTTAATCACTATTATTATTAATCGTTATTGTTATTAATATTATTATTAAATTAATAATAATAGTGATAATAATCCTCTTTATAAAGCATAGTGGATTCAATAATAATAAATTTATTAAATAGATTATTCATTTAATTAATTAACGGAATCATTCCAAGTAAATTAAAAGGATTGTTTAAATAAATGATTGAATAATTCCACTACCCGAGAGAAATTTGGGTGATTTAAAATAATATATAATCCACCTTTATGCCTTAAAAAGGGTGTTGCATTAATGATTTGTACTTCCTAAAATGGTGAAAGCTAGGGCGGTGGAGTGATAAGGAAGCTATGGAATTATGGAGGAAAATATTTTCTATAAAGAGGAGTTTTACAAAGTAGTAAGGGGGTTATTGTGGGAGAACTGTGGGGGTTTTGGTTAAAAAGGAGGAATGCCGAGGAGGGGGTTAACTCGATGCCAAGGAGGGGGTTAAATCGAAGCTTTGAGGAGGTGGGAAACTCAAAAGAAGAGACTGAGGAGGGGGTTAACTTAGCAAGTATTACCATTGAGCTATGGAAAGGTACTGAGGAAGGTTGCTGTCGGGATTATTGGTCTGTGGGCTCGGGGGCTAGGAAATCCGTTGATTTCCTAGGGTCAGCAAGATAATAGCTGATCGACAGGGTGGACACATCATTTTGGGTTGCTATTGTAACCTACAGAACCCACTACCGGAATCTTCTTACCTTGCTGCAAATCTACGGATTCCAGGTATTTTACTGAACCAGCTTAAGTAACATGTATTTTCTTTTAATTCCAAATTACATATGTTGAAAGAACAGGGTTAACATGAAAAGTCTTAAGCTTATGTTTATTTAATTTGCACACACTTATGAACATTTAGAACCCTGAAACATAGACGGTCGATTCTTTTCATTAGAAAGCAAAGGAGAAAAAACTTTGTATTTACATGAAAAGCGAACGGAGACCTAGTGCCTAGCAAGGGCACTACAATTCAACTCATTGTGGTTGAACAATCTAGCACTTTATATATATTTTTGCACAGTTATTTTAATCATTAAATGCTACATTGAATTTTTTTAAATTTTTCGGTAAATTTTTGTATGTTACATGTGGTATCAAAGCACGATTCAAACTCTAGGCCTGAAATAGGCTCATGTGTGCAAAACAGAAAATGAAACCAGAAAGTTATGTTACTCACATTTATTTTAATTTTGTTCCTATACAGAAGAATTTGACATTAATTTGCAGGTATGGACATACTGGAGGAATCAACAGAGGACAAATATCCTCGTAATGAGCATAATAATAATAATAATTGTGAAGGAATATATGTCAAATTAAATAACTAATATTCAGATCTTCTTCGTACTGTAAAGGATTTAAAATCTGAGATAAGAACTGTTAAAGAAGAAAATGAATGCATTATGAAGTCACAGGAAGAGTTAAATCAGTTTTTAATGGAGAAATACCATAACAAGGAAAGAGGAAGGAAATTAGAAGTAAAATCTAATTCTGGTACAATGTCCCACAAACATAAACATAAGAAAGCAAGGAATGGTAAAGTAATAGTTAGTCTTCATCTGAACATGATCAAAGTAATTGTAAATCTGATTATGACAGCAGTGATAGTGATTGTTTTTCTAAAAAGAGGAAACACAAGCATCATTAACAGATTACTGGAGTGTTTAAAAATATTAAGCCACTAACCTTTAATGGAGAAACTGAGAAGGGTGAGACAGTTGAAGCATGGTTGTCCGGAATGAAGAAATACTTTCACATTTACAATTACTCTTCTCAGTTAAAATCCACGATGGCTATTTACAATGTGACTAGGAAGGAAGATATTTGGTGGTAGGATCATAAAAGAATTAAAAACATAAAAGAAAGAAACATGACTTGGAGCATGTTTAAAAATTTATTTAAAAAAAAGTTTTTATTTTGAACAGTACTATGAAGATAAATCCAATGAGTTTTATGATTTAAAACTAGGTACTATGAGTGTGAAGGAGTTGTGCAGCAAGTTCCTTAGCTTGCTGAGGTATGTACCTTACATGGTCGAAGAGAAGCCTAAGGTACAAAGGATTTTAAGTTGTCTACCTTTAAACATAAAAGACAGGATCGAGTATGATAACCCTTCCACTTTGGAAGACGCTATGAGAAAAGCTAATTTCTGTTTTGACCAAAATAGGAAAAGAGAAGGAATATCTGGCTGGAAGAGTAATAATTCAAATAATTTCAAACATAAAAGGAAAAGCTTTAATCATAACTCTGGAAATTTTAAGAAAAGCTTTAATAACAGAAATTTCCCAAGTAATAATAATTACAGAGGTAATGCACTGCATAACTTTACTGCTGCAAGGAATGTACCTAATAATAATAACAACAATAATAATAACAACAATAGGTATGCTGATCAGAAATAATCTTTGAGGTATTTTGATTGCGGTGGACCACATAAGAAACTTGATTGCCCATGCAACAGAAAGATAGTCAACAACATTCACACCATACAAGCAGGACCTACAGTTGGAGATGTAGCAAGGGAGATTCCTAGCATAAATGCAGCAGTGGAAATATGTCAAGCAGATCATCAAACGTCTATGGTCGAAATCGAAGGTATGATACACAACAAATCTATTTCCCTTCTGATAGATCCATGTGCACGTTTCAGTTACATTTCACCTAAATTAGTGAAAAATTGCAAGTTAAAAATAGAAAAGTTTGATAATTCTTGGTTAGTTCAGCTAGCAACAAGCATTAAAAGGAAGGTTACAGACATTGTTAAAAAGTGTGATGTATTTATGAGTCACCTGAAAATCCAAGCTAACCTAAATGTTTTACCATTAGGGTCATATGACTTGTTGATTGGCATGGACTGGCTTGAACAAAAAAGAGTAGTACTTAATTGCTATGAGAAATCTTTTACTTGTTTGAACAATGAAAGTAAAACTAAAACAGTAAAAGGAATTCATAGGAATATTTCCGTAAGACAAATATTTGCTTTACAAGTTAAGAGAGATGCAAGAAAGGGCTGCAAAATGTTTGATGTTAATGTTATTAATGACGAATGTTCATCTAAAGAAGATAAGTTAAAATTGGAGGATATCCCCATCCTTAGGGACTTTTATGATGTGTTTCCAGAAAAAAAAATTCGGGATTACCTCCGAAAAGGGAACTAGATTTCACCATTGAGTTAGTACCGGGTGCGGTACCAAACTCAAAGGCTCCCTATAGAATGAATATTCTAGAAGTAAATGAATTAAAATCTCAATTGAAGGAATTAATAGATAAAAACTACATAAGGCCAAGTGTGTCTCCTTGGGGAGCACCAGTTATTTTTGTTAAAAAGAAGGACGAAACCATGCGACTGTGCATAGATTACCGTGATCTTAATAAAATGACAATTAGGAATCAATATCCCTTACCCAACATTGATGATCTGCTCGATCAGGTACACGTAGTGGAGATATTCACTAAAATCGATTTAAGATCCCGATATCATCAAGTTATAATAAAAGACAAAGGCATATTCAAAACTGCTTTTAGAATGCGATATGGGCGCTATGAGTTCATAGTTATGCCTTTTGGGCTAACTAACGCACCGACAGTTTTTAATCTACTCAAAAACTAAATAAAAGCTTGGCAAATATTTAAGAATAATTCTGCAAGTGTTGAGAGAACACTAGCTTTATGCAAAGTTCAGCAAGTGTGACTTTTATAAAGATAAGATATAGTACTTAGGTCACATAATCTCTGAAGACGGAATTTTCGTCGACCCTGATAAGATAAAAGCAATTAAAGAGTGGCCTGTTCCTAAACATGTAACTGACATTCTGTCATTTATGGGGATAACAGTTTACTACAGAAAGCTTATTGAAGGGTTCTTAAGAATTGCAAATCCCATCATTTCTTTGCAGAAGAAAGGGAAGAAATTCGTATGGGATAAAAAATGCCAAGAAAGTTTTAATAAGTTGAAGGAATTGTTAACAACCACACCTATTCTAAAAATCGTTGATCCTAACAAAGACTTCGTTGTATGCACTGATGCGTGCAACGATGGACTTGGTTGGGTCTTAACACAACAAGGTCATACTATTGCTTCTGAGTCTACAAAGCTAAAAATCCAGGACAAGAATTATGCAACTTACGATCTTGAGTTGGCAGCCGTGATACATGCACTAAAAATGTAGCACCGTCACTTGAATAGAAGAAAGTTTATACTAATGATAGATAATAAGGGTTTAAAATACTTGTTGGATCAAACAAATCTAAATGTAAGGAAAGCCAGATGGCTAGCTTTCCTTAGCGAGTACGATTTCAAAATTCAACACATTAAGGGTAAAGAGAATAAAGTTGCTAATGCCTTGAGCAGAAATTCCATATTAAGCTTTGTGGTAGCAATCAACACATTTAAGATAGATCTGGAAAATCATATCGAAGAACGAATTAAGCAAGATCAAAATTATAAAACATTGCTTGGTAAAGTTGCTGAAAATTTATCTAAATATTTAATAACATATTACAGCATTAATGAGAAAGGATTAATGATTTATAAAAACATAATTTATGTACTTAATGCATCAAAAGTTAAGCTGTTGATTTTGGATGAAGTTCATAAGAGTCCGTATTCAGGACATCCAGGTTATCAGAAAATGATAACTATGTTAAGGAAGGATTATTTTTGGCCCAAAATGAAGAACGAAGTGGTTGAATACATATCTAGATGTATTGAATGTCAGACCATTTAGAATGAACATCAATATCCAGCTGGTCTATTGCAGCCATTACCAATTCCGGAATGGAAATGAGAGATCGTAAGTATTAATTTTATTACAGGTTTTCCTACAAATCAGAAGTAGAATGACTCAATAATGGTTGTTGTGGACAAACTAAGTAAAGCTGCTCATTTTATTCCTGTTAAGACCACTTTTAAAGCTTCTAACATTGCAGTTGTATTTATGAAGCAAATCTTTCGCTTGCACGGAATTCCAAAGGTAATTATTTCGGATCGAGATTCCAAGTTTACTGGAAATTTTTCGACAACACTATTTAAAGGTCTAAATAATAAATTAAATTTCAGCACATCTTTCCACCCACAAACTGATGGACAGACTAAAAGGGTAATCATATTTTAAAATACATGTTAAGAATGTATGTTAAATATCAACCAACTAAGTGGGAAGATTATTTGCATTTAGCTGAATTTGCTTACAATAATCATTATCAAGCATCTGCTAGACTTAGCCCATTTGAGATATGATATGGAAGAAAATGTTGTACACCTATTTCTTGGGATAATCCTATTGACAGATTGACGCTAGGATGAGAATTGTTAGAAGAGATGGAGCTAACCGTGAAACATATACAAGGAAACTTAATGTGAAAATCCTCATAGCAGATCTAAGAGATGATGTATACCTCACAAGAGTAATTATGATTAAGCAGGAAAATAGAAGAAGAGTGAACAATACAGTATAATGAGCAACAAAATAATATGGTACAGTAGAACTCAGATAGAAGTAATAATACTTCACACACACTAATTAATTAATCATAGTATGGACAAATAAATAGTACAATGGTAGAGAGGATTTGAATGCCTAAGGTGGCAATTCGAATTAGCCTCTCAAAGTGATCATAATATCAATAGAGTGTCATCGGAGCACAACTAGGTGTCCTCATGATCATCAGAGCGCAACTGGAAGTCTTCATCATCATCAGTGGAGTCATCAATGCTCAAGTGACTGTCAACCATCAGTCAAACAAACTCTGGTAGGTGTAACTGAGTGTAACTCAATGTAACTGACTGTAACTGACTGTAACTAAGTGTAACTGAGTGTAACTGACTATAGCTGACTGGAATGGAAGGTGAAGAAGGGCGATTTTCTCCCTAAAATCAAGGAAGAAGGGCGCATTAGGCAACTGGAGGGCTAAAACTGAATAGTGAGAAGCTCCTGGGGGCTGGCTAACTGAGGGCTAGGTGCTGGACTAATGACTGGGATGCATGCAAACCCTAAAGGTGCATGCATGACTGAAAATGTAAATGATCAAAATACTGGTGGGACTAGGATGGAGTATAGGAATATCCTAACACCCCCCCTTAATCCATCCTGGGCCCTAGTAACTAAGACCAAAGGTCACCCAATACAATGAATAATAACAATCAATAAACCAAGGAAGTGGGAAAATTTCATGGGAAACATACCCCCTCCTCAAAAAATAGACTATAAGGCACACATAAAAATAAATGCTCCAAACTCAAGCATGTGTGATGCTTGGTCATATGTCTGGAGGTATCTTCTTCTTGGGAAGAAGTGGATCATGCTCAAAAAGCATGTGATTGTACTTTCTCTTTAGATCGAATGTGATGGGAACAAATACAACAGTATGAGAATGATCCTTGAACGTATGATTCGAATCAGCTGAAGTAGGATCAAATCTGTGAAAGTGCATATAGTCTTTTGTCTTCTCCTTCGAACCACCATGGGTGAGATTATGCCAAAAATAACTATTACATGTTTGTTTGAAATCAAAATCAGATTTAAGACTTAAAAAACAGTTTCTTGACATCTCCTTTGAACCAGCGGGGGTGAGATCAAAACTATCATATGCATGAGAAATTATCCCAAGCATTAATTGCTTAGAATCCAAATTAGATCCAAGACTTAAATCATGGTTTCTTGAGATCTCCTTTGAACCATGACAGGTGAGATGAAAACCAGTAGATGCATGAGAAATTATCCCAAGCGAATGGCAATGGCCATATTCTTCAATGACCTCCTGAAAGCATGGAATTATGATCATATAGTAGTATAAAAGAGGAGATAGCTGGAGAGGAGCGAATGCATTACCTTCAAAATCTGTTTTGACCTCTGAAATAATCATGTGATCATGATGCAAACCAACAGATTCTGGTGCAAGAGAGGATTTAGGACATTCAGCAATATCTAGAGTGTGAGCTGGCACAAAAAGAGAAGAAAATTTGAGCATGAGTGGAGAATCTGCAAGTTCTTTGTGAACAACTTCAATATGAGATGATACTGGTTCATGATCTGAGAGATCATCAAGGGGAGCGAATGCAACATGATTTGAGATACCATCAGGAGGAGTGAATGCATCATGATCTCAGAGACCATCAAGTGGAGCGAATGCATCACCTTGCTTTCTTTTGAAGGGATTTGGACCAAATCCATCATTATTTTTGTCGAATCTTTCATCTAGATGAGTCCATAACTCTTTTGGAGTTTCAATATCAATGATGGTCGGGTACAATATGTAATCCATCATAGTAAGCTTCATTCTTCCAATGTGCATGTCACCTTTATTCAACCATTTAATCTTCTTTGTAGAGGATTCGAACTCTCTTTCAAAATAGCAATCAAAGAGATCATGGCTCTTTAAATATGCTATTATTTTTGGTTTCCATTCATCATAGTTTAATAGAGAAAGAGGAGTGATTTCTTCTAATTCAGGATACATTGAAGCTGTAGAAGACCTGCAAAAACAATATAGAATAACTGCAACTGCTACTGCTGGAAAAATGTAGAAACTAATGCAACTGCTGCACTCAAAAGCTTGGTAATAACCTGCAAAAAACTCTCAATAATGGAGACAAACAATACTCTCAAAATGCTCTGATACCATGTGAAAATCCTCACATCAGATCTAAGAGATGATGTATACCTCACAAGAGTAATTATGAATAAGCAGGAAAATAGAAGAAGAGTGAACAATATAGTATAATGAGCAACAGAATAATATGGTACAGTAGAACTCAGACAGAAGCAATAATACTTCACACACACTAATTAATTAATCACAGTATGGAGAAATAAATAGTACAATGGTAGAGAGGATTTGAATGCCTAAGTTCGAAATTCGAATTAGCCTCTTAGAGTGATCATAAGATAAATAGAGTGTCATTGGAGCACAATTAGGTGTCCTCATGATCATCGGAGCACAACTAGAAGTCTTCATCATCATCAGTGGAGTCATCAATGCTCAAGTAACTATCAACCATCAGTCAAACTAACTCTGGTAGGTGTAACTAAGTGTAACTCAATGTAACTAAGTGTAACTGAGTGTAACTGACTGTAATTGACTGTAACTAAGTGTAACTAAGTGTAACTGAGTGTAACTGAGTGACAACTGGACTGGTAGGTGAAGAAGGGCGAGTTGCTTCCTAAAATCAAGGAAGAAGGGTGCATTAAGCAACTGGAGGGCTAAAACTAAATAGTGAGAAGCCCCTGGGGGCTGGCTAACTGAGGGATAGGTGCTAGACTGATGACTGGGATGCATGCAAACCCTAGAATGCATGCAAACCCTAAATGTGCATGCATGACTGAAATGTAAATGATCAAAATACTGGTGGGACTAGGATGGAGTATAGGAATATACTAACACTTAAAATTTGCACAAGATAGACAGAAAATTTATGCAGATCTGAAATGCACTGAAAAAGAATTTCAGGTTGGAGATCATGTCTTTGTAAAGGTAAAACCCAAGAAAAGTTCTTTTAAGCTTGGGAGTTGTGCTAAACTAGCACCAAGGTACTACTGACCATTTGAAGTCCTATCAAGGATTGGACCCATTGCATATCTATTGGCTTTGCCACCTAACATAAAAATCCATAATGTCTTTCGAATTTATGTTTTAAAGAAGTATGTGCATGATGCTACTCATGTGCTGAATTGGAATGACATATAGGTGGAACCCGAAGGAGATTTTAAGGTCGAACCGGACTGTATTCTCGATGGGAGGGAAATTATGCTCCAAAATCATACCATAGGGAAGGTAAAGGTGCAATGGAAGCACCTTATCCCTGATGAAGCTTCCTGGGAACTGGAAACTAAAATGCGGGCAACATATCCAGTTTTGTTCCAAGGAGACTCTGATGAAGAATAAGCAACATCGAAAATGATGTTGAGCTTAAGTGGGGGTGTTTGTAACATACCCTTTTTGCTAAAAAACATTTTATGTTGGAAACATTATGTTAACTTTTATTGTAAGGTTTTATATTGGACAAGTGTCCAAGGATGACTATAATTTGCACAATATTTTATTGTTTAATAAATTAAATAGGAGACAAACACCTAAGGGGACTGTTGAAAGAGTGTTTACTGACCCACTAGGTGAAATAGAATCTGGGGTAGAAGGAAATGGACAAATGGCAACTTCATGAGGCAACTAACTAGCTATTGGTATGGGATAACTCACTTGAAATGTCGTCATAGTGCCCTGAAAGAAGGGACTGGAGCTTGAGGCTCATTTCTTGAAAAGTAACCACTAAATACCTAGGCAGTCTATATAAGAGCCATCAAATTATGGACTGAGGTTCATCACTTTTCCTGATGAGGAAGTTTACCTTGGGGTTTTTCTATGCTTGCACCCAAGATATTCGATGAGGGGATATGCTGAGTTTTTTATCGTGGTGTAAGTCTGCCTGTTATACTGCTGAGTGCAAAAGTTACATTACTGAGTGCAGAAGTTACATTGTTCAGTGCAGAAGTTATACTATTGAGTGAAAAAATTATATTACCGAGTGCGTTGCTTCTACACATATTCCATTTACTTAGTGGTTCAGTGAACAAGCTTAGGGGTCCAAAGGAAGCAATTAGTTTGGCTGCTTCTTCTGGAGAAGGTTGGGAGGAACATGTCTCCTTGGGTGTTTGTCGGTCCTATCTACAGTTACAAGTTTTACTTGTTATCTTTAATCCTAACCAGTTAAATTATGACAAAGTGTCCTCAGACACATAACTTTATTAATGAAGAAGGAAAATAATTACATCACAGAGATGTGAGGGCTAAATCCCGAAAGATTACCTCACATGGAAAACTCGATGGATTTAAATATCCAAAGAGTAACAACTAATTTACCGTTACCAAAACTAACTAAGGTACACCTCACATAATCACGTGAGTGTGTAGATGCCCTTTTACATTTATTAAACTAAACTTCTATTTATTACATTTTTGGATCATAATTCCTAACTGTAGTGCCCCTAGACTACTATAGACATTGAGGGCACCTGCTGAGTCACCCAACTGTTTGAAACGTTAATAAAATAACCCTATGATTTTATTTTGAGTATATTTATGATTACGATTGATTGATATATGTGCATTTGGGTAGTTATTGTGAATGGACGATTTCATGTTATTTAACGATTAACTTTGATATGAAAATTGTGCATATGGATAATGCTTAACGACTAGCTATACGGTGATTATGTATTTGTCGACGAAATGTATATTTGATTAGAAGTTTGAATAAATCATAAATGTTTAACAATACTTGATTTAGAAATCAGATGATGATTATTGAGGACAGTGCTACTAATAAATTATTGTGAGAAGTGTGTGTGGAAACAAGTGAGACGGTTCACCAACGGACACACAAAGGAACATGAAGGGTCGTAGAGTACGGGTAAATCACACACAGGGGGAGCGACGACGATGTCGACTTCCGACAAGAATACCACGCATGAGCAGATAAGCACTGATCCGCTTGCTCAAGAGGAATGCGTGAGAGCGTACGAGGTGGGCCACGACGGAGTTGGTCACGTACGAGTTGAGGGGCGTGCAGTGAGAACGGACTCACTCCTCAGCGCCATTAGTCCCTAGATAGCATGTAGACGAAGGATGGATGGTAACGATTCCTAAAATCCCTACAAGAGTTCCCGCAAGTCAAAACGGAAAGATGGTGGCAGAAGGGCCCGACGATGCGGTACCCTGTCGAGAACGGAAAGAATGGACGCAAGGACCCAACGATGCGGTATCATGCCAAGGAATGGAAACCATGGATGACTGGACCCGACGGAGTGGTGCCATGTCAGGGAATTAAAATTAAGGAACTAGGAGCCCAACGGCGCGGCACCGTGATCCTAGTGAGTTTGATTGTTAAATTTAACTGCATAAAAACTTATGAGAATAACTCTAGATTATTACTTAGCAAATGCATAAAAATAATTTAGGCATTTGCACATGAATAGTTATTTTTGTTGAGCATTTAAAATAATAGAAATCATTATTTAGGAGCAAAATAGAATCCTAAGATTAGACACCTAGTCAACTAAACGCTAGGAGTTAATTAAAATATCTGAGGGGACAAACTGGAGCAAACTTAGGGGTGTTGGTGCACTTCCTAGAGAAACTGACACTTGGATGGGTGAGTGTTTTAATTAAATAATTAATTAAAAATATTTAATTATGCATGAAGCGACATGTGTCGCATGAGATTTTTCTTTTTAAGGAAGACTTGGGGAATGGGTAAAGGGCCCATAATTTGGACGATTGTCGTAATTTTCGAATGCCTCAAAGACTTGCTGCTATCTAAGGGTTTGGCTTAGAAATCCTGGTGGGAAGGGAAGCCCAAGCTGAATTTCTGAAATACTTGTGTGAGCTCTACGACCCAAAGCTCGGGGGAGGCCATGCGACTGAAAGCATGAGCCTATGGTTGGGTGGCGGAGCTAATGGTTGCTTCGCCTATGGTTTAAACGAGCTTTGCTGGAGGGATCCTACGGAAGACGAAGGCGACAATGGACCAGCCGGATCGGGTTGACAGGTTAAGGTTTTGCTTATTTTTGTTAAATTATTCACGCTTTTTATTTTATTTTTCCCATAACTATGATGGCTAATTTGTTTGTATGAAGTTGTTAAAGTTTCAGGTTCATTTCGAGGGGACCCTAAAGGAGGGGTCCTACATTTGGTATCAGACCCGGTCGAGCCTTGAGGGCACCAAACTCTGAGTTACTGAAGACGACGGACTGCAATTTCATCTCTTTCGCAACAAAAACTTTCCTCAATCTCCTCGGAAAGGTTAGAAACATTTGGATTTACCATTGTTATTATATTTCGTGTGGTTATTAAGCATGGTTACAAGGTTATTTCCTTATCTCTGCTAAATTCAAATTTCATATATAATTTCTGCAAATCTTAAAATGGGACGCCCTACATTCCGATCTTACTGAGATTATAATTTTGGGTTATTTACATATCTGGAACTAGATCTGTGTGGATATCATTTTAATTTTGACCACAGCCAATATACTGTGTAAACGGATCTTCTTATATGTTTCTAAAACTAAGATATGAGTATATACATATGTACTAAGAGGATGATCTGACCTCTATCACCGTCTATTCTAAATCCCTGTGTGAATGCGTGAAGGTAGACCTATTCATTGACTGCCCTGCAGATTCTTAAAATCCATGTCTTCTGCTTTGTTTATTTGATTTTTATTTTTAAGATCTAAACCCTGCGTCCCATATACAAAACTGGTGATCGACTTCATCTAGTTGTATGCCTTGTGACCAAATTCCTGAAAATAATGTGGATCTAAACCTTCTGCACTGTAATTGAAATCTGAAACCGATTGGATCTTAATTTATGCTCTGTAATGTATATATATATATATATATTTTGAATCAATTGGGGTTCGACTGTTTAAACTTTTGTTGAAGCTTTTGAAAAAAAAAAAAAAAACTTTGAAAAACTTTCCATCGCAAACGCCCAGGGCAGGCATACCCCATCCTCACATTCTGAACATTGTTGAATGAGGAATTCGTTCTTGCCTCTGCCATCTCCTGATATGCATATTTCTGTCAAACAAGAACCGAATCCTACTCTCAACTTTGCGTAGATAGGGTTGTAATCCCTTCACGCCCAATAAGCAGATCCCCTTCTTAAATGTTGTGACAGCTAATAAAATCATCGCAGGGGATCACGCCAATCATGATTAGACTGAATCATCTTCTTTTTGTTCATTTGTAATTCCATCAATGTTTGGTTATGCATTGATGCAATATGTTGAAGTCTTGATCTGCTACAGTCAAACCGTATAACACGTTATCCGAACCGTTTGTTTACACTGGATGAACAACGCTGGTCGATACTTGATAATGAGTAAAGAATTAGATTGTTAAACTATCAATCTATCTCTGGAAATTTCCTACTACCTCTACGGCTACCTCTCGAAATGACAATGCCGAGCTAGATCTCTGCCCAATAACCATTGTCGAGGATTGAAAGGAACTTCAGTTGGAACTGCGGCTTCATTTGAGGATACCCTTGATTCACACGATTTAAAAACCATTAATCACACCACAATATGTGGTTTGAATCCATGAATTACACAGTTGTTAGCCTTCCAGATTGAACTTACAGTGACCGGATCTGCTAAACTTCTATTCCACTACCAGTGTCTCATGACAGTTGTCGCCATGCCTATCAACGCCAGACGAATTTGAACCACCATGCCATTCACCAGCTCATGTCTGAGTTAATGTTACTTGACTCACACTGGAACAAAATTAAAAACTTCCCAAGTTTGCTTTAAAGTCCAGATAGCGAAAATACTTCCTCAATCTCCAGATTAGATCGCTACTCAACGAGCTCCCATGTTACTTCATCACAGTATTTATGTCATGGTTTTGTACACCTCCTGTCGAGATCCCGGAATCAACGTAGGCTGCGTAGTTATGTCATTGTTTGGCATACCCCCAGGTGTAATTAGCGCAAGCTGAAATGGCAGTAAACGTGTAGATTCTTGCACTAAGTTACCTACGATCAACTATAAGTGTCCACTTTGGAAAATGCTATGTATGGGTAGGCGAGAATTTTTGGAGTGCTGTAGATCATCATGTATTTCCGTAGAAAGGTGAAACCATCGGTGCTGATGTAAAAATTTCGGTGGGACAACAATCTCAAAGAGTACAGGCAGGCAAATGTTATTCAGCACTCCAATACCCACAGCTTAAACAGCGCCAGGAATTCTATGAACCCCACAGATCCTTCGCAGGCCATGATAAATCCTCCTCTCATGTGACCGCAGGCGGAGAAGGGTTGCCATCAAGGGCGTTTGGGGGAGCGTTTTCTTGTTCAAGATGACCGGGGAGCTTGAATTTCTGGTACGCTGCTTGGAATCCATTGAATTTGGGTCGAATGGACTTGGTTTTGAATCGGGTTCCTGAGTTTTTTTCAAAAGGGGTCAAGGCCTGGACTTTTATAATTGGTTTCTTAGCGAATTTGAGTTGTATGGGCTTGGTTTTGAATTGGGTTCCTGTGTTTTTTTTATGCGGGGTAAAGACCTGGATTCTTAAAAATGGTTCCTTGGGGTATTGCGGAATTCATTTTTGGGGCGTCGAATCGACGGATTTGATTCCCTGTATGCGTTTGCTTATGAGAAGTTTGGTGTTAAGGAGTCGCCCAGTTGCTGAGATTGAGGTGCCCAATAGTCACCTGCAATGAAGGTAACTCTACTTATGCATCTGAAATTTATTGTAGTAAATGAATGCTGCTATTGTCCTTGATTTCTGTGCATTTTGTTGTGATTTCTATGATGGGTTTGTCTGTATTTCGTTGAGGCTTCAACGTGTGTCTTTAGCTGTTTATATTCTCATAATGGGTATATGTTGCAGTTGTGATTGCCTTTTAGATATGATGTAATTTGGTAAACCTGGGATTACGTCTATATTCAGAACTAAAGTCTGGCTGTCCATATCCAAGCACTGCTCTTTTACATTTGGCAGACTTCTGTTGTGTGCACCTAATGAAGATATTAGGATGGAAGTCATGGCCACTAGTTGCCAAGTGACATCTCGTTAGTATTGCAATAGAACCAGACGAAGTCCTATTCAATGTTATGTCCATAATTTTTTGTTTTTCTGGATGTTGTTTAAGAAATATTCCCAGAGGGGTAGCACTGCAAAGAGCGGGCTTCCTTCGGATTAGGTGCCAGGGCCGAGGAGTATCTATTATGTCATGCTAGCTTGGGATTTGCACCTGGCCTTACCCCTTTGATATTCATGTCACATGGGTGAGGCACATCACAGCAAGATGGCTTAGCAGATCCGTAGTAAACCAGCGCCCTGATGACAGAGCCACAACCTTTTTGGATCAGACATGCCGATTTTCAAAGGCATAACATACTCTTTTAATGCACATCGCAGTTCCAAAATTCTGCGAGTGATTGCCATTCTCAGTAGAAAGAACAATGGGCAGATTTCTCAACAGCACACATTCCTATTGAAGGGTGTCAATTAACCCTATAGGAATTTTAAAACAACACTCAGTACAAGATACTGAAATCTTGATTCGTGATTCCAGACTCAAGATCCAAATCCTAACTACTTTCCAGTCAGTTTCATCTAGTTTTTCCCCTTCTTTGCCTCCATCAAGTTGATTATATTTTACATCAAATAATACATTTGAAGAACGGAGCTCCTTTGCAACTATGTGAATTTGGCATAAACACAACAAGCAAATTCACTAAAATTCTTTTTATTTTTCCTTAGCACTGTTTAGTTTAATCCCAAATCTAGACCACGGCAATAAGTTTGCCAGACATATGCACTTTTCC
The DNA here is from genome assembly GCA_027924585.1 of Larix kaempferi. NCBI lineage: Eukaryota > Viridiplantae > Streptophyta > Pinopsida > Pinales > Pinaceae > Larix > Larix kaempferi. The sequence continues at coordinate 7,164,642 of BSBM01001065.1, forward strand.
TACAACTGTTTTCCTTCAGTTGTTTTATTAAAGCTGTTTTTTGGTGTACTCAAGCGACAGAGGGAATGAGAAAATTGCAAAAAGTAGGCACATGACATTGGAAGAGATTAAACATAGAAGTGGTGTTGTTTTTGAATACCACATTTGTAAGGGAGGATGTTTTCATGGTTTCGTCCTTTCTAGGATAGTTATGAATTATCCTCTGATATTTGTTTAACTTATCTTCCACCATTTTGGCTGCCAAATAATTGTCTTATTGATTTTATACATTTATACAGTTGGACCCTTCATAGATGGTACTTGTGGAGGTCTTGTGGGCTTATTGATGACTTTTTCTGCAATAGAGATCTGGAATTTAACCTAACCTGTATCTGCACAGACACATATGTTATGTTATCTATGTAGTTTGATATGTTGTTTCAATTTAATTTGAATCAGATTTATTTTGCTACTTAGTATGCAAGGAAAAGCTTCCATGATTTTTGTGCTCTATCAATAAATTTTTCCCTTTGTCCATTAGATTGATTTTAATATTTTATTAATAACTATGGAATATTAACTTGGTAAAGGCTTGCTTGTTGTTTTAGGCAATACGTGTATTCCTAATTGACATTTACATTAGGCCAACTAAATTTCACTATACACTAGTGAGTTTAAGATTCACATGTCTGTCTTCTTCAATCATTGAAAACAGATGAAAGATATGTTGCATATGTGACATACAATTAGTTACTTTTGGAAAAGACTAAGGAGTTTGATGTTTCACAAAGTGCCACCACGATTTGCATTTCTTTCTATTTTCTAAGCCATTGTAATGGAACGTTATTAATTGTATTTGGCACACGGTAGTTCTCGTTTTACTTCCACTTTGGTATTTTCAATTTTGTGATTGAATTTATTGAGAAGTCTGTTTTATCTGGTCAGTGTAACAGCTTCCTCACTAAGTGTTAGCAAAAGGATATTTCAATTTTGAATTTAGTATATGCTACACTCTTCTACTTTATCTGCTGCAGGAGTCTCTTGCTTTGTATGTTTTCCTTGTGTTGGATTTTTGGTGATATACAAGAGAGACGAAAGATAAGAATTATTATTTTATCATTCAAGGAGTCATCGTATGCAATGAGGGGGATACCCTTTTATTACAGTGGTGGTTATAGTTACCTAATTATCCTAACTGATTATTAACAAATGGTATTTTATTAAAGACTAAAGTCATTAATAACACCATGTCTTTATTACATTGCAACTTTAGTGTTGGAGTATCAATACTCCAAAACCCTTTAACACGACAATACTAGTTTTTAACTATTACCCCCTTACATCAAAAGCTTAATAAGGATGTTGTGAGAAACTATTCAATTTTCAGCATCTCATATTTCCAAATACTGCGATTTGTGCTGGCGCAGGATTAAATTTTCTTCTATCCACTTAAGCATCATCTCTCCATTGTTGAGATTCACAAGAAATAGTAAAGATTGGATGAAACCAACTAGAAAAACCCTAATTCTGCAATAAAGAGAGTAAACCATCACCAGGGAAAAAGAACCCTAGAGAGAGAAATTAAACTCAAGCATAAGTGCACTAGAGAGAGAAATAACCTATGCATAAGTGCTCTAGAGAGAGATATACCAAGCACAAGAGAGTGCAACACTTTGATCGAGCACATAAGCATAACACGATGGAAAAGAATCCACTTGAATGAATATTACAAATGAGAGTTGGTGTATAATATATACAACTCAAGGGGTAGGGTGTTTTCCCTAAGAGAGGTAATGAGCTTATTACTACCTGTAATGCTCCTAGAATGACTGGGGACCTTAAGGGAACCTATCAAGTGAACTAGCTGAACAACTTTGACATAGTGGTCTCTTGAGCCTTGTTATGTCTTAAATGATTGAGGGAAAACCTGAAGATATGAATGCCGACATTAATTGATAAATGAATTAAGGAATTAAATTATACGTGTGGAGTGGGATAATTGATTGATTACATCTTGCTTAATGATTAGCTTCGATTGATCAAGTCAAAGTGCATTAGGACAGTTACAGTCCTAGCTCTGTAACTTGAGAGGACGCAACTGAGATGCGTCATAGCTTTCCATTTTTTTTATTCTGAACTTTGGGACGAAGTTCTAAATAAGTAGGGGTGTATGTAGTGCCCCTAGACTACTATAGACATTGAGGGCACCTGCTGAGTCACCCAACTGTTTGAAACGTTAATAAAATAACCCTATGATTTTATTTTGAGTATATTTATGATTACGATTGATTGATATATGTGCATTTGGGTAGTTATTGTGAATGGACGATTTCATGTTATTTAACGATTAACTTTGATATGAAAATTGTGCATATGGATAATGCTTAACGACTAGCTATACGGTGATTATGTATTTGTCGACGAAATGTATATTTGATTAGAAGTTTGAATAAATCATAAATGTTTAACAATACTTGATTTAGAAATCAGATGATGATTATTGAGGACAGTGCTACTAATAAATTATTGTGAGAAGTGTGTGTGGAAACAAGTGAGACGGTTCACCAACGGACACACAAAGGAACATGAAGGGTCGTAGAGTACGGGTAAATCACACACAGGGGGAGCGACGACGATGTCGACTTTCGACAAGAATACCACGCATGAGCAGATAAGCACTGATCCGCTTGCTCAAGAGGAATGCGTGAGAGCGTACGAGGTGGGCCACGACGGAGTTGGTCACGTACGCGTTGAGGGGCGTGCAGTGAGAACGGACTCACTCCTCAGCACCATTAGTCCCTAGATAGCATGTAGACGAAGGATGGATGGTAACGATTCCTAAAATCCCTACAAGAGTTCCCGCAAGTCAAAACGGAAAGATGGTGGCAGAAGGGCCCGACGATGCGGTACCCTGTCGAGAACGGAAAGAATGGACGCAAGGACCCAACGATGCGGTATCATGCCAAGGAATGGAAACCATGGATGACTGGACCCGACGGAGTGGTGCCATGTCAGGGAATTAAAATTAAGGAACTAGGAGCCCAACGGCGCAGCACCGTGATCCTAGTGAGTTTGATTGTTAAATTTAACTGCATAAAAACTTATGAGAATAACTCTAGATTATTACTTAGCAAATGCATAAAAATAATTTAGGCATTTGCACATGAATAGTTATTTTTGTTGAGCATTTAAAATAATAGAAATCATTATTTAGGAGCAAAATAGAATCCTAAGATTAGACACCTAGTCAACTAAAAGCTAGGAGTTAATTAAAATATCTGAGGGGACAAACTGGAGCAAACTCAGGGGTGTTGGTGCACTTCCTAGAGAAACTGACACTTGGATGGGTGAGTGTTTTAATTAAATAATTAATTAAAAATATTTAATTATGCATGAAGCGACATGTGTCGCATGAGATTTTTCTTTATAAGGAAGACTTGGGGAATGGGTAAAGGGCCCATAATTTGGACGATTGTCGTAATTTTCGAATGCCTCAAAGACTTGCTGCTATCTAAGGGTTTGGCTTAGAAATCCTGGTGGGAAGGGAAGCCCAAGCTGAATTTCTGAAATACTTGTGTGAGCTCTACGACCCAAAGCTCGGGGGAGGCCATGCGACTGAAAGCATGAGCCTATGGTTGGGTGGCGGAGCTAACGGTTGCTTCGCCTATGGTTTAAACGAGCTTTGCTGGAGGGATCCTGCGGAAGACGAAGGCGACAATGGACCAGCCGGATCGGGTTGATAGGTTAAGGTTTTGCTTATTTTTGTTAAATTATTCACGCTTTTTATTTTATTTTTCCCATAACTATGATGTCTAATTTGTTTGTATGAAGTTGTTAAAGTTTCAGTTTCATTTCGAGGGGACCCTAAAGGAGGGGTCCTACACTAACAATCCCCCCTTTGATCCAAAAATTCTTTTGAACAAATACCAAGTTCATTTCTAAACTTATCAAATTTGACCCTTCCAAGAGATTTTGTAAAAATATCTGCAGTTTGATCTTCTGATGGACAATACTTTGGCTTGATGATTTGTTTGACGACGAGAGCCCGAATGTAATGATACTTAGTATCCACATGCTTAGTTTTTGAATGAAAAACAGGATTTTTGGCTAACTTGATTGCTGAATGATTATCAATAAATAATGAAGTTGCTTCTTTCTGATCAACTTTGAGGTCTTGCAAAATCCTTCTTAACCAAACTATCTCACAAGCAGCTTCCCAAGCTGAAATATATTCTGATTCTGCTGTAGAATTTGCAATTGTATCCTGCTTTTTACAACTCCATGCCACTGCAGCTGATCCTATATTCATTAAGTAACCTGAAGTAGATGCCTTGTCATCAACATCTCTAGCAAAATCCGCATCTGAATAGCCAACAAGCTTGAAATTTTTGTTTCTTTTAAACTGAAGTCCAAAATCCTTTGTTCCTTGAAGATACCTTAACACCCTTTTTGCTACATTCCAATGAATTTCTCTAGGTTCCTGCATATATCTAGAAAGTATGCTAACTGCATAAGACAGATCAGGACGAGTATTCATCAAGTAAATGAAACATCCAATTAACTGTCTATATCCAGTACAATTTACAAGTTCCCCCCCTTCAAACTTAGAAAGTTTTAAATTTTGCTCCATGGGAGTAATTGCTGGTTTACATTCCTCCATTCCAAACTTCTTCAACCAATGGGTTTAACATCATGTGGACAATCAACTATTTTCCAAGTCTGATTCTTCATTACTGCATCATACTCACTTTGCATGGCCATTTTCCATTCATGATACTCAACTGCTTCATTAAAAGTAGTTGGTTCAACAACTGAAAGAGCAAAATTTTCTGAACCCGTATTAGAACTCCTTGTACCTGTTTTGCCTTTTTCATCAGACTTAACATCCTGAAGTAACTTAGTTTCCCATTTTGGTTTCTTCTTTTCAATGTTAACTTGATTTGAATCATCCAAGTTAACTTGTGAAGAATTCAAAGTATCTTCAACCTGTTCATCATCCTGTACTTCTGAAGTGAGATCAAACCATTGTTCATTCCTTGTCTTATTTAAGTGTTGCATCCTTAATTGTTCCTTAGTTACTTTTTCCTCTAAGTGACTAAGTTGTTTTTCAACCTCTTCTACACTTAAACTTTCAGTTTCATCAAAAATCACATCCCTGCTGACAATAAACTTTCCATCTGACATAAGCCTATACCCCTTTTTCTCATGAGAATAACCAATCAACATGCACTTAACACTTTCTTTTGGGACAAGTGCATAACAAACTGAACGAAAAAATCTCAAATGTTTGACCATAGGTTTGAATCCATACCAAGCCTCAAAAGGAGTTATTCCATCAAGTGATGATGAAGGAGATCTATTCCTCAAATAAACTGTTGTATGAACTGCTTCTGCCCAATAAAATGATTTCAACCCTTTGAAAAATAACATTGCTCTAGCCATGCCCAATAAAGTCTGATTCATCCTTTCTGATACTCCATTTTGCTGTGGAGTATAAAAATTGGTCAACTGTCTTTTAATCCCTTTTTCCTGACAATAAGTCAAAAAATGATTTGATGTAAACTCACCACCATTATCAGTTCTAAAAGTAGCAATCTTTTCCTCTGTTGTTGTTTCAACCAAAGTTTGAAATGACTGAAACTTTTCAAACACTTCTGATTTTTCCTTCAAAAAAGACACCCAAACCATTCTGCTAAAATCATCAATAAACAACAAAAAATATTTACAACCACCAAGTGAAGTTTCCAAAGGACCACAAACATCACTATGAACAAGCTGTAATCTCCTTGTTGCTCTCCAAGTGCTTTTTGAAAAAGCTATCCTTCTCTGTTTGCCATAAATGCAAGCTTCACACTTTGCATTTTCCTTCCGAAAAGTAGGCAACCCATTTACCATTCCTTGTTTTTGAAGCTGTACAAGACTATCAACATTCAAGTGCCCAAAATGAATGTGCCACAATCGGATAGGTGAAACATCAGTTTCAACTAAACCTGCAAATTCCTTCAAACGTTCCTTTGATCTAGGAATGACTTTTCCCTTCATCCTAAGAAGCTTTCCGTCTTCATAACCTGTCATAACTGTTTTGTATGCATCCTTTGTTGAATTAACAAAAAGGATACCACCTTCCATTACAATTTGATGTCCTAATTGGCGAATGACAACTAAAGACAACCAATTTTTCTTAAATGTAGGCACATACCAAACATTAGAAATCAATCTTTCTCCAATTCCAGGCAAATCAACCTTAACTGTTCCTTTTCCTTGTGGTAAATGAATAGAATCATCTGCAAGAAAAATTGAATTTAAATGACAATCTTCATAACTCCAAAAGAAATCTTTCCTATATGTCATATGCTGAGTAGCCCCTGTATCCATAATCCAAGCATCTTCAAAATCATTTTTGAAACAATAAGAAGACTGAACAAAATTCACTGATTCCAACTGATGAACTTGAACAAAATCCATTGATTCTGATTGTCCAAGTGCTGTAAAAACATATTCACAATTTTCACTATCGTCTGCATGTGCATAATGTGCCACTGATGAAGATTCTTTAGATTCTCTTTCTTTTAGAATTTTTTCAAATGAAACTCTACAGTCTGAAGCATAATGTCCAACTCTATTACAACGAAAACATATGACCTGTTTATTAGCTCTTCCTCTTCCAAAGACCTGTTGGTTTCCTGAACCTCTTCCTCTTCCAGAAAACTTTGACTGTGTACTTTCAAATTCTTTAGAACCTCTTCCTTGATTTCTTCCTCTTCCTCTTCCGCGGCCTCTTCCTCTTCCAAAACCCTGACCACGACCTCTATTTGAATTTTGAAAAACTTTCTGATCATTTCCTTTTTGATGATTACCTGGAGACTGTTTGCTAGTACTTGCAACCAAAACATCTTCTCCTGCTTGCTTTGTTTGACCAAAAATTGTTTCATGTGTGGCAAGTAATTCACTTAGTTCATCAAAAGAAATTTTATCCAATTTATTTGTAATTTGTAAAGTTTCCAAAAAATGCTTATATGTCTCAAGAAATCCTACGATCAAAATGGTCACCATCATGCTGTCCTCAATTTTATCAAAACCAGCTCTTGAAATTTCTTGTTTGATATTTTTTAATCTAGAAATGTACTCCATGACATCACCTCTTGAAGACAATTTTTGTTGAAACAACTTCAATTGAAGATCAATTTTCTTAGCTTCACTCTGAGAATCAAATAAATCTTTCAATGTCTTTCAAGCTGACCACGCATCAGAACTATTTTCAATATGCACATAAATATCATCAGAAACAGTACTGTGAATCAATGCTAAGGCCTTTTCATCTTTTAGTTCCCACTTTGCAAGTTGATCATGATTAGGTGGTTTGGTAGGCTTAGCATTACAGACACCCTTCCACAATTCATTGTAAATAAGAGTGCTTTGAATATGACGACTCCAAACTTTATAATTTTTCGATCCTTCCAACTTGTCAGATTCATTAAAAAAACTTATAACTTTAGACATTGTAAAAAAATAATAAACACCTTGTAACTCCAGAAGATGTGTATTATGCAAATCTTATAGCTCCAAGCATTAAAGAAAGCACCTTATGTCACCAGAATAAGTAAACAATCACCTTATATCACCAATGGAAGATTTTATGCAAAAATATCACCACCAACATGAAAAGAAAATTACTCATCAACAAGAGTCACCATGAAAGAAATGCTGCAAGAAACACCACACACCATGCAAAAGAAAGCTATAGGGGCTTGGCCTTGACCCACTTATAGCCTCAAGAAAAGAATTTGATAGAGCTTCACTTTGCTCTAATCAAACCTTGAGTGAAAATACAAGTACTCCTTATGACACCAACAATGCTCCTTATTACTCCAATGCCCAAAAAAATTACACCTTATTACTCCAAAAAAATAACAAGTCTTTATAAGTGAATTGGAAAGATACAATATTGTTGAGTGGGAGGTCACAAGATCCAATCCCATCAACTTCAAAAATAACTTCTTCTTTTTTTTAAGTTTATATCTCCACCTTTTTCTTCTTAATATAAAAAATCTCCAAAAATAAAAATGAATATGAAAATACCTTATCTCTCCAAAACAACTTATTCACTTTTCAAAATATTACCTTATCTCTGGGCCAATGTAGTTTTCGAATTCGTCATACAGACTGTCGTCCATGTTGAACTTAAAAAAGACGGGCTCTTGGTCGCTCTCACCCACAGTCCCCTAGACCACCACAATCAAGGCCCCGACGATGATGAGGACGTCGACATTGAAGGCCAAATGGTATTTGCAGAAGACAAGTGAAAAAATTATACAAAATTGTGCTTAAATTATACAAGATTGTTCTTTTCCGGACAAGTAATTGAGAAAAAAATTACCACTCTCCACGCAGGTTAGAGGAGCGACCACCACAGGATAATTGAGAAAACATTTACCACTCTCCACGCAGGTTAGAGGAGCGACCACCACAGTACTGGAACTCGTTCAATCGGCTGCAACCACCACTTAGACAGGCGACCACCACAGGATTGGCTGGTCGGTTTCCTCACTCTCCAACGGAGCTGTCTCTACACGTAGGATGGCTTCTCCCCAACTGAAACATAAACAGTCTCGCGAACTCTAGCATGAACCGGCTCTCTCCTGCGTGAACACTTCATGTGTTGAACGGTGCATCCTCTCGAACAATGGCGGCTATGGAACAGTGACTCCTCCCTCTCGAGCAGGCTTTTCTACAATTCTCTTTTGGACAGACGGCGAATGGCCCTCCCTCTCAGCGTGCTCGGGCCTCAACAGATCACTCTAACACTTTTCTCTCTTCAAATATTAGAACTTGGATCATTAAGGCTGTCAATCTGCTTGTTAGCTAGGGTTACAACAGTAATTTTCTTCATTCTAACACTTTTATCTCTTATTCATACAACAGTAATTTTCTTCATTCTAACACTTTTCTCTCTTATTCATTTCCATTGGATTGCCAGGGTTACAACAGTAATTTTCTTCATTCTAACACTTTTCTCTCTTATTCATTTCGATTGGATTTTGAACTTATACGTCTCTTATACGTCTCTACGTCTCTTCCTTTTTGTAAACATTCTCTTCCAAATTTTTTTCTTAAATAACCTCGCCTTAAAAAAATAATAATATTTTACTCTCTCCAAGTAAAAAAAAACTGAGTCTATAAAAAAAAAATTCTGCAGAGATTCTTTTTATCCCAAAAGAATAGGAAGCAATAACTTACAGTTAAAATTTCGCTATTCCAAAACCTTGAAAGTCACCTTCTTCAAACAACCTTTAGCACCTTCCAACCAGGTTCCAACCAGACCAAGCTTCAACCGCGTGCTCTGATACCACTTTGACAAAGTGTCCTTAGACACATAACTTTATTAATGAAGAAGGAAAATAATTACATCACACAGATGTGAGGGCTAAATCCCGAAAGATTACCTCACATGGAAAACTCGATGGATTTAAATATCCAAAGAGTAACAACTAATTTACCGTTACCAAAACTAACTAAGGGACACCTCACATAATCACGTGAGTGTGTAGATGCCCTTTTACACTTATTAAACTAAACTTCTATTTATTACATTTTTGGATCATAATTCCTAACAAATTATTTATGTAATCACTGGTTTATTATTTCATTAGCTTGAAGTGTTAGTCTACATTATACAGGAGTTAAATGTGATTTCTGAACTGTTTAGGAATTTAAAAACTACTGAATAGATTTATGAATTGACAAAATGCCTCCACTGTATTTTTTCCCATATTGTTTTCTATATCGTACTCTAGTACATGGAGGAAGAATTAGAATCAGATGAATGATAGGAAGATTGCCAAATGAATGAAGAGACTAACATTGTTTTATTTCTTAAATATTCCTTATCAGCTACTTTCCACACCATAAATTATATTCCTATTTAGACTCAGGAATTATACAGCTACAAAATATAAACTTAACAGTACTTACAATTTTCTGTTATATCTCTATTTGCATGTAAAAATTATATTGTAAAGATTAATCTTTGTTAAAGTTTCTAAAAATTGATGCAAGCAATATAGTGTAGTTACAGTCTTTTCTATTCTATGCATTCTCTAATTTATAAAACCGTGATAAAATTTCTATCTATATTATGTACCATATATCTTATTTCTAACAAAGCTTTTACCATTGTTCATGTTGAAAACAATACTAGTACTCATACCGCATTTAGATACATTATCATCAACTTAGATACTTAAAACATAGAACATGTCTATTTTTTTTCACGAAGTACACCGTCTTGTAACAAAACCCTAGTTCCTAAGTAATAGTTTTTGAAGTTCAAAACTCATTGAACCGAAAAGATAATCCAAATCCGAGTTTGACCCTTCTGAGAGTTCTTCTTTTTATTTCACATAACAGTCATGGATTCAAAACCCTTACAACATTTTATATTACAGCTTAGCATCATCAACAAAAACAAAACCTTTGTAAACCTAGATCTTTAAACAATACGAAGTTTATACATTACTTTGGTAAGAACGACTCCCTTTGACACGACTCATCAATTCAAGCAAACTAATCTTACATTTCAAAGAAACAAGGAGTATGGATTTCATCATCTTAAAACATAGCAACATCTTAATTACATGCTAACCAAGGGCCCAGAGTTACAAGCCATTCCTTACACCGAAGGAAAAAAAAAACAAAAAACTTAGGGTTTGAGCACATAAGACAAGGTATCTGCTTTAAACTCTAGGTCATCTTTATCCAACATTCAAAAGAGAAATATCAAACTTACTATAGGTTCCATAGAGCTCAGAATGAAGATCAAGTTTTAGAATAATACCATTATTATCCACATTTGGAACTATTACATATTGACAGTCACTTTAATCACAACTAGCATCTAAAAACTACAGTTTCGATGCAAAGTTCAAACTTAAAATAAATCTCCATATCAAACATTGAGTAGGAAGATAATATCTCTAAGATTTCCTTTTCATCAAAATCAATGAAAGGGTAAAACCCCGATTACATTGATACCCATTAAAAACACACAAAAGAGCCATGCTATCACAAAGGTAGGATGAGGACCATCCTGCTTACATCGTCACTTGGTACAAAAAACTTCACAATGATGGCCACCATTAACATTAAGACATCAACATTGAATTCTTGGCTAGAACCAAAGTGGGACCAATTCTCATCAAGCCAAAGTCAGTATGGAGAACCATTGAAGATTACTCGTATCAACGCGGTTTACATTACCCAAGCTTAAGCATGGAAGCCAAGAGCTGAGGACACTTGAAATGCAAACAGGTTATGGTTAAAACGACATCATGAAAGGGAAGTTTAGTAAATAATTATCAATAACTGAGATTTTCTTTTCAACTGTACATTAACTTGCAAGAAAAGAAAATGTATCGAATGCCAAGACTCGACATGAATATGCTTGTCGAATACCAGAGCTATCATCCTCTAACAAAAATAGAAGAAATTCCATTCGTAGAAACCCCATTTTCATTCAAAGAAATAAAACCACTCTCGGTCCAATCTTCTCACGAAGATATCTTAAACACTAGGAGTGACTTCAAGTACCTACGATCGCAGAATGTTAATACATTTAAAGTTTCGGATCTAAGAATTGGTTTCAGTCACCAGACCTACCATCGAAATTGGTTAAACACAACCTGAAAATTCTCAGGCCTGTCGGCTACTCCACTGAGCCACTATCAACCTACAAATTAATACTAAAGGAAAAACATCAAAGATGAGACATAGTGGGGTTTAGGGTTTTCTCAAATCCTGAGGGCATATCGAGATCAATGGTAGAGATTCTTGATCTTAGATTTTCATATTTCCAAGAAACCACCACATTAATAACTATTTCCAACACACAGACCAACTCATACTACCTCCAAGCTAAACCCTATACAGCTCACCTTCGTAGAGTATATTCACACAACGCATTCACATGATAAACAACACATTGGTAGCCACCTAGATATTCCACCAAGTGGGTAGGTAGAATGTTTTAATGACTAGGTTGGATACGATGGCCTACCAGTTCATGTCCCATACACCATTAATTGCACTATCCTCATCATATGTTGGCATGAGAATTGGTTTACCAACCTCCCATAAGATTTAAATATTACTATAAGTAATAGTTACACACTTAGCATTGTATCAATTCATATCTAGAGCATGTTTAATAGTTCAAACCTTGTCGTAAAAGTAGATCAACCTTATTATTGTTAAAATATGAGTATCTGACCTTTGCTTAATAAATTACTATGATGTTCTCATTTTATATTGCATACATTATAGGAATCTCAGAGAAGTAGGATTTAATTCATACTTTAGAAAATTATTAACATTTGTATATAGTTTGCACACTATAGGAGTTGCATGGAAAGTACATTTTACTTATAAAATAGGAAATGCACTTTATAATACATGGATTATATATATGGGAAATTGCATGAAGTTCGCATACAGTTCATATATTGTAGGGATGTATAAATACTTGCATTTAATCTATAATTGTTTACAAGGCACACTATAATATTTATAAAGTGCATAATGAGAACTCAGACATAATTATATCAATGTGCAATAACATAGAGAAGTTGATACAAGTTCGATACGTAGACGAAGTAATGATGCAAACAGATCTCACCCTAGTAAGTTTCTCAAAGTTACTCTATAATTCTCTTTTTAAAAAAAATGAAAGGCTATTTGGAAAGATGGAAGATCCTTGTAGATTCACTTTCAAATTATTAACTATTCTCTTCCATGTAATCTGCAAGAAAAAAAGAAGGTTCAATGCTTTAGCACAAATGCTAAGTAAGCCTTGGGGCACCCATAGGACCCTTTCACCATCAAAAAGAAGAACAAAAAGATTAGTATAGCTTAAAAAGTATAAAGAAAGTATATAATCATGATTATCAATTCATAAACTAGACATAGTAATATTTCTCACGCATCGGAAATTAAAATAGGCATTTATGATTTTAATTATCTCTTAATTCAGCTCATTGTGATTGAACAATCTAGCACTTTATATATATTTCTACACAGTTAGTTTACTCATTAAATGCTGGATTGAACAATTTTAAATTTTTCGGTAAATTTTGGGATGTTAAATGGTGGCTGAATGTGATACCTGCCAACACAATAAGGGTGACACAACACTCCTTCTGGGATGGCTCGAACCCTTTCCCATATGTACACGGATTTGGATATATATTTATACAGATATCATTGAAGGGCTCCCTAAATCTGGAGGGAAGACAGTGATTTTGGTTGTGGTTGATTGCCTCTCCAAATATAGTCATTTTTGTGCTCTCAGCCATCCCTATAAGGCCTTGTCAGTCGCTCAAATTTTCTTGGACTAGATCTTTTGTCTTCATGGAATCCCTTCTTCCATTGTCTCGGATCGTGATGCAACTTTCACCAATCATTTTTGGAGATAACTATTTGTTGAATATTGTAACTTCTAAGAATATTATATTTGTACATTATTTATTCCAGAGATGTTTCATTCCTCCAAGGTAATCCTACTATGTATCTGGAGATGTTTATTCCTCCAGGGTTTTATATTAACTAGGGTTATTAGACCCACCATGTGTGGGTCGGCCCTGTAAGTTATATTTTAGGGGTTATTAGACTTCTCCAGGTGAGGTCGGCCCCAACAGGTCTTTTAGTCAGTTGAGAGTCAAGTATAAATAGAGGAGGTGAACTCCTCATTAGACCACTCACTCACTTGTGGAAGAGTGCGCACTTGTCTGGGAGATCAGCTAAGAAGACAAAGGAAGGAGGAGCACATCTTGTATTTTGGTTGATCATCTTATTGAGGAAAGCTTTACTGGGTTTTCTACCCCATGAGGGTTTCCCAGGATATATTGTGTGTCTATCTTGTGATTATGCTTCTTTCAGTGATCTTGCTTGGTTATTTGGTTTAAACTTAACATGGTATCAGAGCTAGACTGAATAGGACATCTTTCACAAGGTAAGATTATCTCTCTCTCTCTCTTTGGTGAAGTTAGGGTTTCAGCCCAAAGTTGGTATTATTGATTTTTGGTTGCATGGCTGGATAGCCCTCCTCAATACCTTTCTTTTAAGCCCTAGATCGAACTTTTTGGTTGGGTAGAACTCCGGGAATTGCAAACCCTAATTCTACCAAAAGTGCGATACGTCAGATTTTGGTTTCAGAAAAAAGTTGGAATTTTTGATTTCTAATTACATGGTTGGATATCCCTTATCAAGATCATTCTTTTAAGCCATAGATCGAACTTTTTGGTTAAGTAGAACTCTCGGAAAGTCAAACCCTAATTCTACCAAAAGTGCGATAAAATTCTGTTTCAGTTTCCGGAAAAGTGAAAAGTAACTTTCCAAGTAAGTCTACTCTGTCTCTTGGACTCCCCCAAGAGAATATGTCTCCAAATACTAAGCTTGAAGACAAGCTAGAAGGCATAGAGAATTTCCGGGCATGGAAATACAGAATTGGTCTCATTCTTGAAGAGAATGATCTTGCTCAGCTTATCAAGGAAGAAGTTGCAGAACCAGAAGGAGATGAAGCCAAAGATAAGCATAGGAAAGATTTGATTAGGGCAAAGAGAATCATAGCTGATTCCATCAAAGACCACTTGATTCCACAAGTGGCCTCCAAGAAGACTCCAAAGGAAATGTATGATTCCCTAGGAAGAATGTATGAAGGGAAGAACATCAATAGGAAGATGAATCTGAGGACTAAATTGAAGAGCACCAAGATGCACAAAGGAGAATCCATTCAAGACTACTTCTCAAGGGTTTCACAAATCAAGGAACAACTAGATGCAATTGGTGATACTCTTGATGAGGATGAACTTGTGATGATTGCCCTCAATGGTCTCACTAGATCTTGGGAGTCATTTATACAAACCATGTGTGCCAGGAAAGAGAGCATGAAGTTTGACATAGTATGGGAGGATTGTGTTCAAGAAGAAGCTAGGGTTGCAAATAGAGAAGCCCTTCTCAAAGAGGATGACCAAGCCTTAGCCACTCATACCAAAAGAAGAAGAATGATTCATCTCAAGAGAGTTGACCACAAAGGATCTCAACACTTCTCTAGATCTAACAAGAGAAGAGGACCCAATTCAGCAAGAGATCTTTCTACGGTAGAATGCTACAGTTGTCATAAATTGGGACACATCTCCAGATTTTGTCCTTCTCAAAGGAAGAAAGTCTTCCACAAAAGACATCATGCACATATGGCAGAAAATGATAGTGAAGAAGAAGAAAAGGAAGAAGATGAAGAAGAAGAAGAGGTAGAGGTAAAACCCAAAAGGAAAAGATGTAAGGTGAAGAAAGAAGATCCAGAAGAATATGTTCTATTCTCTGCACTCTCTGGATCTGTATCTCCTGGAGAAGATACATGGCTCATTGATAGTGGTGCTTCCAAGCACATGACAGGTCAAAGGAAGACCTTCTCAAATCTTGAAGAAAAGTCTTCTTCACAGAAAGTATCTCTAGGAGATGACTACCAATATCCTATCAAAGGAATTGGTGAAGCTAGCTATAAGCTAGATTCTGGAACACCCTTGAAGATGAAAGACATCTTATATGTCCCAGGTTTAAAGAAGAACCTTCTCTCTATTTCAGCACTAGATAAGAAAGGCTTCAGAGTAGCCTTCATAGATGGACAAGTACTCATGTGGTCTAAAGGGAAGACAATTAAAGATGCAGTTGTTATTGGTGAAGAAGAAGGAGGTCTCTATCAACTCAAGGGTCATCCAGAAGCTGCCCTTGCACATGAGATCTCCAGCCCCAGTGAGCTATGGCATAGAAGATTAGCCCACATCAACTTTAAAGCCTTACCCTATGTAAGCAAGGTAGTCATAGGATTACTAGATTTAAAAGCTGATCATGATGGCTCATGTAAACGATGTAAGAAAGGGAAAAATATCAAGAACCCCTTTCCAAAGAGTGAAACAAAGACTAAGAACATTTTAGAGCTTATACACTCAGATGTATGTGGTACAATGCCCACCACTTCCTTAAGTGGGTTTGAATACTATCTTTCATTCATAGATGACTATTCAAGGAAAACTTGGATATACTTCCTGAAAGGTAAGAATGAAGTCTTTGGAAAATTCAAAGAGTTCAAGGCTCTAATAGAAAATCTATCAGACAAGAAAATCAAAACTCTCAGAACAGATAATGGCGGAGAATTCACCTCAAAGGAATTTGAGGACTTTTGCAAAGAAGCTGGAATTAAAAGGGAACTAACTACTCCCTACAATCCCCAACAGAATGGGGTGGCTGAAAGGAAAAATAGAACAATCATGGAAGCTGTGAAGACCATGATACATGACCAAGATCTTCCCATGTACTTATGGGCTGAAGCAGCCAAGACAGCAGTTTATGTGCAAAATAGATTATCTCACAGTGCTCTTGAATTCGAAACTCCAGAAGAAGTATTTACAGGTAAGAAGCCTGAGGTAAGTCATCTTAAAATATTTGGGTGTCCTGTGTATATCCACATTCCAAAAGAAAAGAGAACCAAGTTGGATCCCTCAGGTAAGAAGGGAATGTTTGTTGGCTATTGTGAAACTTCCAAAGCCTTCAGAATCTACATACCAGGTTTTCATCATATAGAAATAAGTAGAGATGTAACCTTTGATGAGGAAGCAGCTCTCAAGAAATCCAGAAAGTGTCAACTTGAAGAAGTTTATGAAGAAGACTCATCACCCAGAATTTCAGAGAATGTTCACATCCCTGAAGAAGCTACACCAGAGGATCATGACATGCTCGAACCTCAAGAACCCCTCGTTGCAGAACTATCCAGGAAAAGAAGACCAGCATGGGCTAGAGATATTATTCAAGGAGCTGAAAGATATGGAGCTCCTGAAGGCTCCACTAGAGAAAGAAAGAAACCAAAGATTGTGTCCAACTATATGGCCTTAATGTGTGATCTTGTGGATCAACTACCTACTAACTATGAAGAGGCAGCTCAGAAGAAAGAATGGGTAGAAGCAATGACAGAGGAATATCAGTCAATAATGAAAAATGATGTTTGGGATATAGTTCCCAAGTCAAAAGATAAAAGTGTGGTTTCTTCCAAATGGATTTTCAAAATAAAACATGCTGCAGATGGAAGCATTGAAAAATACAAAGCAAGATTTGTAGCCAGAGGATTCTCTCAGAATGAGGGAATTGACTACGAAGAAACATTTGCACTAGTTGCCAGGTATACTTCAATTAGAACTATTATGGCTCTTGCATCCATGATGAAGTGGAATTTACACCAAATGGATGTTAAGACAGCTTTTCTGAATGGTGTAATTGAAGAAGAAGTTTACATAGAGCAACCTCAAGGGTTTGAGGTTAATGATGGAAGAACTCATGTATGCAAATTGAAGAAGGCATTATATGGGTTGAAACAAGCTCCAAGGGCTTGGTACGGAAGGATTGATAATTTCTTAACTAGCATGGGCTTTACCAAAAGTAAAGCTGACCCAAATCTTTATCTCAAGGTAATGGATGATGAACCAGTTATATTGCTGTTATATGTAGATGATCTCTTCTTAACTGGAGATGAGAAACAGATTATTGAAAGCAAGAAGAAGCTTTCTTCAGAATTCGAGATGAAAGATCTCGGATTAATGCACTACTTCTTAGGCTTAGAAGTATGGCAAGAACCAAAAGGAATCTTTCTAAATCAAGGTAAGTATACTGTGGAGATTCTCAAAAGATTTGATATGTTGGAGTGCAAAGCCATGGCCACTCCCATGGACTCCAACTTAAAGTTATTAGTTAATGATTCATCAGAATTAGTGGACATAACTCTATATAGACAAATCATTGGATCATTGATGTACTTAACTAATACTAGGCCTGATATATGCTTTGCTGTAAATACCCTAAGTCAGTATCTAGTAGAACCTAGAAAGGTTCACTTAATAGCTGCAAAGCATGTAATGAGGTACCTAAAAGGTACATTAGATTTTGGCCTTTTCTATTTTGGAGGTCATGAACTCAGATTACATGGTTACTCAGATTCTGATTGGGCAGGTAGTGTCTCAGATAGAAAAAGTACCTCAGGTGGATGTTATGGTCTTGGATCTGCCATGATCTCATGGTTCAGCAAGAAACAATCAAGTGTGGCCCTCAGTACTGCTGAAGCTGAATATATAGCTGCCTGTTCTGCTAGCTATGAAGCAGTATGGCTTCGGAAACTTTTATCTGGAGTGTTTGACTTAGAAATGGACCCCACTGTGATTATGTGTGATAATCAAAGCTGCATCAAGATGATTGAAAATCCTGTATTTCATGATAAGTCAAAACACATAGAGATCCGATACTTTTATATACGAGACATGGTGCAGAGAGGAGCTATCAAGCTAGAGTATATAAGCACTGAGGATCAAATCGCTGATATCCTGACCAAGCCTCTGTCTCGAGTAAAGTTTGAACACTTCCGAGACAAGCTTGGTGTAGTTCAGAAGAACCCTCCTCGAAAGGGGGAGTAGCACAGTACGAGACAAACAAGCCTATCTCATCAATGATGAGGTTACCTATTTTTTGTACTTACTCACCTAGAATTATTTAGATTTAGGACTCTTATATTCTTTATTTTGATGGTTAGATGTATACATGATTTTGATGATAGATGTATACATGCTAGATACTTTTGATGATAGATGTATACATGCTAGATACTTTTGATGATAGATGCTTTTGATAGTTAGATGTATACATACTTTTGATGATAGATGTATACATGCTTTTGATGATAGATGTATACATGCTTTTGATGATAGATGTATACATGTTTTGATGATGATGATACATGTTGTGGTTATACATGTTTTGATGATGATGATACATGTTGTGGTTATACATGTTGTGGTTATACATGCTTTGATGATGATGATACATGTTATACATGTTTTGATGATGATGATACATGTTGTGATTATACATGTGGTTATACATGTTTTGATGATGATGATACATGTTGTGATTATACATGCTTTTGATGTTGATGATACATGTTTTGGTGATACATGTTATGATGATGAGGATACATGTTCTTGATGAACATGTGAAGGGATTGGATCATTCCTGGACTTCAGTCCGAAAGAAGAGCCGTAGACATATGTCTTCGATAATGAAGGGATTGGATCATTCCTGGACTTCAGTCCGAAAGAAGAGTCGTAGACGTATGTCTTCGATAATGAAGGGATTGGATCATTCCTAGACTTCAGTCTGAAAGAAGAGCCGTAGATGTATGTCTTCGAGAATGAAGGGATTGGATCATTCCTGGACTTCAGTCCGAAAGAAGAGCCGTAGACGTATGTCTTCGAGAATGAAGGGATTGGATCATTCCTGGACTTCAGTCCGAAAGAAGAGCCGTAGACGTATGTCTTCGATAATGAAGGGATTGGATCATTCCTGGACTTCAGTCTGAAAGAAGAGCCGAAGACGTATGTCTTCGATAATGAAGGGATTGGATCATTCCTGGACTTCAGTCCGAAAGAAGAGCCATAGACGTATGTCTTCGATAATGAAGGGATTGTATCATTCCTGGACTTCAGTCCGAAAGAAGAGCCGTAGACGTATGTCTTCGAGAATGAAGTCCTTGGTGGACGGTTGAGGATTAAGTCATCCTTGGATGTAGGTCCTAAAAGCATGGTGAAGGGATTGGATCATTCCTGGACTTCAGTCCGAAAGAAGAGCCGTAGACGTATGTCTTTGAGAATGAAGTCCTTGGTGGACGGTTGAGGATTAAGTCATCCTTGGACGTAGGTCCTAAAAACACGGTGAAGGGATTGGATCATTCCTGGACTTCAGTCCGAAAGAAGAGCCGTAGACGTATGTCTTCAAGAATGAAGTCCTTGGTGGAGGGTTGAGGATTAAGTCATCCTTGGACGTAGGTCCTAAAAGCACGGTGAAGGATTGGATCATCCTTGGACTTTGGTCCTGTAAACTGAGCCGTAGACGTGAGGTCTCCAAGAACATGATAGGACTGGATCATCCCTAGACTTCGGTTCAAAAGGTACATGACTGGTTTACATCATTCCTTGACGATGACGATGATCGTGTGATGACGATGCTGATGATCGTATGATGACGATGCTGATGATCGTGTGATGACGATGCTGATGATCGTGTGATGACGATGCTGATGATCGTATGATGACGATGCTGATGATCGTGTGATGACGATGTTGATGATCGTATGATGACGATGCTGATGATCGTGTGATGACGATGCTGATGATCGTGTGATGACGATGCTGATGATCGTGTGGTGACGATGTTGATGATCGTGTGGCGACGATGCTTATGATCGTATAATGACGATGCTGATGATCGTGTGATGACGATGCCGATGATCGTGTGATGACGATGCTGATGATCGTGTGATGACGATGCTGATGATCGTGTGATGACAATGTTGATGATCGTATGGCGATGATGATGATGATCGTGCGATGACGATGATAATGATCGTATGACGATGCTGATAACGATGTTGATGTTCCAAGTAACTAGTCAAGTTACTGATGATGACGAATTGAAGAAAGCTTCCGATGATATATAGATGATGTAGTAAATGACTCCTTGCTCCTACAGATGTTGTTATAATATCCTTCTCGTTAAGGGGGAGTGTTGAATATTGTAACTTCTAAGAATATTATATTTGTACATTATTTATTCCGGAGATGTTTCATTCCTCCGAGGTAATCCTACTATGTATCTGGAGATGTTTATTCCTCCAGGGTTTGATATTAACTAGGGTTATTAGACCCACCATGTGTGGGTCGGCCCTGTAAGTTATATTTTAGGGGTTATTAGACTTCTCTAGGTGAGGTCGGCCCCAACATGTCTTTTAGTCAGTTGAGAGTCAAGTATAAATAGAGGAGGTGAACTCCTCATTAGACCACTCACTCACTTGTGGAAGAGTGCGCACTTGTCTGGGAGATCAGCTAAGAAGACAAAGGAAGGAGGAGCACATCTTGTATTTTGGTTGATCATCTTATTGAGGAAAGCTTTACTCGGTTTTCTACCCCATGAGGGTTTCCCAGGATATATTGTGTGTCTATCTTGTGATTATGCTTCTTTCAGTGATCTTGCTTGGTTATTTGGTTTAAACTTAACACTATTTAGCCTCACTGGCACCAAACTGAAGATGAGTTCAGGGTATCACCCACAAACAGATGGTCAAACTGAAAATTATCAATAAATGCTTGGAGACTTATCTTCATTGCTTCACCTCTGAACAACAACATCGGTGGGAAAAATGGCTCCCTCTCGCTGAATGGTGGTACAATACCTCTTACCACACTACCTCTAAGATGACCCGATATGAAGCAGTCTATGGTCAGGAACCGCCAGTTCTTCTTCCATACACCCCTGGGAGTTCACCAGTTCATGAAATTGAAAAAGTCCTTCAAAACCGCAATTAGATTATTTGCATTTTGTGGGACAATCTTCACATGGCAACAAATCGCATGAAGCAACATGCTGATCAGCACCGTTCTGAGGGCACTTTGCAAGCAGGTGATATGGTTTTTCTTTGTCTCCAGTCGTAGAAGCAATCCTCCTTGAAACTCAAAGGGCATCATCAACTCGCTTCAAAGTTCTATGGGCCATATCCGATTCTTCAAAAGATTGGGTATGTTGCTTATAAATTGGAACTTCCTCCTTCTTCCTGCATTCATCCAGTATTTCATGTCTCTTGTCTGAAGAAATTTCTTGGCACCAACATTAGAGGACAAACTATTTTACCCGAACTGGATAATGAAGGATCCATACTTTTGTATCTGGAGGCCATCCCCAATAAGCACACTCATCAGCTTCGCTCTCGCTCTATCACAGAGGTCTTAATTTAGTGGCATGGCATGCAACCATAGGATTCTACATGGGAACCACTCCCTTAGATTCAACAACAATTTCCACATCTAAAGCATTGAGGACAAATATTTTTCTAAGGGGTTCGGGATGTTAGGAACCCATGTCTTTCCTTTGTTAGTATATTGTTGTTGGATGCATATGCTTTGTAAGTCATCCCATAGTATTTGTTGATCCATAGTTTGTGTTATTGTTGTTTGGTGCATATTCTTTCTAAGTCGCCCGTAGTATTGTTGATCCATAGTTTGTATTGGCCCATGGTTTTTACCCATAGTATTGGCGCCTAGAATTAGTATATAAGTGTATGTTGAGGCCTATGAAGGCATCGTGACGTTATTTATATTGAGCTTGCTCAAAGGAGGTTGCCCCCTCGAAGTGGCATGTGATCAATAAAAGTGATTATGAGTTCTGTTATTTTTGCTATCTCGTGTATTTTCATTAATTAATTGTTGCAGGTTCTTCACAGTCGGGTTTTATTAATAGGTTTCAATGTTTTTGTTTTGAAATCAATAATGGAGAACTATACAACATTGTTGTTTTGTAAAAGTTTCTGGGCTACATGCCCTTAGTTGGGCTTTCTCCCAATACTATGATGAATATAATATGAAAATTTTAAAGTCTTTTGTTCCTGTTTGCATTCTCCCACTGTTTAGTTTTCCAGGGTTTCAGTTTTAAAAGATCTTACGCTACTTCCTTTTTCGGCGAATATGTTAAAAATTATGTTTGTTATAAAGATAATTTTTATTTTTAATTACAAACTAGGAAAATCCATAAGTGCAAAAGTGATCTTGGTTATATCGATGCATAGTGGATGTTTTACCAATGAAGCCAATGTTGGCTCTATTTAACTTATTGTGGTTAATTTTGTTTATGTGTGAGGTTATAAAGAACATTGCTAACAATTATTGGGAGATACCCTAGCTATGGAAATTGCATCTATATATATATATACTCTATTTAAAGTTTGTATGTGCTTGTCCAACTGTCTTTTTCTCCAGGGTTGAATTGAGTTATGTTTAAGAGTTCTGATCCTTACTTCTATTTGCATCGATTATGTTGAAATTCTGATGTTTAGAATGAATAAAGGATTTGTTTAATAATTATGGTCAAAGCCTTGATCGTAAAAATATAATGGCATGATAACTACTTGGCAATGGATCCTTGCTATTTAAGCCAATAATTGCTTTGTTTGTTTTGCTGTGATTATTTTAGATTATTTATAAGCTATACTCTTTTGTTATCTCTTCATCTTGGAGAAAATGTTGTCTGTGAATATTTTGAAACGCTTAGTTCCATAGGGTTCTTCAATCGATTGATTTTTTTAAACGTTTTGTTGTTTATAAAGAGTAAAATAGATTGATGGTTAACGATTATGGGAAAGCCCTAGCTGTAGAAACATATTCTTGTTTAAAAATAAAGGATCCATATTTTTTTATCCTTTCTGGTGTTACGAACCCATGTTAATCCTTCTCTCTACTTTGTCCATATATTGTTGTTGGATGCATATTCTTTGTAAGTCACCTCGTAGTATTTGCTGATCCATAGTTTTTATTAGCCCATGGTATTGACCCATAGTATTGGACGCATATGCTTTGTAAGTCGTCTTGTAGGATTATATGTCCCATGGTATTGACCCATAGTATTGGGCATAGAATTAGTATATAAGTGTGTGTTGAGGCCAATCAAGGCACCTTGAAGTTATTTGTATTGAGCTTGCTCAAAGGAGGTTGCCTTAGAAGTGGCCTGCGATCAATAAAGTGATTCTAAGTTCTTTTATTACTTTTATCTCATGTATTTTCATTAATTAATTGTTGCAGGTTCCTCACATCTGGTATCAGAGCACTTTCTTGGGCTCGTTGGGTGGAATTTCTGCCAAAAAAAAAAATTGCATCTATTGTGGGTTTCGGATTTGGGAATAATCTCTATCTGCTTAAATATGGGAAGTACTTGGGCATAAGCCCTAAAACTCATTGTGAGGAGTACCACAAGAACCCTGAAGTAACTGGCCCATTAAAAGGACCGGTTAGCGAAAAGGGCAACGACCCCTGCCTGATTGACTAGTGCCCACCCGTGAGGTAAACCAAGAGTTGAGTTTGTGGCAAAGCGGTTATCGGTTTTACCTGAGCCGTGGAGTGAGGGGTATTGACCCAGTACACAAGCCATCAGACATCATTTATGGCCAATTGAAACCACTGAATCGTTAGGAAGGCGAGCATACCTGGGGTCCATATCTATTTTCAGTTGAACTGTTGTCGATCACTTCCGTGCCATTGTAGATCCATCTATTGCTGATCACTTACGCACTGTTGCAGATCCAACCATTTTCAGATCCATTCTGAGAGCCGTTTCAAATCCATTTCAAGTCGTTTTAGATCCAATCGTTTTCGATCCATTCTGAGTTGTTTCAGATCCGTCCATTTTCTATCCATTATGAAATCTGTTTCAGATCCACTCTAAAAAAAAACAAAAAAAACTATTTTTTCGCCATATCTCCTATGTTTTCACTTTGTTTCCCTTGAAACTTCCCTGACACCCATGTAATCCCATTCTGCATATTTCATTCTTGAGGACCCTATCCCAAATTCCACTCCCCAAAGCAAGAAATCCCACATTTGTCTATTTTTAGGGTTTGCCATAACTTCTTCGACTTTCACCCAATCGCCTTCAAATTTTTCCACAGAGTTCCTTTACTATTTCTGCTTCTTTGTCCCTGTCTACCAAATTTTCTCATTCTTTCACCCCAATTCTGAAGTCCTCCTTTTTGGCTTCCTTGTCCATTCGAAAGTGTCCAAACCTAGTCAAACCCAAATTACACATCATATTTTTTCCCAAATAGAGATTTTCCTTTACTGAAACAGTTTCTGTTTTTGTTTTTCTAACCACTCCAAAAAAAAAAAAATCCTGGTTATGGTTGTCACCCGCGCAGAAGCAAAAAACCATGGAGGAAGCACTTGCAACCATCCAAACAAAAATCCAAGATCTGGATGAAAAATTTCTCAGCCTCGATCTTCAACATTCAGCCGTAAACCATAACCGACAACCAGAATATTATGTAGCCACTAGGTTCTCTTCTTCCAGTAATTTTCGTGGGCTGAAGCTTGAATTTCCTCGCTTCAATGGTACTGATCCAACTAGATGAATATACCGGGCAGACCAATATTTTAGTTTGCATAATACTTTTCATGTCCACAAAGTTTCACTTGCATCCTTTCATTTGGAACAGGAAGCTCTTCAATGGTACCGTTGGTACATCAGAGATCATCAGGAGCCAAACTAGACATATTTTTTCCAAATCCTTTTACAATGATTTGGTCCTAGTGCTTTTGATGACTTCACAGGAGCACTCACTAAACGTTTTCAA
Organism: Larix kaempferi; assembly: GCA_027924585.1. Lineage (NCBI taxonomy): Eukaryota > Viridiplantae > Streptophyta > Pinopsida > Pinales > Pinaceae > Larix > Larix kaempferi. Next base: position 7,189,873 of record BSBM01001065.1, read on the forward strand.
ACTGGCACTATGAGAGATTATCAGGCAGAATTTGAGAAACTGGCCAATCACACAGAAGGATTGTCTGATGAATTCTACAGGAGTTGTTTTATCAGTGGTCTCAATGATGAAATTCGCTCAGAGGTTAAATGGTTCTATCCCAACACAATGATGGAAGTGCTAACATTGGCTAAGTTGGAAGAGGACAAGATTGAATCCCAACAACGCTCCAATCCCACCTTTGCTCCCTTCCGAAATATGGATTTCCAACGACCTCCTATCATGCCAGCTCCTCGACCAACTCCTATCAAGCATTTGTCTGAAGCAGAGATGCGGGCACGCTGAGAAAAAGGGCTTTGTTATAATTGTGATGAGAAATTCACTCAGGGACATAGATGTGTTGAGCAAAAGCTCTATATATTGGATATGGATTCTCTACCTACCTCTGAACTTGCTGAAGAAGCTATAGATAAAATAGATGATCAGGTCGACATTCAGCAGCCATTTGTTGATCCCCATCTCAGGACGACCAACCATAGATATCTCTCCATGTTTTATCTGACATCACCACCCCACAAAAATTGTGGGTCAGGGATTACTTCAAGTAGATCCCTCTTACAATACTCATTGATTATCGTAGCACTCATAATTTCACTCACCATCGGATCGCCAAATAGGCTCATTTTTTTGTCCATCCTTGCTCCAACTTTGAAGTCATGATTGTCAATGGGGGAACCTTACCTTGCAAGGGGAAGTGTCACAATGTGCATATCTCTCAAGAATATTATAACCTACACTATGACATGTTTTCCTTGTCCTTAGGCAGATGTGATGTGGTTTTAGGCATTCAATGGTTATGCACTATTAGCCCCATCTTATGGGATTTTACTGAACTTTGGATGCAATTTTCAGTCAATGGGAAACAACACAAATTTACGGGCTTACAACCAAGGTAGCTCCACATCATAACTTCACATCACCTAGAAAAGATCCTTAAGAAGAATTCACATGGTGTCATTTCTCAGCTCCATTCCATTCAGATGCACCCATCGACGGTCTCCATTACTTCTTTAGATATATATGCAAGTGTCTTTGCTGAAGCAGTGGGATTTCCGCCTTAAAGAGACATTTCTAGTAATAATTTAGCCGCATCTAAATATCAGAAGGAAATGATGGCTATTTTTCATTCAGTATAGAAGTGGCAGCCATACCTATTACGGAATTATTTCTACATCAAGACTGATCTCAAGAGTCTGGAAAATTTCCTGGAACAACAGGTCTCTTCCCCAACACACCTAAAATGGGTTATCCAACTCATGGGTTATTCCTATGTGATCACTTACAAAAAGCATAAGGACAATATGGTGGCAGATGATCCTTCTCGCACATTTGATGACCCAGTTTCTCTTACATCTATTTCTCTGCTTGTTCCAAATTGGTTGCAATATGTTCAATAGGGCTATGTCTTCTATGAACTCCATGCTTCTATATCTGGAGGGCACTCTGGGTTCCTCAAAATGTATGACCCGAAACAATGTAACTTCATTTGGCAATGAATGACAATGACAATTCAACAGATGGTGGATGCCTGTGACACTTTCCAAGTCAACATGGGTGAAACAACACTCCTTTCGGGACTGCTCAAACCCTTGTTCATCCCTGCACAGATTTGGACAACTATTTCTATGGATTTCCTTGCAGTGCTCCAGTGTTCCAATACCACATCTAACATGACACCATATGAAGCAATATATGGACAGACACCACTAGTTCTTCTTCCATACACCCTTGCAACTCCCCAGTTCAGGAAATTAACTCGGTTCTTCGAAACCGCGATCAGATTCTTCTCATTTTCCAGGAAATTCTTCACATGGCAAGAATTTGAATGAAACAACAAGCTGATCAACACCATTTTGAGTGCACTTTTCAAGCAGGTGATATGCTTCTTCTTCATCTACAACCTTCCAAGCAATCCTCCCTGAAACTCAAAAGGCGTAAGCTTCTCTTTCAATCTATCACAGTTGCCTTCATTCAGTGGCATAGAATGCAACCTGAGGATGCTACAGGGGAATCACTTCTTCAATTTCCGCATCAATTTCCGCATCTAAAGATTTGAGGACATAGATTTTTCTAAGGGAGAGGGGATGTTAGGAACCCATGTCAACCCTTCTCTTTAATTTGTTCGTATATTGTTGTTGGACACATATGCTTTGTAATTCGTCCCATAGTATTTGTTGATCCATAGTTTGTATTAGCCCATGGTATTGACCCATAGTATTGGATGCATATGCTTTGTAAGTCATTCCGTAGTATTATATGTCCCATGATATTGACCCATAGTATTGGGCATAGAATTAGTATATAAGTGTGTGCTGAGGCCAATGAAGGAACGTTGAAGTTATTTGTATTGAGCTTTCTCAAAGGAGGTTTCCCCTAGAAGTGGCCTGCGATCAATAAAGTGATTCTAAGTTATGTTATTACTTTTATCTCATGTATTTTCATTAATTAATTGTTGCAGGTTCCTCACATCTAGTATCAGAGCACTTTCTTGGGCTCGTTGGGTGGAATTTCTGCCAAAAAACAAATTTGCATCTATTGCGGGTTTCGGATTTGGGAATAATGTCTATCTTCTTAACTATGGGAAGTACTTGGGCATAAGCCCTAAAAATCATTGTGAGGAGTACCACAGGAACCCCGAAGTAACTGGCCCATTGAGAGGACCAGTCAACGAAAAGGGAAATGACCCATGCCTGATTGACTAGTGCCCACCTGTGAGGTAAACCAAGAGTTGTCGTTTGTGGCGAAGCGGTTATCAGTTTTACTTTACACATGGAGTGAGGGGTATTTCCCCAATATGCAAGCCATCATACATCATTTGTGGCCAAGTGAAACCATTGAATCGTTAGGAAGGTGAGCATACCTGGGGTCCATATCTATTTTCAGTTGAACTGTTTCTCTATTGTATCTTATGACTCTTCCTGAAACAAAATTGGATATGCTTCCTGCATATGACTCTCCAATTCCTAGGTTTCTTCATATGGACTAAGGTTCTTCCATTGCACCTTTACCTGTCCAATGGTGCGATTGCAGAGAAAAATTTCTCTCCTGTCGAGGATACAGTCTCGTTTGTTAAATTTTCAGAATTTACTTCAATATGATCTAGGATCTTAACTGAGAGAACAACATGTACAGCATATCTACAGCATATCAATCATGGAGACAATAATGCAAGCACACAAGAGACACAAAGATTTACTTGGGGAAAACCATAAAGGTGAAAAACCCCAATAACTTCCTCAGAGATAGATAGAGCAATGATACAACCAACCAATAGAGATAGCCATAACCTAGCAGCAATCCTCCTCCTCCATAAGTGCGCCTCTCCTCCTTGAGAGCATGTGTGAGAAGTGAGTGAGTAAATAGAGTGCCTCCCGCACTCTATTTATACTTGACTTGACTTGCCTTTTTACCTAACTCATGTCGGCTCGAACTTAACCACATAACATAATGCTGAGTGGGCCGACCCCCAATAGGGTGGTCTAATAACCCTTTGACCCACATGGCCGACCCCCAATAGGGTGGTCTAATAACCGTTTGACCCACATGACTTATACAGGGCCGACCCCCAAACAAGGTGGTCTAATAACCCCTCAAGTATAAGTTACGACACTTACAATATAAATGACGACACTTCCTTATAGAGGAATAATACCATCTCTATAGGAATACAATATACATATATGTGAAATACATTCCGAAGTTACATATACATCAACACTCCCTCTTAACTAGGAAGGTATTTCTCAGCATAGTTCTTCTAGCACAAGTCATCTTCTCTGGATCATCGTCACTAGATAATCGTCATCGAGTCATCATCATCGTCACTGCTGCTGCTATCTCAATCAATCTCTGAATCTACTCGTCATAGGAAGTTTCTACAGAGCCAGTCCTTTTTCATACTGGATGTAGGCCCACCACCTGCAGGTCTTCGTCATCACTGGCCATACTGTGGAATCCTCAGGACTTATTACGTGCGTCACAAAACCTCGAAAGAGCATCCCAGGATGTTACGGGTACACAACTCCGACCTGTAGGATCTCCCAGGGCGCTATTACATGTGACCCCACCACAAAAACCTCGAAAGAGCATCTCAGGATGTTACAGGTACACAACTCCGACCTGAAATCTCCCAGGGCACAAATTACATGTGGTCCACCACAAAACCTCGCAAGAGCATCTCAGGATGTTACGGGTACACAACTCCGACCTGAAATCTCCCAGGGCACAAATTACATGTGGTCATGGCAAAACCTCGAAAGAGCATCTCAGGATGTTACGGGTACACAACTCCGACCTGAAATCTCCCAGGGCCCAAATTACATGCCATAGGACAAAACCTCGCAAGAGCATCTCAGGATGTTACGGGTACACAACTCCGACCTGAGATCTCCCAGGGCACAAATTACATGTCCTCCCAGAGCAATGTCTCGACAGAGCATCCCAGGCTGTTACGGGTACACAACTCCGACCTATAGGATCTCCCAGACATGCTCATCTGCACAACCTGATCCATGACCACAGAGTATCAACCTGATACTCACCATACATCATCCTGATGTACTCATGATCATCCTGATCATAATCACTGCAACGTCCTGCTGCAAGTCATCTGGAGCAACATCCTGAAGCTCGTCATCCATGATCGTCCTGATCATCAATGCAACATCCTGCTGCATGTCATCTGGAGCAACATCCTGAAGCTCGTCATCCATGATCGTCCTGATCATCAATGCAACATCCTGCTGCATGTCATCTGGAGCAACATCCTGAAGCTCGTCATCTATGATCATCCTGATCATCACTGCAACATCCTACTGCATGATCTACCTGATCATCAATGCATCTTCCTGATACATACCAAGTATCATACATGATCCTCCTGATCATCAATGTATCCACCTGATACAAATACAAATACATGATACATATCACCATACATGATCCACCTGATCATACAATGTATCCACCTGATACATATACAGATACATGGTCCAAGCATCCAACATGGTGCATAAACAATACATACACATGATCCAACTGATCATATCCAGCATCCAACATGATGCGTACATACATACATAAAATGATCCAACTGATCATATCCTGCATCCAACATGATGCGTACATACATACATAAAATGATCCAACTGATCATATCCTGCATCCAACATGATGCGTACATACATACATAAAATGATCCAACTGATCATATCCAGCAGAAACTAGAACATCATCCTGATGCTCATCATCCAGCGCTTACATCCACAGCCATGTGAAGGATCCTCCTTCCAACATGCTTGGAATGGATTCAGCAAATGTGTCCGTCACTTCTTCCTCGAAGTGTCCTCGATCTGAATAACGCCAAGCCTCTCTCTGAAGTACTCGAACTTCACCCTGGCTAGTGGCTTCGTCAGCACATCTGCAATCTGCTCGTCCATCGCAATATACAGGAGCTTCACAGCTCCTCTCTGCACCATATCCCTGATATAGCGATATTTGATCTCTATGTGTTTCGACCTGTCATGAAACACTGGGTTCTCGGACAGCTTCACACAACTTTGGTTATCACAGAAGATACCAGTAGCCTCCAACGGGAGTTCAAATAACTCAGACAGTAGCTTCCGTAGCCATACTGCCTCACAACTAGCTGAACAGGCTGCAACATACTCTGCCTCAGCTGTACTCAGTGCTACGCAGGACTGCTTCCTGCTAAACCAAGAGATCACACCTGATCCCATACTGAAGTAACACCCAGATGTGCTCTTCCTGTCTGCAGCACTGCCAGCCCAGTCTGAATCAACATAACCCTGCAGGTTAAACTTTTGATTCACCTCATACCTGAGCCCATAATCCACTGTACCCTTCAGGTACCTCATAACATGCTTTATAGCAACCAGGTGAACACTCCTCGGATCCGTCAGGAACTGGCTCAATGTGTTCACAGCAAAGCAAATGTCTGGTCGTCAGGTACATCAAGGACCCAATCATCTGACGATACAGAGAGACATCAACCGGCTCAGATGAAGCATCACATAGAAGCTTCAGATTCGATGCCATCGGTGTGGCCATTGCCTTGCAATCTATCATTCCGAACCTCTTCAAGATTTCTACTGCATACTTCCCTTGTCCAAGGAAGATTCCATCTGCACTCTGCCACACCTCCATGCCAAAAACAAATAGTGCATCATCCCCAATTCTTCATCTCGAACTTGGCAGCAAGCTTCCGCTGCGTGTCGGAAATCAATCTATCTTCACCTGTAACAAACAGGTTATCCTCTTACAAAAGTAGTATCACTGGATTTCCTTCCTCAACCTTGTAGAAAAGGTTGGAACCCCGCTTAACTCTTGGTAAAGACCAAACTGGATAGAAAGATGTCTATCCTACCATACCAAGTTCTGCACACATATATGACTACACCATGCTGTCTTGAAATCCATCTGGTGCATCTTCTATTTCATCACTTTTGTATTTCTCAATGCTGCCATCTGCAACATGCTTGATCTGATAGTTCTATTTGGAAGTCATAGCGAACTTCCCTTCATGTCTTGGGATTACATCCCAAACATCATTCTTCATGATCGACGGATCATGGCATTTCATTTCTTCATCCCAGATCCTGGGAACTTCAATATCTTCAATATCTTCAATATCTTCAATAGATATCTTTGTTGCTGGAACAAATGTTGTAGTTCTTCTTTTGTAGGAGATGGCATACGATCTTTCCTACACAACAAGTTAAATTGCATGATTAGAAAACATCTCATAGTTTTCAGAACAAATTCTTACACATAAATAAATATGTCATACAGTCATGCAATTATCTTAGCCAATGCTTCAATACAACATTTATCCATATCCCGTAACTTTCTAGATGCCTTCCAATCTCTACCAGAACATTGTTAAGAGTGTGCACAACTCCCAACATGTCAGCAAAGAGGTTTCATTCTAGATAAGTAGCAATGGAATGTTGTACAGTGCCATAGGCTACTTACCCATGCATATTAGTAGTATACTGTTCATTATTGTAATTATTCTAATATGCACAATACATATCCTAAGTCTAAGACCATGAGCATATACATCATTTGAACAATTTTATTTAAACAAACAAATATGTAAGAAATGATAATTAAAATACTTATCTTTGTTTGTTCGTTGGGTGGACTCCCTCTGAGTCTTCGCTTCCTTGCAGGAGCTGCTGGAGTACTAATCTAAAGTAGCTTCTTCTACACCTTTCTGTTGTGGGATGTAGAGAGATGGACAACTCCCTCTGGATATCTGCATCCTTGCATAAACCACTGGAGTGTACTCCCTCTTGATCTTTGCTTCCTGGATTACCTGTTCTTGAATCTCATATTCATCCTTGGTCCCTATGCATGCTTATTAGTATCATGAATGTGTTATCCTTGTGATCTCATATAAAAACATACATTCATTAGTATACTATTAAAACACAATAATCTCAAGCATGTATAGTCATGATCATCTCAAACAGAAATAATAAGCATTAGCATTCAAGGTTTATGTAGGATTCTTATGGTTAGTCAAATCATAAGAAACATAACATGTCTAAACCTGTAATTACTCAAAGCTATGACTCTTCGGGTTAGTCATATCATCAATCAAGAGAAGAGATATAATATGCATCAAATCATGTGATTATTTCAACCTATACCTTCATGATTCTTCTGGTTAGTCATATCATCAATTAAGGTAAGAAACATAATATGCATACAACCATGATTATTCAAACCTATGACTTCATGAATAATCATTATCAACAATAGTATAAGATTCTATCCCAAGGTAGGATTCTATCTTGATATAGGAAAAACATACCTGGATTAGCATGCTAGCTATTTATGTCTAACATACCCGCATAATGTCTTCTGGTTCTCTTTAGTGACTTGTGCTAGTAACCTGCATGTCTCATAAGTTAACCATTATAAAACCAAGTTATACATACCTCGAGAATGGATTTCTTATGAGATCCATGGCAATGGATGAATCTTTGTCCTCATGTCATCATGATCATATGTTCTTGAACCAGAACATGATTTGTCTTCTTGGTGTACCTTTCATGTTAGTAGACAACATAAAACTCATACAACATCACAATGTGTTAGTACAAACATAAGTTTCATACTCCTAATAAATGAATGACTTCTATCATGCATTCATAATTTTATTAAGGTGATATGATAAGTCTAAAATCAAGATTGTACTAACCGTGATAACATGAAGACAAACATACCATAAACTTAATTATGAACAAATCTCAAAACATACCTTGATGAGTCATACCTGTCGAGATTACTTGTAAACTCTTTATGTAAGGCCTTAGCCTCATTTCCCTCTGAAACAGGAACTTCTTCACTTATGCAAGTGACCAATCCATCTTCTTCTAGGATCAACCCAATCCACTTGATTTGCAAGAACTGGACCTGGAGCTGGATATGGGTTTGTCAGAGAGACCCCAAAAATTCAAACTTTGAATTTCAAACTTCTGAAAGGATAGGAATATGCGCCTTGATGAACTGATCAAACTGGTATATTCAGAATTTGAAGACTGCAAAGTTTTACTCCTCAATTTTGCCTTTGAAACTTCCAGATTCACTGAACGTGACCCTGAACTGGGGTTTGATGAATCCCACTCTTCTACCCAATCAAAATGTTTGATCCAAAGCTCTAAGCTTCTATTTTTCTGAGGAGCTTCCAGCCGTGGTCACAGATTTCAAAAATTCCCATTTTTACAGAAGCCCTAATTTTCCACTTTTCTGATCAAAGTCCCGAACTAGGGTCTGATCAAACCCGGCCTTCTGCCCAACCAAAAATTCTGATCTTGGTCTCTAAATTTCTATTTTGATGAGTAGCATCCAGCCGTGGTCTCCGATTACAAAAATTCCAACTTTCTTCAAAGCCCTAAATTCCGGAAGCCATGAATGAAGGTACCAAAAAATAATTCTGTTTTGATAGAAATATGTACCTGATTGTTTCTGGTGTAACTCCGAAATTTTTGATCCACAGGGTCTGAAAAAGTTTCCTGAGATAGCCTGACCTGTTATCTTTCCATCCTAACAGGTCTGACCTCAATTGGATTCTCTGAGAGAGAGTTATGCCAAATGTCGCAACGTGACCTGTTTTGGGATAAAACAGGAGAGCGAACTTGTACGGCGTGCCACGTGTCACTGTTTTAACTTCAGCCTCTGGAAAAGTTTTCTGAGATAGCTCGGCCTGTTACCTTTCCATCCTGACAGGTCTGACCCCAATTGGATTCTCTGAGAGAGAGTTATTCCAAATGTCGCAACTTGACCTGTTTATGGGATAAAACAGGAGAGCGAACTTGTACGGAGTGCCACGTGTCACTGGTTCAACTTCGGCCTCTGAAAAAGTTTTCTGAGATAGTACAGACTGTGTAATACCTGTCACTTTTTACTAAATTTCATTTGGAGCTTCCTAGCCCAAGATATGACCTTTTTCCCAAGGTCACCTGATTTTGACTCAGATCTGGAAGAGGCAGAAACCCTATATTGTACAGATCATAAATCACAAAGTACAACGAATTAGAGGTTGTCCTTTGGACACAAGATACCTGGAGATCTTAGCTTCGGCCTGTAACAATTTCAGATCCGAAAACTTCGCCAAAATGGATTTATAGCGAAAGTTCTACGATGACTGGTTTTTCCTATATCAAGCCCTAGCATCGTAAGTGCAACAAGTGTCATACATGCCATATCATGCCTTCTTTCAGGCTAGCTCTGATACCATGTTAAATTTTCAGAATTTACTTCAATATGATCTAGGATCTTAACTGAGAGAACAACATGTACAGCATATCTACAGCATATCAATCATGGAGACAATAATGCAAGCACACAAGAGACACAAAGATTTACTTGGGGAAAACCATAAAGGTGAAAAACCCCAATAACTTCCTCAGAGATAGATAGAGCAATGATACAACCAACCAATAGAGATAGCCATAACCTAGCAGCAATCCTCCTCCTCCTCCATAAGTGCGCCTCTCCTCCTTGAGAGCATGTGTGAGAAGTGAGTGAGTAAATAGAGTGCCTCCCGCACTCTATTTATACTTGACTTGACTTGCCTTTTTACCTAACTCATGTCGGCTCGAACTTAACCACATAACATAATGCTGAGTGGGCCGACCCCCAATAGGGTGGTCTAATAACCCTTTGACCCACATGGCCGACCCCCAATAGGGTGGTCTAATAACCGTTTGACCCACATGACTTATACAGGGCCGACCCCAAACAAGGTGGTCTAATAACCCCTCAAGTATAAGTTACGACACTTACAATATAAATGACGACACTTCCTTATAGAGGAATAATACCATCTCTATAGGAATACAATATACATATATGTGAAATACATTCCGAAGTTACATATACATCAACATCGTTCCACCTGAAAATATCTTTTTGGTTCTACCTAAATAACATTCCAATCAATTACATGAGTAGCATCATGTACATTTTTTTTAATATACAAATACGAAATACGTTATGTACTTTGAGATTGTTAATTTTTGAGCATTAATTCAATATACTCTAGGATCTTTACTGAGAGAATAACATGTACAACATATCAAGTATAACAATGCATATTAATCACACCAAGCAATCATATGAGACAATATACACACAAAGTTTCACTGGGGAAAAACATAAGGTGAAAAACCCCACAACTTCCTTAGAGATAGAGAGACCAATGATACAACCAAAGTACAACCAAAGTACAAGAGATAGTCTTCTCCTAGTAGCTGATCCTCCTCCTCACATGTGCGCCACTTTTTGATTGATGGAAGAGTGAGTAAATGAATGATCAAATAGAGATCTCTCGATCTATATTTATACATGTCTTGTCCTGCCCAATAAACCAGTGGGGATGACTTGTCTTACTTAGCCTAATAACCCATTGTTAACTTAATCAATGTCGACCCCACACATGGTGGTCTAATAACCCATCGGTAGTTTAGGACACTTGCGACACTTGTCAATACAAATGATGACACTTTCGTATATAGGAATAATAACATCTCTATAGGAGTACAATATACATAAACGAAATACATAGGTGAAATTCATTCCTAAGTTACATATACATCAACACTCCCTCTTAACTAGGAAGGTATTTTTCAACACAGAGCTTCTAGCACAAGTCTTCTTCTCTGGATCATCATCAATGTATCATCATCATCGAATCATCGCCACTGCTACTATCTAAATCAATCTCCAATCTACTCGTCATAGGAAGTTCTACAGAGCCAGTCCTTTTTCATACTGGATGTAAGCCCACCACCTGTAGGTCTTCATCATCACTGGCCATACTATGGAATCCTCAAGAATGATTACATGCATCGACAAAACCTCGAAAGAGCATCCGAGGACTGATTATGAGCTTACTGATCAACCTATCGGATCTCCGAGGATCTTTTACATGTTGACTTTCACAAAACCTACTCAGAGCATCCCATGATATTACGAGCACACTGCTCTACCTGTCTATATCTCAATAGAGCATCCCAAGCTATGACAAGCACACCGCTCTACCTGTCTGTATTTTAAAGGATCTTTTATATGTGAAATTTCGCAAACCTACTATGAGCATCCCAAGATGTTACGAGCACACCGCTCTACCTATCTTGATTTTAAAGGATCTTTTTCTATGCAAAACCGTAGCAAAACCTACTTAGAGAATCCCATGATGTTATGAGCGCACCACTCTACCTGTATGGATCTCGACAGAGTATCCCAGGATGTTACGTGCACACCACTCTACTTGTCCATATTTTAAAGGACCTTTTCTATGCTACCTACACAACCTGTCCACAGCCACAGAGTATCAACCTGATACTCACCATACATCATCCTAATGTACATCATCACATGATTAACCTGATCATCACCATAGCATCAACCTGATGCTTATCATCTGGAGAAACATCCTGAAGCTCATCATCTGTGATCATCCCGATCAAGCAATATATCGATCTGATGAATACAAAGTATCTACTTGATACATATAATCATACATGATCTACCTGATCATACAATGCATCCACCTGATATACATACATAAGTACATCACCCACCTGATCATATAGTGTATCCACTTGATACATACATTAGTACATGATCTACCTAATCATACAATGCATCCACCTGATACATATACAAAAAATACATGATCTACCTGATCATACAATGTATCCACCTAGTACATAAATACATGATCCACCTGATCATATTAAGCATCCAACATGATGCATATACAAATATATCAAGCATCCAACATGATGCATACACAAATACATGATCAAACTGATCAAAGCATCCAACTGATGCATATACAGAGCAGTAACTGGAGCATCATCCTGATGCTCATCATCCAGTGCTTACATCCATAGCCACGGGAAGGATCCTCTTCTCACCATGCTTGGAATGGCTCCTGCAAATCTGTCCAGCACTTCTTCCTTGAAGTGTCTTCAATCCGAAGAACACCAAGCCTCTCTCCGAAGTACTCAAGCTTCACTTTGGCTAGTGGTTTCGTCAACACATCTGCAATCTGCTCATCTGTCGCAACATACAGGAGCTTCACTGCTCCTCTCGGCACCATATCCCTGATATAGTGATATTTGATCTCAGTGTGCTTCGACCTGTCATGGAACACTTGGTTATCATACAGCTTCAGACAACTCTTGCTGTCACAAAAGATACCAATAGCCTCTAGCGGGAGATAAAATAACTCTGACATGAGCTTCCGGAGCCATACTGCCTCACAACTAGCTGAAAATGTTGCAACATACTCTACCTCGGTTGTACTCACACACCTGATCCCATACTCAAACAACACGTAGATGTGCTCTTCCTATCTGCAACACTGCTTTCCCAGTATGAATCAACATAACCCTGTAGGTTAAACTTTTGATTCCCATCATACTTGAGCCCATAATCAATTGTACCCTTCAGGTACCTCAGAATATGCTTTACAACAACCAAGTGAACAGCTCTGGGATCCATTAGGAACTGGCTCAATGTGTTCACCACAAAGCAAATATCTAGTCTAGTGTTCGTCAGGTACATCAAGGACCCAATCATCCGACGATACACAGTGACATCAACCGGATCAGATGAAGCATCACAAAGAAGCTCCAGGTTTGATGCCATAGGTGTGGCCATGGCCTTGCAGTCCATCATCTTGAACCTCTTCAGGATCTCTATTGCATACTTCCCTTTCCCAAGGAATATTCCATCTTCACTCTGCCACACCTCCATGCCTAGGAAATAGTGCATCATCCCCAAGTCCTTCATCTCGAACTCAGTAGTAAGCTTCCTTTTGGTATCGATAATCAATCCATCCTCACCTATTACAAACAAGTCATCCACATACAAAAGTAGTATCAAAGGATTTCCTTTCTCAACCTTGTAGTAAAGGTTGGAATCTGCTTTACTCTTAGTAAATCCCAAACTAGATATAAAGTTGTCTATCCTACCATACCATGTCCTAGGAACTTGCTTCAAGCCATACAAGGATTTCTTCAACTTACAAACATATGACTCCCGGTCATGTGTCTCAAAACCAAGTGGCTGCTCCACATACACTTCCTTCTCGACTACACCATTCAAGAAAGTTGTCTTGACATCCATCTGGTGTATCTTCCATTTCATCACTACAGCTAGAGCAATTACTGATCTAATGGAAGTGTATCTGGCCATAGGAGAAAAAGTCTTCATAATCAATCCCTTTTTCTGGGAGAAGCCACGAGCTACAAATCTCGCTTTGTATTTCTCTATGCTACCATCTGCAGCATGCTTGATCTTATAGATCCACTTGGAAGTCACTACAGACTTCTCCTCATGTCTTGGGACTACATCCCAAACATCATTCTTCATGATCTACTGGTATTCCTCAACCATGGCATCCTTCCATTCTTTCTTTTCCACTGCTTCTCCATAACTTGAAGGTTCTTTGTTCATAATATCACAGAGTAGGGCAACATAACTGGTATGTGATCTAGTCCTCTTTCTTTCTCTGTGCTCTTCTTCTAGAATGCCATATCTTTCTGCATCTTGAATGAGATCTTTATCCCATGCAGACTTCCTCTTGTGAGAGTTCTTCTCACGGGGTGGATCTATAGGTATTTGTGGATCTTCAACTTCACAATTTGCTTCTAGAATTGCTTCATTCATGGTGGTGTCTTGGAATCTGTTTTCCTTTGGTTCTTCATGATCTTCAACAGGTGTCTTCCTTGACTTGATGAAAGCTGAGTTTTCATGAAATGTTACATCCTTGCTGACATCAATCTTCTTGAACCCTGGAAAGTATATTCTGTAAGCCTTCGAGCTTTCATTGTACCCCAAAAAGATACCCTTCTTTCCTGAAGGATCTAACTTTGTCCTCTTTTCCTTTGGAACATGTGTATATACTGGACAACCAAATATTATGAGATGGATGACTTTAGGTTTCTTACCAGAGAACACCTCTTCTAGTGTCTTGTTGTCCAATATCTTGTGAGGTGTTTTGTTATGAACATATATAGCTATCCTGGCTGCTTCTGCCCAAAGATGCATAGGTAGATCCTAGTCATGCAGCATTGCTCGTGCGGCTTCCACCATAGTTCTATTCTTCCTTTCTATAACTCCATTATGCTGTGGATTGTAGGGAGCAGTCAACTCCCTCTTAATCCTTGAATCACTGTATAACCTTTTGAAATCACCTGAAGTGAATTATCCCCCATTGTCCGATCTGAATGTCTTAATCTTCTTATCAGTTTGATTTTCCATCAAGGCTTTCAATTCCTTGAACTTGTCAAATACTTCATTTTTCCTCTTCAAGAAATAAACCCAAGTCTTCCTAGAAAAATTATCAGTGAAAAAAACATAGTGTACATACCCACTCAGAGAACTAGATGACATTACGCTGCATACATCAGAGTGGATAATCTCCAAGATTGATTTTGCTTTTCTTTCACTGCTTGGAAATGCCTTCTTAATGTTCTTTCCTTTTGTGCATCCTTTGCAAACACCTTCATGCTTTGTCTTGATTTCAAGAAGACCTTGTACAACTTTGCTTGCAATTTCTAGTGCTCTATAGTGCACATGTGCAAGCCTTCTATGCCAAAGTTCACTTGGCTCCATGGATTCATGTACCATGGCATGTTCAGGATGGCCCTTCAATTTGTACAATCCTCCCTCTTGCTCTCTAATTACTACTACATCATCTATAGTTTTACCCTTTGGCCACATTAGGACTTGTCCATCTACAAATGCAACCCTCATGCCTTTTGAATCTAATGCAGATATGGAGAGTAGGTTCTTCTTGAGCCCAGGTACATATAGATCATATTTTATCTTCAAAGACTTCCCAGAGTCTAGGTTGTAGGAGGCTTCACCACTTCCTTTGATAGGATATTGATAGTCATCCACAAGTTTCACCTTATGGGATGACTCATGTTCAGATAGATTTGGAAAAGATTCTTTAAACTCAGTCATGTGTTTGGAAGCCCCACTGTCAATAAGCCAATCATTACAACCATGAGAGATAGTACCTGTGAGAGCAGAGATTAGAACATATTCATCTTCACTTGATGAAGTATCACTTTCTTCCCTAGCCTTCCTATTGGGAGGTTCATCATCCTCAACAGCATGAGCACAAAACCTCTTCTTGTTGTACCTTTTCTTCTTGTTGAATTTGTTGTTGTTATATTTCTTCTTCTTGGCACAATTTGAAGCAAAGTGTCCTACCTCATTGATATCAAAACATCAAACATGAGATAGATCTTTCTTCTTGTGATGAGAGTGAGAATGATTCTTGTTATGAAATCTCTCCCTCTTAAACTTGCTTCCCTTGGTGTGTGCTGTGAGAGCTTGATCTTCATTCCCCGTCTTTTCTTCTTGGGACACAAGCCTTGCTTCTTCTTGTGAGCATTCCTCCCAAAGTATACTGAATGAGATCAAATTCCTCCTTGCATAGATTCCTTGGATGAAGGAGTCCCATGACCTAAGTAGGCTATTCAATGTGGTCATGACAACTTCACCATTATCCACTACTTCATCCATAGCTTCAAGTTGTTCCTTGATCTGAGAGACCTTAGAGAAATAAGATTGAATGGTCTCTCCATTCTGAAGCTTTACCCCTTTCAATTGATTATGCAGAGTCATCCTCTGATTTATGTTCTTTCCTTCAAACAGCTTGGTCAAAGAGTCAAACATTTCCTTGGGTGTCTTTAGAGATGACACATGTTGAATGAGATTGTCCTTGATAGAATCAACAATGATCCTCTTTTCCTTGACCAAGTTCTTCTTTTGAAGAGCCTTAGCCTCTTCTTCCTTTGGGACAGGGACCTCTTCACTTATTTAAGTGTCCAACTCATTTTCTTCCAGGATTAACACAATCCTATACTTCCATGCTCAGAAGTTATCAGCCCCTTCAAGCTTATCCTCAAGCTTGGTGTTGTGAGACATATTTTCAAAAGTACTTCAAATGGAAATAGAAAATATTTAGGTCTTACCACTTGATTTGCTGAAAACTGGATCTAGTCTCGGATTAGGGTTTGTTAGAGAAACCCTAAAAATTCAAAATGTGAATTTCAAACTTCCGAAAGGATAGAAAGATGTACCGTTATGAGCTGATTAGCCTAGTATATTTAGAATTTGAGATCTGCAAAATTTCACCCTTCAGAAATGCCTTTTAGTCTTCCTAGATTCACTAGGGAGGACCTTGAATTAGGGTTTAAGTTTCTCAGAGCTTCTCCCAACCAAAAATCTCAATCTAAAGCTCTAAGCTTCTATTTTTCCAAGGAGCCTCTATCTCTATCTTTACATTTCAGAAATTCCTATTTTGTGGAAACCCTAATTTTTAGGGCCAAACCTGAAAGTGCTCAGAATTGAATTTTGATTGGACAGAAAGATTGTCCTTGATGAGTAAGGTCAATCTATTTTGCTTCCTTTCCAAAATCTATGGAGAGAAACCCAATAAACAATAAACCCTAGTTTCTACTACTGCACAATGTCTTCTTCTCACGGAAGCTCTGATACCATGTTAATTTTTAGCATTAATTCAATATACTCTAGGATCTTTACTGAGAGAATAACATGTACATCATATCAAGTATAACAATGCATATCAATCACACCAAGCAATCATATGAGACAATAAACACACAGAGTTTCACTGGGAAAAACATAAAGGTGAAAAACCCCACAACTTCCTCAGAGATAGAGAGAGCAATGATACAACCAAAGTGCAAGAGATAGTCTTCTCCTAGCAATTGATCCTCCTCCTCACATGTGTGCCACTTTCCTAGTGATGGAAGAGTGAGTAAGTGAATGATCAAATAGAGATCTCCCAATCTCTATTTATACATGTCCTGTCTTGCCCAATAAACCAGTGGGGCCAACTTGTCTAAATTATCCTAATAACCCATGGTTAACTTAATTAGGGTTGACCCCACACATGGTGGTCTAATAACCCATCGGCAAGTTACGACACTTGCGACACTTGTCAATACAAATGACAACACTTTCGTATAGAGGAATAATAAAATCTTTATAGTAGTACAATATACATAGATGAAATACATAGGTGAAATACATTCCAAAGTTACATATACATCAATAGAGATTAGGTAGCGAAGCTAACTGGTAAGCCACTGGTTCAACTCTTGAAAATATCTCAAATGGTCCACAATACCTGGGTGCCAATTTAGCACAACTCCCCAACTTAAAAAAAATTTTCCTGGGTTTTACCTTGACAAAGACATGCTCACCTACTTTGAATTCTGTATAAGTTCTTTTAAGGTCTGCATGACTCTTCTGTATGTCTTGTGCAATTTTCAGATTTCTTTGTACATATTTCACTGTTACTTCCATTTCTTTCAACAATTATGGTCCTAGCATTCATCTATCGACCAAATTACTCCATGAAATGGGAGTATTACACTTCTGACCATACAGTATTTCAAAATAACTAAGTTTAGCTGAAGCTTGATAATGATTGTTATAAGAAAACTCGACCAAATGAAAATATTCTTCCCATTTGTTTTGTTGATCCCTAACATACATCCTAAGCATATGTTCTAAAACTTGATTTACTCTTTCAATTTGTCTATCCGTTTGCGGATGATAAGTTGTACTGAAATTTAATTTAGTGTCCAATCGTTTAAACAATTATTTACAGAATTTACCAGTAAACATTGAGTCTCTATCAGAAATTATTATCTTAGGAATTCCATGCAAACGAAAACTTGTTTCATAAAGACATCGACAATATTAATAGCCTTATAAGTAGATTTAACAGGTATAAAGTGAGTTTACTTTTTAAGTTTGTCTATTACTACCATCACATAATCATTTTGATTTTCACTTTTAGGCAGTCATGTTATGAAATCTATGCTGATAATTTCCCATTTCCAATATGGGATTGGTAATGGATGCAATAGACCTACTCGATGTTTATGCTCATCTTTAACCTATTGGCATTCAATACATCTAGATATATATTCAACTACTTCATTCTTCATACTAGGCCAAAAATAATCTTTTCTTAACATTGTTATCATTTTTTGGTAACCCGGATGTCCTGAGTAAGGACTCTTATGCACTTCGTTCAAAATCAACAATTTAATTTTGAGTACATTAGGTACATATAATCTGTTCTTATACAACATTAAACCTTTTTCATTCAAACTGAAATCTGTTTGTGTATTTTCATATGCGTTTCCTGCAACCTTTTCTCTTAAATTTTGATAATTCTTATCCATTTTTATTCCATCTTCAAACTTATCTACCATATTTGTTTTGTAGCTGCTACCAGTGGCTATAAAATTCAGTCTTGCGTTTCTACTTAAATCATCAACCACCTTATTCTCCTTCCCTTTTATATGTTTGATTTCAAAATCATATTCGCTAAGGAAATCTAACCATCTTGCTTTACTGGCATTTAGATTTTGTTGATCAAATAAATATTTTAAACTTTTGTTATGAGTCATTAATAGAAATCTTCTACCGATTAGATGATGGCACCACATTTTCAAGGCATGAATTACAACAACCAACTTTAAATCATAAGTAGCATAAGTATTTTCATGTATTTTTAACTTTCTTGATTCATATGCTATTACATTGCCTTCTTGAGTTAAAACTCCACCTAGTCCCTCATTACATGCGTCAGTGCATACAACCAAGTTCTTGTATGGATCTGTTATTTTTAATATAGGTGCGCTAGTTAATAATTCTTCTAACTTTTGAAATCTTTCTTCACATTTTAAATCCCATACAAATCTCTTTCCCTTTTTCTGTACGGATGTTATAGGATTCACAATTCTCGAAAATCCTTTTATGAATTTTCAGTAATAACTTGTAATTTCCATGGATTATCACACATCCATTACATCCTTAGAAACATGCCTTTCATGTATCACTCTTATTTTATCCGGTTCAACTAATATTCCTTCTTTGGATATCACATGACCTAAATATTGTATCTTATCTTTAAAGAATTTGCATTTACTGAATGTAGCATATAATTTATGTTCTCTTCGGACTTGTAATATTATCTGCAAATGTTCATCATGTTCTTCCTTTTTTTTTTTCTGAATAAATCAATATTTCATCGATGAAAACAATTAAAAATTTATCCAAATATTTAGTGAAGACATTGTTCATTAAACACATAAAATCTGCTGGAGCATTCGTTAGCCCAAAAGGCATAACTACAAACTCATAATGCTCGTAATGGGTTTTAAATGAAGTTTTAAATATGTCTTCATCTTTAATTCTGACTTGATGATATCCAGATGTCAAGTCTATCTTTGATAATAGCGTTGCTCCATGTACTTGATCAAACAGATCATCTATGCGAGGCAATGGATATCTGTTTTGAATTGTCATCTTGTTTAACTGATGATAATCTATACACAGGCATAAGGTATCGTCTTTATTTTTAACAAATATGACAGGTGCTCCCCAAGGAGATACACTCAGTCTTATATAATTTTTATCTATTAACTCGTTCAATTGTAGTTTTAATTCATTAAGTTCTAGGATATTCATCTGGTAAGGGGCTTTGAATTTGGTACAACTCCAGGTACCAACTCAATAGTAAAATCCAATTCTCTTCTCGGAGGTAATTCTAGAATCTCTTTTGGGAATACATCTGAAAATTCTTTTAAGATTGTTATTCCTTCAAATTTTAATTTATCTTCTTTATTCATGTGTTCATCATTCATTACATGTGCAATAAAAACTTTACAACCTTTATGTACAAAAATTTTCATTTGTAAGGATGAAATCTGTCTAACATAAACATTCCTAGGAATTCCTTTCACTATGACAGTTTCTCCTTTTTCCTTTAAGTATGTAAATGTTTTCTGAAAACAATTTAAAACTACTCTCTGTTTTTCCAGCCAGTCCATACCTATTAAAACATCATATGATACTAGAGGTAACACATTCAATTTCACTTGAGTTTTGAATTGACTCATAAACATTTCACAATATTTAACACATTCAATTTCATTTGAGTTTTGAATTGAATCATAAACATTTCACAATATTTAACATAGCTAGCTACTTTTCTCATAGTTCATGTAGGTAATTGTTCCAGCCAAGACTTTTAAAACTTATTCAATTGCAAATTACAACTTTCTTCTATACTAGGTGACACATAGCTTAAACTAGCACCTGGATCGATGAAAATATAAATTGGTTTGTTCTTTCTCATACCTTCTATTTCAATCACAGATGTCTCATGATCAGCCTATCGATTCTCCAAAGCTGCATTAATTCTAGGCATCTCATTTTCTATGTCACCAACAGTTGATTCTTCCTACACTATATGCACGTTGTTGAAGTTCCTCTTTCTATTAGGGTAGTCCTTTTCATAAGGAGTTCCCTGACAATCCCAACATTTTATAGGTTCTCTTTGTTCATTACTTTTAACATATGTATTAGGTATGTCTGTGTTCTTTGCTGTTGTAAAGTTATTCTGTGTATTACTCTTAAAATTTGTCCCTTGAGAATTATTTTTAGGATAATTCTGGGAACCATTTCGAAAATTTCTGTTGAATTAAAAATTATTTCTTCTTTGTTCAAAGTTATTTGGTCTTTTAACCTTTCAGTTAGGTACACCTTCTCTTTTATTTCTACTTTGTTCAAAACAGAAATTAGCCTTCCTCATATCTTCCTCAAGGGTCTTAGGATTACCATATTCAATTTTGTCCTTAAAGCTAAAAGGTAAGCAACTTAGGAACCTCTGTATCTTGGGATTTTCATCAATGATATAAGGTACGTATAGTAATAAAATTAAAAACTTACTAGACTTAGTTCCTTCATAGTCATTGAAATTAGCTTTAGATCATAAAATTCCTTATCCCTTTCTTTGTAATATTGTTCAGACAAAATTTTTCTCTTAAAGTATTTTTTACAGGTCCTCTAAGTTACATACTTTTCCTTAATATTTTTCACTATTTTTATGTCCTACCACCATATATAATCTTTTCCAGATAAGTTATATATAGCCATTTTTGCTTTTAGTCTGTCTGAATAATTATAATTTTGAAAATACTTTTTCATTCCAGACAACCATGCCTCCGCCTCTTCTCATTTTTCCACCTCACCATTAAACATTGGTGGATTTATCTTTTTAAACTCTCCTGAGATTTCGTCATAAGGTTTATATTTTCTCTTTTTAGGGCTACTGTCACTGCTTTCACTGGAATAATTATATTAATTTCTACGTGGCTTAACATTATTTTCTATGGAGGATTTACTTTCATTATTAGAAAATTTAACTTTTTGCCTTTACCCTTGTAAGATAAAGTTCTAGATTCAGATTCAGGTTCTTTCCTTTAATCCTTCTCTCCATTATGTAATTTACTCATCAATACATGATTTAATTATTATTGTTCCCTCATAATTCTTTCATTATCTTCCTTAACATTTTGTATTTCAGGTTTTAAATCTCTCACAGCTTGGAGTAATTCTATTGAGTTATTATTTCGATCATTATTCAGTTCCACCCATATATTATCATTATTAACATTTTCTTTTTCATGAATATGATGTGTTCCATCTTCGGCAGATGCCTCTACTCTTTCCATTTCCTGCAAAATATAAATTTATATTTTTGTATAGAAACAATTTAAACATAAGTCCATATTTTTGTTTTCCTGTTTTATATGGAATGCGCAAGTTGAGCCAATTTTCAGGCCTAGTGTTTGTAACTGTGCTCTGATACCACATGTGACAACTCTAAAAAGCCATCAATAATTGTTTTTTGTATATTCTAATTATTAAATTCATTTCCTTGTTAAGTGTTGGAGTACACACACGTGTACTTATTTGTTATTCCTTCTTGTTTATGATAGTTGAGATCCCACTATTTTTAAGTTGACGTTTAATTGTCGGTTAATAAATTCATATGTCCTAATGCTACTGTATATCAGTCTTGTATATTTTGGTGATGCAATGCTTATTAGGTTTCTTTTCTTGAGGGATATGTTTTATTGATGACCAGGCTTACTTAGATTTCATAAAAGCTAATGCGTGTTGATATATGTGTACATGTTCCAGGTAAGGTTCCAAACTATCAACAATTTGGGTTGGATATTAATAATTAGTCTACTAAGGGAAAGGGTACCCTAGCTTATGAGTTAAAAGCATCACACAAATGTTAACAATGAACACTAACTATGGAAAAATGAGCAGTCTATAAAATAGATCCAAGGCATTAATCAAAAGTTAGATATGTGAAAATGAAACTATAGATGAGAGGGTGTAAATTGTTTTTTAAGTGGTGAGCAGCTGGATGTTTTAAAGAGGCCATGTGAAGGCTTTGGGGTTTGGGCTCCACGTTGATGGCTAAAACCTAACCCTCACATTCACTTGGCTAAGTCGATTTTATCTTATTCATTTGCATTTGGGAGATCCAATCTCTCGACCCTCATGTCTATGAGAAGACTCTACGCAGAGGTAGCTATTTGGCATCATGCTTAAGTTCAAAGACTCTAGGATAGCTATCCTGCGCCGAGGTAATGGAAAAATATTCACCAACTGATATTTTCTTTTGAATAATTTCAATTACATTTCCAAATGGAACAATAACTAATGCAACGTAACTTGTTATGCTGTCAGGAGGGGTTTCACGCTACCTTGGAGTTCTCTGGTCGTGGGTTAAAAACCTAGAAGTGGAAAGTGGAAGCTCCAAGGTTTGGAACAACCTCGGTAAGCCCTGGGCCTTTCTAGAAACCTTTGTTCAAGTGTGTTCCTACCTTGTTTCTTAGCGTTGTGATGTTGATGTAATGTATTAAAGCGGTGAGCCAGTCTTGTGTAACGCGTTATGATTTGGAAAACGCTCTCGGGTTTTATTAATAGGTTTTAGTTTTTGTTTTGAAATCCATAATGGCGAACTGTACAACATTGTTGTTTTGTAAAATTTTATGGACTACATGCCCTTAGTTGGGGTTTCTCCCGATATTATGATGAATATAATATGAAAATTTGAAAGTCTTTTGTTCTTGTTTGCATTTGCCCACTATTCAGTTTTCCTGGGTTTCAGTTTTAAAAGATCTTACCCTACTTCCTTTATCGGTGAATATATTGAAAATTATGTTTTCTATAAAGATAATTTTTTTTAAAAATACAAACTAGGCAAAGCCATAAGTGAAAAAGTGAGCTTGGTTATATCAATGCGTAGTGTATTTTTTACCAATGAAGCCGATGATAGCTCTATTTAACTTATTGTGGTTAATTATGTTTATGTATGAGGTTATAAAGAACAATGCTAACAATAACTAGGCAATGCCCTAGATGTGGAAATTGCACATATATATATATATATATATATATATATATATATAATATGTTTAAAGTTTGTTTGTGTTTTTCCATCTGTCTTGTTCTCCAAGGTTGAATTTGGTTATGTTTAAGAGTTCTGATCCTTACTTTTGTTTGCATCGATTATGTTGAAATTCTGATGTTTAGAATGAATAAAGGATTCTTTTATTAATTTTGTGGAAAGCCTTGACTGTAAATATATAATTGGGTGATAACTACATGGCAGTGGATCCTTTCTATTTAATCCAATAATTGCTCTGTTTGTTCTGTTGTGATTATTTTAGTTTATCTATAAGCTATACTCTTTTGTTAGCTATTCGTCTTGGAGAAAATGTTGTCTGTGCATATTTTCAAATGCTTAGTTCCATATGGTTCTTCAATCAATTGAGTTTTCTAAAAGTTTGGTTGTTTATAAAGAGTAAAATAGATTGATGGTTAGCGATTCTAGGAAATCCCTAGCTATAGAAACGCATTCTTGTTTAAAAATAAAGGATCTATATTTTTTATCCTTTCTGGGAAAGCCCTAAATGTAAAAGAAAAGATCTATTTGAATAATGGAATCGATAATATTCATTTGGATTCTATGACAATTGTTATATATATATATATATATATATATATACTGTAAAATAGTTATATACATAAGTTTGTTTGTAAATCCTACCCTAATTCTATAACCTTGTGAGATTAATGTAATTAAATGATAGACTTCTTAGTCTGTACTAATGTATTATTCATCTACTTGAATTTATATACTTGATTACAATAATACATCTCTCTAAAGAATAATAATAATTTCTTCTATAATAAATCTATAATTTACAGAGAAGTAAACATTCCTATTTTAATTTGAAAGCATGACAATAAATTTGGAAACCTTCTTCATTCATGTAAATTTTCAAAAATATATAGAAAACAAAATAAAGATAATAACCTGAATAAGGAAGAACCTATTAAATTTTGAAGTGGAAAATATCCAAAGAAGACCATTCCTCCCAATCGTCTCCTGAAATAACCAAGTTTACTTGCTTCAGGACCCCCAAGCCTATTCACTGAACCGCTGGGATGAAGACAATGTAGAATAATCGATGTTGCAAACTTTTGTTCTTGTCGGTCACCTAGCTATATTTTTTACTTCATCTTTCCCCTCATCGAATTCTTTTGTGTGCTTAACCTTTCGGTTTGTAGCAAATCCACAAAATCTAGTGTGTGAGCCTCCTGCCCATTCGATGGTTATATTTATTGCCTAGGTTTTGGGTCACTTTTGTAATTAATGAGCCACCTGCTCAGTTTTCCGTATCTTTTGGGAACATGATTACATTTTGAGGGAGGATTCCTCCTACATCAATTGGAAAGTAAATTTTGTTTCTAACAGCTGTAACTTCTGCATTCTACACTTTTCATTACTCTCTAGTGGGTTAGTGAACAATCTTCCACAGTCCCTTTGGATATTTGTCTCTCCATTTTATTTATTAAATAATAAAATATTCAATTATAGTCATCTTTGACATCTCTGGTCAACAACATAAAACTTTACAATAACTTTTAAAGTAACATTTTTCCACAACTTAAAATGTTAATTTCTAGCTGGGTTACACAAATCTTGCTACCCATAACCCACTCTCTCTACCTAACCCCACTCATACTCTCCATACCCATAAGCACCCCTTAATCCCCTCTATATTTCTCTTATACTCCCCCCCCAACACTCTATCTAACCCTCTATATCTTCTAATCCCCATCCCTCTACAACTTACCACCATCTCTCTCTCTCTCTCTCTCTCTCTCTCTCTCTAATAATCTCCAAGCTCCTAACCCCTCCCTGCACCTTGATCTCTCTCTCTCCTTCTCTCCCCCCCCCCCTCCTCTCCCTAATAACAAAAAAACAACCTCCCCCCCTACCCCTCTTTCTCTCTGTCTTTGTCACTCTCTTCTACTCCTCCACATACCCCTAACCCCACCCCTCTCTCTCCCCCAACCCCCTAACACTCCCTCGCTCCTCACTCCTTCTCTCCCTGGCCCATCCTCCCTACCCCCCTCTCTCCCAATATATATAATATCTATCTCTCTCTCTCACCCTTACTAACCTCATTTCTCACTCTCTCTCCCCCTACTCCTCCTCTTACCAATAATCCCATATCCTCCTCTATCTTTTCCTTGTCACTCTCCTCTTCCCCCTAACCCTAACTAAACCTCTCTCTCTCTCTTTCTCTCTCTCTCTCTCCACCTACACTTAACCTCCAACTCTATATGTCCCCCCAACCCCTTAAAAACCTTCTCCCCTCTCTCTGGCACACACCGTCACAAATCCTAACTCCCCTACTCTCCCTACCCATAACCACCCCCTACTCTCTCTCTCTCTCTCTCTCCTACTCCCCCTACCCCTAAACCCATATTTCTTTATCTCTCCTAATATCACTCCCCATACCACTTACAACACCTTGCCTCCTACTCTCTCTCTCTCTCTCTCTTTCTCTTTCTCTTCCCCAACCCTATATAACCCTTCTCTCTAACTTTCCTCATCCTCCCTAAACCCCCACCCCTCCCCTACCCTAATCTGTATCTGTTTCTCTCCCCTAACCCCCCTCCTCTCCTCTACACCTTCCCCACCATGATATCTATATATTCGTCTACCCCTACCCCTGTTCACCTACACCCTCCGCCCCTCCACCCACAAGCTCTCTCTCTCTCTATCTCTCTACTTCTCCACCTACTTGTATCCCACCCCCATATCTCTCACCACCTATCCCCTAACACCTCCCCCCCCCATTCTCTCTCTCTCTCTCTCTCTTGTACAACTAACCCCCAATCCTCCTCCTCCCCTCTATCTCTCTCCATAACCCTTAGTAACCCCCTCTTTCACCCTGTCACCCCCATACTCCTCCACCTACCTTTAACCCCCCTTCTCATCTCTATCCTTATCCCCCCTCTTCCCCCTAACCCTTACTAACCACATCTCTCACTTTTTCTCTCCCTTACTCCTCCAATTACACCTTACCCCCACCTCTCTCTCTCTCTCTCCCCCAATATAGTCACCTCTTTGTCACTCTCTCATTACCCCTAACCTTCCCTCTCTCTGCATAACCCCCCTCCTACTCTCCCTATCTATAACCAAACCCCATGTCCCTCTTTTTTTCTGTCCTACTTCTCCTAAAGATACCCACCTCTCTCTCTATCTCTCCTACACCCATTACCACTACCTTTGTTGGCTCATATATTGTTCTTTAACTTTTCAAGATAGTGCCAAGTTTGGCGTAGTTCAAGGAACCAACAAAACCCCTTTTCATCGGCTCTTACGTTAACAGTCTGGAAGCAGACTGAGGTCTCACCTAAGGAAAAGTTATGGGGAGGTTGTGGAATCAAGTTTCCAAAATCGGGTGATGCACGGCTCATACTGGCTTGTGAAGTGGATATTCTTCCCTCCTTAGGTTCTCAGACTAACGAAAAGTGCGCTACAAGTATCGCGCTATAAAAGAACCAAGTAGACAAGGCAACTGCGCTACCTAGGGTTGTGAGGTGGGACAATTAGATACTTTCAACATTCATCAGACCTGTGCAGCTACGTCACTTGTGCCTTTATCCATACACATTACTTAGATTATTATGCATCTGATGTCTTCTTGAAAATAAAATATGCATACCTTCATAACTATTTAATGCTTATATCTAACCTTGAAAAAGATTAGACTTTAATATTTTCCTTCACATTCCAGAAATATAGACAATAGCACAAACATGAAAGAATAGCTATGCATATGCAACGACAACATCATAAGCAAATAACAAATACATGTAAATATCATCACACAAGACATGATTTAATGTGGTTCACCCCCAGTATGGGAGCTACATCCACATGAACTGTTTTTTTATTATAAATGGGAAGGGTTCAATAACTCCAGTCTACGCACCCAGCTACAAACTCTCTTCTATGTTCAATGGGTCTATGCGCACATAGCTGCAGAGCCTCTTTACAGTAGTCTCTTGACAGAGATCAATATTCGACAATTATCAAATTAAGATTAACCCTTTCTCTTACAAAATGTTCCCTTTATATAGATCATGACCTTAGGTCACATCTGTTACAATGGATATGGGTAAAAACAAACCCTATGTTACCCAAAATGGTGCGGTTACCCCACTAATGAAATCTGTTAGGCTATGATAGCGACTTCATCGTGGTGGCCATCCCTCTAGGTTTTCTCCGGCTTCTGGCATCTTCTCACTGTGC
Source organism: Larix kaempferi (assembly GCA_027924585.1). NCBI lineage: Eukaryota > Viridiplantae > Streptophyta > Pinopsida > Pinales > Pinaceae > Larix > Larix kaempferi. Next base: position 7,218,002 of record BSBM01001065.1, read on the forward strand.
ATGGTCTCATTGTTTTCAGCCCCTTTATCGATTGCATGCCAATGGGTCACTTTCATCCCATTGCTCCTTTTCTAATGGTTTCATGCACCTGGCTCACTTAGTACTTCCTTTGCTCGTTCGACCGATCGCTTTCCTTCTTCACCACTCTTTACCCGCCTCCTAGTAAGATATTAGTATCTTTCCAAAAAATATCTCTGATCGATCTTACCAGAACTATTGGCATGGACTTAGTTCATAGGAAGTGTGGAAGCCAACAGCTGTGAAAGGGATGGTCCACGGAAGACAGGGTCATTCGCGGAGAATGCAGAAGCACGGAAGTAGATAGTTAGTTAGATAAGGGTCACATGGACCATTTTGTAACCCCTTAGTATTGTATAAATAGAAGTATGATTGAAATTCTAAGGGTATCCAGAATCGGTGATGAATACGGCAATAGATCTTTCGGGTTTTGATCTAGTAGATGATCCATTTTGTATCCTTAATATGATGTATTGACTATTTCTGCGAAGTTGATAATGCGGGTTTTAATGAATGCATGAAGATGTTGGATTATGGTTTTATCTCTGTCTTTGTTCCTATTGAATGATGCATGTGAATGTTTGATAAGATGTTTAATGCTCTGTGGGTTTAGTAATTTTTGCTTATGCTAATGGGTAATTAGATCATGTGAATGTCTATTATATGTGAACTCTGCAATTGATGATAATGTGAATGATGAAATGTTACCATAGTGTGAATAACATAATCTCTGGTTTCTGCGAGTGGAATGTGTGTTTGATGCATGTCCTCAACTCCACTGCAGAAACTTGGTTCCTGCATTTCCCTTGTGCATCTCGGGTGAGACTTCACTCTCTCTGCGAGTGTTGCTGGGAACGTTAACACCTTTCTGGGCCAGTGCATAAGGGATTTTGGTTGATGGTTTGTTGACTACAGTGCGCAGTGAACCCCTATCAATAGTTTCCATGTCAACAAATGGTTTTGTTGCTAGGATCTTGAAGAGGAAAAGAAGAGGATATGCTGTGGCATCTGACGAAACCGGAGATTCAAGAGTGGTTTGACAAGAATATAGAGGAGTTCGCAGAAGGAGAAAAGAAAAACCCCAGACATATGGTAAGCAGTTGGTTATAGAATAACATTTATTCATATATCCATGAAATACTTTTCTACGAATTCCCGGTACTGATGCACAAGTGGTTAGCACAACTGACATTTCAAAAGCACCATTTCCAAAAGACCTAGCCTGGTCGTTGGACACTAGAAATTATTCAACAGATGAAACATGTCAACAACATAGTATCAAGGGCTACCAATTTATGGGTGGATAGTATCCTCGACGGATATAGTACTAGGTTCATAGTAGACACGATCAATTCATACAACGAAGCGGAAAGGAATTTATTCAGGGGACCAAGGGGGAAGTTCTTGATTTCACTAAAACTATGGATTAATATGCTAGTCTGTGAAGAGGGAATTTTGAGGATGACTTCCGACGAGTAGAAATATCAGTGTGTGGAGGTTGTAGGTGTCGTATGAATGTGGATACGATAGAAAGATGTAGGGTAGATGCACATGAGAGATGTCGAGTTTGTATGCGATGCTGACGAAGAGTGTGGTACCTTAAGGAGTGGAGCGATATTTCGGCATCCTGAGAAGAAGAGGAGGACTGAGAGAGAGTCTCCTGAGAGGATTGGAATAGAAGACTATGAAACAGGACCACAAGGGAGAAAGCGACCCTATTGCGACAAAGACGGTGACCAAGCTACCCCAGAAGCATAAGAGGGGTGGATTGTAAGTTACAACATACCTGCAACCCCATGCACTACCCAAAATTTTATAGGAAGAAACCTAAGCTATTTGCAAAGTTTCCCTACGTGCATCAGTAAAAGTAGTGGATTAGTAAACAATAACAGTAGGAACGTTAGAATGGAAGATGACACAAAAATTTCTACCTTCCAAGCGAACGGGACCAAGGATCCCAAGCAGTTTTGGTTTCTATGTGAAGTAGTATGGACTGTGAAACAGGTCATTATTAAATAGGGATACCTAGTGACGACCCTTAGGGGCAATGCACTAGATTGGTTTATGAAGTTTACGAGGGTTCCGATGGGAATACCATCCAAGTCATTGGCGCAGATCAAAGCAAGAATGATCTATAAATTTATAAATCCAAAGTCAGAATCGTAGTATGTCACCAAGCTCAAATAAATTAAGTAATACCCGAATGAGCCGGTATGGGAATTTGATCAGCGATACAAAACACTGATAGTGAAGAAATATTTTTGGATAAATGATATGTAGCACAAGGAGTGGTTCATCACAAGAATGGTACCACACATCCGCGGACCACTAATGCAATAGAAGGTTGCGACCCAAGTGGACACATTGGAGATTCTGATCAAGCTGGAGGCTTCACCAATGGGTGAAACATGGTTGGATATGGATTGAATAAAAGTAGAGATGGAAAACTTAATGATCCAATTGCAAGATATGAAGAAGGGGAAAGAGGCTGGCGAAGAGATTTGGGGTACTAGGTGTAGGATAGAGGGACACCACAAGGATCAGTTCCCATACTTTCGAGACTATTTTCAATCTGGTGCACCAAATCCCCTAAGTCAGGGAGGGTTTCCTCGATGTCATATCTTCCAAACAAGAGGCCATCGATCAAAAGAGTGTGTATATCTGCAAAAGATGGTGTCGAAACAAGAGAACTTGTATTGCAAGTTCTGTAAATCGGTTGGCCACGATGAAAACAACTGCAGAGATTATGGCCTACTCTAGGAGAGAACTGCAGTCGCATATTTCATGGCAGGAGAAGAACGGGCACCAGGTCAGCAATAGCAGCAATATAACCAGCCACTGGCCCAGTATAATCACCAACCGCATCAGCATGATCAAGGGTAGTATGGGAAAACGTCGTATCCGGCACCGCAGTACCCACCATATGGAGCACTGCAACAACCACAGTATGGGCATCCGAGGGGAGGGTTCCGTGGAAGTCGAGGTGTTGGCACAGGACGAGGAGGATCTACTGGATGAGGACAAGGACCAATTATATGCTACAATTGTGGGCAACAAAGGCACTATCATAGGGATTTCCTAAATCCAACACCACAGCAATGCAATTATTTCTACATTGTGGATCATAGCATTGAAGATTGTCCATAGCTCATCGCTAAATGGTAGAGCAAGAATCTGCCACCACCTCCACACAACTAGAACCATAATCGACCAACTATGCAGATGATATCGACAGAGGCTCGAAGACACCATGCGACTGTTGGAGTGATGACACGAGGAGGATCCGTGACAAGAGCCAATGGGCCTCGAGTTACTCTCTGACAAATAGTAATGAAAGAGATTACCTTTGATGCGGAGTTTGAATGAGATATCTTCTTGAAAGCGCAGGAGGCAATGAGACAGACGAGGCTATGTCAATAGGAACTTATATTGTTTTCCGTCCAAAACTATGCCATGTTGGATCTTCGTGGAACTGGCACTTTGCAGCACTGGACGTTCATGGCACTGGAACTTCGCAGTGCTGGATCTTCACATCCCTGGAACTTGCTAGCGCTGAATCTTCGTAGCCCTGGCACTGAGCTACGTTTTGACTTTGCAGCTCCAAAACGTATTTGTCCAAAATTGGCTTAACTTGGGACATGTCCAACAGGCCCCTAACAATTACATGTGGCTCATCCCGAGGCCAATCTTAGTAGGTTCAGTGGCATTTTCCTATCCTTACTGATCTATCTTTGCAGCAAATTGTTCATAAGTTGCGCTTAGCTTCACAACTGTGTCCTTAGTGTTAGCACTAGAATTGTGCTCAATGTTTAAGGGGGTTTTGAAGGATAGAAAGGTGCATATCCATGAAAATACCCAAGGAAGAACTCTCCTTAGAGCCCACATGTCCCAAGGGTCAAGAGCCCAAGGGTCTATGCAGTAGTTTCGGGTCCATAATAGAGGGAGTGGTGGAAATTTAAGGTTTTAATGTTGTCGAAAGGATTAAATGTCGAAGAAGCATGCCCTCAGTGAATAATGGTGCCCTTGGATGGCTCGTATCAAGAGCAATAAATATTAACAGATATGGGTTCCCGTCGCAGAGAAGTGAGAAGTTATATAATCCCGGGCAGAGGGCTAACCGGCAGGCAAGTCATAGTATGATCAATGGCAAAGGAAACAAATCAACGTCCAGGGATTTGTTCACATTTTTAACTCACGCGGATAAATACAATTTGCAAATCCATGAACTTTAGGTAGAAGGGTCCAAGTTTAGACAATCTATACATAACAGGACTCAGACATATGGCCAATATTTAGTTTGTGGATCTTACTTGTGTAGGTGATCATTGGTCTGAAAATATGCGAACATGAGAGGGGCACTGCGCCATCCGATGGTCGAGGTGAAGTTAAGGATTAAGGATCTATGATGTTGGTTTATTCCTGGTGTTCGAGGCCATGTGGCATCTCTGCAGTAGGTGAATGATGGCCAATAAGACTAGAGCCACCTCAGCATTGTCGTATACCCCTCCCACCTATCCAAAAGGCCTGGTTAGGCTTGTTTCACATCATCTCACACCCCTACCTTCATTGTTCCTCGCTTGGGAAATCCAGTCAGACCATCACATCGAAGGTAATCACGCATGGTTGCAGTCACTATTAGGATCATTATTTATAGGGCTCCGATATTCGCTAAGTCACAACCATTATATGAGAAAGGTGGCAAAGACCCTGGAGTTCATGCATCTTTCGGTTAAACCCCGATCATCAAGAAGGATTAGGGAGCCGAGGTTGTTTTCATGCCAGAACAGGCATGGTCCGAGGTGGAAGAAGAGCGTGTTCCCTCGCTTCCTACTGTTTTTGACCATGTGGAAGAGAGCTCTGCAAGCGAGCTTGAGGAGTATGAAAGCCGACAGTTGTACAGGGATTTTTGATGTCGAAAGAAGAAGAAAGTGGCCCAAGAGGAGTAGCAGGAAGCCCACAAAGCTATAGATATTATCAAAGACTTCATCCTCTTTACTGAAGAAGAGATACATCCTCCCCCAGTAGAAGCAGCGTAGGTGGAAGATTCCTTGAGGATAGAAGACTTCTTTAATCAATAGGGCCATTTGAAGACTTAGGAGTGAAGTGGCAGCCTGCTTCCCTAGTTTTTTCTGTAGCATGTCATATTAATATGTTTTGAACGAGGATTATATATAATATTTCTCAATTTTGAGACTACTAGGGTTTGTAGCTCTGCATATGACACCTGTAGAATAAATTACAGCTGACTCGTTAGCAGTCCATTTCATTTTATAATGTGCTGTCAAGGGTGGTGAACTGGGCCCTGCAGGTGGAAGCACAGTTTAAATGTTTTTAGATAGTCAATTCGAGGCTAAGGGCCTATAAATAGCTATGTAATAGAAAAATAAAAGGTTGAAAAATCATTTGGCAGAGGCCTAGGAGAGCTAAGCTCTGTTTTGAAACATTATCCTTAATAGAATTGCAATGTCTGAAGCTGGTTGTTTAAAAGTGATTCATGTGTCATTTAACTTACAGTCTGTTTTCTTCTTCTGCTCATGTGAGTGTGTTTCTTGGTATCTACTTCCATAATGTCTTCTTTTTCATATCTAAAATCAGTGTATAATAGGACATAATTCTTGGTAGCAAGCTCATGCTATTGTTTCATATATTCACTCAATATTTCTTCTAAAGTTGTCATTGAATTCACCTCTAGGGGTTTCTCATGTCGATGGACTGTTCATTCCTTATCTTTTTATCACCAGACAGTAGCATTCCGATGGGAAGCAGGTGGTTATCTTTCCTCTGTTTTGATATCCTATGCTGTGGCACTGTTATTTGATTTATGCATGATGTTTTGAATCCATCGCCCAATGTTTTCTCTTTTGATAATTTCACCAAACCATTAAATAATTGTCCCATCAGAAACCTGACCTTCTGAATGTGCCTTGAATGAATATCTTGAGTAGTGAAGACTGCATGATTCTCATTGAGTATTTTCAGTCCTTACAAGTTTAAGAGAGATCCCTCTTTGATTGCACTAGGTCATAAGTGCAATCTCAAGTGGTTTTGTGATTATCCTGAAGTGTCATCTTCCCATAACCTTGGGGATCATTTTGCATGCTAACATACTGGCACCATTCCGGGGAACGAATGTTGTATCATCCCTGTGAGAACGACATAGTTTCAGATATGATTGTTTATGGTGAACAACAGTCAGACATTGAGAAGGTTGTTTATCTTTCACCTGGAGACTCCACTCGTTGAGTTTTCATTATGAGGGCGACTCCACTGGGGAAAATCGGCGACTCCATGCTAGAATTCAGATGTTAAAGATCCTATGTTTACTCCACTAGGGATGAACTTAGTCATATTAGACATGGAAGCAACAAGATCCATGTATCACAGTATGAATTCTCTTAAGTATGAATTCTCTTAAAGAGGTATTGTTCTTTTGCTTTGGTTTCCTTTTGCATTTATGTGTTTATATCAGAATATTTCTGCTTCATAGAAGGACTCTCAGTCAAGAGATTTTTTCCTTTGTTTATCCTTTGCTATATCTTGCAGATGTACATTCCTTTTTTATTCCTAGACTTGATCCTATTCCTCCCTTCGAACCTTGTAAGATCCCTTATTAGTCCTGTAAACCATATGAGAGCAAGGCCAAAGACATTTCTTCCTGTACATCCTCCTCTACCTTCCAGGCTTCAACAAAGATATAGCCCTTTGAAGTTGCCCCCTGTTTTTCATGAATACCCTCCCAAATACCATAGATACCTCCCCATTTTTGATGGAGAATCCGAAAGTCTTACTGCTGAGAAACATCTTCAAGGTTTTGAACATTTTATGGACCTTTTTGAAATAGAACATGAGGATGTTTGTCTGAGACCTTTTTCCCAATCCTTCCAAGGAAATGTTAGGAAGTGGTTTAAGCACTTATAGCCGGAGTCCATTCATATGTGGGAGGAGTTTTCGAATTTTTTTTTCTGGATTTTTAAGGTCACGGAAGACCTCTGGACCAAGTGCTTTCTGAGTTTTATTCCATGACAAGGAAGGAAGGAGAAACCCTACCGATTTTCAACAGAAGGTTTGGAAGCTTCTATTATAACATGCCAAATGAGGTTCGGCCCCTAGAAAATGTTGCTAAGCTGCAGTATGCCTCTATCCTTCCTCCTGAGTTATCTTTCCTTCTATTGGAGAGAAAATCTATTGGGCATGGCCCCAGTAGGTACAATTTTGTGGAAGTATGATTTTTAGCTACACTATAGAGAAATATAACATCAGTATGTGTGCAACGTGCATAACAGTTTTGTCGCACAGCTATGCGATGTGCAAGATCCGCAGAGCAGCAAGTTTTGGTAAAGAAATAGGATGAAGGAAGACGGAAGGACCTGTCAGAGAGAGTTGCGGAAAGCAGCTGAAAAGCTAGGCCACGATGTCGACGGGGACGGGTAGGCGAGAGCAGCAGAAAGAGATAGGCCATGATCTAGTATAGCCGTTTTAAGGACTGCAGCTGTCAGAAAAGTGTGCGAGCCACAAGTGGGCTAGCTGGATGGCCTGACTCAAGATAAATAAGTTGTTGACGATGATAGTCAGGCTGGCAGTTAGCCACACCGGTTTTGTAAACCTAAGGTTTTTTGCTTGCGAATTGTAAAGATATGCCTCCTGGCATAATCTATAAATAAGCATCATTTTGTAAGGGAAGGGTTACTCTTCATTTTGTTAAGTATCAGTTATTGAAGAATCCTAAGCTAAACAAAGCCATTGTAAAGGCTCTGCAGCTGAGTGCACAGAGACCTATCTGAGAGAGAAGAGAGTCTGTAGCTGAGTGCGTAGAGTAAGAACGGTTGTACCCTTCCCCTAAAGATCAATATTAACAACCGTTCTTGTGGATATAGCCTCCATCCGGGGGGTGAACCACGTTAAATCCTGTGTTATGTGATTGTTGTGTGTTTTATGACTATTCGTTTGCTTAAATATAAAGGTTGATACTGCAATGTCTGTTATGTGATTACTTATGTATGTATTTGCCGTAGAGAATGGGAATAATATGTTAAGTGATACATGTAGGGACGAATGTTAAGTATTCAATAAGTATAAATCTGTGAATGTATGAATATGATGAATAATCACGTAATAGAACACTGAGTTTAAGCACAGCATTGGAGCACGCAGTATTGCATGTTGTGACACTTGCTCGCAAAATAATTATAAGAGCCTGAATGAGTCGAATGGGTACTGTTAATTAGTGAATCAGTTAGAGACACTCATCTTAGGTGGATGCGCGGTCTATCTGATGCGCCGAGCCATGAGATTCATTGTGAGATAAGCTTCCTATAGCCTATCGTTGTAATGTGAGGAGTACCCTAGACTGTGCGACCTCATATTGCAAGGGTGCATGGGCCTCATACCCTGTTGTGGCACTGCGCGATGAGAACCGTCGCGGCGCAAGAGCCAAACCGCAACGCAAGTTGGTAGTGCGCTGCGCCATACCTACGTCCACCATAAACTCATCACTTATGCTGTGGAAACTTGATTTTGCAGCACCCCCATAGCTTTTCCTCGGGTGAGACCTCAACCTGTGCATAGGTTGTTTCCGAAAGGGATGGTGAAAAGGGGTTTTGTTGGTTAAGTCTAAAACCGCAAAGAACCTGGGTCTACACTGGAAAACCTCTAGATTAGTTACCTACGCAAACAAAATCTCCCACATTGCAGCATATGTTGATTAATTCATTGGAGGTGGAGGAAAATCTTAGGATGTCTAGAAAGGTCTCAGAGAAATGCAGTGAAGATGGGAGGGAGAAGACGTTAGAGTCTAACAAGGGGTATGAGCAGGAGAACCCTGTTTTATTTCTTCATGGTGAGCGGAGAGATAGACAACTCAACCACGTTCAGGAGGAAGACGGTGCTGGTTTGTTTTATGTGGCTTGCACTCAGCATGTTGAGAGTTTTGTAGCACAGAGTCTTGAAGAAGAGTTCAGTCCACCCATATATGATGAGTACAGAGATGAAGATGCCATAAGACTTATGAAGGTGGAGGAGAAGAAGGATCCCTCAAGAAGTCATTCCAACTATACAGAAGATACAACCATGGAAAGGAGCCCAATTACAATGCTCGATTTCATCATTAGAAGCCATGGAAATATTAGGCCTGAGGGTGAGGAAGCCCAGCTCCCTGAATCTGAATTATTTTCCAGAATAAGGAGAATTCTTAGAGCCATGAATGAAGAAAGCCTAAATACCCTGCATGAGGAGCTTGGCCCTCACTAAAGCAAAAAAGAAGAGGCCAATGAGAGTTTCCAACAGGAGGAGGTTTTTTCCCAGGATGGAAGGGAAGCTGATGGGGAGATCCATGAGGAATTTCTTGAGCCTAATATCCCTTCTCAGCAGGATGACCAGATAATGGAGGTGTTGGAAGAAGATCAAAATGGTCAATATAATGTTTATTCAAGCCTTTCATGCCTAGAATCATGGTTTCAAGAAGAAGGTTCTTTACTTGATCCTTTTGAAAATGAGGGTGAGGTTTCTTTTGAAGTACTAGAGCAGAATCAAATTTTTAACCGAGGAATTCTAAGGAATCTAGGAGAAGATGATGCTAATGGCCCAGGTATGGAAATACTCCCTCATGTTGCAAAGTTGCAGTCTCAGAAGAAGGAAGTACATGAGAGTGGTTGTTTCGTTCTGGTTAGGTTGTATAGGGATTCAAGCAGGCATTAATTCCAGGTTGTACATAAACTTGACCATGGATATTCAATCCCTATACTGGATGAGAGTGAAAACAAAAATGAGCAGGTTACTTCTTGCTCTTTTGAGAGAAAATTTGCTACGATGCAAGCAGAGCTGCAGTCTGATAAAGTGCCAAAGGAGTTTTGGTTGAAGCAGCTTGCCCCATCAGAGGGAGGGTAGAAAAATGTGGAGGATATCATGCCTCTTATGACGTAGTATCAGAGTACATGGAGAATTTCTTTAGCTGGGGTGGTTGTTTTGGTTTTTACCAAAATATTTTCATCTATCATCATGGCTTAGTGCCATTGATCTTCCACTCTCTGATTTTAGGTGAGCATGACATGAGAGCTACCTTGCTGGATAAATTGTTGGATTGGCTGCATTGGCACTTTCATATCACATGAAGATGGACCCATCCAAATAGCATAGGGTAATCTAAGTCTGTACAGAAATAACCTTGGCATGCCAAGCAAATTTTTAGCAGTTCAGCTGCAGTAAGGCTTTACAGTTTTTAGTTCAGATTTCTAGTATGTATAGTTCATATCTGTTTCTAAATTTCAGTCCTAGGTGGAGAATTGCAGGCAGCTATTTTTCTATGATAAGAAATTCCCAATGGCTAAGGCAAGGGTCTATGGGGTTCTTTGGTACATCACAGGGAGGATAACATCCCTAATACGAGCTAGTTGTTAGCACCATATTGGTGCTAAATGTTTAAGGGGGTTTTGAAGGATCCAAAGGTTCCTATCCGTGAAAATAACCAAGGAAGAACTCTGCTCAGAGCCCACATGTCCCAAGAATCAGGAGCCCAAGGGTATGCATAGTGGTTTTGGGTCCAGAACAGAGGGAGTGGTGGAAATATAAGGTTTTAATGGTGTTGAAAGGATTAAATGCGAAAGAAGCATGCCCTCGATGAATAATGACACCTTTCGACGGCTCAGATGAAGAGAAAGAAAGATCAACAGATACGGGTTCCCATTGCATAGAAGTGGGACGTTATATAATCTCGGGCAAAGTGTTAACCGACAGGCAAGTCACAGTCTGATCAATGATAGAGAAAATAGATCAACGGCGAGGGATTTGTTTGCGTTTTTAACTCACACCAAGAAATACAATTTGCAAATCCGTGAACTTTATGTAGGAAGGTGCAAGTTCGGATGGTCTGGATGTAATAGGACTCAAATCTATGGCCAATATTTTGTTCATAGATCTTACTTGTGTAGGAAAGCATTGGTCCGAAAATATGCAAACATGGGAGGGGCACTACGCCATCCGATAGTCAAGGTGAAGTTAAGGACTAAGGATCTACAATGTTGGTTTATCTCCGGTGTTGGAGGCCATGTATCATTTCTGCAGTAGGTGAATGATGGCCAATACGACTAGAGCCACCTCAACACTGTCATATACCCCTCTCACCTATCCAAAAGGCCTCGTTAGGCATGTTTCACGTCATCTCATGCCACTTCCATCATTGCTTCTTGCTTGGGAAATCCAGTCAGACCATCACATCGAAGGTAATCACGTATGGATGTAGTCGTTATCAGGATCATTATTGACAGGGTCCCAATATTCGCTAAGTCACGACCATTATATGAGAAAGGTGGAAAATACCCTACAATTGATGCATCATTCGGTTAAAACTCGATCATGGAGAAGGATCAGGGAGCCGAGGTCATTTTCATACCGAAACAGGCATGGTATGAGGTGGAAGAAGAGCACGTTCCCTCGCCTCCTATGGTTTTTGACCACGTGGAAGAGTGCTCTTCAAGCGATCCTGAGGAGTATGAAAGGCAACAGGTGTACAGTGATTTTTGACGTCAGAAGAAGAAGGAAGTGGCCAAAGAGGAGCAGTAGGACACCCATGAAGCCATAGATATTCACCAAGACTTCATCCTCTCTACTGAAGAAGTGTCACCTCCTCCCCCAGTAGAAGCAGTGCAGGTGGAAGAATCCATGAGGATAGAAGACTTCCTCTATCAACAGGGCCAGTTGAAGACTCAAGAGTGAAGTGGCAGCCTATTTCCCTAGTTTTTCTATAGCCTTTCATATTAATATGTTTTGAATCGGGATTATATGTAATATTTCTCAATTTTTGAGACTACTAGGGTCTGTATCTCTGCATATGACTCCTATACAATCAATTACTGCTAACCCATTAGCACTCCTTTTCATTTTTTAATGTGTTGTCAAGGGTGGCGAACTGGGCCCTGTAAGTGGTAGCATAGTTTTAACTATTTGCGGATAGTGAATTTGAGTCTAAGGGCCTATAAATAGATTTGTAATAGAAAAAAAAAGGTTGAAAATCATTTCGTAGAGGCCTGGGAGAGCTAAGCTTTGTTTTGAAACATTATCCTTAATAGAACTGCACTGTCTGAAGTTGGTTGTTTAACATAGATTCATGTGTCATTTAGCTTACAGTCTATTTTCTTCTTCTTCTGATGTGAACGTGTTTCTTGGTATTTACTTCCATTATGTCTTCTTTTTCATGTCTGAAATCAATGTATAATAGGACATAATTCTTGGTAGCAAGTGCTGGCTATTGTCTCAGATATTCACTCAATATTTCTTCTAAAGTTGACATTGAATTCACCTCTGGGGGTGGCTCATATCGATGTACTGTTCATTCCTTCTCCTTTTATCACCATACAATAGCATTCAGATGGGAAGCAGGTGGCTATCTTGCCTTTGTTTTGATATCCCATGTTGTGTCACTGTTATTTGACTTATGCGTGATGTTTTGACTCCATCACCTAATGTTTTCTCTTTGGATTATTTCACCAAACCATTAAACAATTGTCCCATCAGAAACCTGACCTTGTGAATGTGCCTTGAATGAATATCTTGAGTAGTGAAGGCTACGTGATTCTCTTTGAGTATTTTCAGTCCTTACAAGTTTAAGAAAGATCCCTCTCTGATTACATTGGGTTAGAAGTGAAATCTCAAGTGGTTTTGTGGTTACCCCGAAGTGTTCTCTTCCCACAACCTTAGGGGTCATTTTGGGTGCTAACACTTAGCTTCTTGCTCAACCGCTTTGATAGTTTCAAACACTTATGGTGACAAGTATTCCTTAGCCTATTCTTGTAATGTCGTCTCCAATTCATGAAGTTCGTGCAATTTCTATTCAATCTCTTACGAGATGGAAAGAGCTTCTTCCTGGAGGGCTGTGACTTTTATGAGCTCTTAGCCTCCCTTTCCCTAAAAAATTGGAGTTTCCTCTTTAGTTCTTGGACTACCGCAAACCGTCAGATTCTCTTTATCACCGACAGGGTCTTCATCTACGCATTTAGAGAATCTAACTCTGCTTGTGTGTGTTGTAAGTTGTTCTGGACCTACAACAGCTGAGGGTCCACTTGTAGCATAGTCCATAGTGTGGTTGCTTCATCCAGCAAGTTCTGGCACTTAGCTATTTCGCTGGATATATTTTCTGCGGCAGCGTTCACTTTTGCTGCTCTAATCTTTGTTTAATCTGGCGGTGTCTTAGGGAGATTCTGTGCTTCCATGTTGGAAAGCTTTTCTTTGTAGTCTATCTCCATGTCAGCCATCTCAACCTTAAGATTTCTTACTACCGAGATGATCTTAATGATTGTATCTGCAAGTTGTGGTTGTTCACCACACTCCGGTATATCTGCGTAGACCGAAGCAATAGTCTCCTCTATTCTTTGGCACTACTCATGTGCACATTCAAGTCCTTATCCTTCTATGCACTTTCTTCTTGCAACTATTTATAGTTCGCTCGTAGATCCTGGTGTTGGCCCAAAGCCACCATATCTTTGTCATGCATTTCCTCCACAACTTGCAAGTGCATATTATGTAGAACTTCTAGTGGTAACATGTGGTAATGTCTTCGTGCCTTCACTTAATTCATTGCTTGGCAGAATTACACTTAGTGGGTGTATGCGGACGATGCGTAGTTGCAGTGCCATGGTTAGAGCCAAGGTTTTTTTATTTTGCTGAGGTGTTTCAGTTGATCTTCCTTCTGAATCATATTCCTGAACCAAGTGCTTCTGGACCTATTCGATCTTGGCGGCTATGCCCTGCAATGTGGTGAGATTTTCTTTTAGACTAGCTTGAATCTCCACATTTTTGTTGTCTTTTAGGGAAAGCACGTCTTCCATATGTGAACTGAACCTGCTTGCGATGATCTCATAATCATCATCATGCAACTTTGGTTCCGATGGGAACTACTTCTTTTTCCTCCATTTCTCTTGTACCGAGCTTGTTGGCTCCTTTCTTTTTTCTCCTGGTATACTCTGAGCTTCGCAAGCTCCTTTGTCTTGCTCATTGCCAGTTTCTTCAATGATCTTTATCGCAGTCTGAGTACTTTCATCTGAGCTGAGTCGATGAGCATCGACCCTTCAACCTTCCATTCATCTAACCACTCCTTCATGATCAGATCAATACCAGCTTCATAAAGTTGATAGTTTCCTACAAACCACTTTGGATTCTTCTTCTGCACCTTTGGTGAGATATAAACAAAATGGATGTCAGGTTTAAAATTCAAAATGCAGATATATTTTTTTGTCACCTGCTTTGATATGCATGGTGTGCAAATGATAACATTGCACAATTTTTTGTAGTATGTGAACATTACTTCGTTTGAGGTGCGTTGTTGGTTTGGCTTCAGACTTTCCTAGAGATTTGCATATCTGGGTCCTCGTCAATCCTGGATGAGAGAGGAAAGACCAACATAATCCTTTGGTTCTTTCCAGCATATAAAGGTGATCAAAACCATTATCCAACTATAACGAAAGGCAGTGCCATTGATTTGAGTGTCGTGGAAATTGTCAAAGAAATCATTTAGCAAATACTTAGACCAATTAAATCTTACTCCCTGTGTTGTCTTTGCATCGAGGTGAATTTCTCCGACTGTCACTTTTGTTGGTCTTTCCTTCCGAAAGAATTTTCCTCCAAGCAACTGTAATACAAACTGCTTGGCATCATCTTGAAGGTCTTCTGTGATAAAACCTCATTTTCCTTCGGGGATGTTATATTCTTCTTTCACATGCACAGTGATCTCTTTTTCTCTAGTTTTCCCCCCAAATAAATTCTAAGGGTTGTCACCTCGCTTACTTAGTCCCGTGATCCTATGGATCAAGTCTATGTTGATATCAACATTCCTATCCATCCAGAGGTAGCCTTGGTGTGTGTGTAATATCAATGATCCGACAACCGCATTGACTTTCGAACTCCTGTTGAAGTGTGGGATTCGCAGCAGGTTCAGAAGTCCTGATTCCACAACTTCAGAAAGCCAACCCTATGCTACCAACAGTGGATTGTTCTTCACGTCCATTGTTCAGAACATGTATATATCCTATTGAAATTGAGGGTATTTAGGCTCATCAGGATCCTTTAGCTATTGGAGTAAATCATAATCTTCAAACTTGCAATCTGAGAGCATTCCCAACAATTTTTCTTGTAGTTTGACATGACTAGACATCGGCGGAAGCGGTATCTCATACTTGGCATTTTTGGCAAGCTTCAAGGCTGGTGCATTTGGTGCTCATGGAGAGATATAGGCTGGTCTTAAGTATATAGGTAGCTCTGTGTCTATTGGTGGGGCATCTTGTTTCTTAGATCCCATTACTTTCAACTTTGTTGTCTCAATTGCAAGTTCCTTTACCTTGTGTTGCATTGCTGGAGGTTGGCCTGATAGATAGCATGAACCCTAGTCTTTGGAATAGACTTCTTGGTATGGGTTCTCATCAAATCTATAGTCCAATTTTGCTTGAATTCGTGCAACACTTCGCTTAGAGTGGATTCTCCAGACATTATCTTAGAGCACGATTCTAAAACTGAAGAAGGTCTATGAATTCTCTGTAATACTCAAGCTGGAAAATCGTGGTAACCAAATCACTGTGCAAATTGTGGTATTTATAGGCACTGGAAGCCTTACTCGCGTCCCTTAATGGTTAGATTAGCATTAAAATCTATTACCATTCAGCCAAATCTAAACAGAATCCTTGCACTTTCCTTCCTTAACTACGCCTTCAGTGGGAGATTCCCCCTTAAATGCAGAAACAGATAGTTTCCAAAACATTGTATAATGGTCACTTTTCAGCTCTAATGGCTATATTGATGTGTTGCGTCGAACTGTGCGGACGAGTTGTCACCACTCCCGGTGCAGTTACCTATGCGGTGGTGTATTTATTCATACTAAACTTTGCATCCTTCATACATCCTTTGATCTGCACAGTTTCATTTTAAACTTTGCAACTACACACTTCTACTTTTCTCCTTTTTCTTCTTTTTAAATTTTTCTTTCTTTCAGCTGTGCTACTTTAATCCGCTGAGGGTTCGATGAAATAGGACTATGCAGTGAATGTATTCGTTCGCTAAGTTACTATTCGAATCTGACTCTCATATTGGATAATAAGTAAGAATAATATATTAGATGATAGGATAAAAGATGATATGTTACAATGATTGCCTTGCCTTAAATATGGCTCAGGCATTTGATGTTGAGGAGACGCCTCATTTCATAACCTAACTTTAGTTAACCTAATTATTAATTATTTAATACCAAATGCAGTGAACGTATCTGTTCACTAAGTTAATAGTCGAATCTCACTCTCATATTGAATAATAGATAAGAATAATATATTAGATGATAGGATAAACGATGATATGTTACAATGTTGGCCTTGCCTTAAATATGGCTCAGGCATTTGATGTTGAGGACACCCCTCATTTCATAACCTAACTTTAGTTAACCTAATTATTAATTATTTAATTATTATCTTATTTTATGTTCATAGTAGACTATCCTAGTAGGGTTTTAGTCTACCTCCATTTATTAGACCTAGTAAGTTTTCTCCGGCTAATGTGGCTAACTAACCTGTGCCACCGTTAGTAACATCCATAACAATATATGGCCCAAGCCAGTGCATTTTAAATTTTCCAGGAAATTTCATGAACTTACTATCGTACAGGAGGACAAGATCTCCTAGCTAGAAGAATTCGTTCTTGATATGGCGATCATGCCATGATTTCTCTGTGTTCTTCTGCACTTGCTGGTGAAAGCCTACAATGAAGCGATCTTCCTCCAATCCAACCAAGTGTAGAATCCTTTCTTGCAATGTTTCCCCATCTTCCATTCCTGTGAATTCAACAATTCTTAAGCTTGGTACAATATACTCCATCCGCATCATAGCTTCCTATCCATAGGCCAACTTGAAATGTATATGGCCTATCAGTGTCTTACAATTTGTTCTATATGCCCATAATATAGCTACTATGCATAGATCCCAATCGTCTCTATTTGTGTTGCATACTTTGGTCGGTGCATTCTCCAGCACCTTGTTAAATGATTCGACAGTTCCATTGGCTTGTGGATGGTATCGTGTACTCTTTTGAAGCACCTGCAACAATTAATTAATAAGAATATGCGAAATAGCAGAAATGACAGAACTCAGAATTAATTTTATATTAATCGCAGGCCACTTTGAGGGGGAAACCTCCTTTGAGCAAGCTCAATACAAATAACTTCATGGTGCCTTCATAGGCCTCAACACACACTTATATACTAAGTCTAGGCGCCAATACCATGGGTCAATACTATGTGTCAATACAAACCATGGGCTAAGTCTAGGCGCCAATACTATGAGTCAAAACCATGGGCCAGTACAAACTATGGATCAACAAAACTATGGGCGACTTACAAAGCATATGCACCAACAACAATAACACAAACTCTGGATCAACAAATACTACGGGATGACTTACAAAGCATATGTGTCCAACAACAATATACTAACAAAGTAAATACATGGGTTTCTAACATCCCCTCTCCCTTAGAAAAAGCTTTGTCCTCAAAGCTTTAGATGTCGAAATTGATGCAGAATCGGAAGGAGTGGGTCCCCTGTAGAATCCTCGGGTTGCATTCTGAGCCACTGGCGGCTTTGGAGTTTCAGGGAGGATTGCATGGAAGGCTGTAGACAAAGAAGAACCATATCAACAATGTGAAAATTGCACTCAGAACGGTGTTGATCGGCTTGTTGTTTCAGTCGAATTCTTGCCATGTGAAAATTGTCCTGCAGAATGAGAAGAAGTTGATCACGGTTTCGAAGAATTGAGTGAATTGCCTGAACTGGGGAGCTACGAACTGGTGGTGCCTGTCAAGAGACTGCTTCATATGGTGTGATTTGAGATGTGGTACTATACCACTGGAGCGCTTCTAGGAAATCCATAGAAATAGTTGTCCAAATCTGTGGAGGGATGGGCAAGGGTTCGAGCAGTCTCGAAAAGAGGGTCGTTTCACCCTTGTTGACCTGGAAAGTATCACAATCAACCACCATCCGTTGAATTGTCCTTTTGAGTCCCTTCCATAAGAAGTTACATTGTTCCTGGTCATACATTTTGAGGAACCCAGAGTGCCCTACTGATGAAGAAGCATGGAGTTCATAGAAGAGATAGCCCTGTTGAACATATTGCAACCAATTTGGAACACACAAAGAAATAGCTGTAAGAGAAACTGGATCATCAATTGTGCGAGGAGGAGAATCTTCCACTATATTGTCCTTACCCTCATGGTAAGTGGTTGCATAGTCATAACCCATGAGTTGGATAACCCATTTCAAGTGTGCTGGGGAGGAGACGCGTTGTTCTAGGAAAGTTTCCAGACTCTGGAGATCAGTCTTGATGCAGAAATAATTCCCCAATAGGGATGGATACCACTTCTGTACTATATGCAAAATAAACATCATGTCCTGCTGAGATGTAGATTCAACTAAATGCTTACTGAAAAGGTCTCGTGAAGGCAGCAAGACCACTGGTGCAACAAAGACACCTGCATATCTATCCAAGGAAGTAGTGGAGACCATTGGTGGGTGCATCTGAAGGGAATGGAGATGAGCAATGAAACCATTTGAATTGTTCTTAAGGATATTTTATAGGCGATGTGAACTGATGATGCGGAGAGACCCTGGTTGTAAGCCCATAATTTTGTGTTGTGTCCCATTGGCTGAAAAACTGCATCCAAAGTTCAACAAAATTCCATAAGATGGTGCCAAGTGTGCGTAACCATTGAATACCCAAAATGACATCACATCCGCCTAAGGACAAGGCAAACATTTCAGAGCATAGGTTATAATCTTCCATAGAGATACACACATTGTGACACTTCCCCTTGCAAGTTAAGGTGCCCCCATTGGCAACCATGACTTCAAAGTTGGAGCAAGGATGGACAAAACAATCAGCCTGTTTGGCAATCTGAGGGTCAATGAAATTATGAGTGCTACCAGAATCAATGAGTAGGGTAAGAGGGAGCTTCTTGAAGTATCCCCTGACCCACATTGTTTGTGGGGTGGTGACGCCGGTTACAGCATGGAGAGAGATCTCGAGTGGGTTGTCCTGAGATGGGGTGTCAATAGGCGGGTGTTGAATGTTGACCTAATCATCTATTGTATCTGTAGCGTCTTCACCAAGTTATGAGGCAGGGGGAGAATCCACATCCAAGAGATAAAGATTTTGTTGAACACATCTATGTCCCTAAGTGAATTTCTCATCACAATTATAACGAAGCCCTTTTTCTCTGCGTTCCTGCATCCTTGTTTCAGACAAATGCTTGATAGGAGTTCATTGAGGAGCAAGCATGATGGGAGGTCGTTGGGAACCCATATATCTGAAGGGAACCAAGGTGGGTTTGGATTGTTGTTGAGCTGAGATCTTGTCCTCTGCTAACTTATCCAACCCTAGGAATTCCACCATTGTGTTAGGAAAGAACATTTTGACCTCTGAGCGGATTTCATCCTTGAGACCACTGATAAAACAACTCCTGTAGAATTCATCAGACAATCCTTCTGTGTGATTGGCCATTTCCTCAAATTCTATTTGATACTCTCTCACTGTGCCCATTTGGTGAAGTTTAGTGAGTGCTCCTGTTAAATCATCAAAAGCACTAGGACCAAATCGTGACAAAAGGAGTTGGCAAAAAATTTTCCAGTTTGGCACGAGATGAGCTTTGATGTACCAACGATACCATTGAAGGGCTTCCTATTCCAAATGAAAGGATGCAAGTGGAACTTTCTGGACATCAAAAATATTATGCAGACTGAAATATTGTTCTGCTGAGTGTATCCATCCAGTCGGATTAGTACCATCGAAGAGAGGAAAATCAAGCTTCGGCCCACGAAAATTAATGGAAGAAGAGAACCTGGTGGCTGCAAAAGATTCTGGTTGTCGGTTATTGTTCACGGCTGAATGTTGAAGATTGAGGCTGAGAAATTTTTCATCCAGATCTTGGAGTTTGGTTTGGATGGCTGCAAGTGCTTCTTCCATGGTTTTTTCACCTGCGCGAGTGACAACCATAACCAGGAGTTTTTTTTTTTTTTTTTGGTTGACTGGGTAGGAAAACAAAAACAGAAACTGCTTCAGTAAAGGAAAATATGGACTTGGGAAAAACTCTGAAGGGTAATTGGAGTTTCACTAGGTTTTGGACACTGTTGAATAGATAGGGAAGCAAAAAATGAGGATTTCAGAAGCGGGGTGAGAGAATGGGAAAGTTTGGCAGAGGGGGACAAAGAAGCAGAATTCATAAAGGAACTATGTGGTAAACTTTGAAGGTGATTGGGTGAAATCTGAGGAAGTTATGGAAAACTCTATAAGTAGACAAATGTGGGATTCCAGGATTTGGGAAGGGGAATTGGGGATAGGGTCCTCAGGTATGAAATATGCAGAATGGGATGGCAGTTTTTTTTTTTTTTTTTTTTTTTTGACTGAAGCGGCTACGGCTCGGAAGGGATTTGAAATAGATAAATCTGCAATGGCCCAGAAGTGAGTGGAAATAGAGGGATCCGAAACGGTGCCGAATGGATTGAAAATGGTTGGATCTGGAATGGCCTTCAGAATGGATCTGAACGGCTGGATCTGAAATGGCACAGCAGTGATCGACAACAGTTCAGCTGAAAATAGATATGGACCCCATGTATGTGCAGCTTCCTATTAGTTCAGGGGTTTCACTCGGCCACCAATGTTGTCTAACGACTTGCGTATTGGGGCAGTACCCCTCACTCCAAGACTCAGGTAAAACTGATAACAGCTTTGCCACAAACGACAACTCTTGGTTTACCTCACAGGTGGGAACTAGTCAATCAGGTAGGGGTCGTTGCCCTCTTCGCTGGAAGGTCCTCTCAATGGGCCAGCTACTTCGGGGTTCCTATGGTACTCCTCACAATGAGTTTTAGGGATTATGCCCAAGTACTTCCCACAGTTAAGCGAATAGGGATTATTCCCAAATCCGAACCTGCAACAGATTCGAAAAAAAATTTGGCAGAAATTTCACCTAGCGAGCCCAAGAAAGTACTCTGATACCAAATGTGAAGCACCTGCAACAATTAATGAATAAGAATATGCGAAATAGCAGAAATGACAGAACTCAGAATCACTTTTATATTGATCGCAGGCCACTTCGAGGGGGCAACCTCCTTTGAGCAAGCTCAATACAAATAACTTCACGGTGCCTTCATAGGCCTCAACACACACTTATATACTAAGTCTAGGCGCCAATACCATGGGTCAATACTATGTGTCAATAGAAACCATGGGCTAAGTCTAGGAAACAATACTATGAGTCAAAACCATGGGCCAATACAAACTATGGATCAACAAAACTATGGGCGACTTACAAAGCATATGCATCCAACAACAATAACACAAACTATGGATCAACAAGTACTACGGGACGACTTACAAAGCATATGCATCCAACAACAATATACTAACAAAGTAAAGACATGGGTTCCTAACAACTCTTCTGATGATATATATGAAATTCTTCAGTCAGTGCTTCAATGGTTATGTTCAGGAAGTGAGTTCCTTGATCACTCATTAATAGTTTTGGGTATTTAAATATGGTAAGGATATTCTCAAAGATGAACTGTGCAGTATTAACTGCTCTACAGTCCTTGACTAGTTTAGCTTCTTCCCATCTGGTGAGATAATCTATAGTGGTGATAATATATCTTGCTCCAGTTATCTTTCCTGGTGGCTTAATAGGTTCCACAAAATCAATTGCCCAATTATGAAAGGTTTGTAAAGTCAGTTGCGGTCTTAGTGGCATTTCATCTCTTCACGATGGCTTTCCAGTTCTTTGGCACACAATGCAACTTCAACAATATTCTTTTGAGTCTTTGTGGAGTGTAGACCACCATATCCTTGCTCTTAATATCTTCTGCGTAGTTCCTCTTCCTCCGTAGTGACCTCTACAAACACCTAAATGTGCCTCAGTCAATATAAACATATTTTCATGTTCTAACACACATCATTGCAGCACTCCGTTGGGTCCCAATTTGTATAGTTGTCCTGCGATGATGGTGAAGTATGCTGCTTTAACTACCAACCACTTCTTTTGTTGCGTAGTGAAGTCTGCAGGTGCCAATCCTATAGTCAAGAATTCTACCATGTCTTTGTAATAATCATCTATGATCTATATGGAAAATAACTGCGTGTCAGGTAGATTATTTTCAAGATTTGTGGGCTCTTCACTTGACTCAATTCTTTAGAGGTGGTCAAGTCCTAGATTTAGTATTCCTAGTTTAACAATAATTTCAAAGTCATACTCTTGAAGGAGTAGTAACCATCTGCATATTCTCCCCCCTAACACTGGCTTATTGACGAGGTACTTTACATCTGAATGGTCAGTGTACATGGAGAAGTGCGCACCCAGCAAATAGTGCCTAAATTTCTGTAATATCCCAACTTTTTGACTAACTATGTTATGATGTTATATCGGGTCACGGCCCCAGTATATGTGACTTATTATGTTTGACATAGCATTAGTTTGTTTTGATTTATTCCTTCATGAGTTGATATATTGGGCATGGACCCTGATTGTGTTTCATTATTGATATATGAAGGGTAGGAAATCCTGAATGAATAAACTATGTTGTATTATGAGAATTGGTTACAAATTATGATATACTGAGATTATTCCTTTTGTTACATTATTCTGTGCAGAGCATGATTTACATGGTTGATTATTTAATGTGTTGAGCGTGGACTCTGAAACACACGAATGCCCTATATACTGGGCTTAAGCCCCGATGTATTTAGACGATTCTATTTCATACTGGGCCTAAGCTCTGATGTACATTGAGTGTTGGGCATGAACACTAGAGCACTCCAACCTTGAAAGAAATTATTACCAGATCCGAGGCAACTTAATATCCTAGATGTGCCGCACAACTACATTCTAGCTCTAGTGTTAAGCAGAGGCTCTGAAATTGCACTAGCGAAACGCCCATGTGAGAGTGTTGAGTTAAAAGGCTTTGAAAAGCACTCGGGGTTACTAAATCTAACATGTTGAGTCAAGGAGACTCTGAATAGCACTTACGTGTCTTATCACAACTATTTCGACTTGATTAAATAAATATTATTATCATCTACTGCAGGAACTACAATGTTAAAACGAGGGAATCTGACATGCAAAAAGGAGAGACTAGAGGTTCCCGACAAGCTACCGAAACCGTCCACAGAAATGGACCCCCTTTCATTAAAAAGAATTAAAAGAAGCATTATTGGAAACAAAATGCTTAAAGGATCCCAAAGCTAAGTATTAGTAATTAGGAGTTTCAATATATATAATATAAATTAGTTTCATTATATATACTTATGCTTAAGTGGGCTACCACTTACAATTTATTATTTATTAATATTTGGATAGGATTTTAATTGTTATTATTATTATTACTCTTATGAAAAGATTAAAAACACTTTGGTAAAACAAAGTGAGACCTTCTAGTTTTGTGATGAATCTGCAATAATTAATTAATGCAAATACACGAGATATCAGAAATAATATAACAGAATCACTTTTATATTGATCACGGGCCACTTCGAGGGGGCAACCTCCTTTGAGCAAGCTCAATACAATTAACTTCACGGTGCCTTCAATGACCTCAACACACACTTATATACTAAGTCTATTCCCAATACTATGAGTCAAAACCATGGGACATAT
Organism: Larix kaempferi; assembly: GCA_027924585.1. Classification (NCBI taxonomy): domain Eukaryota; kingdom Viridiplantae; phylum Streptophyta; class Pinopsida; order Pinales; family Pinaceae; genus Larix; species Larix kaempferi. The sequence goes on from BSBM01001065.1 coordinate 7,241,673, forward strand.
AATACTACGGGACGACTTACAAAGCATATGCATCCAATACTATGGGTCAATACTATGGGCTAATATAAACTATGGATCAACAAATACTACGGGACGGCTTACAAAGCATATGCGTCCAACAACAATATACTAACATAGTAAAGAGAAGGGTTGACATAGGTTCCTAACAAGTTTCCAAAATAACTAGTAGTTAAATAAACAATTATTGTTTTTATAAATTAAATTATTTTAAAGAAACGAGTAATTTCAAACAGTCATAATTCAAGATTTGTCCTACTTAAGGAGGAAAGACCCCAAAGTTTGGGGGATCTTTTTCTTTTGGTATTATTTTTCCAAGAAGAACTCTATGCTCAAGAAAGTGAACTCTGTCCATAGATTTTGAGATCTGAACCAGCTACATAGCTATGGCCTCTACTTCTCAGTTTGCATGTCAGAACCAGCTCAGGGGGATCCATACTGAACCAGGAACAGTTTTAGAATCATGGTTGGGGGGAATGTGGTAGTCCCAAATTCATCCAATCCAAGATCAAGTATCAGGTCATCTAACAGTCAGTAGTTTCCCTAACTAGTTGGTTGAGTGTGTAGGTCAGTATCAGCAATAACAAGTGACCAGGAATCAACAAGTCATCATCAGCAGGACAAGCTATAGAGATCAACAAGTATGATTAATTATAAAACCCTCCTACATTTTATATCCCTGTTATAAATGCAATGCTAAAATAACACTGTCCTTATTATCAGTTTTTAAATCAAGTTTTCCAGAATCAAATGGAATTCCAAGCAGGACTAGCTAGCTAGTCTTTGCTAGTCATTTATATTGCTTAGATTGTTAGAACAGGCGAATTGCTGATCTGAACTCAAAAAAATATTTATAGTGTTTTATTTTTATTTTAATTCACTTATCTAAACCCTTGCTTTAGATCATCAACAAAATTGCCTAGTCACAGAAATGAAAACCATAACAGAAATCGTTGAACAAACTTATAAACCCTTCGAATTTCCAACTATACAAACCACAACAAAAGAAAACGCAGGCATCATTGTTTTTATAAGTATTCTCCATATAATACAATTTTGTACCCAAGACTGATTTTACTGCACATTTTTTCTACCCGATCTATTTTGTTTTCTTCCCAAACCATACATAAATCATTTTAAACCAAACATATCAAGAATGACAGAGATCGTATATAGAATGTTTCCCATTTACATTTTTATACCCACTTCATCATAAACCCTACGATAATCAATTAGACAGACCTGAGACTCTTTCCATTTCTTTTAACCAATAAATCTACAATAGCCATCTATAGGAAACCTTCAAGTTTCATTTCAAATCAACAAGAAGACGAAGGAATTAAGTCATTTTTCTAGGGCCAGAGTGCCATAAAACACCAACGCAAAGACCAATCATAAATAGAAACAAGAAAAACGCATTTCATATGACCACCACGAATATGCCTATCGACAGATAGGACCAAGGTCAATTCCTGTGGCCTTATCAAAGAGCCAAATTGTATAAGTGTTTCCTATAGGATTCAATTCTCTATATAAGAACCAAAACATTGAGTACAGAATTGAAACCCTTTCCAGGAAAGCATCCATTCTACCCATGCAACCAGCAAGTAAACAAGGCATTTTTATTTACAATCTACCCACATTACAGCAACAAAGGCATAGAAAACTTCGTTGATGTCTTATATATACCCACAGGTAATACATTGTTCAGACATAACCGTTGTAGCAATATCCAAAACAAATAATAAGTGCCAATGAAATCAACATACAAACCATAGCCATATTTACAAGCAAAAGGCGCCAATGACCCTGTATAATATCTACATTGTCTGTGCAGTAGTTTACAAACATAAAAAGGAAAACCATAGCATTAGAACTCCTAAAGCTTCATCTTGAACACTTAAATACACAGGAAAATATATAAATGTGCCATTCGAAATTCTCGTAACTACACAGGAGTAATATCCACTGAAAGAGCATTAAGTTGGTTTACAAGATTTTGCAGAACCAAATAATAGGTGAAACACAGCTACTACATAGTCCTTCTATATCACAGCTCTAGTACTCATGCAACTATTTAAATTACATTGAAACCCCATTTCTGTCTAGTTTAGCCAAGTAGACGACTAGCTCATACCTCCCTAAAGCGAATTAGTAAGCTAATGGATTATGGGAGTCTCACTCCAAAAACACCAGGCCAAACCCATACATACAACACCAGAGCTGCAGGAGATAGGGCACGAAGGGGTAAACCAGACTTACTAGTACCCTAGCCACGCCCACAACTTCATAAACCATTGCATCTCCCATACCAAAGCGTGTATCACCTGTCACAAGCGACACACAGTATAAATCAGTTCAAACATGTATTTTTAGCTCGAAGGAAATGGAAACATCAATGGGTGATACGGTTTAGCTCTTATCTGAAGTAAGTATGGCCACCTTATGCCTTGAACGATAGGAATAGCCACTAATTATGCTGACCACGAGTACAAATAGGGTTAGTACACCCCACCATCACCCAACAACGAAAAGGCAGAGCCAGGACTGAGAACAATTCGAATACAAAGACTAGTGCTAGAAAATTCCCAAATTGACACACAAACCCTCATGCCAGGCTGTTCTCCACCTTCATTAAATGCATTAAAGATTGTACCAAACTCTATCTAAGTGGAGGTCCAATAAATCGCATTCCCTATAGTGAAGTCGTGGAATTTAGTCACGTTGTATTAAAATACAAAAGGGCTCGTTTTATATATACAAGGACTTTTGTAAAGTTTGACAAACCAACATTGGGTTGTATTACCAAGAGCTAATAGCTATAAGCCCCCCCTTGGGAAAACAATCAAATTGAGGACTCCCTTGTTAGTGGAGTATTAATTTGAAAAAGCTTAACATACACCCGGTGGAATAGGACCAATAGTGAGATAGGGACCATCCCTTTAGAGATACTACTCGCTAATTTGAGATACCTGTAAACACAAGGGTACATGATGGCATTAGCATTACTCTAAGTAAGTCTGGCAATCTCCAAAATTGCCCATACCTCGTGGCAACCCTGCCGAGGTACGTAATTACCTGACCGGGAGTATTACAAAATCCCCATGAGAAAAACATACCGTCATCAAAGGAGCTCATCACCTGGAGGTGCCATTAGACATTCATAATTATAACCACATGAGTCTTCAAACAGTAAGTTGTGTTATATTCTACCTATTGAACCAACATTTGCAAATGCAATGAAAACATGATCTCATTTTTATTTCCACACCGCTTCCGCAAATTTTAGACTTACATATAAAAGTGACTATGTAAAATAGAAAGGCTTAGACTTACATTGCAGCATACAAGTATGGTTGTTATTCAACATTATTACATTTAATAAATGCCTTTTCTATTATAAACTAACGACTATTGTAGACAGGAAAATTTTAAAATTTTTTGTTTTTTTTGGGACGTTACAAGTGGTATCAGAGCAAGTTACAAACACTAAGTGACCTATTGGGGTCACTACCAAACAAAGCTATAGAAATGGGAAAGTGTTTAAATTATTGTATTATGTTTTTTACGAAAAGAATTAACTAACACATTGTTTTCCATCAACATATACTTCTATAAATTTCAGGTACAAACTGTAGCAGAAAAATGAGTGCAGAACAAGGCAGCAGTATACGAGGAAACCTAAATTCCCCACCACGAGAGCAAGAAATCATGGTGGAGCTCAACTCAAATTTGAAGAAATCCATGCAGTAGCTACAGGTAGAATTCCAGAGTTTCAGGGATGAAAATATGAAAGAAAGAAGAGAACAACAGTCTATAAATGAAGCCTTACTCCAAAGCCTAACAGGGGCAAAACCCCCTGAACATCCTACTCTCTCTGTCAATTCCCTTAACACAAGGAAAGTATCCAGTTACAAAATAGGAGATGAAGCAGAACATAAATCAGAACCATTGGAGGAGGACTATAAGAGCTCTTCCAATGACAATGGTTCTCCACCTCCTTGCAAGAAAAGGAGGAAGAGTGATGATATCTTACAAGGGGAGTTCAGAAAGATAAGGGCCCCAACTTATGATGGGGAAGTTAACTCAGGAGAAAAGGCTAAAGAGTGGTTGTTAGGAAGGAACAAATACTTTAAGGTTCATAATTACTCCAGTGAGATGCAAGCCTGACTAGCCATATACAACCTAAATGGAAAAGATGCTAGATGGTGGTGGGACCTAAAACACATTAAGGGATAAGAGCTCCAAGACATAAGCTGGGACACTTTCAGCAGAATCTTTCAAGACAAATACATGTCTGAAAGATTCTTTGACAAGAAGATAAAAGAATTTCATGAGCTGAAAATGGGTTCCCTGACTATGGAAGCTTTCATAAATCAGTTCTTAGACTTGCTACACTATGTGGCTTATATTAAGGACGAGAAGGTGAAAATCCAACAGTTCTTGGGTGGGCTGCCACCAAACTTTAGAGAGAAAATAGAATTCGACATCCCCAAAACCCTTGACATAACCCTACATAAATGCAGGCTATGCTATGAGCACAGGCAGCCAAGAAACGACAACATCAAAAGAAATAGCGATAGATTCAAGACCTTCTCAGACAACCACAGACCGGGTTTTAAACCCCAACCATTTTGGAAACATAAAAACAATTTTCCACCTAGTAGAGGTTTCAGCCGACCCCAAGCTCGACCATGTGCACCCCCACCAACAGCCAATAGGCCAACCTTCAACAAAGGGGCAAAGACAGTCCCACCAACTGTCTCTTGTTGGAAATGCCAAGGACCACATTACTACAGAGACTGCCCCAACAAAATAGATGGGACTTTACACAATATCCAAATGGAACCTAGCATGGGGGATGTGGCAAAAACACTGAGGATTTATGCTTCCATTGATGGACGACAGGAAGATCATCAAGCTACCATAAAAGAAATTGAGGGTAAGATATCTAACACTGCCATTTCAGTTCTAATAGACCTCGGTGCTTTTCGAAGCTACATCTCCCCTAGGATAGTAGAAACTTGCCAACTAAACCGAGAAAGTCACAAGGTACCATGGCCGGTACAACTTGCTACGGGTACCAAGCAGAAGGTTTCCGAACTAATTAAAGGTTGTGAGATTGATTTAAACGGATTCCGACCTAGAGTGGATTTAAAACTCTTTCCATTAGAATCTTATGACGTAATAATAGGCATGGATTGGTTAGAGGGACATCATGCCTTGCTAGATTGTCTAAACAAATCCATCTTATGCACAGATAGTCAAGGAAACCAAAGAACTATCCAAGGTATACGTAAGTAAGTATCAGTACGGCAAATATCGGCATCACAAGCAAAGAAATGCTTAAGAAAGGGTTGTAAACTATTTGCAATCCACCTTCAATAAGTAGAAGCCGATAGGGAAGAAAAGATCGAGGATTTCCCGATACTAGTAGAATTCATAGATGTATTTCCCTAGAAAATACCCAGGTTACCACCGAAGCAAGACTTAGACTTTTCCATAGAACTAACCCCCTGATCCATACCCATCTCTAGGACTCCATACCATATGAGTACACTTGAAATAGTAGAGCTCAAGATACAGTTACAAGAATTAATAGACAAGGGATACATTCGACCGAGTATGTCTCCCTGGGGAGCACCAATCCTCTTTGTTAAGAAGAAGGATGGCATGATGCGTATGTGCATCGATTACCGCCAACTCAACAAGTTAACCATCAAGAACCGTTACCCACTCCCTAGAATCGATGACTTGTTTGACAAAGTCGGAGGAGCAAAGATCTTCTCGAAGATCGACCTACGATCTGGATATCACCAGGTGAGTATCCATGACGAGGACATCAGTATGACCGCGTTTCACACTCTATATGGCCACTACAAGTTTGTAGTAATGCCTTTTGGTCTGACGAATGCACCCACCAACTTCATGTGCATGATGAACAACGTTTTTAGTAAGTACCTCGACAAGTTTGTTCTGGTCTTCATAGATGATATCCTGATTTATTCCAAGAATTAAGAAGAACATCAGGAACACCTCTGAATAGTCCTACGGATATTGCGAGAACATCCACTATATGAAAAATTCGGCAAGTGTGACTTCTATAGACCTCAGATACAGTACTTATGGCATATCATTTCCAAGAAGGGGATAGCGGTTGATCCCGAAAATATCAAGGCTATCAAAGAATGGCCCACACCTATGTGTGTTTTCAACATACGATCATTCCTAGGTTTAGCCAATTATTACCAAAATTTCCTTGAGAACTTCTCAAGGATCACTTTCCCCATGACTGCCTTACAGAAGAAAACCAGTAAGTTTATCTGGACCGACAAGTGAGAGGAAATTTTTTAGAAGTTAAAATAACTTCTGATTAGTGCACCAATTTTACAAATTTCTAACCCAAATGGGAACTTTGTAGTTTGCACCGACGCAAGCAAGGAAGGACTTGGTGGAGTCCTTATGCAAGATGACTTTGCCATCTTCTACGAATCAAGGAAGTTAAAGGAACATGAGAAAAACTATCCTACTCATGACCTCGAATTAGCCACCATTATGCATGCTCTAAAGATGTGGAGACATTACCTCAAGGGTAAGAAATTTCTACTAAATACAGACAACATGAGTCTAAAATATCTGTTTGATCAACAAGACCTGAATGCTAGACAAGCTAGGTGGTTAGCCTTCCTTAGTGAATATCACTTTGAACTAAAACACATCAAAAGGAAAGAAAACAATATCGTCAACGCCTTAAGTCGACGAGCTCATATGTTATACGAGGTAACTGAAATTCAAACTGACTCTGACTTACACGACATAATTAGAACGGCTACCAAAATGACTGGTTCTATGGCGAAATCCTTAAAAAGATCCAGGAAGATAGGCTTTTCCAACAATAGAAAGAATACAAGATAGATGAATCAGGATTGTTATGGTCAAAGGAGAGGGTTTACGTTCCCGAGGGGGGGAAAATTAGACCTAACATACTCACTAAATTCCATCGGAGCCCCTATTCAGGACACCTCAGATATCAAAAGATGATTTCAGTTGTAAAGAAACACTACTTTTGGCCTAAACTAAAAACCGACATCGCATTGTTCATCGTGAAGTGTTAGGAATGTCAGTTGGTCAAAGCGGAACACCAACACCCCTCCAGACTACTTCAACCATTACCCATTCCAGAATGGAAGTGGGAGGTAATAAGTATGGCTTTCATTACAGGTCTACCCAAGAGCAAGAAACAAAATGACTCCATCTTTGTAGTAATAGACAAGCTGTCTAAAGCCGCACATTTTATACCAGTAAAATCTACCTACAAGGCAGTTCACATTGCGGAAATATTCCTAAAGGATATTTTTCGGTTACACGGGATACCCTAAGCAATTATCTCGGATCGAGACACAAAGTTCAATAGTAACTTTTGGAGAGCACTATTCTCCAGGTTAGAAACACAACTACAGTTTAGTACTGCATACCACCGTGAAACCGACAGACAGACGGAACGAGTAAACCAAATCTTGGAGGATATGCTAAGAATGTATGTCATGAACAATCCCACTAAGTGGGAAGACTACTTACACCTCGCAAAGTTTGCATACAACAATGGTTATCAAACCTCGGCCAAAATGAGTCCTTTCGAGGTACTCTACGGTTGAAAGTGTCGGACCCCAGTCACCTAGGATAGCCCGGTGGACAAGCTTATGCTAAGGCCAGACTTACTAAAAGACTTGGAACAACTAGTCTCCAAGGTGCAACTGAATTTAAAAGAATCACAAGACCGCCAAAAGAGTTACACTGACAAGAAAAGAAAGGACAAGGACTACCAAATCGGTGAACATGTCTTCCTAAGAATAAAAGCGAAACGAAGCTCGTTAAGTTTGGGACGTTGTGGTAAACTAGCCCCAAGGTTTTGTGGACCTTTTGAAATATTGGGAAAGAAGGGTCCAGTAGCATATGAGTTAGCCCTACCAGCAAATATAAAAGTTGATAATGTTTTTCATGCTTCCTTATTAAAGAAATACATATACAATACTAAACATGTTATTGATTGGTCCTTATTACTGGTGGAGCCCGAAGGGGAGTTCACGCCAGAACCACTCCACATTCTAGACAAGAGAGAATTCCAACTTAGGAGGGGGACCATTACTCAACTGAAAGTGCAATGGAGGCACTTTGGACAAGATGAGGCCACTTGGGAGAATGAGGCTACCATGAGAGAGGCATACCCCGCCTTGTTTCATGATCTTATTACTAGTCCCTAGAAACACCGGGACGGTGTTGTTCTAAGCAGGGAGGGATGCAATATCCCAACATTTTTGACTAACTATGTTATGATGTTATATCGGGTCACGGCCCCAGTATATGTGATTTATTATGTTTGACATAGCATTAGTTTGTTTTAATTTATTCCTTCGTGAGTTGATATATTGGGCATTGACCCTGATTATGAGAATTGGTTACAAATTATGATATACTGAGATTATTCCTTTTGTTACATTATACTATGAAGAGCATGATTTACATGGTTGATTATTTAGTGTGTTGAGCGTGGACTCGGAAACACACGAATGACCTATATACTGGGCTTAAGCCCTGATGTATTTAGAGGATTCTATTTCGCATTGGGCCTAAGCCCCGATGTACGTTGAGTGCTGGGCATGAACTGTGGAGCACTCCAAGATTGAAATAAATGATTACCAGATCTGAGGCCACTTAATATCCTAGATGTGCCTCACAACCACATTCTAGCTCTAGTGTTGAGCAGAGGCTCTGAAATTGCACTAGTGTAACGCCAATGTGAGAGTGTTGAGTTAAAAGGATCTGAATAGCACTCGGGGTTACTAAATCTCACGTGTTGAGTCAAGGGGACTCTGAATAGCACTTACATGTCTTATCACAACTATTTCGACTTGATTAAATAAATCTTATTATCATCATCTATTGCAGGAACTACCATGTTAAAACGAGGGAATATGACATGCAAAAAGGAGATACTAGGGGTACCATACCAGCTACCGAAACCATCCACAATAATGGCCCCCTTTCATTAAAAAGAATTAAAAGAAGCATTATGTGAAACAAAATGCTTAAAGGATCCCAAAGCTAAGTATTAGTAATTAGGAGTTTCAATATATATAATATTAATTAGTTTTATTATATATCCTAACGCTTAAGTGGGATTCCACTTACAATTTATTATTTATTAATATTTGGATAGGATTTTAATTGTTATTATTATTATTATTCTTATAAAAATATTAAAAAAACTTTGGTAAAACAAAGTGAGACCTCCTAGTTTCCAAAATTACTAGTAGTTAAAGAAACAATTATTGTTTTTATAAATTAAATTAATTTAAAGAAACGAGTAGTTTCAAACAGTGATAATTCAACATTTGTCCTACTTAAGGAGGACAGACCCCAAAGTTTGGCGGATCTTTTTCTTTTGGTATTATTTTTCCAAGAAGAACTCTATGCTCAAGAAAGTGAACTCTTCCCATAGATTTTGAGATCTGAACCAACTACACACCTAGGGCCTTTACTTCTCAGCTTGCATGTCAGAACCAACTCAGCGGGATTCCTACTGAACCATGAACGGTTGTAGAATCATGGTTGGGAGGAACATGGTAGTCCCAAAGTCATCCAATACAAGATCAAGTATTAGGTCATCTAAGAGTTAGTAGTTTCCCTAACTAGTTGGATGAGTGTGCAGGTCAGTATCAGCAAGAACAAGTGACCAAGAATCAGTAAGTCATCATCAGCAGGACAAGCTACAAAGATCAACAGGTATGATTAATTATAAAACTGTCCTACGTTTTATATCCCTATTATAAATGCAATGTTAAAATAACATTGTCCTTATTATTAGTTTTTAAATCAAGTTTTCCATAATCGAATGGCATTCTGAGCAGGACTAGCCAGCTAGTCTTTGCTAGTCATTTATATTGCTTAGATTGTTAGAACAGGCGAATTGTTGATCTGAACTCAGAACAATATTTATAGTGTTTTATTTGTATTTTATTTCACTTATCTAAACCCTTGTTTTAGATCATCAACAAAATTGCCTAGTCACAGAAATCAAAACCATAACAGAAATCGTTGAACAAACTTATAAACCCTTCAAAGTTCCAACTATACAAACCACAGCAAAAGAAAACGCAGACATCATTGTTATTAAATGTATTCTTCATATAATACAATTTTGTACCCAAGATTGATTTTATTGCACATTTTCTCAGCCCGATCTATTTTGTTTTCTTCCCAAACCATACATACCACATTTTAAACCAAACATATCATGTATGACAGAGATCGTATATAGAATGTTTCCCATTTACATTTTTATACCCACTTCATCATAAACCCTACGCTAATCAATTAGACAAACCTGGGACTCTTTCCATTTCTTTTACCCAACAAAGCTACGATAGCCATCTACAAGAAACCTTTATGTTTCATTTCAAATAAACAAGAAGACGCAGGAATTAGGTCATTTATCTAGGGCCAGAGTCCCATAAAACACCAACGCAAGGACCAATCATAAATAGAAACAAGAAAAATGCATTTCGTATGACCACCATGAAGATGCCTATCGAAAGATAGGACCAGGGTCAATTCCCGTGGCCTTCACAAAGAGACAAATCGTATAAGTGTTTCCTACAGGATTCAAGTCTGTATATACAAACCAAACGTTGATTACAGACTTGAAACCCTTTCCATGCAAGCATCCATTCTACCCATGCAACCAGCAAGTAAACAAGGCATTTTTATTTACAATCTACCCACATTACAGCAACAGAGGCATAGAAAACTTCATTGATGTCTTATGTATACCCACAGGCAATACATTGTTCACACATAACCGATGTAGCAATATCCAAAACAAATAATAAGTGCCAATGAAATCAACATACAAACCATAGCCATATTTACAAAGCAAAAGGCGCCAATGGCCCTGTATAATATCTACATTGTCTATGCAGTAGTTTACAAACATAACCAGGATAACCATAGCAATAGAACTCCTAAAGTTTCAGCTTGAACACTTAAATACACACATGAAAAAGTAGAAATGTGTCATTCGAAATTCTCGTAACTACACAGGAGTAATATCCAACGAAAGAGCATTTCGTTGGTTTACAATATTTCGCAGAACCAAATAATAGGTGAAACCCAGCTGCTACATAGTCCTTCTATATCACATCCCGAGTACTCATGTAGCTATTTAAATTACATTAAAACCCCATTTCTATCTAGTTTAGCCAAGTAGGCGACTATCTCAGACCTCCATAAAGCGAATCAGTAAGACAATGGCTTATGGGAGTCTCACTCCAAAAACACCAGGCCAAACCCATACATACAACACCAGAGCTGCAGGAGATAGGGCACAAAGGGGTAAAACAGACTTACCAGTACCCTAGCAATTCCCAAGACTTCATAAACCATTGCAGCTCCCATACCAAAGCATGTATCACCTGTCACGAGCGACACATAGTATAAATAAGTTCAAACATGTATTTTCAGCTTGAAGGAAATGGAAACATCAATGGGTGATAGGGTTTAGTTCTTACCTAAAGGAAGTATGGACACCTTACACCTTGAACGATAGCAACAGCCACTAACTTTGCTGACCATGAGCAGAACTCGGGTCAGTACACCCCACCATCACCCAACAATGAAAATGCAAAGCCAGGACTGAGAACAATTCGAATACAAAGACTAGTGCTAGAAAATTCCCAAATCGACACACAAACCCTCATGCTAGGCTATTCTCCACCTTCATTAAATGCATTAAATATTGCACCAAACTCTATCTAAGTGGAGGTCCAATAAATCGCATTCCCTATAGTGAAGTCGTGGAATTCAGTCACCTTGTATTAAAATACAAAAGGGCTCGTTTTATATATACAAAGACTTTTGTAAATTTTGACAAACCAACATTGGGTTGTATTACCAAGAGATAGTAGCTGTAAACCCCCCTTTGGGAAAACAATCAAATTGAGGACTCCCTTGTTAATGGAGTATTAATTTGAAAAGACTTAACATACACCCGGTGGAATAGGATCAATAGCGAGATAGGGACCATCCATTTAGAGATACTACTCGCAAAATTTGAGATACCTGCAAACACAAGGGTACATGATGGCAATAGCATCACGCTAAGTAAGTCCGATAATATCCACAACTACCCATTCCATTAGAGAAAATTTGGGTAAATAATGGGCCTCCCAAGGAAAATAATAAGAAAATAATAAAATAATAGTAGAGAGAGAGTAAAAAACTATTCTTTTTAATCGTATTTTCAACTTATCTCCTTGTAGGTTTACTCAAATTTCAAGCGAGAGGACTCATTGGATGCATAATTAAATTAGGCATCCAACGCGTACCCATGTTGCATACTTTTAACAACATCCACACCATGAAAAATCGAAAATACATTAAAAACCGTGTTTCTAGTGAGAGAAAACATGTTTTTTAATGTGTTTTCGATTTTTCATGGTGTGGATGTTGTTAAAAGTATACAACATGAGTACTCATTGGATGTGTAATTTAATTATGCATCCAACGAGTCCTTCCGCTTGAAATTTGAGTAAACCTACAAGGAGATAAGTTGAAAATATGATCCAAAAAAGTAGCTTTTATTTTTTCCCTCCAATTTTTTTAGGTGCTCCCTTGTTGAATTTTAAAGCATTTTGATTGGCTAATACATGATGACATGGAATTTGTACTGTTTTTGGAAGGCCCATTTTAAATTGAAATTTCCTCTAATGCTCCCGTCAACCCTACCGAGGTACGTAATTACCTGACCGGGAGTATTACAGAATCCCCATGAGAAAAACATACCGTCATCAAAGGAGCTCATCAGCTGGAGGTGCCATTAGACATTCATAATTAAAACCACATGATTCTTCAAAGATTAAGTTGTGTTATATTCTACCTATTGAACCAACATTTGCAAACGCAATGAAAACATGATCTCATTTTATTTCCACACCGCTTCCACAAATTTTAGACTTACATATAAAATTGACTATGTAAAATAGAAAGGCTTAGACTTACATTGCAGCATACAAGTATGGTTGTTATTCAACATTATTACATTTAATATATGCCTTTTCTATTATAAACTAACGACTATTGCAGACAAGAAAATTTTAAATTTTTTTGTTATTTTTGGGACGTTACAATTTCTGTAGTGCATACACAATAGCTAAACCTTCTCTTTCGGTGGTGGTGTAATTATTTTCAGCTGAAGAGAGTTTTCTGCTTAAAAATGCAATGGGGTGATCAATGCCTTTTTGTCCTGGTTGAGTGAACACAATTACCAATGCTATATTTGAAGCATAAACATGTACATGAAATAGTTTATTCCAATATGGAAAAACTAGAATAGGCGCAATTAAAATTTTCTCTTTTAATGTATCCAATCCTTTCTGACAGTCATCGATCCATAAGAACTTCACTTCTTTTATAGGAATTTTTTCCATCGGTGTGGTTATCTTCACATAACACTTGATGAACTTTTTGTAGTATCGTGTATGTCCCAGTGTAGTGCGAAGTTGCTTTACTGAATTTGGTGTTGGGATATTCACAATGATTGCAATCTTCGCAGGATCAACCATCAGACCTTGCTTGCACACAATGTGTCCCAGTAGAATTCCTTTGGGAACACAGAAAACACTTTTCTTCAAGTTCAATGAGATTTGATGTTGTCTACACTTAGCTAAGATCATTCTGAGGTTTTTGTAGTGGTTCTTCAGTAAACCAAATACATTCCAATCATCGAAGTATACTTCTAGGAACTTATGAATAAAATCCTTGAATCCAGCAACAACAACTCTTGAAAATATAGTAGGTGCATTCTTCAAACCAAATGGCATAAGTGTATACTGATATAAGCCCCATTCAGTAGAAGAAGCAGTTTTATGTCTGTCTGTTGAGTCTATTCTGATATGATGGTATCCAGAGAATCCATTAGTAAATGAGTAGGCCTCATTTCCTCCCACATTGTCTAGTACTTCATCTATAAATGGAGTAGGAAATGGTTTGTGTAGCGAAGCATCACTGAGCATCCTAAGGTCTACACAGATTATGATTTCCCCTTTTTTTTCTTGTTCTGGATAACCATAGGGCTTATCCATTCTAATTCTTCGACTACCTCAATGATCCCTACATCAAGCATTTTATCGAGCTCTGCCTTCACTCTTTCCTTCTATCTGGGGTTCAATCAGTAAGGTATTTTCTTGATAGGCTTCGCACATAGATTGAGAGGTATCTTCATGATTCCCAAGTCTCCAGAAATTCCTTTCATTTTAGTGAACTTTGTTGGAAACAAATCCTCATACTCGTGCAGAATATCTGCGATCTGCACGACCGTTTCTTCATCCCAACAATCGCCGAAAGATGCGAACTTTGGTTCTTCACTTGTGCCAATGTTAACTTTTCTTGTTTTGACATGGCTACTCAAGTATGGGATTTCTAATGGAGGTACCTCTACCTCACATGCTCCTTCTGACTCTTCTTCTTCATCATCACTCTCCTCCTCATCTTATTCATGTGCGGTAAGATTATAACATTGAAGGGCATGTTTTATCGGTCATTCTCATTCCTGTTATTGATAAACAAGTATTTGTATGTTTTTTAATATCTTCTCTTTGACAATCTGCAAAGCCTCATTTATGCTTGGACAGTCATCTTCGAAGCTGAAATTTATTTGGAAGTTCACAGTCATGATAGACCAGTCTGTTGTTCCTCTATGAAGCTCTACATCTGTATAACAGTTCATCGGGATTTTCTCTAATGTGTGCACAAACAAATGGAGCCACTCTGCTTGAATTCTATGTTCCCATGTTTTTGAGAAAATCTCTATGTGATCTCTTGGATTCATTTGTCCATTGTACTTGACTATTGTCACTGCAGCTTGCATTGTGAGTCTTAGTTCCATCATGTTCTTGCACTATTCCCATGTGTTTAGAGTGTCCTTATGTGCAGCCCACCATCTAGAAGGTGTAGCGCGCAGTGATGAATCTAATGCTGACAGCTTATATTCATCTAGAATCACAGTATATTCTTGGAAAAATGCATGAATGCTACTTAAACCATCATAGGTAGGGATTGGACTTACCTCTACTCCAACCTAGCATAGTGATTTTGTGATCTACGCAGATCGCTTGGAAGAGACTTCGTGCAATCTGATTTGACAAGTCTCCAATCCTTTGTCAGAGTCTGATATGCAAGAGTTTTCGCAGTGCCAACTCAACATTCCATCAGCCTTAGGATTGATGTAGTCATCCTGATTCGCAATCATCTTATAGATGCAATCAAGGTCTTGTGCTCTAGATTCTTCTTGTATTGGTTCACTGTATCTTGGTCCTTGTAAAGGTTCCAAGGGTGCAATGACCCTAATATCCTATCCTTCAAAGATCATCTGTTTCTTCTTCAAATTGATGATCACGAGGTTATCCATCACCCATTCTATCCCCAGTAATGGATGATATGGGTTACTATTGTCAATGATCTCAATAACCTCGAAGTCTACTGTACTTCTTACTCCATCAATGTCCACAGTTACATTCAAGAGTCTTCCAAAGGGAATAAATTTATGTTGATTAGCTAGTCTTAGTTGGATATGTTACCATGATAACCTTGGTTTCCCCATTTGTTCCCATGTCTGCTTGGTCAACGCATTCACTTTTGATCCCAGGTAAAGGATAATCTGGTCCATTTCATAGTCTCCAATCTGCGCACTTAGCCTCATTTCTCAGCTTGTTCTCTTATGACTTTTATATGGTGAACTGCGCTATGAACAATACTCGTGCAACTGCGCTGTTCATAGTGGTTTAGTAAGTTTTGCAATTCCACTAAGGCATATTTGATCTTCATTAACTTCATACAGCTCCATAGGAACTGTTCAACAGAAGTTCTAGTTTCTTCCGCGGTACATGTTTTATCATATGCGTTGTTTCACTTCTCAGTTTGATTCTTGGTGTTACAGGTTCTGATTCTCTGAAGGTCTTCGTTGATTCTGTGAAGAATTCTTTGTTTCTGTACAAACTGAAAGTAGGGGCTTTCCTAGTTTCCTCTCTTATCCAGACCCCTTTAGTAGGTGTCTTCTTAGCTTGGTGGTCTTCAAAAGTTGAGGCTTCTTGTTCATTATCTCTTCCTATTGTAGCACCACTTCGCATCATAGCATTAATGTTTGGATCTCTAGTTCTTTTCTTTGTTGCGATCATCTGAATGTTTAGGTTTTTCCCTTCTTGTCTTCTTTCTTGCATCTTTGCTTGCAATACTAGGAATGCCTCAATAGCATGCTCAAAAGAATTACAGTATTTACATGTAGTACAAGGGTTGGTACAGTCCTTGGAAAGATTACTAGGTTGGCCACAGTTATAGCATATTGTCTTACCTCTTCCTCTTCCTTGGCTAGTTCCTCGGAATCCACTGCATCCTCTATATGTGCCCTGATAATATTGTGCATTATCATTGTGCTGCGGTGTTTCTTCCTGAACTTTGTAAACAACATGCTTTCTTTCCGTCATTAACTCATATACTCTACAGTTGGAATCATCATGGCCAACTGATTTATAGAATGTGCAGTAAATTCTTGGTTGTTCAGACATACTTCTGAATTAAGTAACAGTATTTAGGATGATGTCCTCTAAATCGACAGATTTTACACCATGGACCTTGCTGCTGATTTAGTGGATTTGGTTCTCCACTATCAATGTAATATTTGAAAACTGGAAAGTGTTCTTTCGAGTGTCCTTCTGATTTAGATTTTGTACACTAGACTTATTCTCTGATTTATGTTCCTTTATTAATGTCTTGTAGTTGTAGTGTTAGGTTTCCTAGCTGCTTCTAGATCTGGACCATGCCTTGTCTAGTCTCTCCTATCGGCGAAGCCTCTAGCTTCATGGCAATTTCAAAGGCTTTTGTATGCGAAGAAAACTTCTGTTGCATCAATGACAGTCTGATCTATGGGAATAGAGCAGCTATGAACAAGTCTTGGTGTTGTTGCGGTGTGATGTCAAAGCTTCCTTTGTCTAATAATGCTTTGAATTTCTGGTCAAATTCCCAGACAGACTCAGTCGTTTTCTGCTTAATCTCTTTTAACTCTGTGATACATTGTGACTCAGACTTAGGTTTCTTGAATTCTCTTAGGATGGAAGCCTTGATATTTGGAAGGGTCGTATTTTTTCCAACAGAATATTTCATAAACCAATTCATGGCTCCATCCCTAAATGTAGTGACGAGTTGTGCTTTCTTAACAGCATCATCTTGTACTTTCTTGACGTTCCAAACGGCTTCACACAGAAACCAGTGTTGGTCAGGGTCTTCTAGACCCATTCCTTTGAATATCGATAGTTTTCTATCTTTTTTCATTCTCCTTATAAGAGGCGCAGTGTTCTGCATTGTGTTAGGGATACTACTATGCGGAATGTTCCAAGTGTTTTCTCCTATAGTGTTATTACTACTAATGTTCTGCGGGTTACCAGTATTTTCAACTGGTGGATTCTTTGGAGTGATAGGCTAATAGGTGGCTACTGGAGGTTTTGGCTAGCTATCGGGATCAACTTGTAACTCAGTGTCTACACGAAGTTCATGTTCCTTAGATCTATTTTTCTGCACTAGACTTGTATATTTTACCACTTCCTAATGTATGAATGTGCTATTTTGTATCACTTTCGTTAGCTCTGAACATTACAGACTCAAAACAACTAGGTGTCTTACTGCATTCTTAAAACACCTTTTTCTACTAACATCATTTTGATCTATAGACTCATGTTCTTCAGATACTTACCTCAAAATCCTTTGAAGAACTCTGCTTCTGCTACATTGTAAAACTTCAGGGTGTCCACAACAAATTTTGTCATGTAGCCTTCTAATATGTTATCCAATGAGAAATCTACTTCTCTTGAGATCGGGCTCTCAAGTGCTTTAAGTGGCTGAATGATATCAGGAGTCCACATCGTAGGTTCTCCTCCCTAAAAATAATTATTGTGTTCTGCTAACCTTGACAACTAGTCGTATAGGTCATTACTGAAACATGCAAAGAAAAATTTGTATATGTCAGAATATATGTATCTTTGCAACCATTCTTTGTCGGAGAAGCGTGTTTGTTTATTCTCCTTTCTTGCAAACTCCCTTTCTGTCTTGTCCACCCAGCTCCATATTTATTTTTTCTCTGGATTCCAATTTTCTAGACACATCACCAGTTCAAGCGCGGAAATGAAACCATATGTTGGCTTATATAGTGTTCTTTAACTTTTCAAGATAGAATTAGGTTCTGCGTGGTTCAAGGACCCAACAAAACCCCTTTTCACTGGCCCTTTCGGAAAAAGTCCACGAGCAGACTTAGGTTTCACCTGAGGCGAAGTTATGGGGAGGTTGCAGAATCAAGTTTCCACAACCGGGTGATGCGTGGTTTGGACTGGCTTGAGACGTGGAGAGTCTTCCCTCATTAGGTTCTCTGACTAAGGCACAATGTGCTATAGGTTCACACTGCGAAAGAACCAAGCAGATAAGGCAGTTGCGCTACCTAGGACTGCACGGCTAGACACTTTGATACTTTCAGCATTCATTAGATCTGTGCAACTACGTAACTTGGTCCTTTATTCATACACATTACTTAGATTATTATGCATCCAATGTCTTCTTAAAAATTAAATATTGATACCTCCATGAGTACTGAACGCTTGTATATCTGGGCTTGAGCATGATTACTTCGACTTTAATCTTGTCATTCACATTCCAGAAATATAGACAATATCGCAAACATGAAAGAATAACTGTGCATAAGAAACTACAACATCATAAGAAAATAACACATTCACGTAAATCTCATCACACAACACTAGATTTAACGTGGTTCACCCCCAGGATGGGAGCTACGTCCACAGGAATTGTTATTTATTATAAATGGGAAGGATTCAATAGTTCCAGTCTGTAGACCCAGCTGTAGATCTCTTCTCTCTTCAATGGATTTTTGCGCACACAACTGCAGAGCCTCTTTATAGTAGCCTCTTGACAGAGATCAATATTCAACAATTACCAAACGAAGATTAACCCTTTCCCTTAAAATTTTTTTCCTTTATATAGATCGTGCCCTTAGGTCACATCTATTAAAATGCATATGGGTCAAAACAAACCCCAAGGTACCCAAAATGGTGCAGTTACCCCGCTAACCAAATCTGTTAGGCTATGATAGTGACTTCATCATCGTGGCCATCCCTCTTCATTGTATTTGGATTTTGGAATATTCTGACTGTGCATGGTCACATCACTTTAAGCCCCTCTGCCGACCACATGTCCACGGGTCTCTTTCATCCCGTCATTCCTTCTCTAATGGTTTTGTGTGCCTGGTTCACTTAGTGTTTCCTTTCCTCGTGCGACCAGTCGCTTTCCTTCTTCGCGACTCCTTACCCGCCTTCTGGGAATCTTAGAGTATGTTTCCAAAAATAGATCACCGACCGATCTTACCCCAAATTATGTTGTTTTTTATCCAAAACTCTGCCATGACTGATCTTCGCGGAACTAGCACTTCGCAGCGCTGGATCTTCGCGGCATTGGAACTTCACAACGCTGGATCTTCGCGGCACTAGAACTTCGTAGCACTGGATCTTCGCAGCATTGGCACTGAGTTGCACTGTGACTTCATAGCTCCAAAATTGATTTGTCCAAAATTGGCTTAACTTGGGCCATTCCCAACAACCTTTCTCATTCTCTATCTCTCATAATCGCCCTACCCATACGACTTACCACACCTCCATCTCTCTCACTACCCCAAACCCATACAAATTATTCCCTCTAACTAACCCAATCCTCCATAAACCCCTACCCCCCAACCGCGATATCTATCTATTTCTTTTCCTTAACCCCCCTCCTCTCCCTTACCCCTAAGGTAAATTTGATTTTTACAAAAATATGTGTGTGTTTCAGCTCTAGAAAAAGCGTACATGTTTTAGCTCTACAAAATGTGTATGTGTTTTATTAGCTCTACAAAAATGCATACGTGTTTTGTAGAACTAAAATTCATACTTGTTTTGTAGAGATAAAACGTGTATGCATTTTGGTTTCATGGAAACCAGATAAGCACGAAAGGAAAATTTGAATTTAAAAGAAACATGCTCGTGTTTCTTAGCACTAAGACCGAGCCTTGTCACTTGTCTGATTATCATTGCTCTTCCTATGTGTCTTCTTCATACTTAGCTTAGGGTTCACCAAAATTGTGGTATGGAATATGGTAAACCATAGCTAATTAGGCATCTCACCATGTCTCTCAATATGACTTTGTTTAACCCCATGTTACAATATGCTACACACAATAATTTTTTATGACATTTTAGACCCAAATAAAAAAAATTCTGCAGATTCCAAATATGTAATTTTTTCTAAAAAGTATTATTTTTTATTTTTCTTCTATTTTCTTCTGTCATTACTCCTTTACTAAAAAAACGCTTTTATTTTTTTTCAATATTATTTTTGTTCGTTAAGCATTTAAAAAAAAAATGTATGTTGCACTATTAGACATTGACCTATACATGAGCACTATAAAAAATCGGGCCATGAACATTCCATTAAGACCTTCAAAAGCTAAACCCACACTTGGCATACTGTTTTCAAGGTTTTATCACTTAGATAATTAAAAAAAATTATATGTTATTAATTTATTTTGGAAAACTAGTGCCACACTAGTTGTATATGTTCTCTAGATGTCTACCATTTTTTGTCAGTTGACTCCATCATTTAGGCACTCAAAGGATGCGCCCACAAACACATATACCTTATCATTTTCCAAAAACTAAAAAAGCACCTGTTAGAAAAAATCAAAATTGAGATAGTTATGAACATTTTCAATAGATATAATTTATATATTTTCAAACGCGATTCACTTTCAAAATATCCATGTAAGTTGAGAGATGCCTTTTTTTTAGTTTTCTATGGCATCTAACGCAGCAAAAGAGACCTTCATTAGCTTGCACCATCCCATTGAAATAGAGTTTCTTGTATATTATGTAAGAATCCACTAAGTTATGAAAATGAAGTAAGATTCACAAGAGGGTAGTAGATGAGACACATGTCCACTCTCACAAAGAGTTTCCCACCACCTAGTTCCCTCTTGCAATAAAGATACAATCCCCCATATGTTTGTATTGGTTTAAGTGTGGGAACAATCAGCTCTACATGTAGCTAACATGGAATGTCATGGCTCAAACCACGTGGGCATCGCCAACAGACCAATATTATAGCACATTCATTCATATTGGGGGTTAAAATATTAAAACAAATCAAAACAATATATTGGGGGTGTATTAAGGGTATAAGGGTTTAAATTATTTTCTATATAAATATAGCAATATGTTGTGGTCTTTTTTATTACAAACCAGTGAGAAGCACACTATGGGAGAAGTGCACTGTGGGAGGGAGCATATGGTTTTCGCTCTATGGTTGGGAGGATAGGGTTTTCGGCCATGTTGGAGGAGCGCCAAGGCATAGGGTTTTTGGCCATGTTGGAGGAGCACCAAGGAACAAGGTTTTTGATCGTGGTGTGACCATGTTGGAAGAGCACCAAGGCACAGGGTTTTCGGATTTTTTGGAGGAGCACCAAGGCACAGGGTTTTCGCCAATGTTGAAGGAGCACCAAGGAACATGTTTTTCAGTCGTGGTACATCCATGTTGGAGGATGTAACTTGTTATGCAGAAGTATAATTAATGATAATTTGCTTATTTAAATGACAATCTGATTTTGTATTATGACAACAACTTCTTCAATTAGTCATTAATGTTAATAAACATGTTACGTTAATTACATGCTATGTCTGTCATACAATATTTATTGCTAGCGAATGATTAAAATCATATATTTATGTTGGCATTTACGGATGGATGTTTTAATACCATTTTTGTTTTCTGAATAATTATGTGAAAGCATCTTCAATTAACTATGGTACTGTTTTATTCATAAGTACTAACTATTTGATTATCTTGATGATGAATGGGTCCTATGGACACCCCGAGGCTTACACAGGTAAGAGCGAGACTTATTTCCAAAGCATTAATGATGCATAAAAAAAGGACTTGTTTAAACTTCAATTAGTCTCTAATGTTAAAAGGTAAGGAGGACTTAGTTTGTGTAAGCATAAGACCTACCCTATATATGATCATACATAACTCACATACTTCGTAACTATTTACTTATGTTTTTCTCTCGAGTTTAAAATTCATATTCAAACATCATGCTTATGCCATCTTTGTTTTAATTGTATTATGGTTTGGGTTAAATGTGTCCAATTATCGACTATAGCTTTTATATGTACATGGACTCATCAACTTATATTATTCAAGCTTTTGTATATCACCGAACCCTACCTTAAGGGTTTTATACTTTGTGTTATAACATGTATATTAGAATTTTATGCAATTATACTATTACTAGATGTTACAACTATCTGCATATATACCTTACCCTATATGCACGGCGTAGTTATCGAAATACTCTAAGTGGAAACTATACATTATAAGCCATGACTATAAGCATAGTCATACTTTACATTGAAAGCAATAGTGACGACCATAAATTTAATCCGTAGTGGATATCTGCATTGGAAGGAAACGTGCATTCGGTAGCTATAGCATTTAAAGGTTATTAATTGTGTTTTCGATGGAATGCCCCATTGGTAATCCTCGTGGCAGGGCTTCACCTGAAGATTCTTGGTTGCTATGTTAAACCCTAGATACACTTTGAACTACTCGATGAGACATTAACTTGGAGAATTCGTTTTGCATTGAAGGTGAGGGGAGAGGCCGACAGGCTCTCGGGTTTTCAAGGTTTGTAAACCATGCTTACAGTTCCTCCTGGGGTTCAATATTGTGACCTTGCTGCTTGTTTAATGGTCACAGGAGGTTATATGGATCTGAGTTCTTTACATATTTTGTAACTCTTATAGGATTCGATGTTCAAATAATGCATTTCCAGTGTGGATGATGATAGTTTAACCACAACATATGTTTAAGGAAGACAATGCCCGACCGAATTGATGAGTTACAGGTACAGTAAAATCGACCCTTTGTGTTTGCTAAGTATTTTATCATTAGCATTGTTTTAAATTATAATGTATGAGTTACTTTCAAGATTTAACCAATAACTTTGTTAATATCCCTGATAGGTCACTTCCTTGGCATTTGATTTTAAGGTTGGCCATAAATGATAAGAGGTTCTTTGGTGTTGATAAGCCTTGGTGACTCCCTATGGGCAATTAAATCCACTTGGAATATTATGGTGAAGCTTGGCATTGATGCCGTCCTTGGATTGGATAGCGGAGTTTTTTATTTCAAATGAACTTTGGTTTTACAATTGGTTGTAATTTTTATAAGCCGTATGGCATTTTGTTTTTCTGGGGTTGAACCCTTGAGCCATAGCTTGCATTGGTTTCTCGATGCTTTTCCTTAATTATTGTCTGTAAGTAAATTGTAAGGATTTAATACAATGGTTTGTTTGGATTATAGAAAGTAGTTCGATCCACTTTCAAGAGATACTCTTTGGCATTCAAGTTATTTGAAATGAATTTTTTTGATAAACGTTCTCGGTGATTAGGGTTTGAAACCTAGTTATGTTTTATGAATGTTTGGTATAGGGAGGGTTGAACCCTCAACGTTGACATGCGTGGATTCCTTTTGTACTGTATGTGTATAAATGTTTACGGATAATATATAAAAATTTTGCAAATATCTAAGTGTAGCTTGAAATACAAATTCAAAGAGATTGCTCTTGGCATTTTTTGTTATTTTGTATTAAAAATATTTGGATGCTTGTTACTTGTATTTTAGGGAAAAGCTCGTTGCTGTTGGTGAATGGTTGTAATGTTTTATTTTAACTGTTGTTTCAAACACCGTCCATAGGGAAGGGATTGGAAACCGTATAAATTATATTTATAGCGTTAAATACTTTCTTATCATGTTTTAAAAAATTTTACTTGTGGAAACACCAAGGATTTCGAATCCCCAAACTTGATATATATTTAGGATTTTTGTTTGAAAGTTTTATTATATGGATTAGGGTGAGTCGAGAATCAAACCTTGCACACTTGTGCTTTATAAAAGTTGCAAGGTCATGTTTATAATTATGAATGTGTGGTCTGTTTGGGTGAACCCTTCGGGTATCGAACACTAGTCTTGTATTATGCT
Organism: Larix kaempferi; assembly: GCA_027924585.1. NCBI lineage: Eukaryota > Viridiplantae > Streptophyta > Pinopsida > Pinales > Pinaceae > Larix > Larix kaempferi. Next base: position 7,265,871 of record BSBM01001065.1, read on the forward strand.
CTCAATTTGGAAAAGATAAAAAGTTTATTATATTATTAAGAGTGATAAAATATGAATAGGGTTTTCAACCCTAGAATGGTCGATAGAGTTACTATGTGATTAGTAAATCTTAGTATTTTTTTAATAGTTAAAATATTTGATATTTACTTTGTAAGTGTATTAAGGTGAATCATTACGTGCTACAAACTATATGATGAAGAAAAATAGATACACATTTATATGTGCATTCCTTATATACTTATGACTTTCATTTGTTTTTCAATTATCCTGTATCATGAGTTTGTACTCCTATTAGGGTTTGCAATAACAGAATATTATAAAATGAGTTGGATTCATTTTAAGATTATTACTTATGTATTAAACAATTGAAATGGTAAGTGATATTGTTTAGTATTCATGTTGAATCCTGTAATATAACCTACCTTATTTATTTATAAAATGAGTTCTGTTATAAAAGAAAATACCTTACCATACATGAATTAGAATAGTTCATCTATGTAGATATTTATGATGCAATTTCAGTCTATGATAAAGAATCATTCTAATATATTCCTAATTTAACTTCTCTATACAAGAGTACGATACATAATGTATGTGGAAAAATACAGAAAAGTACTTCTACTCTATCATTTATCATTTTAACTAATTCAGAATTATTCATTCAGCTTTAAAACTAGCAGATAAATGGACTTTCAGCATAGATAAAATGATAGAAATTTTAGAAGCATTTACTAACAGTTCAAGAGATATCTACATTTTGAAAATAGAAAACTGATATCATCATATAATCATTTCCTTGGTAAATAATTGGACAGAAAATAAATAAGATAACACAATTAGAACTTCATAACTATAGAAGAGACAAATAGCCAAAGGAGCCCGTTGCACCCAACCTTTTTCCTGAAGATAACCAAGTTACTTGCCTTATGACCCTCGATCTTGTTCATTGAACCACCAGGACGAATATGTTGTGTGGAGAATGGAATAAATTCCTTTGCAACTCAACAGTAGTACTTGACAGTAATACTTCTACCTTTAGCAATATTGAACTCAACAATGTGGCTACACTAGTTCAAAATGCAGTCTTAACTCACTCAATCACTTCTAACCTTCCCCTCATCGAGTCTCTCATGCTCTCTTATCTTTCTTGTTCAGAAATTTTCACAATGTAAGAACTGAACAACCTCTTGCTGAATTCGATGGGTAGATAAATCATGCCTAGGTCTTTGGTAAGTTTTCTTTAGTTAATGAGCCACTGACTCAATTCAACTTTCTTGGGGAACATGACCATAAAAATTATAGGGAAGTTTCCCCCTACAATAGCTAGAAGTTATTTGAGGATGCTTCCAAGTGTCAGTTTGCTCTCCACCCTAGTCCATTCCTCCTAGTGGGTCAGTGAAGACTCATTCAATAGTCTCCTTTGGATATTTGTCTCTTATTTGATTTATAAATAATAAAATATTCAGATTAATTACTTACAGTCATCCTTGACGCCACTTGGTCAATAAACATAAAACTTTACAATGACATAAAATATAATGTTTTTTTGACAACATAAAATGTTCAGAATTTGGGTATGTGACAAACACCCCCTCTTAAATTCAACATCGTCCTCAATGTTGATTTATTCATCATCCTCTAATTCCTCCTGGAACAAATTTGGATATGCCACCCGCATATTACTTTCCAACTCCCAGGTTGCTTCATATGGACTAAGGTGCTTCCATTGCACCTTTACCTGTCCAATGGTACGATTTCAAAGCAAAACTCCCCTCTTATCGAGTATACAATTTGGTTCCACCAGAAAATCTCCTTCTGGTTCCACCTGTACATCATTCCAATTAATCACATGAGTAGCATTATTCACATACTTTTTCAAAATAGATATGTGAAATACATTATGCACTTTAGGATTTGGTGGCAAAGCCAACTAATATACCACTGGTCCTATCCTGGACAATATTTCAAAAGGTCCACAATACCTTGGTGCTAGTTTAGCATGGCTTCCTAACTTTATGGAGCTTTTTCTAGGTTTTACCTCGAGGAAAACATGTTCACCAACCTGAAAATCTTTCTAAGTTCTTTTGAGTTCTGCATGGCTTTTCTGTGTATCTTGTGCAATTTTAAAATTGCCTTGACCATGTTTCACGGTTAGTTCCATTTCTTTTAATAACTCAGGTCCTAACATTTACCTATTAACTAGATTACTCCAAGAAATTGGAGTGTTACACTTTCCGCCACACAAAATTTCAAATGGACTGAGTTTTGTTGAAGCTTGGTAGTGGTTATTATAAGAAAACTCAGAAAGATGCAAATATTCCTCCCTTTTTACTAGTTGATCTCTAACAAACATTCTTAACATGTTTTCAAGAATCTAATTGACTCTTTCTGTCTGCCCATCCATTTGTGGATGAAATGTTGTACTGAAATTTAAAGTAGTATCTAAACCTTTAAATAAATACTTCCAGAAATTTCATGTAAACTTAGAGTCCCTCTCGGAAATTACAACTTTTGGAATCCCGTGCAAACGAAAAATTTGTTTCATAAAACTTTCAGCAATGTTAGCAGCCTTGTAGGTTGTTTTAACATGTATGAAATGGGTTCTTTTACTAATCTTATCCACAAGTACCATTATGGAATCATTATGTTTCTAATTTTTAGGTAAACCAGTTATAAAATCAATACTAATTATTTCCTACTTCCAATATGGAACAGTTAGTGGTTGCAACAGTCCTATTGGGTGTTGATCTTCAACCTTTATTTGCTAACATTCCATACACCTGGCAATATATTCAGCTACCTCATTTTTCATACTTGGCCAAAAGTAATCCTTCCTCAACAATGTTATCATCTTTTGGTAACCAGGATGCCTTGAGTATGGACTTTTACGCAATTCATTTAAAATCAACAACTTGATTTCAACAACATTAGGTACATAAAGTCTGCTTTTATACAACATTAATCCTCTTTCATTAATTCTGAAATCTGTTATTAAATTTTCAACATTATCTTCAACAACCTTTTCAAGTAATTTTTGATATTTTTCATCCATTCTGATTCCTTCCTTAATCTGATTTTCTAAATCAGTTTTATAAGTACTGATTGCTGAAACAAAGTTAGCCTAGCATTTCTGCTTAATGCATCAACAAATTTGTTTTCTTTACCTTTAACGTGTTGAATCTCGAAATCATATTCGCTAAGGAAACCTAGCCACCTAGCTTGCCTTGCGTTTATATTTGGTTGATCCAAAAAATATTTTAAACCTTTATTATATGTTATTAATGTAAATTTTCTTTCGATTAAGTGATGATGCCACATCTTTAAGGTATGTATAACGACGACCAAATCTAAATCATAAGTTGCATAGTTCTTCTCATGAATCTTTTACTTTCTAGACTCATAGGCAATCACTTGACCTTCTTGTGTTAAGACTCCTCCAAGTCCATCATTGCATGCATCAGTGCATACAATGAAATCCTTGTTTGGGTCTGCAATTTTTAGAATAGGTGTCGTTGTTGATAGTTCTTTTAGTTTCTTAAAATTTTGTTCGCATTTTTTATCCCAGATAATTTCTTACCTTTCTTTTGTAAAGAGGTTATAGGATTCCCTATTCGAGAGAATCCTTCTATAAATTTATGATCTAGTAACCTGTAATTCCCATAAAAGATCATACACTAGTTACGTCTTTAGGGGCAGGCCATTCATTAATAACTTTTATCTTGTATGGGTCTACTGCAATTCCATCCATGGATATGACATGCCCCAGGTACTGTATCTTATCCTTAAAGAAATCACATTTGTTGAAATTAGCGTAAAGTTGGTGTTCTCTTAACACTTGTAAAATTCTCTTTAAATGTTCTTTGTGTTCCTCTTTAGTCTTAGAATAAATTAATATGTCATCAATAAATACCACTACAACATTATCCATGTAATTATGTAAAACATTATTCATTAAACACATGAAGACTACTGGGGCGTTGTTTAGCCCAAACGACATAACCACAAACTCGTAGTTCCTGTAACGAGTTCTAAAAGCAGTCTTAAAGATGTCCTCATCTTTAATTCTGACTTGATGGTACCTCGACCTCAATTCTATCTTAGGAAATATCTTCGCTTCGCGTAGTCAGTCAAACAAATCATCAATGTGAGGCAAAGGATATATGTGCTTTATGGTCATTTTATTTAACTAGCGGTAATATATGCATAAACACCTAGTTCTCTCCTTTTTAACAAAAATAACAGGTTCTCCCCATGGAGACATGCTTGGCTTTATATCATTTTTATCAATCAGTTCCTTAAGTTGGGATTTAAGTTCATTAAGCTCCAAAATGTTCATTCTGTAAGGAGCCTTTTAGTTTGGTACAATTCTCAGTATTAACTCAATGTTGAAATCTAGTTCCCTTTTCAGAGGTAGTCCTGGAATTTCTTCTGGGAATACATCCGAAAATTCTTTTAGAATAGGTATCTATTCCAACTTTAACTTATCTTCCTTAGCTGATTGTTCGTCATTAATTACATTTATAGAAAACAACTTACACCCTTTATGAACAACCTTTTTAACTTGCAAAGCAAAAATATGTCTAACATAAGTCTTTCTAGGAATTCCTTCTACTATTACAGTTTCATCTTTTTCATTCAAACAAGTAAAAGTATTTTCAAAACAATTTAACATTACCCTATTCTTTTCTAACCAATCCATTCCAATCAGAACATCGTAAGAACCTAAAGGTAACACATTCAACTTAACATGAGTCCTAAACTGATTCATCAGTAATTCACACTCTTTTACATAATCAATCACCTTTATTTTAGTTCCAGTAGCTAATTGGAACAACCATGACTTATCAAACTTGTCTATTTGCATATTGCAACATTTAACTAGATCGGGTGACACATAGCTAAGACTTGCTCCTGGATCAATTCAAATAGAAATGGGTTTATTTTTCAGCATACCTTCCACTTCAACCATGGAAGTTGAATGATCGGCTTGTTTGTTTTCCAAAGATGCATTTATCTTGGGCATCTCTCTTGCTAAGTCACCAACAGTAGTCTCCTCCTATACTGTGTGTATGTTGTTGATAGTCCTCTTTTTGAGTGGGAAGTTGAATGCATAGTGAGGTTCCTGACAGTCCCAACATTTAATAGGCTCTTTCTGTTAATTGTTTTTAACAAAATTTTTAGGTGAGTCACTGTTTCTTGCAGCTATAAATTTTGACTGTACATTACCTGTTGAACTATTCCCTTGAAATTTTCTGTTAGTGTAGTTACCTAAATTATTATTTCCAAAGTTGCGATTAAAAGAAAACTGGTTTTTCCTTTGTTCAAAATTATTAGGACTTTTTACCTTCCAATTTGGTATTCCTTCTCTTTTCTTGTTCTGTTCATAAGATGTATTTGCTTTTCTTATGGCCTCTTCCAGAGTTCGAGGACCATCATACTCAATCATGTCCGTTATATGAGAGGGTAAACAACTTAGAAATCTCTACACCTTAGGCTTTTCTTCAGTGATGTAAGGCGTATACCTTAATAAATTTAAAAACTTGTTGCTTAATTCCATCATATACATGGAACCTAACTTTAACTCATAAAACTATTTAGCTCGTTCCTCATAATACTATTCTGACAGAAACTTTCTTTTAAAATATTTCTTAAAATTACTCAGGTTTACACTTTTCTCTTTTAAGCCTTTTACTAGTTTCAGATATTGCCACCAGATGGTTGCTTTTTTGGTCAGATTATAAACTGTCATTTTAGTTTTTAAATGGCATGAATAGATGTAAATTTGAAAGTAATTATTCATGCCGGATAGCCATGCTTCGACTGTCGCACTTTTTTATGTTTCTCCATTAAAAGTTGGTGGTTTTATCTTCTTAAATTCTCCAAAAATTTCTTTGTAAGGATTATACTTTTTCTTTTTAGTGTAGCAGTCACATTCACTACTATTGCTGGAATACTTGTGCTTTTTCCTGCGTGTTTTTTCATAAAATTCAGAAGATGATCTGCTATCATAATTAGTCAATTTTAACTTTTTATCCTTACGTTGGTAGGACATAGTTCCAGATTAAGAATTATGTTCTACTATTTTATCTTTAATTTTATTATAAAATTTATCCAACATAATTTGATTCAGCTCCTCATGAGCTTTTAGGATTCATTAATTTTCTTCCTTAACAGTTTTTATCTGAATTTTTAAATCTTTTACTGTCCTTAATAATTATGATTAATTATCTGTTAAATTTTCAGAATTTACTTCAATCTGATCTAGGATCTTAACTGAGAGAACAACATGTATAGAAAATCTACAACACATCAATCATGGACACAATAATGCAAGCACACAAGAGACACAGAGTTTACTTGGGGAAAACCATAAATGTGGAAAAACCCAATAACTTCCTCAAAGATAGATAGGGCAATGATACAACCAGAATACAAGAGATAGTCTTATCCTACCAGCAGAACCTCCTCCTCACAAGTGCACCACTTTCCGAATGAGAGAAGTGTGTGAATGAATGACCAAATAGAGATCTCCTCATTTGTATTTATACTTATTCTATCCTTCCCAATAAACTAATGGGGCCTACATGTCTAGCTTAACCCATGGTTAACTTAATCTGGGCCGACCACACACTTGGTGGTCTAATAACCCTTTGACCCACATGGCCGACCCCCAATAGGGTGGTCTAATAACCCTTCGACCCACATGACTTATACTTGGCCGACCCCAACAAGGTGGTCTAATAACCCATCAAGTATAACTTACGACACTTACAATATAAATGACGACACTTCTGTATAGAGGAATAATAACATCTCTATAGGAATACAAAGACTTCCATATAGAGGAATAATAACATCTCTATAGGAATACAATATACATATATGAAATACATTCCGAAGTTACATATACATCAAAACTCCCTCTTAACTAGGAAGGTATATCTCGACATAGGTCTACTAGCACAAGTCTTCTTCTCTAGATCATCATCAACGAATCATCATCCTCGAATCATCGTCTTCGTCACTGCTACTGCTATCTTAGTCAATCTCTGAATCTACTCATCATAGGAATTTCTATAGAGCCAGTCCTTTTTCATACTCGATGTAGGCCCACCACCTGCGGGTCTTCGTCATCACTGGCCATACTGTGAAATCCTAGGGACTTATTTCATGCGTCACAAAACCTTTAAAGAGTCTCTTTCCTAGCAAGAACCGTAAAGAGCATGTGAGGCTTTTTTCGTCCTGTCCAGATCTCCAGGACTTATTACATGTGACCCCACCACAAAACCTAGTAAGAGCATCTCAGGATGTTACAAGTACACAACTCCAACCTGAAATCTCCCCAGAGCACAAATTACATGTAGTCACCACAAAACCTAGCAAGAGCATCTCAGGATGTTACGGGTACACAACTCTGACCTGAAATCTCCCCAGGGCAGAAATTACATGTGGTCATGGAAAAACCTTGAAAGAGCATCTTAGGATGTTATGGGTACACAACTCCGACCTGAAATCTCCTAGGGCACAAATTACATGCCATAGGACAAAACCCCACAAGAGCATCTCAGGATGTTACGGGTACACAACTACGACCTGAAATCTCCAAGGGCACAAATTACATGTCCTCCCAGAGCAATGTCTTGAAAGAGCATGCCAGGCTGTTACGGGTACACAAATCTGACCTATAGGATCTCCCAGACATGCTCATCTACACAACCTGATCCACGACCACAAATAATCATCCTGATACTCATCATACATCATCCTGATGTACACATGATCATCCTAATCATCATCACTGCAACATCCTGTCGCATGTCATCTGGAGCAACATACCGAAGCTCGTCATATATGATCATCCTGATCATACAATGCATCCACCTAATGCATACCAAGTATATACCTGATACATATCATCATACATGATATACCTAATCATATAATGTATCCATCTGATACAGATACATGGTACAAGCATCCAACATGATGCATGTACAAAATACATACAAATGATCCAACTAATCATATCCAGCATCTAACATGATGCATACATATATAAATGATTCAACTGATCATATCCAACATCCAACATGATGCAATGATCCAACTAATCGTAACAAGCATCCAACATGATGCATATACATATACAGGGTAGTAACTGGAGCATCATCTTGATGCTCATCATCCATGATCCTCCTGATCATCATAGCGTCATCCTCTTCAGATCATCTCATCATCCATGAAGCACAGCCCATATGCACATCATCCAGCACTTACACCACCGACATGGGATAACACATCTACCACCCTTCGGGGAAGGATCTATCCCTTACTTTTTCACCATGGGAGAGCACATCTACCATCATGTGAAAAAATGGATCAACAATTACATCACGACCAAGGGAGAACACATCAACCATGTCAGAAAAGCTCATGTGCATCTGCATCTTCCAGACTCATCACTTCCCTTGTCCAAGGAAGATTCCATCTACACTCTGCCACACTTCCATGCCAAAAACAAATAGTGCATCATCCCCAAGTTCTTCAACTTGAACTCGGCAGCAATCTTAGGCTGCATGTCGGCAATCAATTGATCCTCATCTATTACAAATAGGTCATCCACATAGTAGTATCACTGGATTTCCTTCCTCAACCTTGTAGTAAAGGTTGGAATTCACTTTATTCTTGGTAAAGCCCAAACTGGATAGAATGCTATCTATCCTACCATACCAAGTTCTGCACATATATGACTCCTTGTCATGTGTCTTAGAACCAAGTGGCTTCTCCACATGCACTTCTTCTTCAACTACACCATTAAAGAAGGTTGTCTTGAAATCCATCTGGTGTATCTTCCACTTCATCACTGCAGCAAGAGCAAGTACGTATCTAATGGAATTGTATCTGGGTACAGGAGAAAAAGTCTCTATGCTACCACCTACAGCATGCTTGATCTTGTAGATCCTCTTGGAAGTCACTACAGACTACCCTTTGGGACTGCATCCCAAACATCTTCATGATCGACTGGTACTCCTCGATCATGGCATTCTTCCTAGATCCTGGAAACTTCAATATCTTCAATTTTTTCAATAGATAACTTTGTTGTTGAACAAATGTTCTACTCCTTCTTTTGTAGGTGATGGTATACAATCTTTCCTACATAACAAGTTAAATTGCATGATTAGAAAACATCTCATAGTTTTGAGAACAAATTCTTACACATAAATAAATATGTCATATAGTCATGCAATTATCTTAGCCAATGCTTCAATACAACAGTTATCCATATTCCGTAACTTTCTAGATGCCTTTCAATCTCTACCAGAACATTGTTAAGAGTGTGCACAACTCCTAACATGTCAGCAAAGAGGTTTCATTCTAGATAAGTAGAAATGGAATGTTATACAGTGCCATAGGCCACTTACCCATGTATATTAGTATTATACTGTTCATCAATGCAACTATTCTAATATGCATAATACACAACCTAATTCTAGGAACCTACGCATATACATCATTGAATAACATTATGTGAGAAATGACAATTCAAGTACTTATCTTTGTTTGGTTGGTGGGTGGACTCCCTCTGAATCTTTGCAATTCCATTCTGATGTGGATTGTGAGAAGTGGTCAACTCCCTCTAAATATCTACATCCTTGCAAAAACTAGTGAAATGTGCTCCTTTTATTTTTTGCAGGAACAACTGGAGTGTGCTCCCTCTTGATATTTGCTTCCTAGATTACCTGTCCTTGAACTTATATCCATCCTTAACCACTATGCATGCTTATTAGTATCATCATTGTGTTATCCTTGAGGTCTTATACATAATCACACATTTATTAGTATAATGTTAATACTATCAAAACACAATAATCTTAAACATGTATAGTCATGATCATTCACAGATAATAAACATTAGTATTCAAGGTTTCAGGGAAGTCTTCTTTTACTCGTGCATATTCCTATTTGATCATAGGACTCTTCTGATTAGTTAAATCATCAATGCATAAACCTGTGATTACTCAAACCTATACCTTCATGATTCTTCTAGTTAATCATATCATCAATTATGGTAAGAAACATAATATGCATACAACCATGACTATTCAAACCTATGACTTCATGAATAATCATTATCAACAACACAACAGTATAAGATCCTAACACAAGGTAGGATTCTAGCTTGATATAGGAAAAACATACCTGGATTAGCATGCTAGCTAGTTATGTCTAACATACCTGCATAATGTCTTTTGGTTCTCTTCAATGACTTGTGCTAGTAACCTGCATGTCTCATAAGTTAACCATTGTAGAAGCAAGTTATACATACCTCAAAAGTAGATCTTCTATGTGATCCATGACAATGGATGAATCTTTGTCTTCATGTCACCATGATCATATGTTCTTGAAGTAGAACATGATTTGACTTTCTTGGTGTACCTTTTGTGTTAGTGAACAACATAAACCTCATACAACATCACAATGCATTAGTACAATCATAAGTGTCAAAACCTTAATCAATGAATATCTTCTATTAAGGTGACACGACAAGTCTAGTAATTAATCAAGATTGTACTGTAATGATATGAAGACAAACATATCATAAACTTAACCATGAAGAAAATTTGAAACATACAAGTATGCCATACCTGTCAAGATTGCTTGTAATCTTCTTATGGAAGGCCTTAGCCTCATCTCCCTCTGAGATAGGAACTTCTTCACTTATGTAGGTGACCAATCCATCTTCTTCTAGGATTAACCCAATCCACTTGATTTGCAAGAATTGGACTTGGAGCTGGATTAGGGTTTGTCAGAGAAACCACAAAAATTCAAACTTTGAATTTCAAACTTTCGAAAGGATAGAAATATGCGCCTTGATGAGCTGATCAAGCTGGTATATTCAGAAAATGAAAACTGCAAAGTTTCACTCCTCAATTTTGCCTTTGAAACTTTCGAATTCACTAGAGGTGACCCCGAACTAGGGTTTGATCAAGACTGGTCTTCTTTCCAACCAAAAATTCTAAACATGGCCTCTAAATTTCTATTTTTATCAGTGGCATTCAGCCGTAGTCTCCGATTACAAAAATTCCAACTTTCTCTGAAACCCTAAATTCCAGAAGCCATGAATGAAGGTGCTCAAAAATAATTCTGTTATGAAAGCAATATGTAACTCATTGTTTATTGTGTAACTCCAAAAATATTTATCCACAAGGTCTGAAATTGTTTCCTGAGATAGCTCGACCTGTCATCTTTCTAACCCCATAGGTCTGACCTCAAATAATTTTGTTATGAAAGCAATATGTACTTGATTGTTTCTTGTGTACTTCCAAAAATATTTATCCACAGGGTCTGAAAATGTTTCCTGAGATAACTCGACATGTAATCTTTCCAACCCCATAGGTCTGACCTCAAATGGATTCTCTTAGAGAGATTTATTCCAAGTGTCGCAATGTGACCTGTTTATGGGATAAAACATGAGATCTAACTTTTATAGCGTGCCACATGTCACTCGTTCAACCTCAACCTCTGAAAACGTTTCTTAGGATAGTACATTCTGTGTACTACCTGTCACTCTTTACGAAATTTCATTTTGATCTTCCTAGCCCATGTTATGATCTTTTTTCCAAGGTCACCTGTTTTTGACTCAGATATGGAAGAGGCAGAAACCCTATATTGTATAGATCATAAACCACAAAGTACAATGAATTAGAGGTTTTCCTTTGGACACAAGGTACACGGGGATTCGATATTCGACCTGTAAAAGTTTTAGATCCAAAAAATTTGCCAAAATGGATCTATAGCGAAAGTTCTACGATGACTAGTTTTTGCTATATCAAGCCCTAGCATCGTAAGTGCAACAAGTGTCATACATGTCATATCATGCCTTCTTTCAGGCTAGCTCTGATACCATGCTAAATTTTCAGAATTTACTTCAATCTGATCTAGGATCTTAATTGAGAGAACAACATGTATAGCAAATCTACAATACATCAATCATGGACACAATAATGCAAGCACACAAGAGACACAGAGTTTACTTAAGGAAAACCATAAAGGTGAAAAACCCCAATAACTTCCTCAGTGATAGATAGAGCAATGATACAACCAGAATACAAGAGATAGTCTTCTCCTAGCAGCAGAGCCTGCTCCTCACAAGTGCACCACTTTCCGAATGAAAGAAGTGTGTGAATGAATGACCAAATAGAGATCTCCCGATCTCTATTTATACTTGTTCTGTCCTGCCCAATAAACTAATGGGGCCTACATGTCTAGCTTAACCCATGGTTAACTTAATCGGGGCCGACCCCACACTTGGTGGTATAATAAGCCTTTGACCAACATGGCTGACCCCTAATAGGGTGGTCTAATAACCCTTCGATGCACATGACTTATATAGGGCCGACCCCAACAAGGTGGTCTAATAACCCATCAAGTATAAGTTATGACACTTACAATATAAATGATGACACTTCCATATAGAGGAATAATAACATCTCTATAGGAATACAATATACATATATGAAATACATTCCGAAGTTACATATACATCAACATTATCAATCAATTCAACAAATAAGTTTTATGCAGTAATGTGTCATTGTTCATTATTATGGGACCTGTCCTCGACTGACTCTTTTGGTCCCTCCATACCTGCAAACTAAATTTATAAAGTGCTGAAACTGAAAACAAAATAAAATAAAACAAGTAATTTGCAATTCTCTTCTCAATTTTTATTTGTGCAAGTGAGCCATTACAGTCTTAGTATTTGAACTTGTGCTCTGATACCACTTGTAACATCCGTCAAAGTCACAAAAAATTATAATTTTTTGAGAAGCATTAAATGCTTACATTTGTTATGCAGAAGTATAATTAATTTTAATTTGCTTATTTAAACGACAATCTGATTTTGTATTATGACGACACCTTTTTCAATTAGTCGTCAATGTTAATAAACATGTTATGTTAATTAGATGCTATGTCTGTCATAAAGTCTTTACTGCTAGCTAATGATTAGCAGCATGTATTTATGTTCAAGGATAATTTTAGGGGCGAAATTTAGCCCATGGGCTATTTTTCCATGTTTTTTTCCAAAAACGATTCGCCAATTTGCATTTTTTGAAGCCCCATTTCACCCAATTTTGATGGGGTAAACTTTTTTCACTCTACAAATCACCAAATTATTATATAAACTATATAAAATCCTTAGAAATTGAAATAATTTTAGAAAAATATCGCTAAATATTTTATAGTTGACATTTTAAAAATTGGTAAGATTTGACAAGGTTTATACACTTTTAAATAAGTGCGGGTTCTTAAAATTATCCATGTTTATGTTGTCATTTACTGATGGATGTTTTAATACCATTGTTTTTTTTGAATAATTATGTGAAAGGATCATTAATTAACTATGGTACTGTTTTATTCATAAGTACTAATGAATTGATTTTCTTGATGATGAAGGGGTCCTATGGACCCCAAGGCTTGTTTAGCTATTTAGATAATGTTCTTGAACTTCTGTCACAAATCACAGGTAAGAGCGATACTTCTTTCTGAATCATAAATTATGTATAAAAAAAGGACTTCTTTAAAATTCAATTAGTCTCCAATGTTAAAAAGTATAGAGGACTTAGTTTGTGTAAGGTTAAGACCTACCCGAGCTATGATCATACATAGCTCACATACGTCGTACCTATTTATTTATGTTTTTCTCTCGAGTTTAAACTTCATATTCAAACATCATGCTTATGCCATCTTTGTTTTAATTGGATTATGGTTTGGGTTAAATGTGTCCAATTATCGACTATAGCTTTTATATGTACATGGATTCATCAACTTATATTATTCAATATTTTGTATATGACCAAACCCTACCTTAAGGGTTTTACACTTTACGTTATAACATGTATATTAGAATTTTATGCAACCATACTATTTCTAGATGTTATGACTATGTGCATATATACTTTACCCTATATGCACAGTGTGGTTATTGAAATACTCTAAGTGGAAACTATACATTATAAGACATGACTATATGCATAGTCATACTTTACGTTGAAAGCAATAATGAAGACCATAAATTTAATCCTCGGTGGAGCTTTGTGTTGGCACACAATGTGAATCCAGTAGCTATAGCATTTCTAGGTTATTAATTGTGTTTTGGGTGGAATGCCCATTAGCAATTCTCGGGGCAGGGCTTCACGTGAAGATTCTTGGTTGTTGTGTTAAACCCTAGCTGCACTTTGAACTACTCGATGAGACATTAAACTCGAGCATTCATTTCTCATTGAAGGTAAGGGGAGAGACCGACAGTGTCTCGGGTTTTTAGCGTTTGCAAACCATGCTTTTAATTCCTTCTAGGGTTCAATATCGTGACCTTGTTGCTTGTATAATGGTCACACAAGGTTATATGGATCTGAGTTCTTTACATATTTTTCAACTCTGATAGGGTTCGATGTTGAAATCATTCACCACCAGTGTAGATGCTGATAGTTTAACCACTGCATACATTTAAGGAAGACAATTCTTGGGTGAACTGATGAGTTACAGGTACAGCCAAATCGACCGTTCGTGTTTGCTAAGTATTTTATCATTAACATTGTTTTAAATTATAACGTATAAGTTACTCTCAAGATTTAACAAATAGATTTGTTAATATCCTTGACAGGTCACTTCCTTGACATTTGATTTTAAGGTTGGACAGAAAGGATAAGAGCTTCTTTGGCCCTGGTAAGCCTCAGTGACTCCCTATGGAAAATTAAATCCACTTGGAAGGTTATGGTGAATCTTGGCACTAATGTCATCCTTCATTTGGTTAGCCAAGGTTTCGGTTTTAAATAAACTTTGGTTTTATAGTCGTTCGTAATTTTTATAATCCATTCAACATTTTGTTTTTATGGGGTTGAACCCCCGAGCCATAGCTCGCGTCGGTTTCCCAATGATTTTCCTTAGTTACTATCTGTAAGTAAATTTTAAGGATTTAATACAATGGTTTTTTCAGATTACAAAAAGTAGTTCGATCCACTATCAAGAGATACTCTTCGGCATTCAAGTTATTTGAAATGAATTATTTTGATAAAAGTTCTCGGTGATTAGGGTTTGAATCCCAGTTTTGTTTTATGATTGTTTGGTACAGGGAGGGTTGAACCCTCGACCTTGACTTGCGTGGCTTACTTTCGTACTCTATGTGTATAAAATTTTATGGATAATATATATATTTTTTGCAAAGATCTAAGTGTAGTTCGAAATACAAACTCAAAGAGATTCCTATCGGCGTGTTTTGTTATTTTGCATTAAAAAGATTTTGATGCTTGTTACTCATATTTTAGGGAAAATCCCATCAATTTTGGTGAATGGTTGTAATGTTTTATTTCAAGTGTTGTTTCAAATAGTAGGGCAGGGATAGGAAACCCTATCAAAACCATTTATAGCATTAGAGACTTTTTTATCATGTTTTAAGATTTACTTGTTGAAACACCAAGGGTTTCGTATCCCCGAGCCTGATATATATTTAGGATTTATGTTTGAAAGTTTTCTTAAATGGATTAGGGTGAGTCGAGACTCGAACCTTGCACACTTGCACTTTATAAAACTTGCAAGGTCATGTTTATAATTATGAATGTGTGGTCTGTTTGGGTGAACTCTCCGGGTTCAAACCCTAGTCTTGTATTATGCTCTCGATTTGGAAAAGATAAAAAGGTTATTACAGTATTAACAGTGATAAAATATGAATAGGGTTTTCAACTGTGGAATGGTCGGTAGAGTTAATATGTGCTTAGTAAATCTTAGTATATTTTCAATACTTAAAATATTTGATATTTATTTTGTAAGTGTATTAAGGTGAGTCATTATGTGCTACACAATGTATGATGAAGAAAAATAGATACAACTTTATATGTACATTCCTTAAATACTTATGACTTTGATTTGTTTTTCAATTATCCTGTATCTTGAATTTTTACTACTATTAGGGTTTGCAATAACAAAATCTTATAAAATGAGTTGGATTCATTTTAAGATTACTACTTTTGTATTAAATAGTTGAAATGCTAAATGATATTGTTTATTTTACAGGGTGAATCTTGTAATATAACCTACCTTATTTATTTATAAAATGAGTTCTGTTATAAAAGAAAATATCTTACTATACATGAATTAGAATAGTTTATTGATGCAGATATTTATGATGCAATTTCAGTCTATGATAAAGAATCATTCTAGTCTACTCCTAATTTAAATTCTCTATACTAAAGTACGATACATAATGTATGTGGAAAAATATAGAGAAGTATTTCTACTCTATCATTTATCATTTTAACTAAATCAGAATTATTCATTGAGCTTTAAAAATAACAGATAAATGGACTTTCAGCATAGATAAAATGATAGAAATTTTAGAAGTATTTACTAATAGTTCAAGAGATATCTACGTTTTTAAAACAGAAAAATGATATCATCATATAATCATTTCCTTAGTAAATAATTGGACAAAAAATAAATAAGATAACACAATTAGAACCTGGTAACTATAGAAGAGACAAACAGCCAAAAGCGCCCATTCCACCCAACCTTTTCTTGAATACAGCCAAGTTAGTTCCCTTAGGACCCTCGAGTATGTTCAGTGAACCACCACGACGAAGATGTTTTGTGGAGAATGGAATAAATTCCTTTGCAACTCAACAGTAGTACTTGACAGTAATACTTCTACCTTTAGCAATATTGAACTCAACAATGTGGCTACACTAGTTCAAAATGTAGTCTTAACTCACTCAATCACTTATAACCTTCCACTCATCGAATATCTTGTGCTCTCTTATCTTTCTCTTTCAGAAATTTTCACAAGGTAAGAATTCAACAGCCTCCTGGTGAATTCGATGGGTAGATAAAACATTCCTAGGTCTTTTGTTAGTTTTCTTTAGTTAATGAGCCACCTGCGCAGTTGTTGGCTTGGTTTTATCAAGACATATACATAAAAATTAGTCCCAAGAAGGGGGATCTAATACATAAAAAATATATGGGTACATTATAATGGTCAAGAGGGGACATGATTTTGGGATGTACTCATGATCATGGCATGACTGATCTCAATAACTGATACACTGGAATGACTGTTTGAACTACTGAAACTGAAGGTGTCCAACGTCTGTAGGGACGCAATGACTATGAGCCATCTCTGGGAAGTATATGTGACTGTATACTCGAGGGAGTATAAAACTGGTGTACATCTGAATACTGTCGCCATGCACAACCCGGATATCTATAGAAAAAGTGTAACTGGTTGAATCCATAGGTAGACTCTCAAATGTGGAGGAGTCAGGTGGTATCCGGGGTCTTCAACTAATAACTGAGCGGACCAATGCCCTATGCAAGTCTCAACGATGTGATCAAGGTGTTGAAGTCGAGCATGTGAGAAACAACCATTTGGAGAGGCACTAAGGACTCTTCTCGAAATGATTCGTAGGCACTCATCATAAATGGTGATGAGTCCAAGACACAGGGACCTCTAGGTCTATCCTCTGGAATAAATTTGGTTGTCGTCGACAGAGGGAGACCAGAAACTAACAAGGCAATGATGTTTCCTTGATAGGAGTGCGAGGTGTAGAACTGAAGTCTGGTCGTACTGATGGTAGGACTGACATACTTGTGGGGATGGGAAGTAACTGGGGTCATATAGTGGGTAGACTCAAACTTCCTCTGTTCATAGCATGATGACATGGTTGACCTGGCAGCGTAGGGAACTGACTTATAGGTTTGACGATCATAGATTTTAGGGATTGAAGGGTATGTATTGACTGTGGGCGGGTCAAACTGAATGGTGTTGTCGAGGGGTTCTCAGGGTGAGATTCTGCAGAATACTCTGAACAAAGGCGACCAAAATGGGGAAGCTGCCCTATGAGTAGACGTGATCTGTTGTGGCACCGAGAAGCACCATTGGGTCCTTCTTCATAGTTTTAATGAGCTCCAAGAAGGGATAAAAGTGTGCTCTAAAATGGTACTGTCCTGTGGATTTTTGAGCCCAGGACTGTTCGTGCTCATTGGTGCTTTCATTTTTTAGGGAGTCTGAAAGCGATAAGAAGACTCTACAGTGGTTGTGACTACTGTCCTATTGGTTTTACGAGCCCAGGATGGTGATTGCTCGTGGTCTCTTTTATTTTTAGAGAGTCTGAAAGTGGTAGAGAGTCTGAAAGCGGTAAGGGGACTCCATTGGTGTTCTTTTTCGTAAGTTTAGTCTCCAAGGCCCGTAAAAAGCATAAAATGATGCAGATGAAGAACTCTTCTGGCCGATGTGACTAGAGTATTCCTTTTTTGTAATTAGTCTACGAGGTCCGGAAAAGGGATAAACTTGTACCAGGTAGACTCCCTTTCAGATACGTTTAGCGAGCATGAAAGGAAGCAAGATTGCTCAGCGATCTTTTCATTGTTTTAGGAGTCAGAAAAGAGCTTAACAAAAACTCCCTAAGTGCCTTTTTCGTAAAAGGGATTGCTCAACCCGAAAAAGGGATAAAATTATACCGAACAAAAATGGATTGATGGGAGCGAGAAAAGGTCTCAAGCATCATCATGTGTGCAGAAAACTAGATCCGGTGACATAAAGATTGTCAAAAATGGGAAACAATGGCACGCAAACCGAGGCGACGAGGGGTCATAGGGAAAATGCCCAAAAAATCTAGAGGTGAGAGCGAGAAATGATCTCAAGCATCATCACGAGCGCGGAAAATTGAATCCAACGATATAAAGATTGTCAAAAATGGAGAATGGCAGATGTGGCATGCAAACCGAGGTGACGAGGGGGGCATGGAAAAAATGGTCAAAAAATGGAGTTGGTGAAAAATGGAAAAGGAAAGAACTGTCATGAAGTTCTCCAAAGGACGGTGGTGTCGATGCGGTTTACTATGGGTAAAATCGTTCGAGGTACAACCCGTTGCGTGGGTTGCGAAGGGGGATGCCTTCTGAATCTGTCAAAATGTATGCCCCTTGTCCTAGGCAAGAGTGTATAATATATGGGCCTTGTCACCTGGACACAAACTTTCCTTTCCCAGTTTTGTCATGAGCCTGATCGTAAGCGAGGACAAGGTCCCCTTCAGAAAAAGTTCTTGGGTGGACATGTTTATCATAATTCAATTTGGATCGGTTCTTGGCTGCTTCCATGTTTTGAAGGGTTGTGCGCCGATCTTCATCGGCCTGCTCCAGGAGTAGTAAGCGTTGCTCAATTGGGGCAATGTCCGGTAGGAGTTCAACGACCATATGTAGGGTTGGAATCTGGCACTCAATGGGGAGGACGGATTCGACACCATGAACTAAGTGGAAAGGGGTAAAACCGGTGGCGGTTTTAGTTGATGTGCAGTATGCCCATAGTGTCGAGAAGAGCATGTGGTGCCAATTGGACTTGTGTTTGTCTACAGTGCGCTGGAGGATGGTTTTCAAAATTTTGTTTATCGCTTCGACTTGGCCATTTCCTTGAAGGTAGTAGGCAGAGGAGAAATGGTGTTCAAATTTCAGTAAGGTGGATAGTTCTTTCCAGACGGCGTCTTCGAAGTGAGAGCCATGATCTGATACAAGTTGCTTTGGCACTCCAAAACGTGTGATAACATGGTTGAGAAAGAATCGTGCAGCGGTTTCGGCTGTGCAATTGTAAGTTGGCATTGCCTCCGCCCACTTGGTAAAATAATCGACGGCCACAATAATATGTTTGTGACTGTTGGCTGATGTGGGATTGCAATCAAGGAAGTCAATGGCCCATTTGCAGAATGGTCCGGCAGTAACGACTGGATGAAGGGGTGCAGGTGGAGTTCTTGCTTTAGGGGAAAAAAGTTGACAATTTTGGCAATGTTTGACTGCGGTGATGTAATTAGTAAATAATGATAGCCAAAAGTAACCTGCATGAATGATCTCTTAGGCGGTGGGCATGCCGGAGAAATGGCCCCCAGAGGCACTGCTATGGCAATCATTAAGGACTGGTTCTGCTTCACCATGGGATAGGCAACGTCGTAGGATGGTATCAACGCCACGTCGATAAAGCACATCCCCTAATAAGAGGTATCGAGGGGCATGGTGACGTATACGACGGTGCCCGTCATGATCGATGTGGGGTTGAAATTTCTGCGTGCGGAGGTAAACTAGGATGTCACCGTACCATGAGTCGTCAGATGAAATAATGAAGATGTGATCGTCAATCAGATCCATTTGGATAGCGAGTGCTAACGAAGAGGATGCGAGGTCAATGATGAGATGGGCAAGCGTGAGGGATTTGGTGCTCTTGGTAGTTTTGAAAGTGAGGTCATATTACTGGAGGATAATGACCCATTTAGCAACACGACCTTGTAGGAGTCGTCGGTTTAGGAGATAGACCATAGGGTTGGAGTCGGCGACGACCGTCGTATGACCGAGCAGAATGTAGTGTCGTAATTTTTGGACGGAAAAGACTACAGCTAGGGCTAATCTTTCCTCGTATGGGTAACATAGGGGTGGGCCAGACAAAGTCTGGCTGACGGAATAAATGGCATGTTCTTGGTGAGAGGCATCTTCTTGGACCAAGACTCCAGACATGGCATGTTCAGATGCCGATACGTAAAGGGTGAAGTCCTGAGATAAATCCAGAGGGGAGATCAAGGGGGGCTTGTGTGAGAGCTCTCTTAAGGGCTTCGAATGCCGTGTCTACTTGCTCATCCAGAAAAAAGGGTATGTGGGTGCGAAGTAGGCGTAAGAATCTGTGAACTTTGGTGGCGTAATCAGGCATGAAGTGACGAAGGAAATTGGATCGCCCCTGCAAACTCTGGAGTTGCCGAAGTGTGCGCGGAGAGGGAAGGTCTAAGATGGCTTTGACTTTCAGTGGATCAAAAGTAATTCCATCCTGGGAAACAATGAAACCCAACAAACGGCCTGCAGGAACGCAAAAGACACACTTGTGTGGGTTCAAGCGGATTTTATATTTGCGACAACGCAGGAAAACTTGTCGGAGGTCGGTAAGGTGGTCTGATCGTTTTCGGGAACGAGCTGTAAGGTCATCAATATAGACCAGCAAGATATGGACCAAGTTGTGAAAACAATAGTTCATGGCCCGCTGGAAGGTGCCACCAGCATTTTTGAGGCCGAAAGGCATGACACGATAGGCAAATATGCCCCATAGGGTGGTAAGGGCAGTCTTGTACTGATCCTCCTTACAGATCTGAATCTGGTTGTATCCGAAAAAGCCATCCATGAAAGATAGGACTTCATGTCCCGCACACGCATCGATGAGTTGGTCAATGAATGGTGTGGGGAAATTGTCTTTGGGACAAGCGCGGTTTAAATCATGGAAGTCAGTACATACTCTAACGGTGCCTTGTTTTTTGTTGACGGGAACAGGGTTTGAAACCCATGTTGTATAAGGAATAGGATAAATGAATCCTGCTTCGCGAAGTTTCTCGACCTCGGCTTTAACAACGAGGATCTTGGAAGGATGAATGGGTCGTTGTTTCTGACGAACGTGGGGGACATCAGGCCATGTGTCAATGTGGTGTTCTATAATGGCGGGGTCAAGACCAGGCATTTCGGTATAGGACCAGGCAAAGACATCACAGAATTCCTGAAAAAGCTTCTTATATGCCTGAGTTTCCGCTTGAGTGCAAGATGCACCCAGTGAAATGAGATCAGGTTTTCCAGGTGTAGTGGAAATATTGATTTGTATTGTGGGGGAAATGTTGGACATGTTCCCTTCTTCGAAGGCATCCGGTGCTGGGATGGGGTCCTTTAACCAATCGACCTTAGTGGGTATGAAATCTTTCGATTCGACGGATAGCGGGTCAGATGCCGTGGATGTAGACGCTTTTGGGAGGAAATAGGAGCGAGGATGCATATCGTCCCAAGGGTAGTCAAGTGCAGTGAGTGTTTCTAAAATTTGCTCATCCGTATTGAAGTAGTCAGACCATAAATCAAGGGGTTCTGGTTTGAAAGTGGTAGTCGAAGAGATCATATAAATGGTGTTAATCTCTCCGGATGAGGATGGTACGGGAGGGAAGATCTCCTCGATAGTGGGGGGTGCCGTCTCAAGGTCCAAATTGTTCATCTCGTAGAGAGCTGCTCTGTAATCTGGGATGTCAGGACAGTTGTGGGAGTAGTGGCCGTAAATACCACATATCACACATCGGTGGTTGGTCCGCAGTGATTTGTCACGAGGCATGGTGTTTGGATCGAGTTTTACCACCGGGATGTTGGGGTCGTCGTCCAACATTTGCATGTGTTCCTGTAATGCAGGTAACTGTGGACACTAATGAGTTAGATGGCCTAACTCATCACACAATGAGCATTTGGGAGGAGCACGGAATATGTGGGGAGGTTTAACTGCCTTGGGTGGGGGTACCACAGTGTATGGTTGCGAGCCTCTGCCCCCAGTGGGCCTGATGAGTGGAGGGGGGTTCGTCGATGACGAAGGAGTAGTGATATCGGGAGGTGGTTGGGTAGAAGTGACAATGGGTCGCACCAGTTGCAGGATGACATTTGGTGTCGGCGGTGGAATGGGAGGCGAAATATACCACACGGGTAATCCCAATGTTAACCCGGGTAGACTAAGGGTAGTCATAACCGGGGCGCTTACTACACCCGAAGGAGGAAATAGAAAGGGGATTGTGTGGATGGGTGTGACCCCAATGTGACTAGGGACCAATGGTGGTTTGGGTAATAAGGAGGGTTGATTACCGGGTGTTTGTGAAAGAGTGCAGAGGTTAGCGACGTGGGTCTCCGGTGACGGTGGTGGAATGGCCTAGAAGGTAGAAGTCATCGGCGCGTCGGAGTATAGTCCGGGTCCTACTGAGGAAACGAATGAGGTATTTGCACCACAAACAGGTTGTTCAACCACGGGGAGAACATTTTCAGGTGTGGTGGGGGCCTTAGGATCGTAGTAGGTGAGTTGGTCGATCTTGACCACGCGTCCCTCATGGGGGAACTGCATTGTACGAAAAATGGATGAGGCAACAGCCCGCATGGAATACATGTAGCTACGGCCAAGTAAAAGGTTATAGTCAAGTTGGGCATTGATGACCTCAATTTCTATGAGCATGGTTTTACCCGCGAGCTGGACGGGGACATTAGGTAAGAGACCCTGGGGTTGAGCCGAACGGCCGTCATAGGCTCGCAACGCAGTGGTGGACTGCTGGAGAGTAGCGGATCCCAACTTCTGCCAAACGAATGTGGACATGACGCATGTAGAGGCCCCTTCATCGATAAGAAGATTTTGAACAGAAACAGAAACTTGGAATGCTAAAGAGGAAGGCAGGCGTGGTTCAGACTGGTCTAAATCAAATGTGATCAGCTGTGAATCATTGGGGTCAATGGCGCCAATGGCAGAGAGTAAAGTCTTGTGCTGTGAAGGACAGTTTTTCAAAACTTCTAAAGCAGACATGGCTGCAGGAGACTCGGCTAAATCGTCGACAATGTTGTAAGTCGACACAGCGTGAGCATTGGGATTGTTGTTGATGCGACGAAGTGGGAAGCAAGGTGATTTGGAAGCGCCATCAAGTGGAGCCAAAGGTATACGTAACGTTTGATCTGTGGGATTAATGTTAGTGTTCTTGTTGGCGGGGAGGGCTTCAGACGTGGAGCCATATTGGTTCTGACGGGTTTGGAGGTTGGCATCGGTAGTTGACATCATCAACAAATGGTGAGTACCTGAATCAAACATGGGTTGATCAAAGGTTGCATAAGTGATCTGTTGTGTTGGCACGTTGCCCTGAGGGGGAGCTAACGGCTGAGTGTTCACTACACCCTGGTTTGGAAAGGGGTGTTGCAGCACCAAAGGTTGATGTTGAGGTGGTGGAGGGTTGGGTGGCGACTGAGGAGCCGCTTGCCCTTGACGATGTACATCGTCGGTCCAGAGTTGCCGAGCTCGCTCCAAATGTGGGCAAGAATGCATGTAATGACCATAGACCCCACAAATAGAACAAGGGTGGTTTGTTCTGAGGTTATTATTTCTAGGCTGCTTGGGATTCCGATCCGGATTGCGGTTGGGAGGAGCAACATTGTTATTCTACGGAGGATTGGGAGGTGGAGGACCTTGCTGATGTTGTTGGTTATTACCGCGGTTACGACCTCTACCATGGTTCTGTTGCGCACCTTGGTTTCACTGGTTTTTTTGGTTCTGGGGCTGGTTGTGCTGTGTGTACACTTGCCCTTGAGCAGTGGGAGGATTTTGGTTCGCTGCAGGCGTGGGAGCAGGTTGTGGTGGATAATACACCGGTGGGGTTGGAAGTGTACCAGATACCTGCTGGGGTTGTTGGTAACCCTGAGCTATTGGAGGTGTTGGGTTAGCTGCCACAACTTGCTGTGGATAGTACAATGGTTGAGGTGCAGCTGGGGGGGCATATGCAGGTGGTGCATGACCAAAGCACTGAGGTGGACATGAAGGTCCATGGGTATGGTGGTGATGTGCCACGGGAGCATATGAAATGGATGCTCCAGATTGAGATGTAGCCCGCGAAAGGTCTATACCATGGCTAGGATGTGTAATGGAAAAGTGTTGGGAATGCGAGGCCATACGACCAATGATGCTATCAGGGGCATGGGATGCCCCCGGCGCATCATGTTGGGATGACTCGCCCCGAGGGGCGTCTATTATAATGGTATACAGATAACCCGACTAGGCGTAAATGAGATGAAACTGTTGGGATTTGAGGATGGCCTCTTCTTCAGACTGGGGTCTTTCAGATGCCACATCCTTCACAATGAGAGGGAGAAGGGATTTTAGGAACCAATCTAGGAAGATATGGTCGTCTAACTTGATTTTTCAGAGACTTCGGCGTCGACGCCACTCATGAATGTGGTCAGTGATGTGGGTGGCCGTGTTCTGTCTGCAAGATAGTAGGATCTCGATGCCCTCATCATAGCGGACAGGTAACTGAAAGAACTGCAAGAAGGTCGAGGCAAGGGAGGTAAAGGTGGCATTCGTCCCATGGGGCTGCTCGATATACCACTTGGCTGCAGAGCCAGTGAAGGAGCACTGTAACAGACGGAGGCGGACTGAGTCATCCACTATGGAGTTGGAGGAACACCATAGATGGAAGGACATGATATGGTTTTGGGGGTCCTCACCTGCCTTGGCCTCAAACTTAGGGATGTCTGAGGGGAGTTTGGTGGGCATATGAGGCCACGCAGGATTGTGTTGGATAGGATCCTTGGTGAGCCTGGCTAAGTCTGGCAAGTTCAGACTTGCCATGTACGGTAAGCTAGTAGATGTGGTGACTGGGACTGGGACATGCCTAGTCATGGTGGTATGATGTAGGGGTCCAGTAGCACCTAAAGGTATGCTAGGGATTGAAGGTATATGTCCTCCAAAAGGTGTGGTCTGGTGTGGGCCAGCGCTTCCAAGTGCAACATGGGTTACACTTGGGTTAGGAATAGTAGTGGTGACTCCTGGAATCTGGGTTGTGGGAATCAGAGGGGGTGTGACCCCTATGTTGGGCATACCCATAACAGGTGGTGGCCCTGTGTTGGGGATTCCTATAACAGGAGGTGGCTCTGTGTTGGGCATTCCTAAGGGTGGAGTGTTGCCCATATTAGGCATACCCAAGGGGGTGGTTGCTTCCATGGATGGCACTGCAGTAGCAGGGTCTGTGGATGTCTCACCTATGGTGCTGGTAAAGAGTGGTTCAAAAGGTGTTCCAGCCATAAGGTTGGTTGGAAATAACGCAGTGGGGTTTTCAGATTCTGCCTCAGAATCAGATGTGAAGTGAGGCGTGTCAGAATCGGATGACTGTCTGGATGACCGACGATGTGTCGAATCAAGGGATAAGGCTCGGCGTCGGTGACGTGCCAAGTAGACTAAACTCTGGGAGTTCGCCTTGTAGACGACGAGAGCGTCTAAAATTCTCAATGGTGAGAAATAAGTTTTTTGTGTAAAAAATATGTATGTGTAAAATGGTAATGTATAAAAAACTCAAAACCCTAATGCAACCAAGGGTGCAAGAAGGGGAGTGAAAATGAAGGCTCTCAGGCCAAAAAATCAACCTCAAAAAGGCACTTATTATAGCAGCTGTGCTATAATAAGTGGAGGGATGCAAAAAAAAATAAAAATGGTCAGAGTACCAACATGCAAACAACTTCTAGAAAAAATAGGTGTAACTAGACCAAAGGTGGGTTGAATCATGCAAACACCTAACTAAAAGTATTGTGAATCAACAAACTATATTCTCTGCAAGGTGATGAAATCCAAGTCAGACAATATTGAGTGTTGAGTCAACGGCTAGATATCCCCCTACCAGGAGGGACACCGAGTAATCAATCCTGAAGAATGGCTACTAGGATACTCCGTTCATGACACGTCGAGAAAAGGTAAATCTATCGTTTGGTCCTTGATCCCAATATCCCAATACAAGGATATCTCGAGAACTGTGAATGGTATCCCTTCGGTTACTGAATGGATTTCGGTATTCCACTCAGGCTTCCGGAACCATCCTCGCGACTTCAACCCTCCTAGGGGAGAGGCCTTCCCATAAACCGGTTGTGACCGTGCCAATAAATACTAAGAGATTTTAGCTCCCTAAAGGACAACAACTATGTCTCAGATGTAATAACTGTGGGGTGTTATTGGAACACCTATCCCCTCAATACTACCTAGCTACAAAGTTCTTTTAGTGTTCCCCAAGTGGGATTAAAAGTGGGTTGAATTTAGGGTAAGTTTTAAGGCTCAGTTTAAAATTAGTGTTTGAGTGGGTGCATGTGGGATATTTTAAACTGAAACTGAAAAAGTAAATGCTAAGTATTCAGAAAACAAAGGATCTTTTGAAATAAAAAAGAAAATATTATGACCTTTTCAATAAATGGAAATTAAATGTTTTTCGAGGACTATTCAAAAAACAAAGGATCTTTTGAAATAGGAAAGCAAATAATAAAACTTCTTTGCGAAATAAATGGATTTCGTTTAAAATTCTGCTATGGGCGAAAATATCAAAGAAGTAAACAATAAAATTTTTAATCTAGATAAAATGCAATCAAATCCTTCTTTCAATTTCTAAAAATATTTAAAAATACTTTTTCACATGTGCATTCTAAATAGTAAAATTTTTCTATGGCTGTAAAATATGTAGGATTTCTAATACTGGAAAATATGCTATGTGGGCAGAAAATACAGTAAGAAATTAATTTTTTAAACGATTCGGCCGAAATGAAAAAATTAGCATCGGGGGTTCTGACAGAAAAGACGCGATGGACCGCGCGGGTTTCTGTCGCACAGTCGCGATGGGAAGCGCAGGTTTTGACCGCGAAGCCGCGATGTGCAGCGCGGGATTTTGTCACACATTTGCGATGTGCAGCACGGAAAAGGTCCGCGAAGCCGCGATGTGCAGCGTTCTAAATAGCCGCGAAGCCGCGATGAACTGCGCGGAAAAAAGCCACGCAGTCGCGATGAGCCGCGCGATTGTTTGGAAAAAATCCGCGAGGCGAAAGCCGTACGCGGATGCCGAAAAACAAAGCCGAAAATTGAGAATTTCGGGTTGTTAATGGCTAAAAAATGGGCCAAGATCTAGAACAGCAATGGATCTGCTGTCTAGGGTGGCAGAGCTATGAAATAAACTACTTAATACTATCAAAAACTAAGTAAAGCAAAAGTGAGATCTAAAGATTCGAAAAGCAGTAGAGTCACCAAAAAACTGTTGGCTTGGTTTTGCAACCAAGCTTAGTGCTATGGGAACCTGCTAACTAGTAGCATCAGTTTCAATAGAAATAAATAACAATAAACTAAATCTAAACTAAACTAAACTAGCATGTGCATTTTGAATTAAAAAAAACGAGAACAAGAAACATAAAAAATAATTTTTGTATTGACAATGGGGCAAGCAAATGCTTGCAATAACAATACCTCCAAGTGATGAAGGTTGTTGAATGGCTTCAATGGTGAACAACTCCAATCTCCAATGGGTCCTTTCTCCAAGGTTGCTACAATGGCCAAATACTCAAGGGAGATTTTGGCAGCATGAGGATAGGAATACAGATGGATGTGAAATGAGGAGCCCCTACCAACTTTTTATAGGTTTTGGTGGTGGGGAATACCATTTGTGGTTTTGTGGAAACCAATGGTATTGACCAACATGGTTTAGGTACTTTTCCCTCCTTTTTTCCTTTTTTGAATAAAATTAATATTTTTATTCCCTTTTTAATACTTTTGGGAATTTGGACCCTTTTTTAGGGTTTTTTATGCTTTTTTAGGAAAAATAATCTTTTTGAGTGGGAAAAAGGGGTGTACTAAGGTCTTTTGGTGACCTTTTGTTGGCTTTAGAGGCTCAGATGGTGGAAAAGTGGACAAATGGGTCATGTGAATAAGGGAATGAGCTAGTGAGCACTTTTTGGGTGTTAACAGTAGTTCCACTTTCTTGGGGTACATGACCATAAAATTAGGGAAGTTTCCCCCTGTAACAGCTAGAAGTGAGTTGAGGATGCTGCCAAGTTTCAGTTTTCTCTCCAACCCAGTCCATTCCTCCTAGTGGGTCAGTGAACACTCATTCAACAGTCTCCTTTGGATATTGATCTCCTCTTTTACTTATAAATAATAAAATATTCAGAGTAATTAGTTACAGTCATCCTTGACCCCACTTGGTCAATAAACATAAAAATTTACATTGACATAAAACATGAGGTTTTTCTGACAACATAAAATGTTTAGAATTTGGGTATGTGACAAAGGAGCACCAATGAATAGGGTTTTCGGCAGTGTTGGAGGAGCATGAAGGAATAGGGTTTTCGGCTGTGTTGGAGGAGCACCAAGGCACTGGGTTTTTGACCATATTGGAGGAGCACCAAGGCATAGGGTTTTGAAATTGCATCGTGGGAGGGAGCATAGTGTGTCCAGCCGTGTTGGATGAGCACCGTGCAGGTTTACTTGGATGCTTCCCTTGATTAAGCGTTTCATTGGATGCTTCCGTGTTGGAGATTTTCTCTCGGGTCTTCCTCAAGATTTTAGTACTGAAAAGGTACTAGTCCTATCTGACCATCTATGTGTAGATTTTTTAAACACCACTATACACACCACTGATACTCTTAGATCAGGGTGATTTCTTAGTGATAAATAGAGATTCTTGTCAGTTTATTAGTCTATCATAGATGCAACGTTTATGTTCAATTTTAGGATTGGGATGAAAAACAAAATCCAAATACTACGTATTCAGGATCTTTTTAAGCCTTCAAATAGAAATAATACCTCATCTTTGGCCAACCAAAAACATCATCAAGTATTATGGGCACATTTGAAGAATATTTATGGTCAAACTTGGGCATGATGGTTATAATTGAAACTGTTTTCTTCCTCCTCTACATCAAAAAATTGTATATTCTCAAGTTTGGGCAGTTCTAGGGTATGTACGTGATAAACTATTGCATCCGAGTTATCTTCCTGTTTTGTAGAAATAAGTAATGTTCCATGCTTATGTGGCAACGAGTATGAAAACATGATTGAATAATATATTTATTTTTATTTTTAAATTTATAGATGAAAGATAGATGCTATCTATAAAAGGAAATGGGATAAAGCCTCACCCCAAGTCCTTGATTATTCCATAGAGGTTTCCAGTTTTTCCCTTTTGTGCAACATGTGCCTCCTAGGAAGGAATTATTTTATGCAATGGGTATCTGGGTAGGAATTAGGAATGAAGTAAAGGGATGCATGCTCAACTGCATGCTTGACTAGTCCTACAACTCCTCAACAAACTATGCACCTATGTTCTCAGCATAGTTTGAGAGGAATGAGATTAATGATTATCCTATGGCTATCTTGCAAAAAATGCATGTGAGTTTTTGCTTCAGAATTGTATGAACTTAGCTCATAATCTCATGGACTCTATTTCCTTGTTTTCTAATGCTAACTTCTCAGAAAAAGGAGAATTAGGAAAATCCACATAAGTAGTGAGGGTGGCTCCCTAAGTTGGCATAGCTTGAACTTGGAGCTAATTCTAGAGCAGTGAAAGTTTGGAAGAATGGTACAGACTAAAATTAAAAAAACTAGTGCAGAATTAACTCCTAAGCTGTAACAACTCAAGATGACCCACTTATTCCATTGAGATAAGGAAAAAGGCCTTAAGATTGTGAAAATCCTCACAGCAGATCTAAGAGCTGATGTATACCTCACAAGAAAGATTAAGCAGGAAAACAAAAGAAGAGTGGACAATGCAATGTAAAAGAGCAGCAAAATTATGATACAGTAGAACTTAGATAGAAGCAAAATAACATCACACTCATTAATTGATGAATCATAGTATGAACAATAAAAATACAATGGTAGAGAGGATTCGAATGCCAAGGCGGAAATTCTAATTATATTGCATGGGCATGGCTTATCTCCACTAGAATTCATCATCATCATCATCAGTGGAGTGTCAACAATACACCACTAGGAGTCCTAATCATCATCAGTGGAGTGTCATCAATACACAAGTGACTATAAACCAGGTGCAAAACTGATTCTAACTAAATGTAGTAGGTGTAACACATGCATGGTGCACTGATGTAGTGAAGGAGGCTCAAAGGAGTGTGCAAGAGTTGTTGACTGGAGTTAGAACTAGAAATCTAGGCTCAATGGAGATCTATCGGAGTGTGTCAGTTAGTAAACTAGTCAATCTGTCCTCAAATCAAGGAACAGATCCACAAATCACTCAAATAACTGAAGTGTAAGTGGTGGTAGGTGAGGGAGGGTGCATTTCTCATGTGGTAGGTGAAAGGAGGGCACATTACTTACTAGGAGGGATTGAACTGAGCTGAAACAGGGTCTCAGGGCTAGTACACTAAGCGATAGGTGTTGGGAGACACCAATGTGATGACTCGGATGCATGCAATTGCATGCCTGCATGCATGACTGAAATGCAAAATAATGAAAATGTTTGTAGGACTATGATGGAGTATAGGAATATCCTAAGACCCCCCCTTAATCCATCCTAGGCACTAGTAACTGAGACCAAATGTCACCCAATACAATGAATAATAAGTAACAGTCCATAAACCGAGGAAATGGGGAAAACCTCATTGGAAAAATACCCCCCCTAAAAATAGACTGTAGGGCACACCAAAATAAATGCTCCAAACTCAAGCATGTGTAATTCTTGGTCATATGTCTGGAGGTATATTCTTCTTGGGAAGAAGTGGATCATGCTCAAAAAGCATGTGCTTGTACTTTCTCTTCAGATCGAATGTGACTTGAACAAATCCAGAGGTATGAGGATGATCCTCGAACCTGTGATTCGAATCAGCTGAAGTAGGATCAAATCCATGAATTTGTAGATAGTATTTTGTTTTCTCCTTTGAACCATCATAGGTGAGATTATGCCCCAAAGAACCATCACATGATAGTGATTTCCTGGAATCCAAATTAGATCAAAGACTTGAAAAATGGTTTCTTGAGATCTCCTTTCAACCATTAGAGGTGAGATCAAAACCATGAAATGCATGAGAAATTATCCCAAGCGAATGGCAATGCCCTACATCTTCAATAAACTTTTGAGAGCATGTAAAAATGATCTTATAATAGTACATAAGAGGTGAGTGATCAAGGAGAGTGAATGCATTACCTCCAATTTCTGATTTAACCTCTGAAACATTCATGAGATCATCATTATGCAAAACAACAAACTCTTGTGCAAGAGAGGATTTAAGGACCTCTGTATTTTCTAGAGTGTGAGCTGGCATGAAATTCGAAATAGAATATATTGAGAGCATGAGTGTAGAATCCGCAAGTTCTTCTTCTTTGTGGACAACTTCATTATGAGATATGTTTGATATTGATTCATGATCAGAGAGACCATCAAGGAGGGAGAATGCATCACTGGGATTTCTCTCGAAATGGGTTGGACCAATCCCTTCATTATGTTTTCCAAATCTTTCATCCAGATGGGCCCATAGATATTTTGGATATTCAGTAGAAAGGAAGTTGGTTACAATGCAACAAGACATAGCATACACCATTGCTACATAGGCTCTCTCACCTTCATTTAACCAATCATTCTCTTCTTCATAGGATTCGAACTCTCTTTCAAAACAATAATCAAAGAGACCATGTCTCTTCAAATGTGCTATCATATTTGGTTTCCACCTATCATAGTTGAATGGATAAAGAGGAGGAATTCCTTCCGAATTCATGGAAGCTATTTCAGAAGACCAGTAAAGAACAATAGAAAATAGCTGCAACTACTACTGCTGCAAAAGTGTAGAAACTGGTGCAACTACTGCACTCGAAATCTTGATAATAACCTGCAAAACAAATCTCAGGAATGGAGATAGACAATACTCTCAACATGCTGTGATACCATATGAAAATACTCACTATAGATATAAGAGCTGATGTATACCTCACAAGAAATATTAAGTAGGAAAATAGAAGAAGAGTGGATAATGCAGTGTTAAAGAGCAGCATAATTATGATACGGTAGAACTCAGATAGAAGCAGAATAACATCACACTCACTAATTCATTAATCATAATATGAATAATAAATAATGCAATTCTAGAGAGGATTCAAATGGCAAGGTGGAAACTCGAATTAGCCTACATGGGAATAACTTATCTGCACTAGGATTCATCATCATCATCAGCGGAGTATCAACAATACACCATTAGGAGTCCTAATCATCAATGGAGTGTCATCAATACACAAGTGGCTGTCAACCAGGTGGAAAACTGATTCTAAGTGAATGTAGTAGGTGTAACACATGCATGGTGCACTAATGTAGTGAAGGAGGACCAAAGGAGCACGCAAGAGGAGTTGACTGGAGTTAGAACTTGAAATCTAGGCTCACTGGAGGTCCATTGGAGTTTCTTAGTCAGTAAACTAGTCAATATGTCCTCAAATCATGGAACAAATCCACAAATCACTCAACTAACTGAAGTGTAACTGGTGGTAGGTGAGGGAGGGCACCTTTCTCATGTGGTATGTGAAAGGAGGGTGCATTACTGACTAGGAGGGATGCAACTAAGCATAAACAGGCTCCCAGGGCTAGTAAACTAAGCTCTAGGTGCTGGGAGACACCAGCCTGATGACTGGGATGCATGCAATTGCATGCCTACAGGCAATTGCATGACTGCATGCTTGAATGAAATGCAAAATAATGAAAATGCTGGTAGGACTAGGATGGATCATAGAAATATCCTAACAATGATTAATATAGATTTTTTAAATTTTCTTATCCCACTCAAAAGTTTCCATGATTTTTCCTTCGACCATCTGAATTTTATCCTAATTTAAAATTTTATAAACTTAGTGCTTAGCCTAGGAGAAAATCTATTTTGTTTTTCCTAGGCCTTCACGAGTAGGTCCAACACTCTCATTAAGGAATGGGGATGCCATATAATGACTTTCTGATGTTCCCCTCTCCCTTAGAGCTTCCTTTTTAGATCCTTATGGGAAGAGTCATGTCGAGAGCACCCACAAACACCATAAATACTATTAATGAAATAGCAAGAAAGTGGCTTAATATATTCTAGAACATGGATGGTTCTCTTGCACGAGACAGTAATTTATGGCCTTCCATTTTGTTTGAGTTCTATCTTACGTGTTGTACAGCAAAACCACTTGCATATCATGGAAGATGGGACAAATGAAGGTGATATTGGCACATCACGGAAGATGGGACAAGTTAAGGTGATATTGGCACATCATGGAAGATGGGACAAATTAAGGTGAGGGTTGGGGTTAGGGGAGTTTCATGGTGAGAAATTATGAGGGTTTGCAGAATTAAAAATGTTAAGTCTAGAGCTAGTATTGGGGTTAGGGTTATGGTATGGTGTAAATCTAGGTTTCTTGTCAATTTTCGTTTGATGATTAGGGCACAAAGAAAGGCCTGGTCTAGGTTGGTACTCTCAAACATAAAAATTTCAATATGAAAAATAGTGAACAAACTAGAATTTAACTTAAGAAGAAGTACTTATTCCAAATATCTTATATGAATTTGGAGGTGGAGCTTGTTGATTGCTTCAAGAAAGTATTGGATAAATTTCCCTAGTGCTTGAAACGACTACAACCACTTGCACACAAAGTTAGATAAATAACATGGCTAATAAAAAGTCCATGCTCAAGTCATGGAACAAGGCATTAAAATGTAGTTATGATGGTAGGATTGGTGTTGGTAGCATGATGTTCATTTAAATCACATATACCTCAAGGTCATTTTGGTGAGATTGTCATCAACATCTCTAATGTATGTGCAATGGGATACCCACTTATTTGGTACCAAATAATCACATCATTAGACTTTATAGCAACCTCTACGACAACTTCTTGCACATCTATATTTTCCTTTGAAATTGCAGGCAAACACTAAAATATTTTATGCCATTAACGGATTTGTCTCTAGGGAAATATTTTATGCTATTAATAGAGTTTCTATGTTTTTTCATCTCTTGTTTTGATCACCTTTTGATCTTCTGCAGGTACATTGAAGCCGACTCATCAGTTTGGGGAGGGATATTTGAAAAAGCCACTAACATTACATTTTGTTTCAAGGTGTTTCATCCCGATAGTAAGATTTCTTCATCCTTTTTAGAGATTTTAATTGAAAGTTCATACCTTGCTTCCTAGCTCTTTGTTTTATTAATGAACTAATATGCATGTGTAAATATGAATACATATTGTTTCCATTTATTTATGGATGCAATCACCTCATTTTGTAGCCATATTATATCCAAACTTGTGAGAAAATTGTTATAATTTTAGGTGTTTATTAACCAACTAAATGGTACACATGGATGGAAATGCAAATGGATCCAAGTGATGTTGTGGAATTCACAATTTATATTGGTGAAGACAATTGTGCCCTTGGCATAGTCCAGTGTCTAAAAGGTTGTACACATGTTGATATCCGTTGTGAAATTGTGGATGATGAAATTGTTGAATATCCTTTTGATTTTATTGGCCCAATTGGAATTCCTTTAAATAGTAGAAAAGGAAACCTACAACAACAAATGTAGGCACTAAGAGGAAAGTAGGCAAGTTGGTTGTTGAAACATTGCAATCACATGTAATGGAAGGAATGCCAATCTCTGAAAACATTGAAGGGAATGTGGAGGAACCTGTACATAAACAACCAAGAGTTGATCAAGTCTCTGATTCAGTGGAACAAGTTGTATTGGTTTATCCTAATGTATTGGCATATTGGGAAGAAAAAGTCAACAGTTTAATGGAAGAGTTTGTCAAGGAGAAGATAACACTCAAGGTATATTCATAAAATGGAAAACCTAATATAAAGATCCATTGTGAAATTTGTGGCATTGATTATGGAAGTATCATTGGCAACGCGAACAGTTCGTAACTTCAAAAACAATCATATGAAAATAGGGTCCCATCAACGTCACATTTCAATGTTGGGAATAATGAAATTCCTTCATGTAACACAAAAGAGATGACAACAATGGCTAGAGATCAACTTGAGATTGATCAAGCAATGAAACTGCTACATGATTTCAACCAAATGAAAGAGCCTAATTTGTTCAAGGTGGTTGAAGCAACACTTGCGAACTATGAGGACAAGAAAAAAGTAAGAGTGGAAGGTACACGATTCAATAGATGGTTCTCTTTGGTGCCGGTAAGTGGTAATATTGTCAGTTCTCTAAATGAAGACATGAAATAAAAGAAGCACACTACTACTACTACGAATGAGGCTTCACATGATACAAAAGTGTTGAGCAGTGGAACATTTGGGAGACCAAAGAAGCCAACCATTGCAAAGTCCCAACAAAGTCTGACTAAGTTCTTGATCCCATCAATACCATCACCATTACATGGGGCTTTTATAAGTTCACATGCTTCTACTTCAAGTGTGTTAATTACCAAAGTTTTAATTTAATTTGAATTTGAATATGCACATTAATTTATTTTTTATTACTTGTTAGTAGCAGTTAGTAGATCATTAATCAATGTGTTTTTTCATCTTATTCTAGGACAAATGCCTCTCCCGATATTTTATGTTGGGGGTATTGGAATCCCTATCTTGAGAGAAGATGAGAGAGATTGGACACAAAGGTTCTAATGGATGAGCAACATGGTGGAAAAATTTGGGGCATAGAGTAACATAGCAGGAGAACACTATGTTATTATGGTATTGAATGCCGTATTAATGGTACATACAGACATATTCATTGCAAGAGGGTTTCTGAAACAGGAATACCTTTTGAGTCTTTGACATTTAGTTTTTGTAAGATGATACCTAATTGTGATGACTTTCGAATGCATTTATATTGAGAATCAAGGAGCAACATCAAAATGCATGGGAGAGATACAGGGAAAGGGAGAAGGTTGGACCATTTAGCTCAAACTGAACTCAAAATTGTTGCAAGAGACACAAATACTACACATAGGTTAACAATGCGATCTCTTTTGTGGGAGAGGACAAAGGTTTCTACACTACCTATTAGAACAAGGTCTCTAAGGGAAAATTTATTTGAATCTGCAGGAAGGAAGGATGTGTTTAGGTTTTGCAAGGATGTGTGTGAGGCTCATAAGCAAGGAAACTTACATAGGGAAGATGCAGTTTGGGAATTTGTTCAAGATATATTTCACAACCTAGTTCGTTCAAAGTCAGCGAGAAGTTATAGTGCATCCACTCAATCCATTTATGATATGATTAAGTTATGGGGAGGTCCTAGATTACATAGCTTTATTTGCTTGAATTTGGATGGCCCTTCGATATCTACAACTTTAAGGAAAGTTAGAAAATCATTGACATATATCCCAGGGGAGAAAGAGTACATTTTGGAGACAATCGAAAAGGTTTATGCTTCCTATAAATCCAAACATGGTATAGAGGTCCCAATTCCCATATGCCTTGCTGAAGATGAAACTGTTGTGAAAAAATATGTCAGATGGGTAGCAAAAAGTGATACATTAATGGGTTTTTGTGGTAAGAAAGAAGAACATAATTTCCAATCACATTTATTGGTGACAGTTGGTGAGGGCATTGCAGGCTATGAGATTATTACAGATGCCTTCAAGAATTGTGTGATTGGCCATTATGCACTTGTTATTATTGCAAACCCTTTACATGAAAATATTCCTCATTTGGTTTTGGTTGTTTATCCAATGTGCAATAGGTTTGATGAAAATTTTGTCCAATGACAATGGTAAAAAGTAGAAGACCTAAGGAAGAAACATGTGGAACATTGTTTTGGACCTATTATTGGTCATTCCTCAAATGGGGATAGTAGGAGAAGAATGCTTATGTTGAAGGATTATTACTCAACGACAGGCATGAGATATTGAATTCCATGTGAAGGGTGGGTCTAACTGGGTTGTATGCTGACTTTAAAGTAACAAGACTTCATGACCAGGATTACATCCATAATGGGAAAAATCTAGTGAATCCTTTAGTTAGTGGCCGACTAGATTTGATTTTTGGAGAAGAGTTTATTAGTTTTAACCATGTAAGAATGGTTTATAACAATTTTAAAGTGGATGACCACAAGATTAAAATTGAGGATATAGAGAGGATTGATCACCAAAACTGGGGTGCAGCACAATGTGTTGCTTCATGGAATGTCTAGAGGTGCTTGAAGGAAATGAGAAGTATAGGTGGAAGGACATAGAGGACATCGGGTATAGAGACCTATCAAGCAATCGTTGCCAACTATATTGATATTTTTTGTCTCCAAATTTGACTCTTTGGGAAAGAGTGCGAAATTCTTCAAGAGTCCATCATTTCTTCACGTTATGGCTATGTTGGGTTAGAGAACAAACAAATACTAATGTCAACATTAATTTCATTATGAAAGAGGCATATCAAGATGTAAAAATTTCTTGCCACTTTGCGGTTTTGTTGATGATATTATTTCGTGATCAATACTCTAGCTTTCCATGTGCATTGCACCTGACTGGGTCAAGTGTATGTGATAAAATATTTAGCAAATTCGGTAGCATGGTTGGAGTAGAGAGGGAATATGATTTCACTAACTTACTTCATGCTATTGGAACCCTTAATAGAGTTGCTGAAGAAGAATTGAATCCCCAAGGGATTCGTTTCAGTAAATCGCATAAGAAACAAATGAGTATTTGGAATAAATTGCATCAAGAAACAGTAGAGGAAGGTGATGTCTTGTCACAATATGATTCAGTATCCCAAGATAATAAAATTATAGAATATCTGAAGATAGGATTGGAGGATGCACATAGAATTCTACTAGGTCTTAGAATGCAACCAAAAAAACACACAAAAGATTCTTGGTGGTTTAAACCATGGATAGAGGATCAAAATGTTCCAGCATTTGAAGTTGTGGATGAAGTAGTTGATAATTCTCCACTGGGTCTTTCCACATCCATATTCCAATCTTTGTCTTTTATGGTACTCAATGATAGTGAATTTCCAATGATGGAAAGTGAGTGGAGGCACGAGTTGGATGGAATTTTAGATTTCGTTGATGAAAATGTAAACATAACTACCAAACCAGTGGTGGAGCTCGATGGAAAGGACATGTACAAATCTTGTTTGGTTAGTCAATTGAATGGAAATCCGACATTATCGAAAGATAGATTGACTAAAGTGAGGAATGGAGTATACTTCAGGCGAGATGAGAGGGCCCCCAAAAAGGGTGTTGCAATTGGTTTTGGAATTGGATTAGATTGTGTGGTGTTGTTTTAGAGCCAGTCTATAGTTGTATTTGAACGCACTACATGAAAAGGTGTATCTCAAAGTAAAAAGCACGACTTTTCTTGTGGGACTTGGTACATTGGAAGAGTTCAAAGAATATGAAAGAATGATGGTAATAGGTTGTTTTATTACCATAATGACATTGATCTTTTGAATAGGCATGAAGGTGTTGAGCTTCAATGTTGTTGGTACAATAGAATAAAGGGGCAACACATGTACAAGTATGATTCAACAAATCATCTATTTATACAACTTTAATCTGTTATAGCAACGACAAACCTATCATACAATATCAACAATGACACATACAAGTTAGAAAAAAGAGACCACAAAAGTTGTGAGGATTTCATTAAAAATTTAAATAGGGTGATGTTTTCAAACCATTCTAATTTATCTTATATTTTGTACTACTATCTTATAGCTTATTTCTAAAGTATTATTGTTGATTCGTTTGTATCAATTTCATACTTATTTTAATCTCTTATCTTCAGTGCAGTGAATGGTTCAGATGCCGAACAGTTTGGATAACTTAATGTGAATTTATCGATCATAAAATATTTCTTTATGCGTTCTTGAAGCATGGTTCTTGAGGTTTCTTGAATTGTTTTCTAGTTCAACAATTATGTTTAATATTACTTTTAAAAGGATGAAACAAGTTTTTGTTTGTCAAATTTTGGTTTTGTTGTTGTAACAACTTCCCCCCTTAGATTTTGAAAAATATTGGGGACCCTCCTTCTGTTTATGATTTCCTTTAAAAAAAAATTCTGCACCTTTTAGGCATCCTATTACCTAGTTTCAATCTTAATTTTGCCTTAGAATTTTTTCTTGTTGACCAAGCAAACTCATCCTTTTGGCTTGCAATAGCGGAAACTTTGAACTAAATCTACCAAAATAGCAGAGGAGTTGGCCTAAGTCTTCCGAAACTACGGAAGGAAAAAACCTCAAGTCGGTCTGAAGCGGAAAAAGTTAACTTAAAGTCTTTGAAGGAACATAACGTTTAATTAAACAAGCTCGCAGCGGAGCAAACTCATCAAAACCTTCTACTGCAGCGGAAGCTTTCTTTTAACTCTTCCGCATGCGCCGGAAACGCAACATTTTTTCTTTCGGAAGGACTCATCCATTACTTCCGCACCGACGAAGCCTTGGCATTTCAGAAGAGTTTGGATAACTTTCCCGCAAAAGCGAAAGCTTTCATTCAAATCTGCCACGACATATGAGCCATTCGCGGAAGCACTCACACAACTCTCCCGTAACGATGAAACATTTTCGCTTTTTATTCTCGCATGAGTCGGAAGCGTTGGTATAAGCCTTCCGCTTTTGACGGTCGCATTTCTAGAAAAACGTTTCGACATGACCCGAACGTACACAGGCTTATTACCCATTTAATGGCCTACACCAACCTCATTAAGGTTTCACATGCGTCAATTCATATATATATGGGAGAGACCCCATTACCTTGTCATTTGTTTTCATCGCTCATAGGATATGCCCGTTCCGTTTGAGCATCCAAGCACACGTGTCATCGTTTGGAGGCTTACATCCACATTTTGCTCGATAGTCTTTGGCGTCATGCGTTCAAATTTCCAAGTAAGTATATTCACCTGCTATGTAGGGCATATAGGCCTACTCACAATGACGGCTCATTGCTGCATTTTAATTGTTCTTTACCACAATGTTTTCCCGGAACCCTTTTTCCGACCCTTTCGCGCACCTAACGTAGAATATCTTGTTTCCTAGTCTCACCTCCTCGACCACAGTCCCATTAATACGGTGATCCTATCATTTTCACAGGCCATTGTTCGTCTTGGTCTCAGCTATTATGTGTTGACATCTTACGCGCCCGCGTACCCGTCAGTATCCTAAATACTTGAACACCCAGATCAACCCTGATCTTATAACCATCAGTTTTCCAACACACAAGCCATAAGGATAGCCTGATTAATGTTTTCATGTTTTCTTCCTGTTGCATTTATATGAGAAAGGAACATGTTCAAAAAATATTCCTTTTAAGACCATCTACAGGTATTAGTTTGAATTGGTAAAACACTATGTCATGCATGCTCATTCATGACAATTACTATATATGATTCTCATTATGGGCAAAGGTGGCAAGAGGAGGATGAAAGCGATCGAGGAAAGCTCCATCCTGGAGATGACGTTTCAAGACACCAAATGCACTACAAACGTGCCTCCGGAAGTGAACTGGGGTGATGTCTACCATATGCTAAGGGATCAAGACTTTCCAAAATCCCTCCTTGAAGAAGAATGCTTGTATGAAAACATTCAGACCTCTTGTATATCCAAAGCAGCCACACGTCCATAACTATTCCCATGCTCAGAGGTGATTGAATGGGTACTGCAGCATGCCAACCCTGAAACCAGAGTCATAGCAGATAGCACGGGTAATGCCTTCGCCTCATTTCACCCGTCCTACATTGCAACAGCTTACAAACTACCCAAAGCACAAGAGCGACTAGATGATGCATGGTTGCAGGAGATCAATATGGATAATTTAGACATGGCAAGGAGGATGTTAATTTCAGGAAAGCAATTCAGAAGAAAAGACAGTGAGGAATACGAAGTCCATAATTTAAGTCCTCCCTCAGACTAATTGCTCTCTTGCTAAGTGGGATCTTCGGGAGACCTGACGGGACGATGTTTATGCTGTAGTGGGTCCCTATCTTACATTTTGTCGATTTCAAAGGCACAATCTTCAATTGGGATGACATTCTCTCAGACAACCTCACATCAGCAGTAACAATGTCTAAAGAAGGGCTAGAAGAAAGAAAGGCAGAATTCTATATGGCTTTGGATCTCATAGATTGCGTTGTGGCAAAGTGTCTTTTTCCTAAGTTGGGATGCATGTGGAGTCCGGCAGAAGGTCCAGTATTCCTATCATATAAAATATTTTGGGCACAGAATTACAAGAGGGACTACAAACTCATCTGCGAGGAGTTCATCATGCCTCTTTACGAAATGATATTCCATGAAGAACAAAATTGTCTATCGAAGAACACCATGGAAGCCTTGGAAAAGTATGGCGATTTATATTTCTCTCTGAAAGGTACTTACATAAGAATGTATGGAGGTTCTAAAGCACCATATATTCTTCCGAAGTATGCTACATATTACATAGCACATAAGGAAATGGTCAGGTAGGTCTTCATTGACGGGATGGGTAATACCTTGTATAAGGCCAAAAAAGCCACCTTTCCACCCTTACCCTTTTATGTTGGCTCCTACAAGTTCATAGGAATCACGACTGTAAAGGTGTTTGTTGCAGAATCGAAGAGCTTCCACTTTGGAGAAAGGATTTTCCACAGGAACGATCGACAAGGAAACGTTGCGCAACATTGCAAAGAGCACTCTACTCACTGTGAATATGCCAATTTTTATGATCCTCAGGAAGAACCATATAGGGGAATCAACAATATGACCGAACTACAGATTTGTTACGTAAGAAAAGGAGGAGATAGCTCAAGCTCCCAGGTTCTCTCTGAAGAAGAGCTAAAGCTTTTGGAACACGCAAAGAAGGTCCATGAAGATAAATTAAGAGAAGAAGAAAATTTGAAGATCTAAGCAACCAAAGCTAAAGCAAAGGAAAAGAGAAAGGGAGAGGAAGAAAGAATTAGGCTGGAAACTAATGCTAAGCGGGAGGAAGAGAACAAAAGAAAGAAGGGGTGAGAGGAGGAGGCAAAGAGGAAAGAAGAGGAAGAAAAGAAATCCCAAGAAGAGATTGACCCCAAAAGCCCAGACCTGCAAAACCTGGATATGAGTTCCCCCATGAGAAACCTACCTGTTGTTCCCTTTACACCCTATAAAGGCATCACAGTTTCTAACTGGAAGAATTTTGCTTAGAACAAGAAGAGGAAGACCATTGTCAAAGAGACGACGTCCATACTGAAAAGACCTTTTCAGCTAGACATCATCACCACCCATGAGACCGCAGTCATGAAGAACACTGAAGAAGCAGCAAGACATATAGCATCCATCTCTGTAGCCATGGTCATAGCAACCGCAGACAATGTTTTTATATTGGGAGACAAGTTACATGAAGAAAAGGAGAAGTCACAATAGCTTTAGAAAGCCTTGGTCAAAGAGCAGAACTATGTAGATCTGATGATCGAGAAGAATGATGCTCTCACATCTCAAAAGGAAGACTTGAAAAGAGCACTCCAACGATTAGAGGAAGATAGGAGAGCTCTATCAATACAAGTAAGGACATTAGAAGATGAAAATGTAGAGCTTAAAGGGAAGAATTTGAAGCTCAAGTCGGATAAATTCGACAACCTTCAGGAATTAGATGACCTAAAGGAGAACATTGAAAAATTACAAGGAGAGAATGAGTCACTGGAGCAACAATTAGAGTTAGCAAACAACATAATGGGAGATATCAGACCCTTCCATGAGCAAGCTTGTGGAATCCTAAAAGAAACCTATGGAGTCAGAGAACTCATAGCACAGGAGATATACAGACTAAAAATACTCATGGCCAAGGTTAAGGAAGTAAATGTTGAAGCCACCAGGATTAGGAGGAAACACTCACGCATCAGTGGGGAGATCAAAAGGCATATTGAATGGAGAGAAGGAAAGTCAAGGTTCCTATCAACCCTTGCCCTTAAGTCTGTTGCTGAGTACAAAGCAGATATATGCACCCTGGAGTATTGTAGAGACTGCGGAGTAAAATTGGTCTTCATAACTTCAAAAACTTATGAATAGTGCAAGACTGTAAACTCCCAAATCTGGACCACATAGGAAAACTACAGAATAGCCATGCCTCAAAAGATAGAAGACTTCCCAGATAAGGCTCAGTATTTAGCTCATCTAAGTATAGAGCTCAAGGCAGAAAGTGAATATGTGCAGAAGCTCGACACATTAACAGTAGAATATCTATGCCAATTTATCAGCCAAGCTGCTGTTCATCAACACATCCTAGAAGAAAGCCTTCGGATCGCTGCAGTTGAAGTAACCTCCTTAGAAGAAGAGCTGGTAAAGCAAAAGATATCTCTCAGATTCATGAGCCCCCTAATTGGAACAATTATTGTGAAAGACACAAATCACTAGGGAATTCACATAGCAGAGGTGGATAAGGCACTAGAAGCTAGTCAAGCTACTACATCAGAAAGTGGCCTAGCCATCACAGTGGCTCAAGAGGAGACCCCAACAATCCCAGAAGCGCCTGAGTCAGGGATAGGTCGCGCTCTTCAACATGCCAGATGGATATTCATCTTTGTTCATATTTTTGGGACGTTAAAACATTTGTAATTTTGTAACTCCCATTTTGTAAAGCATTTAGAATATTTCTCTTGCTATGAATATTTATTTAATATTATTATTTATTAATTAATAGATTATTAGGTTATTAGTGAAAGGGCGTAACCCTTCACAATGTTGGATCAAGCCCTATATAAAGGCGATCTTATTGTATCATCTTTTATCTTATCAATTCAATAATATATATCTTATTCAAGATGGATCTCGCGTCCTAGTTTTTCTGCCGCATTTGGTATCAGAGCGGAACGCTCCTCCACCTGAGCTCGGATTCGGCTCACACTCAGAGTGGACTCGCTCCTCCTCAAGTGAGCTCGGACTCATCTCATCTCTCCATTCCGCTACATCACTCGCTCCAATCCGCGGCTGCAACACCTACACACTCGCCACATTCCCTACTCGTCTCACTCGCCCTTCTGCGCGCCTCCCCCTCCTCTTCGTTCCACGCCCTCACTTTCATCGCCTGTCCAAACCCATATCCCTTCTCTAGCTTCACGCCACACCCATCTCCCTTACTCCCTCTCGGCTCTCCTCTGTGCATCCCGCCCTTCCAACGCCACCTTCCAGCGCATCCCGCCCTCATCCACACACCCAATTCTCTGTTATGCGCCTCCCCCACGCCCTAAACTCCTCCACGCTCTTTTCCCTGCACCATACGCCCTTCGTCTCCCTATTCCTTCCCACACCCCCTCGGCCATCCTCCTGCGTTCCTCCACTCCCCTTCCGACCCACGCACTCCTCACCAACGCCACTCCCTCACCATTGCACCATCGTTGTTACCTAGCGCCCTGCACCCATCGCTTCTGCACTCTTCGCATCCTCTCCCCTCCGCACCTTGCAACCTCTTACCCCTACCACCGGTGCTGCTCAAACGCAGCTCCCCCTTCCGCCCAACTCCACCATTCCACTTCTCCTCTTCCGGCCTCTACATCTCGCACTCTCCATCTCCACCCACGCTCCCTCAACGTCAAACGTAAACCCTAATTTTTAATAAAAAATAAAAATTATATAAAAATTGTTATATTAATAT
Organism: Larix kaempferi; assembly: GCA_027924585.1. Classification (NCBI taxonomy): domain Eukaryota; kingdom Viridiplantae; phylum Streptophyta; class Pinopsida; order Pinales; family Pinaceae; genus Larix; species Larix kaempferi. Next base: position 7,310,745 of record BSBM01001065.1, read on the forward strand.
TTAATTTTATTAAAAAATTACAATCCACAAATTATAAATAAATATTTAAATATAATCATTATTATATTTATTTATTTTATTCATATAATAATTATTGTCTCTACAATAATTTTTTTATTAAATTTAGTCCTACAAAATTGATTCCAATTATTCACCACCACACTTAAGAAGCATGACGACAGAGTTAAAAGCTCAAATTGCGAAAATAGAGAAGGATTTCCAAACTTTCAAGGAAATGACCACCAAGGGCCAAGAAGCACTTAAGAAAGAAATTAAAGAGGAAGTTATTCAAGTAATGGAGTAGAAAATGGACGACAAGTTCGACATTATGAGCAAGGAACAAAAAATGTTAGACCAAACAATGACGCAGAACCAAAATACATTAATGGAGATGTTAGAAAGACTAATGCAAAAAAAATACCAAGTCGGCAGTCCAGATGTGCTAGATGCCTCATCTCATATTGTCACACAGGGAGCACTTGCCAAGAATCAAGAAGAATTGCAAAAAGAAATGAAGATTAACAATGTGATGCTTAAGCAAGAGATAGAAACAAAAGTACTGCCAGAGATGGAGGCACGATTAAACAGCCAAATAGAAGCTATCAGTAAGAGAGTAGAGAATAAAAAAGATAAAAATCACCACCAGCAACGAAGCAGTTCAAATATGTCACTTACGTCATCCAGTAGTTCTGATCCACCATCAAAACATAAAGCAAGAGGGAATCAATATCACCCTTACATAGTGTACCCACCTAAGGAAAAAATAGAGTTGTCGAAATACAATGGAAGTGAAGACCAATGCGTTGCTTGGCTAAACAAAGTAGAAGAATACTTCGACATTTACAATATTCAATCTGACGAGGAGAAGGTGAAATATGCGTCAATGCATATGGAAGGCTATGCCTATAATTGGTACCTTTGGTGGAAGAGAGACAATTTTTCCTACACCTGGAACTTGTTCAAAAATGATTTTTTTAATAGGTTTCAAGGAATCAAGGAAGATGAGTTTTTCAGTAAACTTACGAGATTACAACAAGTTGGAAGTGTTGAAGAATTCACACACCAGTGGGAATCCTTGTCGACACGAGTATTTGGGTTGTCTGACAAGCAAAGACTCGAAACCTATTTAGGAGGTCTTAAACCATACCTCCAAAGAGAGTTAAAGTTACATGGCATACCTAACGTAGAGGTAGCAAGACATAAAGCAAAAGTTGCAGAACGCAAACTGGAAGGAATAAAAACAAGAGGCGACAACCATCATCGACAAGAAAAAGAGACACAATGTAGGTACTGTGAAGATACGTGGTCACTCGGCCATCAATGCCACAAACCTCAATCATATGCTTATGAAATGGAAAATAGATCAAAGCCATCTAACAGTTACTCTGATAATAGAAAGAAGAAGAAAAACATATGTTGTCGATGCGGTGATGATTGGATCCCAGGCCATAAATGTAGGAACAATCAGACAATACAATGCAAAATCATCAATGGAAAGGAAGTGCAAGTATCTACACAAGAAATCACGTCTGATTCTAATACCGACACTGAATCTGAATGACGAACGACATTAGGAAAATACTCAAGCTTTGAGGACAAAGCTTTCCTAAGGGGAAGGCAATGCTATGAATATTTATTTAATATTATTATTAATTAATTAGTAGATTATTAGGTTATTAGTGAAAGGGCATAACCCTTCACAATGTTGGATCAAGCCCTATATAAAGGCGATCTTATTGTATCATATTTTATCTTATCAATTCAATAATATATATCTTATTCAAGATGGATCTCGCGTCCTAGTTTTTCTGCCGCAACTCTTATGTAATATCATGCACTACAAGACAAAATAGATGAATCTAAACGGTTAGGGTATAGGTGTCGATTCTGGGCACATTTTGTAAAGCTATATAGAGCTGATAAGAAGAGAAGCAAAGGGCTCTTGGCAGGTGAAACTCTTTGCTATTTTGTAAAGGAACTGTTTCTGTAACATCTCCAGGATTTGCATGTTAGTATTTTGGTGAAAATAAAAAAAATATTACTTCCATCATTAAATTGACCATTAATAAATCGACATACTTTCATCATTAAATTAACCATTAAATAAATCGACATACTTCCATCATTAAATTGACCATTAAATAAATCGACATACTTCCATCATTAAATTGACCATTAAAACATACTCATTAAAAATTCCTATATTGGAATAGTAACTTAAATGTCCACGAATTTGTATATTGAACACATCTATGTAGTTGTCATAACCCACATGATAAATCAGGAAATTACCTTGCTCTAATGAAACATTGTATAACAATATACCTATTTTATAAGCAATAAAATCCTTAATATTTTATTATAATATAAATGAAGATACCAATTAAACAACAAAAGTCACCATAGTTACTCAATGAAAGATACCATCAAAATCATACACAAAGAACTACACATAGGAGACCATATATAAGGTGGTTCACCCAAACTTTGGGCTACGTCCACGAAGGCGAGTCAAATTCGTATTATTATTATTCAACAACAGAGGGATACAATCTGCAACTCAGAGGTCGCATTGTTCACTTTTCGCTTTCTCAAGCCTCTTCCCATAATGGGCATGTTCAAGACATTCCTTAACAACTTCACATAATCATAAGGATCTATTCATAAAAATGAAAATGTAACTAACTGCTATCATTCATTCTCTCCTTAATACAAGGTACAGGGATCTATCTCCCTTCTGATCTACGCTGGCGATGGCAGCATAAGAATATAACCAACCTACATATCTGCTAAATCTAAGCAGCAATGATCAGCATAATACTTTAGCCATCCTACAGGTCTAAGTTTATTGATTTCAGCACAGTAAATTATAAAAAAGATCTACGACTCCCACCTAACACAATCAGCTCGAAGAAATACGATTTTGCCACAATAAAGGGTTTAGACAGAGATCTACGATCTCATTCTTAACTTATGTTTAACGTTAAAATATATATGTACACATATATGAACACAAAAAGTTCCCAGCTATCCCTGCATACCTTGACTAGGAAAAGTACCCACCTTAACCAGTCGCTATCAGAGAACATACAAAATAAGGATCATCTAAAATATCGACAAAGAAAAGATTTACTGGATATCGAGATGGTTTAACGCTGAGCTCAACTCACACCAGCGCTAATCTTATGTACAGGAAACAACACCTCAGCTTGAGAGGTAATAACGTTGTTTCTAAAACTATCAATGACCTGATCTAGGATAGGTAGAGTGAACACACCTCAGTGAGATTTTATATACTAATACAACTATCAAATTTCTAATGGGGATAACCCGATCTAAAACACAAACCGTAAACTAAAGGTCAGGCCGTGATCTAAACAAGAATAAGATCGACGAGGCAAAGATTCCAGTCTTTTTTTTTTTCTCTACAAAGAACAGAGATCGATTACCTCGATCATGTGCCCGGATTTATCTCTATTACCAGTGGTGAAAACATTTCTTAGCAAAATAAATAGAAACCAGGAACGTGATCTATACAGGAAAGAGATCGCTGAGGCAGAGAACTATAGTTTCAAAGATCGGTTTCCTCGATCAAGAGAAGAGCTCCACTTCATCACTATGGTATGAGATAACATCAATAAAAATAAAACCCTAAGCAATGGTCATCTATTGTACAAAGGAAACGCATACCCAGATCGAGAGTGGTGATCCAACCAATGAATAAACACACATTCTTTAGTATGGGAAAATCCGAGTAGTATGAAATTACCACATAAAATGAAACGCATACCTCCGTTTTGGAAGTTACCCGAGTAGTCTCCATCCATTGCAACAGTTCTAAAGGTTCTGTGTTTCGCATTTTCAAAGACACTGGAAAAGGGACGGTCCTCCTCCCTCTCGCTCCAATGATTCCCCTTTTTCCCTCCTCGAATGACTCCTTTCTTTCCCCAAAAGAACCCATCCTCCCCAGATCGCGGAGATCAAGATTGATCACAGGGCGTTATCCCCGATGCCTATTCTTCAGGGATCACCGCCAGGTAGAATACAATGATCAGCGCATTTTCTTCCATGCGGCATACTCTAGCCATTCCAAATAAACTAACATGCATGGATCACAATTTCGTGATAGAGATTCCATCAAATCAAAAGTTAGTGAAAGGATTGCCTTTCTATCCCCCTCCGTAGATGCATGAATTGTTATTTGTAGTAGAGACTCCATTAGCGATATTCTAGGGATTGGATTGTCTTCCTATCAGGAAATCCCTAAAACATGCAATTAAATAAGGCCGGGATCTCACTCTATACTCCAGCAATCAAATAACACAGAGATTAATAAATACCGATATCTTGCACTATACTACGGCGATCAAGATAACATAGTTTGATCACATAGTGATTCTAAAACAGAGAATGCTAAAATAGCACAATGATTCTAAAATAGAGATTGCACTTACTATACTCCAGTGATCAAAATAAATTGTTAAAAGCTAAGGGAGCGGATTGCAAAACGTACCTAACTCGATCGAAGCAGATCTTGGACACATTCTACACTTTTAATTAACAGATCCAAAACACGCAATTCTAAGAAGTTCAGAAAGTAAATGCAAGCGTAGCCAAGCTGAGAAAATCGTAACCATTGTGCATATACGATCACAGCTACCGGTGGTCCCCAACCTGTTTCATAAATGCTTACAACAACAAATGCAGAGACCCTACTTACCCAAAAAAGGTCAAGGTAGTAGTTCTAGTCTCTCATCAATAGGTATATAGAGTCTTAGTTTTAGCTGATAGTACTAGTGCTTAGTTTACCCTTTTTACTTATGAGTGGCTCAACTCAAGATGACACCCATGGTAGTTAGGTTCTCATGGATTCTAGCCATCAGTTTCTCCTCTGTGGACACGGTTGCCTTTGTTTCAGTCGTGCCACCACCCTTAGTCTTCTAAACATAAAACTTAGGAATAACCCAAAAAAATTACAAGGTTTTACTGGTGGGGGCCTTGACCTTGAGCTCCTCAGCAGAAAACAAGTACAACATACAACTTCATTTATAAACTAATAGGTCATAAATGAGGGATATCACATCCTCATCCCCTTTAAAGATAACACCGTCCTCGGTGTTCACTCTTCTCTTGGAGCAATCGTTTGTCATTTTTATTAGGACTTTCACAAGTTTTGCAAGTCGCTTATCGATCATATCTGCATTTTTTAACCACAAACTGGAATTGAAAGGATACAATGTTTAGTAACAACTTGTCATCAACTTCATAATCAAACTCAAAAACATAAATCATGAGTTCTTTATTGCACATAACATTTGCAATACATGGAATAAATCTAGCGTTCCATGATGGTATACTGTTTGACTAAATCAACAAACATCATTCACTTGATCCAGGAAATTCTTGCCTAACACCTTAGTGCTCACGCAGCAATCATTTCTTTCGTGTTTTGCCTAACACCTTAGTGCTCACGCAGCAAACATTTCATTCATGTCTTGCCTAACACCTTAGTGCTCCCACAGCAATTCATTTGGAGATCCTTGTCTAACACCTCAGTGCTCACACAACAATTTTCTCCCATGCATACTAAGCAGCGTCCTGCCTCCCGCATATGCATTTTCTTATAGCTTGCCTAGGTCTTACAGCCAGCCGATTCTCCAAGAATCCTAGTGGTTGTTCCCTCCCTCATTTTAGGGAGTATTTCAATGCCATTACAACACTCTTTACACAATTCCCCTCAAGCCTTCTCGCTTGAGTCCCGGAATTTATTTTCCCCAAGCCACCTTGCTTGAGTCTAGAAAAATCTCTTTCAATTTAATCAATTTATTTCGTCACATTACATTCTGTACCCATACAATTACTCTGACCAATCTGGGTCGAGTTTCCTGATTAACAATATATCAAAATTTTAAAAGAGTCTGTAACAGTGGTGATGTGGATCTTAAATCCTCACCCCCCCTTATTTTACCTTGTATAGTATTTATGCTCTTGCATTTTCACAAGCTTCACCGAACTTTCACCATCTGCCAAATTCCACTTGTTAGTATCACTTTTTATACAAAATTTGTAAGAAGATCCCTTCTTTAAACAGAAAATCATCTTTCTTAATAAAATATCCATATGTAATCATCTAAGATGTCATTTCCTACTACACATAACTAGCTTATATGATTACATAATGCTTTGAACACAATATAACATTCTTTCTATGATGATCCATGGACATTATGATCATTTAACCTCGAATGTTAGCTTTCACCATTTCAACACAATTCCTATTTTTAGTTATACAACCCTTTTTGTATACCCTAACATCATATAGAGATAACCAATTGTCTAAAACAAACTTACATACCTTATACAGATAACCATGTACCTTTGCAAAGGTGACCTCATAGCTCACCTTCATCTGCCGAGGTTCCAGTTTACTTGTATCATCACGTATTAGTATTATACATGAATCAATATATATATATATATATATCCCACATTTATCCATTGATGGGTGTCAGGCAGTGATGTGTGGGAACAATAACATTTGCTCGACCACAACATTCAAAGTGTTAGTCGTATAAAGATAATTAAATCATAAGAACCATCATACATAAAACATATGTTCAAACATTGTTTTACTTATTTCATAAGAACTTATACCTCGATTACTGTCTCAAGGATCACTTCCGATCTACCCTACAAATTCCATGTCATCAATGTTTTCCTTAACACATCATAAATAAAAACAGTCATTCCTTGTGGCAACATAAGGACGTCAGAAAATCACAGTATCCTACTAACCTATATTTATTTCATGTGGGTTCTAGGTTTCCAATAATCTATCCCTTAACAAAATAACATATAGTTGTACGTGGATAGCACGTCATCATAATTATTGAACAAATACAAGTATAACTATTACTCATTGTTTCCTACGTCTATCTTAGTAGAATTTACTAAAATAAGAGGTATATATATAAAAGGTACTCATGCCTTTTCCATCGTATGTCTTTACTGATTAATGTTCACATGTATACCTTGTAATTATAGCCATTTTCCTTTTTGTTGTACTTATACGTAAAGGTACAAGCATGCTTCAATGTCACAAAAATCGTATTAAAATTACTTATCCTATACAATTACATACTAGAATGGAATTGATTAGCAAGGAGATTATTAACAATTTTCCTCCCTTGAAATCTCACAATTTCCTAGTCTTGGAAAACTTCGCACCAATTAAAAGTTAATTTCTTTGTTTAAAAGAAACCAAACATCTTAGTCTAGCCAAAACTATACTTTTTATGGAATATTAATTTAGCATATGTAACTCATCTATAGTTGATACCTCAGTAAAAATAAAGCAACATCTTAATATCACCTAATTATGCTTCCCTCATAACTAGAAATATTAAATTCCCAATGGCTCCTCCTGCAGTATGTTCCTTTACAGATTTTACTACTAAGGTCAATAGCGTTATAAATTTATAAACAAGATCTTTAAGTTAACCTTATTCTTATAAAGATTTAAACCCTAGGAGATCAAAATATGTGAAACACTTCATGTTGATGTTTTCTATAGTATACTTATGAATCTACTTGGGGGTCATTCACATTCATCTACTATGGAAAACCACATATATCTCCTAAAAAAATAAAAAATAAACATACATGCTTCCTCATTTAGAGGTAAGTATTTCTCACCCTTTTATATAACCCTTTATCATATCTCCCATTTTCAGGACCATTCGCATATCCATATATATATATATATATTTTGATATTGATGATTAACACCTATAAGATTAGCAATAATACATCTCTTATACCTTAATTGATGATATTCTACCTATCTACTCATGGTGACAATATTTCAAAGTATTAATCACTTTTAAGCACATGAGTGTTTCCTTTCTATTAAATTTAACATAACTTCAAACATCTCAAGGTACTATCTACCATCCCATACCTATTCAAAAGGAAGACAGAAATAATAAATATAACTATATCTAAGTGGAATCATTTAAGAAACAATACCCTTTTTACAATGATAAAATAATGATAGAGTAATGGTTGATAGGAATTTAAAGTTTACCCATCATCATTCTATGATCATTGGTAATCATCAATCTTGATTTTTAGCACGAAATATCACAACATAAATCACATTGTAAGGTAATAATTTTCCTAACAATGATAGCTTAAACCAAAGAGGCTAAACACTTAAGTCTTCATATTTGTATTATTCTTCTCATTTGCTTCCATCAAGTAAATACGATGGCATAATAATAATATTTACTACGATAAGTATTTAATCAAGATAAGAATCATCATCATCATCAACCTTTAAATAACTCAAAGGTAACATGTACATGCAATACTTAATTCAAGTGTGATAGTGTGAGTATCTATATCTTGCATCTACTAAGGGACAGCTTCACAATAAACAAACTTGACTCGAGATATACTTACTTTTAGTCATTTGGAGAGCTTGAAGTTTAACTCCATTAATAATTCTCCCTCGTCCAGTCATAACCATGCATCAAAACCCAGGAAGAACAACTTCATTAGTATTCATATTTATTTATCTCATGCTGGATTCATAAGGCCCAAGTGTTGTAACCTAATGCTCTGATACCATATGTAACATCTCCAAGATTTGCATGTTAGTATTTTGGTGAAAATAAAAAAAATATTACTTCCATCATTAAATTGACCATTAATAAATCGACATACTTTCATCATTAAATTAACCATTAAATAAATCGACATACTTCCATCATTAAATTGACCATTAAATAAATCGACATACTTCCATCATTAAATTGACCATTAAAACATACTCATTAAAAATTCCTATATTGGAATAGTAACTTAAATGTCCACGAATTTGTATATTGAACACATCTATGTAGTTGTCATAACCCACATGATAAATCAGGAAATTACCTTGCTCTAATGAAACATTGTATAACAATATACCTATTTTATAAGCAATAAAATCCTTAATATTTTATTATAATATAAATGAAGATACCAATTAAACAACAAAAGTCACCATAGTTACTCAATGAAAGATACCATCAAAATCATACACAAAGAACTACACATAGGAGACCATATATAAGGTGGTTCACCCAAACTTTGGTCTACGTCCACGAAGGCGAGTCAAATTCGTATTATTATTATTCAACAACAGAGGGATACAATCTGCAACTTAGAGGTCGCATTGTTCACTTTTTGCTTTCTCAAGCCTCTTCCCATAATGGGCATGTTCAAGACATTCCTTAACAACTTCACATAATCATAAGGATCTATTCATAAAAATGAAAATGTAACTAACTGCTATCATTCATTCTCTCCTTAATAGAAGGTACAGGGATCTATCTCCCTTCTGATCTACGCTGGCGATGGCAGCATAAGAATATAACCAACCTACATATCTGCTAAATCTAAGCAGCAATGATCAGCATAATACTTTAGCCATCCTACAGGTCTAAGTTTATTGATTTCAGCACAGTAAATTATAAAAAAGATCTACGACTCCCACCTAACACAATCAGCTCGAAGAAATACGATTTTGCCACAATAAAGGGTTTAGACAGAGATCTACGATCTCATTCTTAACTTATGTTTAACGTTAAAATATATATGTACACATATATGAACACAAAAAGTTCCCAGCTATCCCTGCATACCTTGACTAGGAAAAGTACCCACCTTAACCAGTCGCTATCAGAGAACATACAAAATAAGGATCATCTAAAATATCGACAAAGAAAAGATTTACTGGATATCGAGATGGTTTAACGCTGAGCTCAACTCACACCAGCGCTAATCTTATGTACAGGAAACAACACCTCAGCTTGAGAGGTAATAACGTTGTTTCTAAAACTATCAATGACCCGATCTAGGATAGGTAGAGTGAACACACCTCAGTGAGATTTTATATACTAATACAACTATCAAATTTCTAATGGGGATAACCCGATCTAAAACACAAACCGTAAACTAAAGGTCAGGCCGTGATATAAACAAGAATAAGATCGACGAGGCAAAGATTCCAGTCTTTTTTTTTTTCTCTACAAAGAACAGAGATCGATTACCTCGATCATGTGCCCGGATTTATCTCTATTACCAGTGGTGAAAACATTTCTTAGCAAAATAAATAGAAACCAGGAACGTGATCTATACAGGAAAGAGATCGCTGAGGCAGAGAACTATAGTTTCAAAGATCGGTTTCCTCGATCAAGAGAAGAGCTCCACTTCATCACTATGGTATGAGATAACATCAATAAAAATAAAACCCTAAGCAATGGTCATCTATTGTACAAAGGAAACGCATACCCAGATCGAGAGTGGTGATCCAACCAATGAATAAACACACATTCTTTAGTATGGGAAAATCCGAGTAGTATGAAATTACCGCATAAAATGAAACGCATACCTCCGTTTTGGAAGTTACCCGAGTAGTCTCCATCCATTGCAACAGTTCTAAAGGTTCTGTGTTTCACATTTTCAGAGACACTGGAAAAGGGACGGTCCTCCTCCCTCTCGCTCCAATGATTCCCCTTTTTCCCTCCTCGAATGACTCCTTTCTTTCCCCAAAAGAACCCATCCTCCCCAGATCGCGGAGATCAAGATTGATCACAGGGCGTTATCCCCGATGCCTATTCTTCAGGGATCACCGCCAGGTAGAATACAATGATCAGCGCATTTTCTTCCACGCGGCATACTCTAGCCATTCCAAATAAACTAACATGCATGGATCACAATTTCGTGATAGAGATTCCATCAAATCAAAAGTTAGTGAAAGGATTGCCTTTCTATCCCCCTCCGTAGATGCATGAATTGTTATTTGTAGTAGAGACTCCGTTAGCGATATTCTAGGGATTGGATTGTCTTCCTATCAGGAAATCCCTAAAACATGCAATTAAATAAGGTCGGGATCTCACTCTATACTCCAGCAATCAAATAACACAGAGATTAATAAATACCGATATCTTACACTATAATACGGCGATCAAGATAACATAGTTTGATCACATAGTGATTCTAAAACAGAGAATGCTAAAATAGCACAATGATTCTAAAATAGAGATTGCACTTACTATACTCCAGTGATCAAAATAAATTGTTAAAAGCTAAGGGAGCGGATTGCAAAACGTACCTAACTCGATCGAAGCAGATCTTGGACACATTCTACACTTTTAATAAACAGATCCAAAACACGCAATTCTAAGAAGTTCAGAAAGTAAATGCAAGCGTAGCCAAGCTGAGAAAATCGTAACCATTGTGCATATACGATCACAGCTACCGGTGGTCCCCAACCTGCTTCATAAATGCTTACAACAACAAAGGCAGAGACCCTACTTACCCAAAAAAGGTCAAGGTAGTAGTTCTAGTCTCTCATCAATAGGTATATAGAGTCTTAGTTTTAGCTGATAGTACTAGTGCTTAGTTTACCCTTTTTACTTATGAGTGGCTCAACTCAAGATGACACCCATGGTAGTTAGGTTCTCATGGATTCTAGCCGTCAGTTTCTCCTCTGTGGACACGGTTGCCTTTGTTTCAGTCATGCCACCACCCTTAGTCTTCTAAACATAAAACTTAGGAATAACCCAAAAAAATTACAAGGTTTTACTGGTGGGGGCCTTGACCTTGAGCTCCTCAGCAGAAAACAAGTACAACATACAACTTCATTTATAAACTAATAGGTCATAAATGAGGGATATCACAGTTTCTGCTAGATCAAGGGAAATCGTTTTGGCCTGTGGAAGCTAGCACATTATTTTACATGGAGTCTTGTTGATTAAGATGCTGAACTATTTATGCCAATTTTTCATACATTTCCTGTGAGATTTTTCTAGGCTTTTATGAATTAATTCTTTGCTATGGATGGTTTCATATTCTTATGTAAAATTGATGTGTTAAATGGGTAATTGAATGTTTATATCAATCTGAGTTATCTTAGATAATCTTTCCTTTTCTGCTGTAAATGCTCCTTACAATTTAACAGCTAACTGTGGAATTGTTTTGGCGTATTTTCTTGTTGTTTACCCATTTCTTTAAGTTTGATCCTTATAAGGATAGATAGATTAGATTCGTTTAGGTTAATATAGATTTGTTAATCACATGCATTTAGTCTAGGGCACGTGCACATCATTTGAAATACAAAATCATAACCGTTGGATCAGGCCGCAACCGATAAAACCAACAAATCTTTAAAACCCACGGTAGCTGGATCCGTTAACTGGACGGATTCCCCACACCAAACGGTGAGCGATCTAATTGGGATTGCTTACTAGGGAGAATCCCTAGCTGATTGATGCAGCGATATTCGAGGCATCAACAATTTTTGGTGCTAGAAGGAGGTCCCATCGGTGCATGGCTAGCGGAAAATATTCTTTTGTTAGCAAAATTTCCACTAAAAATCCATCCACAACAGTCTTTCCAAAATTTCCAGATCTAGAATCCAGAAATCAAGAAGATCCTAACTTAGAACAAAACAGTCAGAAGTAGTGTATGCTATCCCTTTTGAAGAAGTAAATCAATTCAGGAGACATACCCGCTCGTATGTGACAAGTCTTGGAGGATTAACCACGGTTCATTTATTACCCAGAACCTGAGCTCCCGGAAAAAATCCTCATTGCATAAGAGATTATGTCCTTGCTCAAAGCCTAGAAGAATTGTTAGATTTATCTCTAGAAGAGATCACTGAACCTTTCGATGAAGTTAGACTAGAGACCCCTACAGCCCCATAAGATCAACCTCCAAGAGATACTCCTCTTAACTCACCACCGCATTCACCACCACGCTCTCCCCCGAGAGTCATGGCCGTACCCGCATGGAGAGCTAGAGGGGCATTGAACGTAGTCAGACCATTCCATGATTTTCCTAAGAACCCAGAAAAGGTTTTGCCTAAGTATGACCCTAGCAAGGGAGTCTCTGTTGAAGATCACCTCAAAAGTTTTTATTTAGCTATACACCTTTTGAATGTGGCACACAAAGATGTGGTTTTTCGTCTCTTTCCGTATACTTTCGAACCCAAATTATCTTCCTGGTACTTTAGTTTGCAGGCTAGTTCGATAACAAGTTGGGAAGGCTTTGAGAAATGCTTTCTTAAGAAATATGGTAATCAGAAAACCGTAGCTACTCTCATGAAAGAATTACTATCTATGAGAATGGAGAAGAATGAAAAAGTTCAAGAGTTTAACCAGAGATTCACAACATTGTTAAATAATTTCAGTGATGCAACAAATCCCACTAAGGAATGCTTAGTAGAATATTATACAACAGCTCTTAAATCCGCACTTGCAAGGTTCGTCAAAAGAATGAAAAAACCCACATTGATAGAAACTTTTGAGGAAGCCAAGAAGGTAGAAGAAGAACATGACAGTATTGCTAAACATCGTTTGGATTTAGAAGGCAAACCAGCAGCTGTTAAGAAACCCTTGTTGTTGACTAGGGATAAAGAGGAACCCACAGCAGATAGAAGGTGTCATAAAAATGATGTAGAAACTCTCCAATAAAATCGTGGATTTAGAAAAGGATAAAGCAACAAGTTCTTTTAGACCCCCATTCAGATCGTTCTACAAATGGAAAGAAGACAATGGGAAGCCAACCCCACCAGGGAATAATTCTGTTCTTTTAAATCTTAATGAAATAGGGATGGATCACTTTTGTACTTTTCACCAAGAACAACATTTGGAGAAAAGTTGTCCACGGTGGATCAACTTGATGAATTTAGTAATGAACCAAATGTTAGATGCGCAAACAACTGAATAAATGAGTCCTCAACAAGAGAAAATTCTTGACAATGAAGAACTAGCCTCCGACACTACAATGATCCTTTGGGACTAGACCCCTGTCCAAGAACTGTCTAGTGAAGAACTCATAGATGAAGTGCAAACAGCATCTCTTAATATTTTTACCAGGAGTAAAGGCTCGGTAACCAAACTGGCAATAGAACTACCTAAGACAAGGTCTAACCAAATACCGAGGCGGCACATAACTGTCATACACCCCAAACCAAAACGAGCACGGTGTCTGATCCTATAGTGACGAAGGTACCTAACTCTGAAATGAATAAATAGCCACAAGCTCCTTTGAACAAAACAGAAAATCAATTAGAGATTTTGAAGGGTTGTGACATGAGCTATGATATAATCGAGGATATTAAAAAAAAAAAAAACTTCTCCATTTTTTATGTGTGTAGTTTACCACAACAGAGGAAGAAACTGATGGAAGCACTAGATCCGCAAA